>SJYO01035988.1:14870456-15470456 GCA_006410555.1 Capra ibex
AGAGTTCTCAGAAGAGGTTGTGGTGTCAAGTTTTCGTAGTTAAGAAGCCGCGAGTCGAAAGAAGTCAGGTTGAGAGTGTAGGTATGTACTGGTGACCTTTTTGGTATCGGAACTGATCTGCCTAGAATCAGCCGTTTCATTACAGAGACGAAATTATTCGGTCAGTGTTTTTAGTATGTATCTATATATTCTAAGGTGAGTATAGATATCTATGTCTCCATAGGTTTCATTGGTTTAAACATCTCTGTCTCTTACCACCAATGGTCTCCAACCACCCTCCCTCTTGATCCCTCAACAACACTTTATCGATATTTCAAAGTCAAAAAGAAACAAAAATTACCGTTGTATCACCATATGTTACAATACAATCAAAGTAGACATGTTGTCACTAAATTGTAAATTTATGTAATACTTTACTTGTGGTATTATTTAGATCATTGGTAAACAAGAGTATGTTTCAATAAAATTATAATAATTACTATAAGAAATTAGACATATAATGTAGGGACACCGAATAAATAAAATATTGTCCTTTAAGTTTTGGAATTAAGAGAAGGGGATCAAGGGAGTTTGAAAGGGAGAGACCTTTGGTGGGTAAACTAGAGACAAAGATTCTCGGACAAAAGAAAAAAAATTAATTAGTTAATAAATAAAAACCGACGTGACCTAGAAACAACGACGGACACCTGAAAGAGATCGATGTCACTCGTTCCTGACGAGAGATAACGACAGGTGTCGAAGAGTAGCACCACCGAAGAGAACAACACCTCGTACCCAAGGTCCGTACGCAAAAGTCGTCAACACGACTCACCCGAGTCATCAACACCGTGTACCTGAACCAACGAGGACCGTACACCCTAGAAGGGTCTGGTCCTTAGTTTGGACACAGGGGACGTAGTCGTCCGTCTAAGAATTGGGGAACTTCCTTCAAGGTTCGGACAAATGTAAAAGAAAAATAAATAAACAAACAAAACAAAAAATCTAGGGTGATTTAGGGTGTATATTCAAGTTAGTATACCACAAACAGAAAGAGACTGAATGAAGAGAACCGTACTATGAGAGATCTAGGTAGGTACAATAACGTTCCCCGCTCCAAAAAAAAATACCGATTCATTATAGAGTAACATATTTATGAGGTGTAGAAGAAATAGGTAAGTAGATGACTATACCTGAATCTAAGGAAGGTATAGAAACGATAACATTTATTACGACGCTACTTGTATCACACGTTCATAGAAAAACTTAAACACGAAAACAAAAGAAGTACATTCATAAACCTTCATTTTAACATATCATCGAAGAAAGAAAGAAAAAAACTTCTCGTACGTATGGTAAAAGGTATTACCGATTGGTTGAATGTCAGGGTGATTGTTATGGACTCCTAAGGGAAAAGAGACGTAGGAGCGGTTATGAACAATAAATAACAAAAGAACAATTACCAGTGTCAGGAAGACTGCCCATAGTCTATCATAGAGCACCAAAACTCTAAGTGAAGGGACTATCACGACAACACGTAGAAAAATATACAGACAACTGGTAAACATACAGTAGAAACCTTTTTACAGATAAATCCAGTTATCTGTAAAACGGTTAAAAAATTAACTTAATGAACTGGAAAAATTTTTTTTATGACTCAACACACTCAAGAAATATATAAAAACTACAATTGAGGACTAGTTTATATAATAAACGTTTATAGAGAAGGGTAAGGCAGCGTCTTTCGTTACCGTGGGGTGAGGTCATGAGAACGGACCTTTTAGGGTACTCGCCTCCTCGGACCACCCGACGTCAGGTACCCCAACACTTCTCAGCCTGTACCGACTCGCTGAAGGAAAAGTGAAAAGTGAAAGTACGTAACCTCTTCCTTTACCGTCGGGTGAGGTTACAATAACGGACCTCTTAGGGTCCCTGCTCCCTCCGACCACCCGACGGCAGATACCCCAGCGTGTCTCAGCCTGTGCTGGTTTCGCTGAATCATCGTCGTCGAAGGGTAAGTCATCCGTCAGAAAAGTAAAAAACCACCAAAGAAAGTGACATGTTTCGAAAAACAAACTTCATCAGGGTAAACGAATAAAAATGAAAACATAAAGAAGGAGCTCCTCTGTCTAGGTTTTTTATAACTATTCCGACAAGAACTTCTCATATGACGGATACAAAAGAAGATCTTCAAAATATCAAAATCCAGAATGTAAATTTAGAAATTAGATAAAACTCAAATAAAAACATATCCCGAACTCTCTCACCAAGTCAAAATAAGAAAACGTTCATCGACAGGTTAAAAGGGTTGTGGTAAATAACTTCTCCGACATATAAGAACGGAGGAAATGTACGACTCAGCTAAATCAGTACAGACTGAGAAAAGCTGGGATACCTGACATCGGACGGTCCGAGGAGACAGGTACTCTAAGAGGTCCGTTCTTATGACCTCACCCAACGGTAAAGGGAGAGGTCCCATAGAAGGACCCTAACTTGGACCCAGAGGACGTAACGTCCACCCAAGAAATGGTACCGCCCAAGATATGGTACCCGGTAGACCCTTCGGGTACGAAGGAAACAACATATAATTGACTGGTATATTCTTATTCGAATAAAGACCCTAGAGATAAGGTAACTAGATACCCAAAACAAAACACGGTCACGGTAGGACAAAACTAATGACATAATCATCACACCAAACTTTGGTCCCTGACTATACTAGTCGGAACAAGAAGAGAAAATTCTAACGAAACCGATTAACCCCAGAAGATACAAAGGTATTTTTAAAATCCTAATAAATAAGATCAAACCACTTTTTATAAAAACTATAAAACCATCCCTAACGAAACTTAGACATCTAAAGGAACCCATGATACCTGTAAAATTATCATAATTAAGAAGGTCAGATACTCGTACCGTATAGTAAGGCTACCAGACACAGTCAAAATTGAAGAAAGTGGGTACACAATACCAAAAGTCTTATGTCTAGAAAGTGGGGGAACCAATCTAAACAAGGGTCTATAAAATAAGAAAACTACATTAATATTTACCATAATAAAGGAATTAAATAGAAAGACTATCAAACAATAATCACAGAGTTTTACGTTCTCCAAAGATATATAATTAAAACATAGGACGTTCACATGACTTAAGTAAAAAATTATCGAAAAACTCCTCGGAAATCCTAAAAGATATACAACATAATACAGTAGACGTTTATCACTGTCAAAATGAAGAAGAAAAGGTCAAACCTACGGAAAATAAAGACAAAGAACAGACAAATGACACCGATCCTGAATGTTATAGTACAACAGAACAAGGGTATGAATCTCCTTTACGAAAGACGAAAAATAGTAACTTATACTATAAGCGATACCAAGGCAATATATGTCAGAAATAACACAACTCCATACAAGGAAGACATGGTAGAAAATTTTATCAAAAATAGTGTTTACATACAACTTAAAGCAGTTTTCGAAAAAGATGTAAATGACACTAAGAATATACTAGAACTCAGAAGTAAAACAATTACACCACATAGTGTAGTAAAGTAGACGCGTATAACTTGGTAGGAACACATGTACCGTATCCCCTCATACTAGGAAAATTACATAACAACATAAGTCAAACAATTATATAACAACTTTTTAAAACATACATACAAGTAGTCACTATAATCGGACTGTAAAAGAAAAAATAAACCACAGAGATGGACCAAAACTATAGTTCTACCACAATCGTAGTATCTTACTCAAGTCTTCATACCGAAAGGATGGTTGAAGAACCTTATCAAACTCTTCCCATTCACAATTGAGGAGATATTTACAAAATACTTTAAGTGGACTCTTCGGTAGACCGGAACCTGAAAACAAACAAAAAACTAATGACTAAGTCACAATAATAACCATTAGTCAGACGAGTATAAAAGATAAAAAAAGACTAAGTCAGAACCCTCTAACATACAAAGATCCTCAAACAGGTAAAGAAGATCCAACAGGTTAAAACGCCGTACATTAAAAAGTGTCATTAGAGAATACTAGGAAATATAAAACCCCAGTTGACATTGAAGAGCAAGTGGAGACTAAAATAAATGACTCCGGGAGAGACAGAATCTCGAATTTTGTATCTCGAATTATAACGTTGTACTTCTCCAAGTTCTCTCGACAACGTGTCATTTCATTTATATGAATTGTGATTACTTGACATGTGAGTTTTTCTTAATTCTACTATTTAAGATACAATGCACAAAAATTTTCAATAAATAAATAAATAAACCAACACGGTTTATTTCAATCAACACCGTGTACCCTAGAAATCAACACCGTACGTCCCAGAAATTAACGTTGTACACTCGAGAGTCAATGTCGTACATTTTAGATCAAGGGACTGGTCCCTAGTTTAGGGTCGGGGAACGTAACCCTCGTGCCTCAGAATCGGTGACCTGGTGGTCCTTTCAGGGACACAACACACAAAACAAAACAAAACAAAACAAAATTGGTGTTAAATTTTTTTTTGACAATTTAATTTGTAATACATGTGACTGGTATTTACTTCATTTTTGAATCTCTTGTCTCTGTGACTTTAATCTCTAAAGGACCTGGACTTGTTTAGCATTTCCTACTCAGTACAATCCTAACCATCTTCTGTCCTTTTTTCTTCAAGATTCGTTCTATCCTCGAATCTATTTGTAACATATATAATACCTTTCATGTGAAACATACACAAATTGAGACACACACATACATACACATATGTGCACATGTATTCGTCACTAGTTAGAACGGGTTAATCCCTCGTAAATGTAGCCTCTCGTCACTCTTGGTGCATGTCTATCCATCCCACTTCAGTCTAATATTTTTGAGAATTTTCGGTTTATCTTCAGATATGAACTATTGTGTCTGAGGTCCTTTCGTGACATTCAAGAACTTGTTCCTACACATATTCTAAAAATCATTTCGACTTTTAAGGGTGACCAGAGTTACTTTTATTTACTTCAATTCTTTCAATGAACGTAAAACAGACCCCAACCCGACCTCCCTTACCCCTTTACTATTTGGGGGTCACAACCCACTTCTTCCCCTCATTCTTGACTTTATTTTCCTGTGGTTCCCCTTCACTCTTAAGTTCCTCCTTTGCCCTGGGTCTGAGCACATATCGACAGTAACAAGGATAAGTAATCCCTGAAAACAAAAAGGTTTGAACGTCCCAGTATACAAAATGAAATATTTCTAGAAATCTTCCAAGGAAATTTCCCGACTTGGTACTTTAGGTATAAACTTCCGGTCTTGTTATCAAAGTTATTATCAAAGTTGACTCCCGTCTCTCAGGGTGACAGGTTAGGGTCTCCGTGGACAGTTCATGTTTCCGGCACAGAGATTCGTACTCGGCTCTCGAAGGAGAATTCCTTCGTCAACTGACGGCACGACTCTCGACACCAAAGTCTCAGTCTCTTACCTCAAGGTAAGGGTAGAGTCCAAGACTTAGGCGGAAACTTGGACCCACTGAGTGAAGGGAGGTGCCCGGAGACAAAGGATAAAACACTTTCGTCTTCCTACAGGAAAGGTGGACGAAGGTACCTTCTTTCTTCACCGACTTTCTTTTTCTTAAATTCACTTCCCTATTCCAGACCCGACTTCGTTTCGGACTCCTGTCCCCCGGTCCAAACTGTGTGGGTACGGGAACTGTAGTCTTCAGATACCTCTCCTACATTCGTAATTTGTTATATTTGTTTACAACGGGGTCTCTCAAACCCAAGACCCTTATACCTGTCCCTTAGTACTGGTTTTAAGGTCCAGAGGTTCAAGGGGAGTTCCTCAGTGCTCCGAGCACTCCTCCACTTAGTGGTGTGGGTCATAGATAGAACTTCGGGATTTCGTGGTTTATACTCGGAATCGTTTCCTTCCCCGAGTCCCTTCAGGACTAAATCGATCGGGGGTCCCACATCGATCTTACATTCACCAAGGGAATCCAGGACCATTCTGGTCATTTGTCAAAACGAACTCCGTCGACCCACCACAAGATCGCGACTCCAGTCACCGTCCAGTTTCAGTATTTCAGCCAGCGCACCTCGGTCGCGTCAGTAGAGACCAGACCTTCGATTGTACCTTTTTCGTCGAGTCTTCTAACATCCCGAATTTCTTTAGATTAAACATAAGAAGGGTTTCAGACAGGATGAAGATCCAGGTTGAGAGGCATTCGTTTTCCGTCTCTGTTCCCATCACAGAACAGTCTCGGGCCTTCTCTCCGGTCTCCCGTACCTTTCTTTCTTCACACAACCGACCTTTCTGGTAAGAGTCTCGGTCCCTCGGAGCACCCTCGGGGTCCCTCGTTTCGTCTGGAACCCTTAGACCTTGTGAACCTGAACACCTCACGACACCAGGTTTCCCTAGAGTGTATGGTGAAGTGTAGGTAATCCTACCAAAAATAGTTTTATCACCTTTTACTGTTCACAACTACTCCTACACCTTTTTTAATCCTGGGAACACGTAACGACCATCCTTTCATTTTACTACGTCTGTGACACCTTTTGTCAAACCGTTCAGGAGTTTTTTAATTTGTATCTTAATGGTATACTAGCTCGTTAAGGTGAGGATCCATATATGGGTTTTCTTAACTTTCGTTCCTGACTTTGTCTTATGAACGAGTCGGTGCAAGTACCTGAAGGGACCACCGAATCTACCATTTCTTAGGTGGACGTTACATCCTCTGGGTCCGACCCAGGGACCCACGCCTTCTAGGGGACCTCTTCCTTTACCGTTGGGTAAGGTCATAAGAATGGACCTTTTAGGGTATCTGTGTCCTCGGACCACCCGATGTCAGATACGTGAGTGTATCTCAGTCTGTCCTGACTCGTTGACTCGTATCAAGTATCAAGTACAAGTATCACCATAATAAGTGCCATCAGTTTTCTACTTCGTTGGGTTGACACGTAACTGTAACTTCCTTATTTGGTTTCCACCGTATCCGTACGTTACCTTATAAAAAATCGGAATTTTTACTTACTTTAAGACTGTGTACCCTACTATACGTACTTGAAACTGTTGTAAGAAATCACTCTATTCGTTCTGTGTTTTCCGATATATAACATACTGAGGTGAAGATTCTTCATATATCTTATCCGTTTAAGTATGTCTGTCTTTTTTGTCTCCAATCGTCCACAAACCTCCTTTATAACAAATTACCTATGTCTCAAAGACAAAGTTTACTACCCTTTTCAAGACCTTTACTTGTCAACCAACGTGTTGTTTGACTTACATAAATCATGGTGACTCTACATTTTTCACCACTTTTTACCTTTTGAAATGTAATACACATAAAATGTTTTTTTATTAACGTTTTTTCCCCCTGGAATCCTGAGTCCCTAGCTGTTCCGTGACTCTTGTTCTGTGTCTCTTTGTCTTGTACTTTTTCACCGTTGTGTCTACAAGTCTCAGAACTCGACTCTACCCGTTCCCTTGACCCTGTCTCTGTTTCGTTAGACAGGTACTCCTCTTTCACACCCTCAGTCTCTACTTTACGTCTCTTCGACCGGCTTTACCTCGGGATAATCCCCCATCTCGACTGATACCTCTTTCTTTGCCCCTAACCGACCAGACCAAAAATTTTACTCAGAATTCAGACCCACGAAGAAACCGTACACTCAAAGGTGCAAATTGGCGGTGTCCCGAACACCACCTACGAAGACCCTGGAAGTAGGTGATCCGTCACCAGTCGACCGACACCGGGTGACTCCGAAGGACAGAGGAACATCTCGGCTGTCTGTGGTGTCACTCAGTCAGGATGGTTCCGAACTAAGTAAAAACTGTGTCAAAACCATTAGTTTGTGTTGTAAGACCTTAACCGTTACGTCGGGTCTTCCACCCTTGTACCAACGTCCTGGGTCCGAGGAACGGCGAGGAACGACGGTAGAGTTAAGAAACATTTCCAACTGCACTTGACGTAAATTCCAGTCTTTCTGAACCCAAGTTTAAGACAGAACGGGGAGTAACCGACACACCGAAACTCGTTTAATGAATTGGAGGTTTTCGGTACTAAAGGAGTGAACATTTTACCCCAATATCTTGAGGTATCGGAACATCACGCATGATTCATTCTATTGGTGTACCTCTCTCAAAAAGTGAGCAGTGTCTCTTTGACGGGTCATTCAATTCCATTAATATTAATAGTCGTGATGATAATTATGGGACTTCAGAAACTAATAGATCCTAACGAAACGGTGTTACCTCTGGTATACACCTTGAAGTCATTGGGTGTGATATCCTTATCGGGACTTAAATCTGGTCCTTCTGACCTTAAAGTAGACCCAAGGGACTAAATGATCCACACACTGGAACCCGTAAAAAGTCTCAGAGTCAAAAGAGTAAACATTTTATCTCTACTAATGTATCTCAACATTTGTAGTTTAATTTATTAGACATATTTTAAAGATATTTATTTCAGTTTTCTCGTATCTACATATTATACTATTATATAAGTTAGCATAGGCTCAGTGCCGTGGTTTTTTTTTTTATATAAGTTCTAGTCTTCGTTCCTGCACAGACCCGGTTCCAATCCCAGTTCTACTCTCAGTTCCAGTCCTGACCGTAATCCCGACATTTTTGTTGACCCTAGTTCTAGTCCCGATCTTAACCCAGTTTCGTTTCAAGACCCAATCCCATCCTTCCCTCAGTACTCGTCCCAGTGTCATCCCCCAATACACCTTTAAAACTAAAGCGGATCCTTAGGTTCGGTTGTCTACCATACGTGACAGACTCGGGATTCCCGATGTCGTCACAACACGTCACTGAGTGTCCACCGACTCGACAGACCCTACTCCGAGATTAGGTCTTTAGAACTAAACCCCCTCTCATCTCACACTCTAAATGACATCTTCACGTCCGGAAATCCCTCTGACAAGTTAACGTCATCAAGTCGGTGCAGGTACGAAAGTAGTCAAGAGGAGGGTTCGTCCGTCTAGTAATGTGGTGTAATTCAAAGTCGGATAAAGGTCCACGTAAAGGATGTCAAGATCAGGAACTTCAAGACTAGTAGGAAAGAGGTAGTAGGTAGGTAGGTAGTGGGTAGTAAGGTGGTAGATAGTGGGTAGTAAGGTGGTGGATAGTGGGTAGTAAGGTGGTAGGTAGGTTGTTTGCTAATAACTTATGAATGACGTACAATTCGTAAAACGATCTGAGTTCCCAGGTCGTTACTACCTCCGTTCGTAGAACAGACAGGAGTACCTTTAAGTTAGATCTTCCTCTCTGTCTATCATGTCACCTAAAGGTAGAAGACACACACACACTCCACCATTATCTAAGATTTTATTCAAGTACTCAGTTTCTAACGTTTTAATAAGGACTTCTAGGGAATTAAGTGGTCTTGGAACTGTAAATCTTCGTGTTTTCAGTTCGTTATTGCAGATAAAGAGAAACGTGAAACAAGTACTAGGACCCCGTCATCCACGGTTCCAGACCAAAATTACTACCTTTCACTGAAATTTATTTCATTAAAGAAACAAAGACCGAGAAAATCGACTCATAAATATCAGTCCAAATGTATTCAATTGACGTACTTGTTACCCTGAGGTCACATTTATGTTTAAAATGGTTATTCATACATTGGTCCGAAGGGACTACCGAGTCTGTCATTTCTTAGGGGGACGTTACACCCTCTGGACCCAAGTTAGGGACCCAACCCTCGTAGGGGACCTCTTTCCTTACCGATGAGTGAGGTCATAAGACCAGCCCTCTTAAGGTACCTGTCTCCTCGGACCGTCCGATATCAGGTACCCCAACGTTTCTCAGTCTGTGTTGACTCGGTCAAAGTGAAAGTACATTAATAACATTTATACAATTTCTCGTTGTGTCACGTAATATTCTTACATACCACCTCCTGTATTGGATCATTCCCCACCTCCCTACTTACTATACCTTCTGAAGTGACTCCTTCACTCCATTCAGCATTTTCCCACTTATACTCAATCAGATGGAATTTCTCATTTTTCTTGAAAGGTCCGTCTCCTTGACTGGACTCCGTCTACTTTCGGTTAGTCAAACCTCTACAACTTCTCTATTGGTTCCGGGAGGGGTTCAGTCAGGGGTTTCACTCCCAGACAAAGTGTACGAGACTTAGTCGTGCACATTGTTGTACCTCCATTCCACCAGATTCTGAGTCGTGTCTCTTCAATTGTTAAGTCTCATGTCCCGATGTCTTTGTCTTCATTAGTCAGTCGCAGACAACCTTAGTGACCCAATCGAAGGGTGTCCCTTCGACCTTTGTCTCTGTCACCCTAAGTGTCGGGTGTGTATCTGTATTTGGTCTCCAGTGTTTGTGTTTTCGATTTCGATTCGTCCATTGCATTTCTCACTTCGTCCGACTCCCATCCTACAACCCCAACCCGCCCCTCATCTCTGAGACCGTCGGACCTCTGAAGAACAGAGGAAATTTCCTTCGTTGACGATAAGTCGATGGTGCTTAACAACGGTTCTTCTTTGACTCCTGGTTAAAACGATCTAGAAGGGAAAGCGTCGTCAACAGTCAAAGTAGAAGGAGACCGGAAACCTCGGGTGAGGACCTGATACCGAGTCTCCCATTTTCGTAGACGAACGTTACTCCCTCAGGACTCAAGCTAGGGACCTCTTCCTTTACCGTTGGGTGAGGTCATGAGAACGGATCTTAAGGTACCTACCTCCTTGGAGCATCCAATGTCAGGTACCCCAGCGTTTCTCAACCTGTGCCGACTCACCGAAATGAAAATGAAGGTGAAGGGATGACATGTCGTCCGACCTATAAGGGGTCCTTAATTGTGGTGGTCATGGGGTGGAGGGGGTGTGTCATCGTCGAGGGTTGGTTACTTACTGACTACCCACGTCACCTATTTATATGATACGGGAACGGGGAGTCAACTCTATTGAAACTCTGTGCACAAGATGTGACAAAGGGACTCAAGGGACCCTTCTTAATTCGAGGTATACGGGTATACCATTAAAGGAACTATTGAACGGGACCTAGGGAAGGAAGGAGACAGGGTGAAGAGGTACTGCCCTGAAAGGGTCCTAACGAAAGGTTTTAATTGATGAACGTTGACTTCGGAACAGAGTCCCAGACGGAGACCTTCTTTGGTTCCTGTGTTTTACAATTCTTTCTAAACTTTACGTCTAAAAATAAATACAATTTTGAAAGGTCAATCTTAACACGTACAGTTGTTTTTGTCCAAATTCCCAACCTAAATCGGTTGTTTGGTAGTCAAACCCTAAGGACTACATTCGATTCTGAAGTAGTTAGTGGGTCCTTTCCCTTGGACAAACGATTTCCTACAAATTCTTTTCTCAACTCACTCTTTCAAGGATTCCCACCTTTGGGTACCGTCCACCGTCACTGACGAATTTTATGCCCCTTAATCTCCCCCCAACCCGTCACGACGCCGTCGACCTTACCGTCGAGGACGGGTGTCGAGGGACTTCACACGAAGGAGTAAACTTACACGGCCGTCGGTGGTGAGGGTGGTCCCATTTAGTGTACTTCCGGGGTACCCTTCAGAGTCTCGACGTGTCGTCCGGGTCGTCGGCGGATGTGGTTTGACCAAGACGTCGTTCTCACTGTTCGGGCTCGGACGGTCGAGGTCCCAGGAGTCTTAGTGTGAGAGGACCAAGGGTCAGTCGTTAGGTGGGGTCTCGGTGCTCTGTCGACGACGAGACGTGGTAGAACCAGGTCGAGTGGACCGGGGGACCACGTTCCTCTCCAGGACGCTGACACATACTCCTCGACTACGTCCTTCGGCTCTCGGGGAAGAAAACCGTGAAGAGTGGTTCGGTCGAACGACCATCAGTAGGTCGAGTCCGTGGGTTTCACGACTGATCTCCGTGACAGTAGGACCACGACATGTCTCCTTCTGTGTGGTCCGGGGCCTCCCGTCTCCCGAGACGGACCGACTCTACGGGTCTGTCCAGGTGCCCACTGTCCGTGGTGGAATGCGGTTCGGCAGAGGTCGTCACAAACGTCTTGGACACGATAAAATTCAAGAAAACAGTAGTGACGTTCGTTTCACCTGACTCCCTCAGACTAATCTTCCCTTTCTTGGCCAAATTGTCTCGACCCCATCACCCTCGACGTAGGGACTCGACCGTTGGATCTCGGTCCGTCTTCTCGAGTTACGAAGAACCCGAGTCCTGAGTCAATCCACAGTCGTGACCGAAGACTCGTTGAACAGGTTGTTTTCTCGTTTCTCCTTCTGAGAGTCTAAGTCCCGGATCACCGATGTTACTGGTTGTGTCCTTATTGGTACTGTTGTTATTATGCGATATTTACACGAAGGGTCAAATACAATGGAAGTGCCTACACTAGAGTAAAGTAGGAATGACGTCAGGGTACTCCGTCGTCCATACTAAACAGGGTGGAATTTATTTTCCTCAGATCCTAAGTGGTTTCATTCACTGTACGGGTTCCAGTAGCAGTTGTTTCACTGTTACTCAACGGACTTAGTCAACGTCTTCCCTCAAACCCTTGGATCTGGACATGTAGATCTCCAGAAATATCTCTCTCTCCTCATATCTCTCTCTTCCCCTTGGAACCGGAAGACAACCACCGGGGTCCTTTACACCCCGAATCACGTAGTCACCGACTCCCTACCTGGACGGGGTGTAGAACACCCACCAGACCGTGATGTCCCACCAGTGTTGTCCGTAGTCCCGTCGAGGTAACAGAGAGAATCCACAGCCCCAGTTTCCCAAAAAGAGAGGGGAGTACGGCGGGGTGACTCAGTCGAGAGACCGTAGCGGGACCGTACAGAACCCGGGGTGCGGGTCCGTCACTCCTCCGTGACCGTCTAACGGGGTCCCTTGCGACGACAGAATTCGGTCAAGGGTCAATTCCGGGGGGAAGACCTCCCGTCAGGTTGTTACCGGCCTAACCCTCGACGTTGAATATCCGTTTCATACTCAGAGGGAGTAGGGACCTAAAGGACCGTGTCCACCGTAACCCTTGAACGGAATTGGACTCCCGACGTCGGGTCCTCCCCTACACCCCTGGTTTACGTAAAATGTCTGACCGACACGGTCCGAAGATTGGTCTAGGGACGAACCCAAAGACCAGTGTAGGTTTATCGATCCCTCCCTCAACGAAAACCTGTCTTTTCCCCTTTTCTCTCGGTTCTGAGGTCGGACTTCGACGGAGTCGACAAAGACCCTGAGACTGAGTCTTCGACGAAGAGTCCTTACAACTCGTGTACCCGGAGACTCGGGAACAGGTACGTGTCGCCTTACTTGTCGACCCCACACCCCTTACAAAGTGGGAAGAAGCAGAAAAGATTCCTACGGAAAAGGTCTCTTTGAAGTGGTGACCCGTCTCACTCCCGAATAGGAATCGGACCAGTGAAACAGGTACTTCCTTTTGAGGGGGTGGGGGTCCCTAGTTGGGACTGTTACTGACGGACGTCGATGGTTAAACGGGAATAGTTTTACGACGTAACGGACCCACAGATAGAGATGGGCAGAGAGATAGATGAATTGAGACAACGTTAAAGGAATTAGAGTACAAAGGACCAAATTTTTCTTTTTGTTGTTTTTTACACGGGACTTGTATAATAAGTAGACCATTTATATGACTAAACGACTATTGGGCTCCTGGTCCTTGTTTCTTTTCTTTCTCCATTTCTCTTTCGTTACTCTTTCGGTCTTCAGACCCAGTGTGAGGTTTTAGACCCCTTAGATGAAGGGAAGGGTTCGTTTCGAGGATCCGACGAACCTCTTTCCTCTGGTCTTTCCGACACCACTACACGGGACCTTGAAGGAACGGGGGTCTGTGGGAGTCTACACGATCTTCGGTGACCCTTGGGAAGCCCCCGGGACGTCGTTAAGAGGTTTATGTCCGTTTCCAAGAAAAGAGACAAAGAACGGAAATAAAGGAAAGAGACCTAATCCATCTATAGTGTATCCAACTAGGTGTCACTTGACTTCTGTGTTCCTTTTGATTAGGACCTTAAATTTGGTACAAGCGTCGAATAAAAATCTAAAATACAAATTAACAGAGGAATCTAGTATTCTCGTCCCTCCCGTCCTTGTCTCAGACAGAGCAAGTGGCTCCATCTAGGCCTCAGACCCTGTGACGTACCATGGCCCGTCCTTGAGTCATCCAACGAGGTATATGTAAAGAACTAAACCGATTAAGTCCCCGTAGATCTTGATGAACAACGAAGCGGACGATAGATCGACGGTAGTCGTTGAAAAAGACCTCGATTGAACAGGGTCCAGACCCTTAGACTACTGTATAGTCTTCTTTGACTTCGGTCTCTGTGACTATCCGGGAGAGACACCGGAACCCAAGATCTTGTCTGAACAACAACCTTTACTGAGGATGCCCACCCCAGCTGACTCGTTCGGTGTCGGGACGACCGAGAGATTTTTGGTCCGGATGGCGCCGGAGATCACCTGTTCGTCTTAGTGACGGAAAAACCCCATCTCCAGGTTGAAGGTGTGGAGAGACGGGGGTCCTAGCGGTCCAAGAGGTAGGAATCTGAGTACCAGTTCTCATGTGTTTTACCGTGGTGATGGTTCTTTTACCTGGTATAGTCTTGGTATCTGGTTGGTAGGAACAACATAAAACCCCAGGTCGTCCTGTAAGTTCACCCTTATAGACTACACACTAGTAGACATTGAGTCCTGACCCTAGATTCTCGGAACCCTGGACGAGACCTCAGGTCTTTCAACCTGTAACCAGGAAGGACTCCGATAGGGACGGACTGGACATTCGTATAGGGGTCGGTCTGTGATAAAAGTAGACCGACCAAGGACAAGGAGAGGAAAAGTACGGGAGGGGACTGGTGTGTCAGCGGGTTTGTAGACGGTCCGGGAGGCATAGAGTTCTGGACTAAGTTTAAGTGAAGAAAAAAAGAGGAGTCAAGCGACTGGTCCCTAACTTGGGAACTTCGGCCCGGTACCGTCACTTTCGGTCTTTTGATTGCAAATCCGGTGGTACCTTGAAGGACGTAAGAGAAGGGACGGTCGTTACGAGAGGGTAGAGGTGGGGATAGACGGTTGTAGGAAAGGGAAGAAGAAAGAGAAGGTAATTCAGAAAAGACTAATAAGGTTGACTAGACTAATAAGGGGGAAATTTTTAGGGTACGTACGTACGCTCGAAGTCAGTAAAAACTGAGAAACACTGGGTTACCTCGGGAGGTCCGAGGTGACAGTTACCCTAAGAGATCCGTTCTTATGACCTCACCCAACGGTACTGGAGGAGGTCCCCTAGAATGGGTGGGTCCCTAACTTGGGTGCGGAGAATGTAGTGGACGTAACCATCCCCCAAAGAAATGGTGATCGTGGTGGACCCTTCGGGGTTTCAGGGTATCGTGAAACGAAAATAGAAGAAACGTAAATGACTCATGGATGATGTAGGGTCCGCGAAATCTGTACCTCCTATGGTTCTACTTGTATTTGTAGGATGTGTTTTCTCCATATTAGTATGGCTGTTTACACTCTAGTATGAACCCTGTTCACGAAACTTCCTCCCCACACACCTGAAACTCCCCGACAGTACTATCCCTAAACTAGACCAGTTCTCCGGTCCCTTTTGGAGAGACTCTTTCACTGTTGACTCGTCTCTTTACCTCCTATCCGTCTCCTCCCCTTTACACTAAGTCCGTCGGGAAACATGACCCCATGATTAGAAAGTATAACAGGAAAATAATGGTACGGATAGAAGAACAGGGGTCACTTATTTCGAGGAAATTCCGTACTTGATAAAGACCGGGTAGAAAGATAGGGAATCTTCTCAATCCTGACTTCGAATGGGTAAGACCCCTCTACCAATAGATTTACCTGACTCCCCTACAACTTTGACTTGTTCTAAGATCTCGGAAGGACCCATGTTCTCTGAGAGACACAGATGGGTAAAGAACAAATATCTTTTTCGAAATCAGAGGATCCGGAAGGACCTTAAAGTTTCTCGTCTAAGCTCGTCAATTACTAATCTTATTAGTGTCCTGAGGACCTAGGAGGTCTTCTCTATGTCTATTGGTAGACTACGTATAGAAACTGAACAAGACGTCTTTGATAGGGGGTGGGACTGGGTCCACCTCCTACCACTGATATGAGACTGGTGTTCGAGATCTGGGGTCTGACCAACCTTGGTCTTTCAATTACTGTCTCTAAGGGTTTTGTAGTGGGACAATGGAAGTCAAGTCAGTAAGTCAGCACAAGCTGAGAAACACTGGGGTACTTAACGTCATGCGGTCCGGAGGGAAGGTAGTGGTTGAGGGCCTCAAGTGAGTTTGAGTGCAGGTAACTCAGCCACTACGGTAGGTCGGTAGAGTAGGAGACAGTAGGGGAAGAGGAGGACGGGAGTTAGGGAGGGTCGTAGTCTCAGAAAAGGTCACTCAGTTGAGAAGCGTACTCCACCGGTTGCATAACCTCAAAGTCGAAATCGTAGTAAGAAAGGTTTCTTGTGGGTCCCGACTAGAGGAAGTCTTACCTGACCAACCTAGAGGAACGTCAGGTACCCTGAGAGTTGTCAGAAGAGGTCGTGGTGTCAAGTTTTCGTAGTTAAGAAGCCGTGAGTCGAAAGAAGTGTCGGGTTGAGAGTGTAGGTATGTACTGATGACCTTTTTGGTACCGGAACAGATCTACCTGGAAACAACCGTTTCATTACAGAGACGAAAACTTATACGATAGATAGATACAACCAGTATTGAAAGGAAGCTCCAGTCCCCGCCGCCGACTCTCCTCGTTGGGGTGCAGGTTCCTCGCCACCGATGTACCCGTGTCCTCCCGGCTCTCCTCGATGAGATGCAAGTTCTAGTCCTCCCCACCACCACTCCTCTATGGGGAACAGGTTCCATTCCTCGTCGTCGACACGAAACGACCTCGTCGACACTTCTCTATGGGGTGCAGGTTCCATTCTCTTTGGGTTCATTCTACCATCCACAACGTTCTCCCGTAGTCTCCCGTCTGTGTGACTTTGGTATGAGTGTCTTTTGATCAGTCAGATTAATGTGATCCTGGTGTCGGAACAGATTGAGTTACTTTGATTCGGTACGGGACACCCCGGTGGGTTCTACCCACCCAGTACCACCTCTCCAGACTGTCTTACACCAGGTGACCTCTTCCATTACCGTTTGGTGAAGTCATAAGAACGGAACTCTTGGGGTACTTGTCATACTTTTCCGTTTTACTATCCTATGAATTTCTCCTTGAGGGGTCCAGTCATCCACGGGTTATACGATGACCTCTAGTCACCTCTTTATTAAGGTCTTTCTTACTTCCCTACCTCGGTTTCCTTGTTGTTATGGGTCAACACCTACACTGATCACTATCTTCGTTCCAGGCTATGACATTTCTCGTTATAACGTGTCCTTGGATCTTACAATCCAGGTACTTAATTCCGTTTAACCTTCACCAGTTTGTCCTCTACCGTTCTCACTTACAGCTGTAAGATCCTTAGTCGTTTGATTTTACCTGACCTTACCCACTTAAATTGAGTTTACTAGACAATGGAACGACGACGACGACGATTCAGCGAAGTCAGTACAGGTTGAGACACGCTGGGGTATCTGCCGTCGGGTGGTCCGAGGGGGCAGGGACCCTAAGAGGTCCGTTCTTGTGACCTCACCCAACGGTAAAGGAAGAGGTTACGTATTTTCACTTTTCAGTTTCACTTCAGCGAGTCAGCACAGGTTGAGAATCACTAGGGTACCTAACGTCGGATGGTCCGAGGTGGTAGGTACCCTAAAAGGTCCGTTCTCATGACCTCACCCCAAGGTAACGGAAACAATGGAATGGTGGTTGGTTTGTCTTGTTTCAACAACTCGACTAGTGTGTGGGACGTTAGGAGTGGGGATTACAACGGAAATTTTTGGTAAGGGACTCTCGGTAATTCTTCAAGCCTATAAGACTCGTACTCAACGGACAAGAGGAACGAACCGTAGGACTTTATAAACGACATGATAGGAAGTGGTCTTAAACCCCAGTCATCTACCCAAACATTCTTCGTCTCATTGTTGTGACCAATAAAGACATTCTTGGGGAGACGTGTAGTGAGGGTCTTCGGGATCTCACGACTCTCCAGTAGGACCCGAGTAGAGTGGTGGGAAGAAATACCATACGTTCCTTATAGTAAAGGTCGAAGTCTGGGTCTAAATACAGGTAGAGACTAGTTCCCTAGGAGAGTGTGACTCAACCCCAAACCCCAGAACACGGAGACACTCGTGTCTCCGTCGGCAGGAACACCTTCCTCGTGATCCCGTCAACATGATCTATCGCCCGAAACTGTTCCGAGACCCAGGATCAAAGGAGGAAGAAGAGGTGAACGGGCGAGACGAGGGTGGTATGGTCGGAAGAAGGGCGGGGAACTTATAAAAAAGAGTCCGATAGTGACGAGAAAGAAGGGGGTCCTTACCAGAACAGGGTCTAGAACTTCACTGGTCGAGGAATAGCAGTAAATCCAGAGGGCATGTTCAGTGAAAGGCCCCCGTCGGTCTCGATTCTTGAAGTCGATTTCCGCAAAAGATCAGAGAGGGGTAAGGACCGAGAGGCTAGGCAACGAAATGAAAGAGACATCTTAAGGTTAGATTTTACTGGAGAAAGATCAAAGTAGCGGACGGGTGTTCTTACATTCAAGAGACTCCCGTCCTCAAAACAGCATAACACCATAACAAGAGAAGACGAAGGGGTCACTGATCTTCTCTTTTTCACTTTCACAGTTATCGAATCGACACAGGTAGAAAAACGTTGGCGTACCTGACATCGGGAGGTCCGAGGAGACAGGTACTTTAAGAGGTCCGTTCTTATGATCTCACCCATTCGTAAGGGAGACCTCCCCTAGAAGGGTTGGGTCCCTGGCTTGGACCCAGAGAACGTAACGTCCTTATAGGAAATGGTAGATTCGGTGGCCCTTTGGGTCCCTTCTCTTTTCCACGAATTATTTTACTTCTTTACTTTCCTACCTACTCACAGGGGATACTCATTTACGGACCTAAGTCCTGGTCCAGCTGTAACCCTATTTACACCCAATCCAAATTCTTATGTCAGATCTAGGACATCCAACCTATACTTTCAACGAGTCAGTACAGACTGAGAAACTTGTCAGGTACCGTAAGAGGTCCGGTCTTATGACCTCATCCATCGACAAGGGAAGAGGTCCCCTAGAAGGGTCGGGTCCCTGACTTGGATCCAGAGGACGTAACGTCCGCCTAAGAAATGGTCGACGTGGTCCCTTCGGGGGTATCCAACCTACTCGTGTAACTTTGACTTCGGGGTACGGTGGCGTGTAGAGAAAGATAAGTGAAGGGAAGTTAGTGTAATAGAGTCGAGATGGTCTCATCGATAAACGGGAGTCCGTTCGACGAAAGGGAAAGATTTGAATCAAAAGAGGAGACATTTTACCCCGACGACCGAGGATGTGAGTGTCCCACCACTACCCCCAATTTGCTTTATCGAGGACGACCCACGAAACACGGACACAGAAGACACATCGTTCGAGAGGGGTTCACGATCAGTCAAGTCAAATCAAGTCAAGTCAGCGAGTCAGTATAGACTGAGAAACGCTGGGGTACTTAACGTCGTGTGGTCCGGAGGGACAGGTAGTGGTTGAGGGCCTCAAGTGGGTTTGAGTGGAGGTAGCTCAGCCACTACGGTAGGTCGGTAGAGTAGGAGACAGCAGGGGAAGAGGAGGACGGGGGTTGGGGAGGGTCGTAGTCCCAGAAAAGGTTCGTCAGTTGAGGAGCGGACTCCACCGGTTTCATGACCTCAAGACAGTAAAAATAACAGAAGAGACCAAAAGGACAGAAAGGGAGGTTCGTGGGACACGTGGAGTCCAGACGGGTGGTCCCCCGGGGTGTACGGGTTCGGTACGGACCGACTACGTCCGGCGGTCGGGGATAGAGTCAAGGAGGGAAAAAAAGATACTACTGTTGGGACAGTGGAAAGATGGTCACGAGGGAGAAGTGGGGTTGATAGAGTCGGGGAACGGGGTTATGAAGTAAGTAAGGTGTTATGGACAACTCGTGGATCATATACGACCCGAAACACGATCCTCAACTCCTATGTTCCCTCTTTCTAGACTATGGGAGACAGGAGTTCCTCGTGTGTCAGATACCCCCTATCACCTCCTATCTCACCGACTCTCCGGTTCCCTTGGGACTCGACCTGAACGTCTTAGGTTTCCGTCTTAGACTGACGGAAAGTCTTGGTCGGGAGATCGACCTTTTATCTTCCGTAAAGGAGGGACGACTGGGGAGTCGGGGAGTGAGGTTAATAAAACTGAGGAGTATTGAGTGGACTTTAAGACTCGAGGTTCGAGTCATAGAGTCTGGTATCCATAATGTTTATGGAGTCAAGAAGTGTGGTTTACGAAATCGGGAGTGGAGTTTGTAAGAGTCTAAAAGTTGGGTTTTAGAGTAGGGGACACGGGTTATCCTTAACTCAGGGAGTGAAATTTTATTGGAGTCGATGAGGTAATTCTTTATGACGTCAGTAACTAAATCAGACACCAAGAATTGGGAAAAAAAGTCGAGAGTCAGTATCCCCCCTACCCTTTTGTGAGAGTAGTTCCAGTCACCGAAACAACCCTCATCAAGAGTAACTCCTACCCAGTATAGTTGAAAAGACAAGTACCAACACTAAACTTCACAGAAGGTCCCCTCTCCCCGTAGGGTGTAGGGTAGGAACGAACCCTTAATGAATGAATTTACAAAAGTAAACAGAAATAGTAACAATGGATACGAGTACTAGTGTAGAGTGATCAAAGTTTTCGGAGTGTTATTATTTTAAACAGTCTCAGGAACCTCTTTCCGGTACTGGAGTAGTGAGGATTAAGAGGTTTCAATTAACATCTTAGAATCTCAACCTCCCCTGGAGTCTTCCAGGTCACCCAAAGTTTGAAGAAAGTCCCTGAGGAAAATCGGTCCCTGAGAAAAGAATTGTTTTAGAATGTATCTTGGGGTCATATAACTCGTCGACGACTCCGTACTGGTACATTGAGTATCCCAAGACACCTAAATTTTTGGGGAATATCATGTTCTCACTTAAGAGAAGTTTAAATAAAATATTGTTGGGGATTGTTCGTCTATTAATAAGAAACAAAAGTTCTCACAGTAGGGAGAACGAAACCAGAGGATGTAACCGTCCGTCCAAGAGATGGTGATCGTGATGGATCCTTCGGGAGAGAACGAAAATTTATGAAGCAAAAGTACGGGTAGTTGTCTCCTAACCAAATTCTTCTACGCCATATATATCTGTTACGTTATAATGAGTTGGAATTTTTTTTCTTACTTTGTAACGGTAAACGTCGTTGTACCTACCTGGATCTCTAGTAGTATGATTCACTTCAGTTTCTGTTCATAGGACACTATAAATAGATTTTTTATTGGATTTTTTTATTGTGTTTACTTAAATAACTGTTTTGTCTTTGTCTGAGTGTCTCTTTTGTGTATCTTTTGTTTAAATACCAAGGGTTTGCTCTTTCCTTCTCGTCTTCCCTATGTAATCCACATACCCTAATTGTCTATGTTTGATGATATGTATTTTATCTATTCGTTGATCCTAAATGACGTATCTGTCCCTTGTTATAAACCATAGAAGTCGTTATGTACTTGGCACTTGAAGGTCTACCAAAACCTTTTCCGTCTCCTTGGTCTCTAGTTTAACGGTTGTAGACGACCTAGTACCTTTTTCGTTCTCTCAAGGTCTTTTTGTAGATAAAGACGAAATAACTGATACGGTTTCGGAAACTGACACACCTAGTGTCATTTGATACCTTTTAAGACTTCCTCTACCCTTATAGTCTGGTGGACTGGACGAAGAACTCTTTGGATATACGTCCAGTCCTTCGTTGTCAATCTTGACCTGTACCTTGTTCTGACCAAGGTTTATCCTTTTCCTCATACAGTTCCGACATATAACAGTGGGACCGATGAATTGAAGATACGTCTCATGTAGTACTCTTTGCGACCCGACCTTCTGTGTGTTCGACCTTAGTTCTAACGGTCCTCTTTATAGGAAGTCCACACGTCTACCGAGGTTTTAGTGACGTCTACCACTGACGTCGGTACTTTAATTTTCTGCGAATGAGGAACCTTCCTTTCAATACTGGTTGTATCTGTCGTATAAGTTTTCGTCTCTGTAATGAAACGGTTGTTTCCAGGTAGATCAGTTCCGATACCAAAAAGGTCACCAGTACATACCTACACTCTCAACCTGACACTTCTTTCGACTCACGGCTTCTTAACTACGAAAACTTGACACCACAACCTCTTCTGAGAACTCTCAAGGTACCTGACGTTCCTCTAGGTTGGTCAGGTAAGACTTCCTCTAGTCGGGACCCTAAAGAAACCTTCCTTACTACGATTTCGACTTTGAGGTTATGAAACCGGTAGAGTACGTTTCTCAACTGAGTGACCTTTTCTGAGACTACGACCCTCCCTAACTCCCGTCCTCCTCTTCCCCTGCTGTCTCCTACTCTACCGACCTACCATAGTGACTGAGTTGCTTGTACTCAGACTCACTTGAGACCCTCGACCACTACCTGTCCCTCCGGACCGTACGACGTCAAGTACCCCAGCGTCTCAGTCTGTCCTGACTCACTGACTTGACTTAACTTGACTTATTAGATATTACCTTTTATTGGTCTTTTTTTATATTTTGACTTAGTGAAACGCCAAATGAACTGTGAGTATATAGTAACATTTAGTTGGTATGAAGTTATTTTTCTTTGGTAGTGAAACTTGACGAGGTAAAAGGAGTCGAGTTCTCATTCATGGAAATACCCCGTTACCATTTCTTAGGTGGACGGTTCCGTCCTCTGTGTTCTCTACAAGTTAGGGACCCAGTCCTTCTAGGGGACCTCATGCCTTACCGTTAGCTCAGGTCATAAGAACGGACCTTTTGAGGTACCTGTCTCCTGACCCCCCGATGTTAGGTACCCCAGTGTTTCTTAGTGTTTTACTGTACTGACTTGTACATACATATTTGGATGAGATTTAAACGTAAGGTTTTGATCCTACCCTTCACGGAGAGTCAGTCCCCCGTCAGGAACCACAGTAAAAGTCTCGGAAGTTTTCTTTCTAGTGGTCTTACTGTCTCCCAAGTGAATCACCCCGGGGGACACGAAGACCCCTGACTCCCGACCTGGACGGCCCCCACCCCCGTTCCCCACCGCCCCTAGTTCACGTTACCTTGTAGTGTTCAGAACCTGGGGTACCCAACGGTATCTATGACAACTTCTCCCTCGACCGTTCGAACAATAATAAATATACATAAACGGGAGATTGACGGGACCCCACCGACCTTCAACACACCTACGCTGTCGTTGCCCCTAGTTCCTTCCACACACGGTCCCACACAAACACACACGTGTACTTCCGTAAACACCAGAGGTTTAGTGGAGACTCCGGTGCAGTCTCGCCGACAACTCTCGTCACACCCGTCCTCTTCGTTTCATCATCTCGGGAGGGAGTGGGAGACAGCTCTTGTCCAGTCCAAACACTAGGACAAAAAGACAAAAGGGGACCCTATGGGATCCCCGGAGGAATCTTCGGAACTAGACACGAACGAGACACTCTTCACTCTACAGGGAGGTAGAAGAGTGAGACGGAATGTCATTACTTATTTTCAAAGTCGTAGACCTCCAGTCCTTGGTTCAACTCCAAGTCCGTCCTGTGTAACTACTAATTGGTCGTACGTCCGGAACAATGACCTCACATCCGATCGGACGTGAAGACGGAAATTCCACCTACTAAATGTGTAGGGACACACACGTTAGAGTGACGGGACGGGGTGTGACCGTGAACCTTGGTCCGAGAATGGGGACACGAAGTTCTATCCTTCACCGGAATGAGGGGTCGCGGAATGAAGGACAACGGGACCCCTCCCCACCCCGTACTATAAGTCAGTGGAGTGGGGAAAGGAAGCCGGGAGACGGGAAGAGGGTCCGTTAAACAATTAAGAAAAGGATAGGATAAGGGAATTAGTGGGGATGACCCGTCAGACCAAGAGTTTGGTCGAGGGTCCTGACAGCCCATTCCTCTCCTCTCCTCGGGAGGGCCTCTCGAAACGAGGTGGGTGGGGGACCCCCTCCTCCGGACCCTCCGACCCTGTGGAGAGTCGGAGAGTCGACGCAAGAGGTCCGTCCGCTCAATCGGACGACTGTTACCTTCGGGCTGAGGGTCACCCGTAGGACGACATTAGTTCTGACTTGACGTCGTCAACCGACTCGAGGCGGGACGGGTCACCCCCGACCGGAGATCTGAACCCCCCATGTCGACGGGTCCGTCCAGTCCTTGGACGGGTCGGACAAAGAGAAGGAGGTTTTGTCAATACACAGAACAAGGACGGTAGGAGACTGTCACCTCTGTCTCTTTCTCGACCATTGAGGGAGACGGTCGTAGGGTTCCTTAGGGAAGTAGGGTGTTTATAAATGATTCCCAGACTCCGACTCATCTCTCCACTTGTTTCCGTCGGGACGGGATAGTGTTAAATGACCCTTCGGTTTATAATTTATCGCTCGTGTTAAGATGAATCCATGGTCCATGATAAGACTTACGAAATACACGAAATCAAGTAATTATGAGTTTTAAGACTCCATCAATCAATGATAAGAAGGGCAAAAGTCTATTCCATTGACTTCGTGTCTATCTGATTAACTGAACGGGTCACAGTGTATCGACCAGTCACTCAACAGGACTTTGGGTTCAGTTCGTCAGATGGGGCTCAAGTGTGAATTCTGTCAGTACGAGAACACACGACGGAGAGTATGGTCATTTGTGTAGTAATATGTTACACTACTCGGTATTTATTTTTGTTTCCCACGGACTTCCTTTTAGCCCAATAAAAGAAGAACGAAGGTGAACGAGAAGATCGGGTGTGACGTGATTCGGAAAAGATTCACCAAGGGTGAAGTAGGGAAAGAAACGACCGGTCTCTCTCTTGTAAGAGAGTAGAGATTCCGACCTCACGTCCTTCCTTCCGTCTCAAGGTGGACGTAGGAAGCGGGACCGGACCAGAGGGACTTGTTTGGCACGGACTTCCTAAAATAGATTATTACCGGGACTGCGAATGTGTTCAGATCTGACAGTCGAAGGGCTCCCTTCCGACGACTCTCGACCGAGACGTGTCTAACCCCCGCAGAGGGTTCACAAGTCACACTGTGCCCGCAAAAACTGGAACCGGGAGAGAGCAGCACACTCGGCCTGAGCCCCGAATCCTGTGCTCACATCTCGAGGCGGTCTCTTGAGCCACCAGGTCTGGGGATGTGCAAGGGTTGTGTACGTATGAACGTGAGTGTAGGACTCGTGAACATCCCAGACGGGACTGTTCGGCTGTCCAGTCCTTGGAAGATCGGGGGAGGTCCACCGGCCCAGCCTCTGGGGGTGGGCGTGGGGGCGAAAGCGAGGGCCCACGGAGGCGGGTCGGGGTCGCCGAGGGGCCCGCCCCGCCCCGGCCACCGCCTTCCGGGGAGGGGGCCCCGCCAGGCCCCCGGCCCGCCCCCCGGCCGCCCCGACCCCCGCCCCGCCCGCCCGCCGCGCCCCCACAGGGAGGGAGGGAGCGAGAGGGGCCATTTCAGAGCGCCACGACGGCCCGAGTCGGGGCAGAGGAGGAGAACGAGGGAGCCGGCCCGCCGCCACTGACACGTGGCTGCAGCCGCGCCCGACGTGGCGGCGCAGGCGGGCGGGCGGTCGTACCGGTGGTGGCGGTGGACGTGGGCGAAGTGGCTGCTGATAGTCGAGAAGCTCCTCGAGCCGTTCATGCCGAGCAGGCGGCGGTCGGCCCCGGGGGGTGTGGGACGGGGACGGCGGGCCCGCGATACGCCGAGGAGCGGGGCGGGGGGCCGGGACGTGGCCGGCGACGTCGCGGGGGAGCCGGGCGGGGTGGGGGTCGGAAAGGGCGGTCGGCGGAGGGCCCCGGGGGAGCGGGGGTCGAGGGACGGGGCGTCGGGGGAGGCACGGGACGTCGTCGACGGGCCCGACGACGTGGGGCGCGACGGCGCCCCTGACGTCGGGGGCCTCGCGAGGACCCGCGGGAGGTCGGGGCGGGGAAGGCGTGGGAAGACCGCGGGGGGGATTAGGGTTGCGGCGGACAAACGACGGGGGAGGGGTGAGACAAGTTCTCGAGTGAGTCGTGGGCCAGGGTACAGGGTGCGCGGACTCTGAGTCCTGGGAGGGGCCGGGACGTCGAGGTTGGGACGACGCCGCGGGCCCACACCCCCTACGAACCATGGGCCGGGGCGGGGGCCGATCACGGCGAAGGTCCTAGGGTCGGGGCGACGACCCGTCACGACGTCGTGGGGGCAGGGGAGGGGGGTAGGGACGTCACCAGGGCCCTCGGCGCGCGGCGTCGGCGTCGTAGGGGGAGGGGAGGCGTGACTCGGCCGGCGACGTGGTCGGGACCGGGGGGTGGGGGTGGGCGCCGCGGCTCGGACCGGTGACGTCGGGGGCGGGTCGGGCGGGGGGACCTACAAAGGTCTCGACCTCTCACGCTCGAGGGTTACTCCCGACCCCCCGCACATCTCCCTTCACAGTACCCCTTCCCCTCAACAACTACAGACTCTGGGTGTTGACCCAGGAGAGAAAGGGACGATAGTCAACTCGATCCTGCGTCACCCTACTTCGGCCGACCCCCCTAAACTCAGAGTGAAAGGAGGGGTACCAACTCCCTCTGTACATAATCTTTCTGTATGGGAGAAAGATTACAAAGGAAGGGGATGGGGTTGATAAGGACGACTCTTTTCCCGTCCCAGAAGGAAAGAGGCCAGAAGAACCGACCCTGACGTTCCGGCAGGCACTCTACGTCGTCCACACACAAAATTCGTAGAGGGTGGTCGAGAACTGCGTGTCGGACTCCAATCCCGACAACGAAATGGGTCTTGTCTACACCCACCCGCACCCTCATCGCACCAGGAGGTGGGTGTAGACAACTCGCCGGACGTCTCCGGTGTAGGAAGACGGGGTCCAACCTACCATTATCAGTGGTGTGACCACACACACACACACACTAAAACTGATTTCCAGACCACTACCCTCGTAGTGACAGGAGTCTGGACTTCACACAAACACAGTGAGACGAGACGAGGCACAGGGTCAAGAAAGGGGGAAGAGGGAGGTCCCCACGAAAGAGACACCAGGCGTCCACACACTTCTTTTGCAGGTGCGTTCTCATACGTCGTTTTTATTAGTTATGGTTCTTCAATAGACGAGCCCCACTCATAAGGGGCAGAGTCAGAGAGGTACCCCCACGGAGGTTCCCGATCACAAGACTTCTTCTTGGTCGTCAACCCCCAACACCGAAATCGAGAACCTCTTCTCAACCTTAAAGTCCCACCCACTGGAAACTTCGATCCGTCTCAATATGTCCCTTGTCTATCTTTTCTTACTTCTACATTCTCAGCAACTAACGACGATCCTCCTCACCAGGGACTTCCGAGTTCCCTCGAACCAAAAATACCTCCCCCTCCTATAGCCCTCACCACCTACCGATCGAGAAGCAAACCCCGCAAACCTTAGAGACACAAACCCCGTCACCATCGGTGAGGTCCGAACTGATCAGGGACGCGGGGTCACCACTGAATTCTACCTTTACGTCATTCACTTGTCGAGACTGTTTGGGTCGGAGGGGGATGGGTGGTCCGCCGTCTTGTCTGAGGGTTCCCTTCCCTTAGACATTTGTAGTTCCCTCCGACGATGACCGCTCCCGAAGAGCCCTTGTTTAGGACGGTCTACTTGAACTAACGAAAAAACTAGTTTAATGTTTCAACCACCACGTCGTCGTCTACGTCAGACAGGACCCACCTCCAACTACGGAGTACCAGACCTTTAGAGTTACCGGACGAGACTTATGCTCGTCGACCCGGAGTCCTAGACTTCTAACACTTCCGGGTCCGGCCTCTCGGATTGAACACTCTACGAGGGTTCACGGACCCCGACCCCTCCCAGTCCGGGACACGGAGTGTGGAACTTGGAACAGAGGGACGTCGAACACGACCCACGAACGGTTTCAGTTGAGTAGACTATCCATATCTGGGTCGTTACACTTCAGGAGAAGTATCGACGCCGCTCATCCCTCCATACACCTACCCAGTCCAGTGACTCTCGACGTTTCACATCGGGACCCTGTTTCCAATATTCTGCGTCTTTTCTCAATTCTGGCCCGTCATCTTACGGGACCTCTTCTACACCCGGTACTGATCATTACTGGACCCGCAGAGACCTTAATCTCTACATTATGTACAAAGATTCGTAACCTCTTCGATATTTGACTGTCACCCGAAGAGTAGTCAATAAGACCCTGGACAAATCGTCCAGACACAGACGGAGGACCGACCCTCGTGACGAGAGGTAGGGGTGTTCGTCCCCAACTGAGCGACAGAAGGAGGGTCGGGGACGGAGAACGACAAGGAGATGTGACCGATAATTCAACTGAATAAACAAACAAAAGAAAGAGAGACCCATGGAACTCAGCCTCCGCTACCAACGGTATCTCTATACACCCGTCAGTCTACGGGAGGAGGAAACTCCTCCCCCCTGCCACGTCACCCGACCCGAGAAACCGTCTGTAGGAGACCGGTCCCTACGTCCCACGTCCGTCCCTACCGCCAAACTCTTACCTATGGAGGGCCACGGGTGTGTCGTATCGGGCACACGTAGTCATTGCCCTGACCACAGACTACAGAGGTCAATTACTACGTCACGAAACGAAAGGGCCAGAGTGGCGACAGGAGACTGGGTCCACACTCCCACCCTCTCTGTCGACGCTCGACTTGAGATCCCACTCCTCTCGACCACACCACTGAAACACCTCAACGGACGGAATCCGATAGAAGAAGACAAGGAAGGGATGGGTGGACTTGAAGGGATTGGAACACGCCAGTACAGGGAAAGGTCCGAAGTGGAAGAAAGTTGGAACAGGGTAGAAACGGTCGACTATAGAAAAAAGGGACGGGTTTGACCTACTCCAAAATAAAGGGAAACTAAAAAAAAAGAAGTTCTTCTAAGAACACATTCTAGTATACGAAGTCCGTCGTTGAGGGGGAGAGCTCTACCAATACGGTTTTGACCCCGAGACGACACACCGGACACACGGTCCAACTGAAACCGGACCAGGACCGACCATCCATGTCTACGGTTGTTCTCTCCAGTCCCTATACATTCACGGTTATGACAAACCTCTAACTCTCACCCTCCGACAACAGAACCTCTACCTCCCTCAACAGGTCCCCAACGTGACATCCACACCCTCATCCCCTAACTCGAGGGCCCCTCCCAACCCGGTCCCACGGGTGATCCGATCACGGGCACCCCAATCACTCACTTCCGGCACCGAAAGGACGTCGGAGAGTCAAATGCGACATATAAAATATTTCCACGTCTCCGACCCCGACCCAAAGTGAGTAGCGACAGACAGACAGATCCCGAGGTGTCCACAACCTAAAGACATAGACCCTTACACCACCCGGGTGATCCCAGTAGGTACTTTCAGACTTCCCGCAAACGACTCAGAGGGACGGACAAGGAAAGAACAAACACTAAGAGACACGACGTCTCACTTTCTCTCTGACAGTCCGACGAAGACGAACGGGAGGTACCACTCCACCGGGCCCTCCGTACCCCTCTCTAGTGGACCAGAAGACCCCCCAGTCGAGACCTATTCTTAGGAAAACGAGACAACAAAGAACAGTACCACCGGAGTCCCCGGGTACTACCACCGACACGCTGTTGCATCTCTCGAGTCCGTCGACTCACAACTCGTGACAGAAGCAGACGCCCAGACAGACACATTTCAGTGACTTTCAGTGTATTACAGTGAGGTAAACGAAACCTTGCCGTTATCCACACCTCAACCCCGAGAACTCGGACACTAAGGTTCGAATCGAGAGTCGATCCGACTTCCTCCGTAAATTTTATCCGAACCTACGTCTCGATCACCCGGTCCACTACCGTTACTATTCAGCAATAAAATTCTAAATTCTCGTGGGGGAGGGGGTCCTCGGACTCGGGAATACAGAAGAAAATAAAAATTTAGAAGTCTAAGGGAAGAATAGAAATAAGTATACGTATATCTAAAAGTGGAGCACCTTGTATTGTAAAGTATAGGGTGAGAGAACGAATATAGGTTTGGTAAAGGGTATAACGATGTCAACTTCCCGTTTACCAGGAAAGAAAAAAGATGCATCAAATCCTAAATAGGAACCTCGTCAAATGTAGTATTCTTTAAAGAGACAAACCTGGTAAATAGACTTAAGGTCAACGAAAGTGACCCTTCCCTACGAATCGGAATGATTTTCCACGATACCCTTTGTTATAATACTTTAGACAATCATTGTGAACGGAACAAACAAATAAATAAATTAGACATATGGGGTACACTTCTTTAAAGACAACTTCAATTTACATTCGTTTTCGGAAGGGGAAGGGGTCCTGGACCCTCCATTCCTATCCTTAGTATAGACAAAGAAATGCATATACTAACTATGCATAACTATCTCCCCGGACTATGTATAACTATCTTGTTTCACGGACCATGTATGATGTCCAACTTACTTACCTGACACATTGGTCGGTCCAACGGAAAACCGAAACCGAGAGTCCTTTGAGTATCGGTCCAACGACCTTGGGAACATGGGACCGTGACCGAACCCAAGAGAGACTAGGTACCTGGTCCGACATCAGGACTGTGTTGACATCCTCTCTTGTCTACTTCAATTTCTGAACACGAACCCCTTATTCTGTCCACCCTCTATATCCTCCTATAACGTTGAATAGCAGAAGGAAGGGACAGTATTTACCGGAAAATCCCGTTACAGTCCTGAAGGAGATTCGTCGTCAAAAGTTAAAAATCACACGTTCTCCTAGTGGAACTTCTGACCAATTCTTACGTCTAAGGACCCGAGATCGGTCTCTAAGACGAAACCCTTCAGACCCCACCTCGGAGTCTTACATGTGAAAATTGTTCACGGAATCACTCAAAGTACGTCCACCCGGGACTCGGTGTGCAAATTCTTTACGGCAGATTTTTCGCTGTCGGCACTGTCAACGAGAACGGTACGAGAAACTATAAATGGTCTGTGTGGAACCGGGTCGGAAGAGGTCCACCACAGAGACGGCGAGACACTGGTAGACACGTGCGCCCGACAAGACACTAATCCCCGGAGAAAACTCGGGGGTCTAACCCCACAGTCAAGTGTAGGTTCCGACACCGTTCGACTCACCGACATTAACACCGTACAACCGGTGGTCTTCCCGTTTCCGACACGGAAAGAACCAGGTCGACCGGGACCCCTGACTTTATCCTAGGGGGGGCCCACCACGGTCGACTTTCAGAGGCGGGGGAATCACAACCGGACTCATCGGGGGTACTGTAAACACAGGGGACACCATAGAGGTTCACTCTGAAAGGACAATTCCTACTTCTCTCCCCTCCCACTGCGTCGTCACTTCCCCCCGTCCTCATTCTCTCTAGATATGCCGTGACCTCGTGGCCCTGAGACCCTGAACTTCGTAAACTCCTCCAATCTAGGCTTTGCCACGAAAAGGAACCTATTTTGTCTGGTTAAAGACACCTGTCTCTTCACTCGTAGGACACATCTCCACTGACTCGAGGAGACTGAGAGGGGCGACCTACTCCTTTGTCGAACCTCCGGGGAAGAAACACGATTCCCAACCAAAGTAGTAGGTCGGTACGACACTCGACACAGTAAATCGAGGATGTTGTCACCGGACGGCAGGACGGGTGGGCGGGGAAGGGTCTCACTAAAACCCACGATCGTAGTATCCCACCACTACGTCCAACCTTCCCCGGGGTAGGACATCCTCTTCGGGCACGAACGAAGGACGACGAACGAGACCCGGGACCAGTCCTCGACACGAGGTTCGAAACTCCGACACGACTTTGGGATCTCCACTCACCGACTGGGGTAAGAGACGCCTCCGACCTCCGTCTCTTCCCCACCTCACCCACACTGGTCGAGGACGGGGTAGAGACTCGCACGACGAGAGACCTGTCGGAACCGTCCGACTGTTCCCGGACTAGGGTACCCACGGTTTTCCCACCACTGTCCTTCTCTACCCGTGAAACGTGGAAAGCTCACGAAGAGCCGTCTTCGGGAAACAGAAGACAGTTACCCGGTCTGTCTAGAGGGAATGTCGGCCACCCCTTTGGTCTTGCGTTTTCTGGCCAAACAAGCAACACTCGACATCCGTACGGTCACTATAACAGTCACGAGTCTAGGGTCGTAGAAATTCGTCACACCAGTAGTAAATCGGAAACCGAGAAGGGAAATTTTATGTCTAAGACCTATAAAACAAAGACACGATTTAGGACTATCTAGTGGAGGTGCGGAGAGGTAGATCTGGGTCTCGAGACTCGGGTCACCTCGTCTAGGGAGGGAAGGTGACTGCTTCAGAGTGAGAGTAGACTTGTATGGAGACACCCATCTCTGACGACATACCATCCCTACAAAGGTCGGTGAAGGGGGGGGGTTTGTGGTGGAGATGAAGGACCCGGGATAGTCGTCGTCGAAGGGTAGACGAGGGGAGAAGAGAGGAGGGAGAGAAAGGGGAGGGGGTCGAACGACGACGGGACCCTCCTCGATAAAAATCCCCGACGAAGGACCCTACAAAATGAACCCCGACCAATGGTACTTCCTTTACAGTGGTTTTGTCACCCGTTTCCGACGTCCGTGGGTCTCGGGACGACCCCCGTACCTCTCGAGTCACCGACTGGGACAAGACCGGAACTCTCACAGGTCTCCGTCTCGGAACGGAAGAACCCCGAACGATCACTGGGGTACCCCTAAAAGAGACAGGTTCGACCAAACCCTTCTGAAAGTGATACCCGGAGAAGAACCTCGGAGAGAGGAACAGGAGGAATCAATTTCGAAGACAGAATTCTAGGTCTCTGGTCTCATTCCGAGTCCAGAAGCACAGTGGGTCAAGTTTGACGAACTAAATCCCGACTTCTCTTCCTTTCCTGTGGTCAAGTTTCCTGTCTCGGAACCCCCAAGTGTACCGCTGAAAAGTACGGGGTGACCCGACATAAGTGTCGGGAGTCGATCAGGGGTCCACATACCTATACTTAATCTTCGACACCGGGGACGAGAATACACTATGTGTCTGAAAACGAGAATTAACCCCTGAAACGTGGAAATCTCACTCTAAGTCTCTCCTTCCCGACACCGTAGTGTTACAGTCCCACTCCAGTTACCCTAACATCGAACCCTAAGGGTTCCGGTCCCCGACAAATATTCGTCGACCCCTTACACCTAATACTGTGGTTTAGGGACACGACGGGAACAAAGAAGAGGAGGCTCGCTACGGAGTCTCCCGGTCTTCCCCCTTCGTTCTCCTCTGCGGGTGTGTCTCGTAGACTTGACCCACCCGACACCCTTCGAAAAGGACTAGGTACAACCCTGGTGTCCGTGTCTGGAAGTTTTATTGAGGCTTTTCAACTCCTACAGTAACTCTAGTCTTGGATCCCTCCCAGGGCGATCGGTCTCGTCCCGAAACACAGAAACGGGTGAATGTCACCCGACATACAAATCTACAGTCGTCCTAGAATCAACTTCAGGCACGATCGTAAACACCAAAATCTCTGCAGTGACTTAGTCGGTCACAGAGACATCCCGACACCTCTTGGACCGACCGAAAGGGACGTGAGGTAGGACCACCCCGTCCTTTCACTCAAACCTCGCCCCTCTCCACAAAGCTCCAGAGGAGTGGCAGACGAAGGAGACGAGACGTAGACCAGTGCGGAAACGACGGGAAGAGCAGTTCCCAAAAGTCGGAAACACCACGGGACTGTCAGAATTCGAGAACACGTCTTCCGCCCCCTCCGTTCCCCAGGACCACAGGTCCCGAACCGGGAGTGGACTCCCACGATAGTCCTTCCGGACTTCCCCTAGAACCATTGCCGGCGAAGACGAAAGACGAGGACAATGGTAGATCGAGAACTCCACCTTTAGGAACGTCTCCCGACACCAACCTCGACCCGACTTCCGGCCGTCCCCACCCAGAGAGGTACCGTCATCGTGTGTCCGTCCGTCCTTCACCGGGACACGTTTTCGCCCTTCACCGACAACAGTTTGTCCTTCCCCCCCGACCCGGCACACTCCCCCACCCCTGCTCGGGTCAGCTTTCCACCCACCCTTCTCCCAGTCGGAACTTCTTCCAGACGTTGTCTCGAGTCGCCAGTGACCTTCCTCCTCACAGAGTTCCCTCTTCCGGCGGAAGCACTGCCCTCGTGACGACTACACAATCGTGGAACCCTACAGTTCGGTCCCGGACCTGGATGGTGACACCTGGTCCGGTCCAGTCACCGGAATCGGCAAGCCCTGCACCCCTACGACTCAAAGCCTGAAGGGACTATCGAGTCAACTATTTCTTAGACGGATGTTACACCCTCTGGGCCCAAACTAGGGACACAACCCTTTTAGGGGACCTCCTCCCGTACCGTTGGGTGAGGTCATAAGAACGGACCTCTTAGGGACACCTGTCTCCTCGGACCACCCGACGTCAGGTACCCCAGTCTTTCAGTCTGTTCTGACTCGTTGATTCGTGTCGTGTCGTACGACTCAAATATCCTGTTTGGGACGTCGACCTTTTCTACAAGACGTTTGGACTGAACAAGGACTTTGTAACGACGACGAACATGCCTCGGGACACGAAGAAGGGTCTGTGTGTCACCTCTTGTCCTGTCCTTCACTCCCCCTTTCCCTACCCTCTGTCTCCAACCCCACGACCGGCCGACTCGCTCCTAGGAGGAGTCCTCGTCCCTCTCGCACCATCCGTCCTTGGTGTGCCGAGTAACTCGTAACAAAGTCCTACCGTCCCGCGGTGTCGGGTATTCCGACCCCGGCTCCTGCTGGTCCCGAGGGTGTCTGTTACCGAAATTGACCCGAGAGGAGAGAGCCTCCAATGGGACGACCATCGGAAGGGGACGTCCGACGTCTGTGGTCACCCGGGGTGGGTTTACCTTCCGACACTACCTCGGTCCACTTCCCGAACCAATCACAAGGTTCTGGGGCACTTACGGGTCCGACTACCTCTCACCCAGGTCGGGAGAGCACAGAGACTACTACCGGCACCCGTGTTCGGGTCGGACCCTCTGGAGCAGACAGAATGACGACCTGGGAACCTTTCCTCCGAGAGGGACTCACGGTCCGTGACACGCCTCGTAAATGAGTTTATGCAGCAAATTCGGTGTCTGTAGGGACGGAAGTAAAATCTTCACTCCTTTGAAAAAGGGTTCGACACATGGACCGAGTGACAGTGGAGGCAAGGTAGTGTACAGTGAGGTACGGCTCCGACAGGAACTGGTACGTCAAATTCCAACGTGAGAGGGTGACGGGACGAAATAAAAAGAAATGACGTGAACGGCACTGTAGATTGTACGGTAGGTCAAGAATGCCAGACAGGGGGCTGGTTCGAGGTGATCGCATAGTCGAACGACTCCCACCCCTGACAACAGACAAGATAAGTGACGAGATAGGGGTCGTAGACTTTGTCGTGGACAGCGTATCATCCGGAGTCATTCATAAAAGACTTACTTATTTACTCTGAGTCTACCCAAACCCTGAGCGTCGAGATCCCGAGGTAGACCCCGACAGTCTAAGTTTTGGTCACCCAATTACCGGTCTGAGGTACTGACTCCCAGTCTGGTTCCTGGTGCCGTGTCGGACCCCAAGTCTCTTCTGAACACGTCTTACACCATGAGTCGAGGCACCTTAATCCCAGTTTGACGTACTGATAGATCCTGGGAGACCTGGGACCCGTCGAGGAAGCTCCTCGACCCTCACACTGACACAGAGAAGAGAAGGGTGAGACTCAGTGACTATTTCGGTCTCGAGGGAATAAAAATCACGGCAACCACAACACCTTGACATTGGTAATCGGTCATTCTCTGAATTCCCTCCTCTATTTGTAATTAGAAGACCCGGAAGGGGCGTCGACGGTGGAGACATAGCGTTCTATGACGGGAGGACGTGGACGGGCCCGTCGGGTCGGGCTCTCAACGCCCAACCTCCCATACTCCACTCACCACTCTCTCTCCCGGCCCTCCAGAAGTCGAAATCACACCGAACGAACCATGGTGGTAGGGTGCTGGTCCCGACCCCTCCTTCTACCCCAGCGGGACTGCAGGGGGTCAGTCCAGACCTTCTTCGTTCGGGGGACAGTGGTCCGTTGTGATCACGGCGAAGCGGTTGACGTGACGGAAGACCTCCAGGGCCGGGGCTCCCCAGTGTCCGTCACACCCTAATGGACCCCGAAAGGACCGACGTAGGACCAGTCAGGGGTATGGCTTGAGTTCCTACCCTGCCTTCCGGACTGGGTCTAGATACCCGTCGACCCTATCTAATCGACCCGTCGTCCTTGATTAGAGACGGACAGGGATGGAGGAAGAAGGTATCTCGTCTCGGTAGGGATCTCCCTTGCAAATCCTATCTCGACTCCCACGAACCACTCTGTCATTTATACTCAAGGAAGAGTGGATATTAGGCACGCAATAGAGTCCGTCCGGACCCAAACTTAAGCGTGAAGAGAGGGTAAGGACGATATCCTGGAACCCACTTAATAAATTGAAGAGACCCGGACAAAATAGTAGACACTTTACACCTGTCAGTCACGTGGGCGGACCATCCTACCAACACTCCCAGGACCCTCCGAAATGTCTCCGAGAAACGACAAATCCACCTCCACCCCACCCGTGTTCGGGGATGGTTCCCTGCGTCCTTAGCGAACCGTCGATACCTTCCCTGTCATGGACGGATCTGGACATCCTCACCCCCACTTGACCTGACACGGGGATTTCGGACCTCAGAACTGAACTACGAGAGTAAAAAGGACTAGAACAGTAGTATAGCATCGTTACCTCTTTCTCCCGAGATCCGAGTCTGGTGGACGGAGACCCCGGACAAACACACTGGAACCCGTCCAATGAACTTTGAAAATTCAGAGTCAAAGGGGGAAACGTTACATTGACTCGTTTAGTCTAGGAGGCAAAGTGACCCAAAGACACTCCTACTTTATTCTAACACGCACACGGGTCGCATATCATTTATGAATTATTTCTTATCAAAAATGATCATGACAGTTACGATAACTATTTGGTAATACTTCGGAGACTACACCTTCCTCGAGATCCTTCGTAGTGTGTCTCTCCACGGTGAGACTTCCCGAACACTGACTTTCTATTCACTAAATTTACACACTACACTCTTGATATTCTCCACGAGACCCTCTGTCTCGAACCAGTACCCCTCTCTTCAGTGTCAGATGACCCTCTTTGTCCCTTCTGAAACACTTCCTCCACCAAAACCACCTCAAGTCGTTCATCTCTGACCCCCATTTCACCGACCCCGAAGATCCGATGGAACAAAATTCGTCATCGTCGGAGAGAAAGACACGGACCTCGAGACGGAAGGAGACCTTCCTTAGTTGATGGTGTAGAACGAATCTAAACACCCGAGAACCTAAGACCAGCAAAGCTTCGTCGCACTGGAGTCTTGTACGTACCGTTATCCAGTCTCGAGGGTCGTCATTCGTCGGTTCGCCCAGGACCCTTCTTCATCCTAAAGACGTTTTATCCGTAGCATTATGATGGTTGGACGTTTTCAACAAAACTCTGATTTAATTTTCTACATAGACGGACCACATCTTCATTCGTGAGTTATTTGTAATCGTTAAAAAAAAAAGTTTAATACAGAGGTAACAGTCGTACCAATACAAAGTCCTAACGGCACTTTTGACGTAATCCCTTATATACGTTTTGAGGATCGTGTTATATACAAGTACATCATCCACAAGTCATTTTGAATCGGTAATAATAATCATAAAAGTTGTTCCTTCTCTAAGACCTGTGGGACCGGGTCACTTTAGGGACGATACCACCTTTCTCGTGGTCTCAAAATCAAATTCTGAACCTAAATTTAGGACCGAGACGGTGAGTGATCGAACCCTTCGAAAGGATTCTGTGACGAAGTACCGTTTTCCAACAGTAATTATGGACAGAGGTCTTAACGACACTGGACGATACAATTAAGTCGTTTAACAAAAAAAAATTTTTTCCCGGTATCATCCATAGAGTCTTAACTTCCGTATACTTATCGGTTCACCGGCGTTTATCTTACCTACAGACTAGCGAAAGCAAAAGAGAGAAGGTGAAAATCTAGTGGTCTTTGATCTTGCACTCCGGGCCTATACGGCTGAAAACTTTGTAGGTTTGTAGCCATTCACGGGAATATATCTCGTACAGAACCCATAAAACATCTTCCACCGCTCTTGTCTCTAGGTGACAAAAACACACCCCTTGGTGAAGACAGGGACCCGCAGACGGACCACAGAAAAAAATGGGTCCGTCGTAGCGTCGAGCCTTAAGACCCCACAAGATCAAATCTCTGGACTTGCAGAGGGAGGGACACCACGGTAGAGTCCCGACCCTCACTCCATAGTCTTATACAAAGTCCGAGGGAAAGAAGGGGAGAGGAAGGCAGAAACCCGACTCCCGGTCTAGAAGCCGCACACTCCGAGCCCCGCTCACCGGACGGTCGTGGGGAGCGGTCCCCGGAAGGCGCCGGCCGTCCTTTCCCAGACGTGAAACAAAGACCTGAACTTTCTCAAAACAAGGAACAACGCCCTAGCACACGTGAGACCCCCAAAGGTACCGTGAGGGTAAACATAAGGGGCCTCGGTCCTTTCGTTCGACGGGTGGGCGGACCGAAGGGACTTCTTCCCCACCGTCCTCGGTGAGCCGACCTCTTCCTCTTTTTTAATTCTCCTAAAGAGGGACGAGGGTGGGACTGAGCCCCCTGTTCTCGTGTAACAACCAACAAGATTTCGGACTCCTCCAAACGGACGGTGTTGGGTGAGACCGAGTCAAAATGTAACAAGTCGACTTCATCAGAAACGGTTTTCGCAACCGGGACTAAACCACGAAGAGAGCCTCCCCTGTCTTTGACCCGACCGAAGTCGTAGACTCGTCTTTGGGGTCCGAACTGAACTCCATCTTTTTGTCCCTTGTAGAGGATCCAAAAGGGACTTTCGAGGTTAATAGTGTTTCCTATCACTCAAAGACACGAGGAGTCCGTACCGGATCTATAATCCCCACAGGGCTCCGACGGGTGAGACGACCCAACCATCGGTCGTGGCACTCCACTAAACGACTTCAAGTCACGAGGGAGGACTCGATGAGTCGGAGGTCGAAGTGTCTGGATCCTGACTCTAAAAGTGGGACTCGAGACTGTGCCCTCTCGCCCCAGCATGAGGTCGGGCTCCCCTTCCCTCGAAACTCCATCGGTCTTGACTTCGGTACGTGCCGAAATATCTACCGTTAGTCGTCGAACCGAATGTGCGCTGTGTCTAACCCCATCGACCATGAGTCAAGACGGACCACGTCAGAACGTGCTTCGGTCGGGGAGAGTCGGGTGCTCAGGACCCGACCCTTGGGGACTCGAGAGACTTCAAGTCGGGAGTGGACTTTTGTCGTATCACCCCTGGTTTAACAGCGGAACCCATCCTCTCTTTGCTGATTTCCTTGTCGCTTTTGTCGTCAATGGTTGAGTCCGTACAAAACAAACCGACCGAATCACCAAATTTTTATAAAAATAATAAACGGTCATAAAATTTTACTCTAAAGTGTAAAACCTTTTTTTTTAAGATAAAGGGTTAGAAAGTTTAGTCTAAACCGAGACGGCTCGGGTATAGGTACGTACCGGTCTTAGTCGACCTGGACCCGTCACTGACGGGGGAATCGGACGACCGGTGAGAGATACGACAATTGAATTGAAAGATGACGAATGGACCAGGGAGACCCGAAATGCTCGAACAGTGAGACTCGATCTGCACGGTCTTGACCTCTTTTTTTCGTCCACCCACTGATTTCGGTGGGTGTTCGTGTCTTCGCAAAACCACAAGGTCAGGGTCCAGAGTCCCAGACTCCTGTTGTTGAAGGAAAGGAATGTCGGGTTCACTGGTTGAGCATCTCGTTACTACTTAGCGGGTGGACCTCCCTCCCCTCTTGTCTCCCACCCCAGCTACCACGTCCTCCACCTTGGTACAGGAATAATGGACGTTGTACCCACACCAACTGGTGTCTTCCCAGTCCCATCTTGTTTCTGTTAACTCTTAGTTGGTCCTTCAGGTCTTGACCTTAAGATCGACCTTTTATGAGATCGGAAGAAAAAGACACGAAAGCTTTTAATCTATATATATATGAAAACTTGGAAAATCTGAACCAAACCATCGGGGAAAAAGAAATTGGTGGTCAGGGGTCGTGTCTTAGTTCCGTCTACCTCCCTGACAGAGGGGGTCGGTAGACGAGACAATCCCTCTGTCGTCTTGGGTCCCTTCCGGTCCGTTCCGAGAGAGGGAAACAGTCGCAGAGTAACGGAACTTGACACGAAACTAAAGTACGAACGAGGGTCTGGGGCCCCCGTAACCAGACTCCGGGATAAACCCCAGTTCCCTTCCCTCTTCCTTCCTACTCATCAGTCCTGGTACAGGACCCTCTTACTAGACCGGCCCGACAGGGTGACAGGAGGTCACCCTTGGCCTTGAGGATCTCTACTCCCCCTCGACACCCAGGTCCTCTACCCCCAACGGTACCTAGAACTGGACCGAACGTCGTCTTCTCCTCGGGCAAAATAGACGAATTAAGCGATAGGGAGAAGAGAGAGGTGACGAGCTAGGAAGTTTCGCCACCGGGAAAGCCGACATCGAACATTAAGGTAGGGTGTCCCTATGGTCACCTGGTCGGATTCTATCACGTCTCCACTCCTTCGTCTCTCGTGTACCAGGTGGGGACTAGTAACAGTCTGAGTGGTCGTGAACGTAGGTCTTCCCATAAACCATGTTCCTCGGTCCGTGGGGGTCAAAAAAGGGAATTATCTATAAGATGGGGTCCTCAACTGTCGGACAACCTTCTCACTGGGGCTTACATTTGGTACCAGAGACCCACTATTACGACACAGTCACATCCAAGCAGTCAACATTACTCGAACGAAGAAAACACCTCTACCGACACGAACACACCCCTGTCGCCCATCCACCCTCGAGAGACACGAAGGGAGAGTCAAAACGACACTTGGGTTTTAACGAAATTTTCTATTTCGGAAAAAAAAAAAAATTTCGGACAACCAAAACTCCGCATGACGTCTTGGATTTTGTCGGGACCCTCTCACCGGTCTCCACGTCTCAACTCTCCTTCTTTGCCGTCATCACGACTGGCAGATCTCAGACTTACTTCACAGAAGATGGACACTAGACGAACGAGGGACGAGACTTAAGGAGATTACTTATCTGAGACAGAAGAAAGCACGACTCGACGGGGTCGTCAAAGCTAGTGTCGGATCGTAACACCAAATCTCGTCATGAAGAGTTTGAAAGTACACGAACACTTAGTGGATCCCTAGCACAATTTTAAGTCTAAGACTAAGTCATCCAGACCCCACCTGGACTCGAAGGGATACAGAGGTCCACTTCGAGTACGACGACCAAGTCGTGCACCTCTTCGTTTCCAGACACCGGAACCAAAGGTCAGGAGGTCCAGACTTAGACCCTAAACGACCCGTCGACACTGGAGACTGTGTACTAAAAGGAATGGGCACGGAGACAAAACAGCAGACACGGAGAATTACCTCAACAAGACTCTTCCAACTCGTTCACTTGCTCCGGATCCTTTATTTACCTCCACTACTTTGACCTCTAAGGTCGAGGGTCTTCATCAGGGAGGTCGGGGTTGAGTCAAGTGTGTACAATAAGTTCGGACCGACGGAAAATACAACCCGGGTCCGGTGTGTGTCGATTATTTATCATTCACATCGTTATTGTCAACGTTTCTTTCTCTACCTTTTCAACATCGTATCCACTCGTCGAGGGTCTAGTACGGGTGGACGAGGAGGGACGTCCCGTCGGAGGTGAGGGGGCGATCGGGGGACCCTACTGTGATGGAGGAGGGGCCGGGACATAAAGGTACCTGTACTTGTCACTATCAACACCCACGAAAAAACTGGTCTCAAACAATCAATTTTACACCGTATGACAGTCCACCAAAAATTTCTCAACCTTTATCGGTGTTCTAACCCCAACACCGAAACAGTCATGAACTTCCATATTCTGTGACTCACACAACAAAAACCGGACAAGAAGGAAGGTGTCAAACATTTCTTGTTATTGATCCAAATGCTGACATTACGAGTTTACGAAGTACGAAGAAGAGGGTCTAGAAGGACATATCCCAACCAGACCAAAAGGAACCGGAGTATGGGCGAGTACTCACACCTTACCGGTCCCATAACCTAAAAAAAGGGGGGTTATGTAGGAAATGAAAAGGGGTTGTCGGGGATTACGAACCAATACATAAACATATTCACGAAGAAATTTCGGGCAGGGGGGGCGTGTCCGACGACCTAGAACAAGTATCGACACAGGTACCGCACAGGTCGGTGCGGACGAAGTCCCCCCCACGGTGCACCTGTAACAACTCGTTCAGCCTTACCGGTCCCGATTATCCCTGTCCAATCTCGAAGAAACGGGTTCTCCTACCTCTTTCACTGAGGAAGGTCCGTCAAGATGTTTTAATCCCTAGATTTATAACCGGCCGAAACCGGAGTTCAGAGTCGAGACGGTGAGTCACATTGAAACCCACTCAAAGAAAACCTCGGAGACAACGGACAGGACAATGTGTCTGCGATTATCTTCATGGATGGGATGTCTCGATTACGTTCCCAAGTTAGTTTATTGTACACATTTCGAGAACCGTATTACGGACCGTGTAACTTTGTCGAGTTGATTCACAATCCATAATATTAAACCTAGAAATAATAACGCTCAGACGATCCAACCGTGAATCTCACCACGTTAGTTCAAAGAGGAGAACAAGAGTCGGGGGACAAGTAAAAGAGATGTTTACCTTTCTCTTTCTATCGTCAGAACGAGTCACTACCTCGGAAGGTGTGGACAGGGAGGAACGGAACCGCCACGGACCGGGACCCTGGGTGTAGTTTCACCTCGAGACCAGACCCGCCGGACCCTCCTGATCAGAAGGGAGCGTCGAGACGAGTCGACTGAGGGGAGGGTCAGAGGAGTGTGGACCTGAGACACACACCAGAAGTACCCCTTCCCGTTCACGGGTACTGAGGGACAGACGTGTCTCCGTACCCACGGACGGGAAAAACGGGAAGACCCGAGCCCCGGCACCCCCACCCCACACATCCAGACCCTAGTCCCCAGGGCCCGTCCTGTCGGTCCACGGTCCTGAGGGGACTCTTAGGGACAATCGTGCCACGGACGACGGGACAATCACGGAGGACGACGACGACAATCAGTGGAGGGATTACTTCGAGCAGAAATCGAAGACCCTGTCGACTAAAGGTCCCCTAATAAACATAATGTGTGAAATTACGCAAAATTATCGTTTAAAAATTAATTTACCTTTCAGGAAAACCTTCGTTCCCTCGTCGTCGACGTCGTCCCGAGTCACACTCGGTGGGTAAGGCCGGTCTCTTCCGTTCAGTCCTTTCTCCCGCCGTCCCGAAACCCCCTCGAGCGGACTCGCACGGACCCAATCACTCCCCCTCGCCCCTCCGTCCCCAGACCGACATCGAAGAAGTAAGACAGTGGGTGTCCGGATCTCTTCATCCTCGAACAAGCGGGTTCATGTCCTCTCTTAGTAAACTCCTCCTCCCCAAAATCCTCATGGTGGACGGAAACTAAGGTAACCATTTAGCGTCTTCATGACTCAAGACCACCTTAAAACTCCAACTCATTGGTCTAGTCTAGATTATTGCAGCCGTCCTACTTCGTATTTGTTAACGACCCGGGACCAAGAGCGGGACCGTCCGGACTCAGGAGTAGACAGCTCACTCCTTTTCGTGTCCCGAGGTCACTACCGACTCCCGGACCCAAAATGTAAGTCGAGTAGAACGACACCCCGTGTCCCCTCCGTCCCTTCACGGAGTCAGGACTCCTCTGCGTAGAAAGCTCGACCACCCCCGGACTGTGTGATCTCTAAAGAAACATAGGTTCTTGAAGTGACCAGCCAAACCACAGTCCGGTAAGGACTTCACGAGGCACTCCTCGAGGACCTTGACGCACTTCCAGTTTGTCTCCCTCGGGAAACCCTGTGTCCGAGAGGTACTCACGTCCACTTCCTTCCCTGGTTCGTCCTCACAACTAGTCTCGTCTCCACGCAAACGTAATCTTACTACGACTCCCCCCGCAACCGTAAAATTGGGGGACTCCACCGAAACACCCGTCTTCGAACTTCTCCTCTGGAGTCGTCGTAGTCCAACCCGAGAACGGGTCCTCGAGACCTCCGACACTCACCCTTCTCTAAGACGAGTGGTCGGAAAAGAAAGCGGAAATGACGTCGAGGTACGTCATCGGAGGGCAGGGGTAGAACACCCGTGTAAAGCACTCGCCAAAGAGAGGTCCGAGGTGACGAAACAGCGGACCCACACACCCGAGGAGGTGTAAAGAACATCCTTTGTCACCATATTTGGTCAGAAACCTCAGTCTTTCTCGACCCAAGTGTAGACCTGGGTGGTCTAGAAACCGGAAACCGTTCTTTGAGATACGGAAACTCGGAGGTAACAGGAGTAGACACCTTACCCTCTTTATGAATAGAGTCTCACCAGTAGTCCTTATTATTTGAGGAACTTCATCTGTGATACAGGAAGGATTTAGGATGGTAGATGGTGTGTGTCAGTCGTGAGCTATGTATGAACATCGAATTCATTACATGCGTTTCTCGGATTGAGATCCGGACCGTGCTTCAGTCGTGAATTATTTACCAATAACAGCAACGGACTTAGGCACACAACGGACGACCCGACACGGAAACGGCGAAGAGGGGGACGGGGATTAAGAAGACGAGGGTAAATGAGGTCCCAGAGGGTAGAACAGTAAGAGACAGGGAGACGCCAGACGTAGGGATCCACGAAGAACGAGACGTGTAGTGGGAATGTGCAGTGTAGGGTCCTGGTGGAAGCGACCCTGGTCGGGGAGAGCCTTCTTCCAAGGACGAAAAGAGGTAGAACGGAATGAAGAATCGGTGTTTCGAAGACAGAGAGCGGATGTAGACTCCGTCAGACTCTACCGCTGGGCTCGGGACCGGGACCCCAGACCAGTAGAGACGAGACACTGGGTCCCTACGACTCGTAGACGGGGAAGAACCCTTTCTCGGACACCCCGACTGTCCTACCCCGTCCCGACCCCACCGGTTCCTCCTCTCCTCGTCCGAAAGGTCCAAAAGAGAGACAATTAGAGACAGGGGTAGAGGAGAGAACGTCATGCGGAGGTACTGTCATAAAGACTTCTTCCCAAAGTGATGGAGCACAAACTGGACATTCACGGTGAAAGACTCCCACACCCCCGGAAAGGGAGGTCGGCCGAGTTCTCCTTCCGACCCTTTTTTTTCGGGATTTGACCCAGAAGTCGGAGACGGTTCCCAGGGAGAGGAAACGCGCACCGACGACAATTCAGTGAAGTCAGCACAGACTGAGACACTCTGGGGTATCTGCCGTCGGGTGGTCCGAGGGGGCAGGGACCCTAAGAGGTCCGTTCTTGTGGCCTCACCCAACGGCAAAGGAAGAGGTCACGTACTTTCACTTTCCACTTTCACTTCAGCGAGTCAGCACGGGCACCTCTCCCCAAACTAAAACTGGCAGGCGACCCTTACTCGTCTAACGGCTCCCAGAGGAACGAGTGAGTCACAAAGGGGTCCCGAGACTGGGACCCCACCGTAACGAGAACGTGAAAGACAAGACGCCGTGTGGAACACGTCTACGAAAGGGGGGACAAAGAGTCACACAACAGGAATCACCTCTATATGTTGCATCGAGAAACGGACTGGAATTCTTAAGACCCTTTAACTTCCGTGGAAAATAATCAATCAACATTTGACCCGAGGGTAACCAGAGAGGGTGAGACCAACACCAAATTACAGAATTTTCACCAAGAAGTGGATTTCCTTTACGGAGAGACCATAAAAGTCCCAACCCAGAGACACAGGAACCAGAGTAACAAGAAGTTGAAGTCATCATTCAGTCAGGAAGAACCCGTCGACCTAGAATCATAAGTAACCAGAGTTTATTTCGATTCTGACAACTCATTCAGTCAATAAAAGAGAATTGACGGACATGTAAGTAGAAATGGTCTCATAATCCATTAGACGTTTAATATCTGTGTCTTTACACGTCCCCCACCCCTCCCGAGTGTAACAGGGTCCTTCTTCGAGGCAAAGTAACTTCCTAACCACACAAGACTCGAACGTCTGCTTCGTGTGCATCTCAACGGTGCAGACATTTTCGGCGACACGTCACACCGACAACCAATGAACAACCTACGACGGAGGAGACTGGGAGAAACAACCAACGTCACAATGGCCGCCTCTCGACAAACTTCTGTAACACCGGTCCCTTATGATGTCACTTCGGCTACGGTCCACTCTGCTCCGGGACTCCACATTCACACGGAGAATTGGTAGAATCCCCCGTCCCGTAACACGGACAACCTTGGCAGAAACCCTCGCCAGTCTTCTCGAGAATTGGACCTGTTTCTAAGACATCTCAACCTGAGTCCGATGTAAGGCACCCGTACGAATCTTCAATTATTAAGTCGTGAGGGTCCAGTCAAAAGACGTTTCGAGAATGTTTAGAGAAAGTGGGACAGTGTGGTCTTTACGGAAAGGAAACGGGGTGACATATGAGTACTCCCGGGAGGGGATAGAGGTGAAAGAGGAAGACTGTTTAAGATGACGTATGTTCCGTAGGACCCTTACTAGGTCTCTACCCCTTTTGTACCAAACACAGGGTTTCCTCACATTTGCAGACCCAATTATTAGGTTGGTCCCTTGGAGGACCCTCTAAAGTCGGTGATAGTGGAACACAGAGCTGGTGATCCTGGTCGAAAAGTCCAACCTTTTGGTAAGGAGTCGGTGTGGGGAGTCGGGGGTCGGGAGACTCTTTGGGACCGTCGAAGAGGTGTACTGTGTCGTCTTAAGGAGGGTGTGGTGTCGAGAACCCGTGAACAAACCGGACGGAAAGGACGGGGCCGAGGTGGGGGTGGGGTCTAGAAAAGACTCCCACTACAGGACTGTTGGACTAAAACCCACAGGACGGACGTCGGAAGAGTCCGTATACACGGTCGAGACCGACGGAGACCCCCGCACCTCCCCCTTTGTCGAAGGAGTGTCTAAAGAGTTGGGAGTCTCCGGTTGCAAACGACTAGTCGAAGTCTACGAAGTCGGAGTCCTTTTTAAGAGTTCACCCTCTACTTAAGGTCACGGTCGTCCCCTCCTGGTCCGAGACCCCGCCACCCCCCCTCCTCCGCCACTATCGAGTCCCTCGGACCGCCCCTCCTCCCCCTCGACCCCGCCCACTGCCATGGTCACCCGAACCGGACCGAGACGACCCTGTGAAGCGTGAAAACGGTAAAAACCGGTCTTCCGAGAGGGACGATCGAACCGAGACAAGATTAATATATAAAGACACCTCTGAGCGGAGAAGTCGAGTCAGAATTTCAGAGAAGCCGGATGAGAACCTGGTACAGGAATACCCCTCCGGATTCGGAGTCGGAGGTCCTTGGGTCGCTCTGTGAAACCGAGAACACTTTCGGGGTCGGAGTCTAAAGTCTCCTTCCTTATGACAGTCAGGTCCAATGACTGCAAGCCCGGCCTAGTAAAAACCAGCACTCCCGGGGACAACACGTAATATCCAAATCTTCGTAGGGACCGGAGATAGACGACCTACGGTCATCGTGGGAGGGAGAGTCACGACTGTTGGTCGTCACAGAGGTCCGCAACGGTCTACAGGGGACCCCCCGGCTTTAGTAGGAGACCAAAAGAGGTCACGGGACCTGACGACCACGTGAGGTGGCCCTCAACCTCACCTCCACACCTCCTACCAAACCTTCCACCCACCGGAAACTCTTAAACTCTTAGTCGTCGGCTTACACTGAGATCCGACCAAACAGAAAAGGACACGTTTTCGTACTACTCTTTACGAGGAACCCCACGGAGAAACTTTGAGACAATTCACAGAACAAAGAGCTACCACGGACACATGAGTAAAGAGAGGGGACGATCTACTATTTGAAGTCCCGTCCGTGACCCAGGGGATACGTCGACCACACTATGGGTCGGGTCACGAATATCCACGAACTATTTACAAAGGGATGGGGGTTTTGTTGAACCCGAACCAACCTGATAGGAAGGACTCAACGGTGGTGTTCGGAGAAGAGGTTCTTGTGTCAATGATATCCCCCTTTCTCCTTCCTCCTTCCCCAACCTACCACAGAGAAAGAGTCCTCAGACTCCATAAGAAGGAACCTTTGTTTAACCTATACAACTCGGAAGTGTTAGATTCCTCCAAACCACCTGGGACAAGATCAGACAGGAGACGACAATAGATCACCTTCTGGGACCTGTTTGGTGAATCAGACGAACCCGGAGTCAAAGGAGAAACCATTTCATCCAACTTGTCTACCACAGGTTTCAGGCTCCAAAATCGAGGAGTAAGTCACTAAGACACACTTAGGCAATGGGTCTCAATTCACGAAATCAGATGTCGTACAGCAGCATCTACCAAAATGGGACGTGACTGGAAAGAAAAGCACGAAAACGTCGGTGACATATGTAGTCTAAGACCTCTCACAATTGGTGTAGGTGGTCGTGCTGTAGCAGGTGGCCCTGGACTTCCATGAAAAGACGGGCCCAGGGGAGACGGAGAACAAACACTTGGTGACCGCGGTGGACCACGGTCCACTATCATGACGTACCAGGGTTCGATTCGAGGGAGACCCGACGCCCTAACCACGGAGTACTCCGAGAGACAGAAGGAATATGTCGGACTCTTGGACGACGACCGCTCATTTACGTTCCCACGACGACAGTTCGACCGACTAAAACCGGATCGGTAGCTTCATGTCCCTCTCGTTGTCCGAACCAAACCATTCTCACTGGGACAGAAGGACCTTACGTCGAGGGCGGGAAGGAGGAGAAGGACTAGACGGAAGGAGAAAGTCTTGATGTCCGGTCTGGGAATTACCAGGACCGGAGGAGTCCCTGACCTCCTTCCCGCCCGTGTCTCAAGGGGGACCGGGAGGCACTGAGTCATGTCACTCTGATCGACGACAGTCGTGACGCAAGAACGACGGAGGCCCCTGTTACCTTCAAGGAAATTCCGTGTACATAAGCGGGAGACCAAATCTAAGGCCCGTGACGTTCTTCGGGTCGGGCAGCAGAGAACGACGGGTCCACGACTCTCGAATACATCGGTTTAGTTGTCCTCATTCTTCCCTGAACCCCCTTTGACGACTACACCTAAATTACTCTCTCTTTCACCCAAGTCACACGGAGGCGAGAGAGAAGGCGATGTCCAAAACGACCGTGGGGTCCAATGAACAGGGGACTCCAGAACTCCTTTCTAGGGATACCTTTTGGACACCTATAGACCCGGACGCCATTCGGGTAAGGTGTGTGAGTCGAAAAACCACAATTCCCGCGAGTCGAAGGTCGCTACTGTTCTTTCTCCGTAACGATAAGGGACGCCCAGGGTGTCCGTAGACCATATACACTTCAGTGTCGTAAACGAGACCACAGGGGGCCCTACCGACAAGGGAAGTGTTGGAGGAGGGGTCGAAGGATCTACTACTACAGAGGAAGAGTTTTCTCCCTAAATGGGTACGGAATCACCCACCCAACACGGACTCCTTTAGGGTCTGTACCGCACCACTACACCCCACACTTCGTGTCACCGTGTCGTAACAGCCGACGGTAGGTGGAGAGAGAGACCCTACCAGGAACTGAAAGACCCACCGAGCCTCGGGGTACACCGAAAAGAACCAAGAAATCGTTTCGTCCACTGACTGGGGTCACTGGACACAAGACAGAACATCCCCAGTAGGACATATAGGAGGACCACCCGATGGGAGGAAAGACCCTACTCCTAGTCGTGTTCGACATAGTCGTCTAGTTCCGACCTCGGATACTACATTCCTGTTCAAACAAGGACGGGGTGACAGATCCCCTTCCCCCATACGACTCACACAACGTCCCACACCCCTCACAATCCCTAAAACTCCTGGTATATCCGGAGTTAAGAACAGTGGTGGACAGGGTCCCTCGTTGAAAAAACGTGTCGGTAACAACCACTGACGTCTTAGTCCCTCAGATGATTTCGGGAAACAAGACAATAAACGTTTCTTACCACACCGACACATCACACGGCACACTGTATCTCTACTCTTCATACCGCCGAGGAGGGTGACGTCACCCCGGAACCCGTGTCACAACTCGTCGTCCAAGGAGGAACATCCCTCTACCTCAACTTGGTCTTCTACAGTCCCAGGGGACCATACTATAAGACCGTAAGATTGGTACTAACAAGACAAAAAGAAAGGGTTAGAAATTCAACTGAGGACCCTATGGGTCACGAATCGGGTGAAGTACGATCCGTCGAAAGCTATCAATTGGGACCAATGTTCCCCATATTCCACGTGTCTAAAATATAGGGAGGAAGAGGACAAGGGTGAAGAATCAAGGGTAGTGGTCTCACCCTGTGTCACTGAGGTCTTCGGTTCTTGAACTAGTTGGTCTACGACTGGTATTTAGGACGTTTCGCATAATGTCGACTGGTCCGAGAGTTCGTGGGTACCCAGACGCATTCACAGAAGGGGACTCCAGTTCCTCTAGGTCCTATAGTCGAGAGTCACACGAGTATCGTGACAGAAATGGGAGGAAGAACACTGATCTCTTATTAGTGCACCCCGGAACTCGATTCTGCCACGTCTCCCCGGTCCCCCGACCCAGCGCGGGTCTCCGTCGTGTACAGTGGTTCTCTTCGGTCCCTTCGATAACACTGATTGACTGGAGAGGGACTGGAAGGGGTGAGTAAACCGTCCATACTGAATCAAAACGACAACTTACTCCCGAATCCAACTGGGAACGTCTGAGATCAACTACTGTCTTTCGTTGGTCGTCTTGAGTTTTCATTTAACGGTACGGATCTCACGTATAGGTCTAAGGTTTATTCTGTTGAGATTACCCTTCCACTGCTCTGGGTTGTTTATTTGTTTTCCCCGGACACTCGTTACTTCTTCTCGAGGACTTCAAGTCAGTGTTTCGAGTAGGATCTTCTCGGGGGTCCGATAGTTACACCCAGCAGTAGTACGAGACAAAAACACATTCGAAGATAGACCGACGTTACAGAAAAAAGTTTGTCCCAGACGATATCAGTCCGGAGGACTGTTGGTACTACGTACATAAATAAACAAGAAAAGGTACAAATGACTTACGGAGAAACCACGACCAGGGACACACGACCTCTATGTTTCTACTTATTCCGGACGACGGAAGGGGGTGTCTAGAGTCTCTACTAGACCCCTCTATCCGTGAGTTCGTCCGTTGGTCAGACGTTACACTGTTCATGCATTTTTTTTGGATTGCTCACATATCCTCGGGGACGGTAGAGACCACCCGTCACCCTAACGACTTCCACACCTCCTCCACTCGAGACAGGACCAAGAACCATCTAATGACCTTCAAGGGGTCCTACTATTGGACGTCTGACTCGAATCGTGCCCGATTCCACTCTCCGGTACCCCTTAATACCGTTCTAATTCCTTACAATTCGTCAAACCAACATCTACTTCCATTCCGACGTCCTTATATTCTCTTGCTTCGGTTTTTGCTAAGGTCACTGTATGTTCAAAGACGGATTCCTCAAAGCCACAATGAGATTTTCGTATCCCTTGGTAAATTCTCAAAGTTTCTCCCTTACTTTATGCGTTAATTCTTTCTAGCGAAACCTTCGACACATCTTTTACCTTAACTTCTCCGTCCCCGTCTCTCTCGATTCCTTCGACAACACCAACAGATTCGTTCCGGTCTGTTGCAAAGTCGATTCCAATTACTATCCTATCCACCATACCGTTCCTCACCTGTGTAAACTCTCTATAAACTCTCTCTTTTATTCTTCCTGAGACTGGTTGACCTAAACCTTTCACTTCCAGAAAACTCTCTCTCTAGACACCCTTAACGGTCCAAAACTCAACCATTGACTCAACCTCCCAACATGGTAAGTGACTGGGTCTCCTTTGGATCTCCTCCTTGGGAAAATACTCTTTTCTACTACTAAAATCAAAGTATGTGCAATTCATACTCCCGGAGGTCGACCTCTATAGAGCACCCCTCAATCTTCATACCTCTTCTTCAATTTTTAGTCTTTATGTCCAACACCAGTAAAGACATACCTACCACAACCCCGATATCTTTATCTACCCTAACCAAGAGACGATCAACTGAGGAATGACACTCGACAACATTCTCTTCTATACCGGTGGTCGTAAATCACCGGGCCTCTCCTCGGTCGTTTCCTCCGACGCTTACTCTTACAGGTACCGCCCTCCTTCTAGTCCTCTAGGATTCTTTGTACTCCAGAGTCCTTCCCTCCCAGACATTAGTCTACGAAGTCTTTCAGGTACTATTTCTACCTTCTCTCGGACAACCGACACTGGTTAATTTTGGTAACAAAGTAATAAAGTGACTTTCTCCGTCACCTCCGTCTCTCTGGTCACTTTGACGAATCTCTTCTACCTACTCAGTCCCCTTAAAAATTTTAGAGCGTTAACTAATATAACACAACTGACGTCTCTTCTTATACTACGTCTTATTTCCCAATTTTTATAACCGATTTAAAACCGAGTTACTCTGGACATCTTCCACAGGATAGATGATTAGACCTTCTATTAAACTGAACAAAATACATTTTTTGTTCTATATATATATCCGATTAACTTCTTGGTCACAAACCTTTCGTGTTCTCTCCCCGAGATCTCGGGTCCCGTCCCCGGTCGTGTACTCACCACTACGAAGACTCTGGACTCTAATCCAACGTCCCCCCACTTTTAGTCGAACACCCCCGACCTTGACTTCTTCAAGAACGAGTTAGTAGAGAGTAAAGAGAACCAAATCTTCAAATGTGAAACCTCCTCCTTTCCTTTATGCTATGTGAGTGTGGGGGTGAGGTCTTCCATCTGTCTTCCCTCTCAACGAAGCCCCTGGCCCTTTCCCTCTTCGGTCCCTGCTCCCGTCCCTACCGTCCCACCAGGGTACCCCCTCACCCGTGGTCCGATACACAACATCCAAAATAAAAAGAACGTCTGATCGGTCCTATGTTGTTCTCGTCTCATTTCCCTACTCGGTGAATTTTACCCATGACTTCTTAACACCCTTAGCATACAAGACCCCCGTACAAACACCCGGGATGAGGGATAGTAGGACACATAGAGTCATCGGGGACTCTGGTAGAGATATAATCCTATAATACATTATTAACTACGAACATAACGACTGGGACTCAGTAGTCCCTTTACATTTAGCACAGATTCCCTGAGACAAATTTTCAATCGTCATTATGTAACTTCTTTTTAAGGGTAGGTCTTACCACTTCTCTTAACTACGCAGTACCATTTCTAGGAGTCAAAGAGTCTAGTGTTGAAGTAAATCCTGGAACATCCCCCGGACCTCTTAGGGTCCCTGGCCCCTCGGACAACCCGACGACAGAGCCCCCAACGTGTCTCAGCCTGTGTTGACTTCACTAAATCGTCGTCGTCGTCGTCGTCGTCCCCCGACGACTCTCCTCGAAAACCTTTCTTACTTACGAGAGACATCTCTCGTTCTGGGAAAGGACAAAAGAGTGACGGGTCTTAGACCTCACGAAATCCACGAGTGATTTATCATCCACTTCCTTATTGACGCACTCCTAGTGTTGTGTCTCTTATGAGTGTGAAAGGTATCGGAGGTAGGGGATTCCTTCTAGTCTTACGAGAGAGTCCGTGGGAGTAGGTCGTAGTTAATGGTCACCACAAAAGTACAAGTTTAATAACAGGAATGTATTGGAACTCAAAACCCATCTCGAAAATAACGTTTTCGTAAAAAGTGGAGATACTGGAGTAAAATAGAAACCTCGTTGAGAGCTCACCGACTCGTGTTCCGGTGACTACGACCCTGATACCACTCCCCGTCTCCTACACGGACCCCCGAGTGTCCGGACAGACAAACCGAAGGTCGTTGCCAGGTGTCACCGTAGATACTACGTAGCAGTTCTCTGTCACCTCACGGATGCGTTCAAGTTACGGGCCTCTTTTGACTTCCACTCAACACGGAAGACCCGGTCCGACGGTCGTAGGACTTTAGTATGGGAAACCGTCACGCGAGGGACGGGGTAGTGTTGTCCTCTCTCTCTCACTTAGAAGGGTCAGTAGTGGGGGTAATTAGCCGGCTGACCCTGTTAGAGTACCGACCTCGACTCGATACTTGTACCATGGGTTCCTCCCGGGGATCGGTCGTCAACGTGAGACGGACTCTTGTCTCGCGCGAAGACATCTCGGGCTACCTTAAGTGTTCTGGGAGAAGAAAAAGGTCCCACGGTAGGAGTGTTGGTACGAACAGAGGTCCTTGAAAAGTCCATACACAAGCCGACACGTGAAAGTAAGAAACTCCACTCACCCAGTCCTACCCGGCAAGGGTCCATAGTACGGTAGGGCTACGACCCATAGAGTCCGTCATGGAACTGGTCCTACCACTCCTACGACAAACCTCCGGGACGATGTCGACTCAGAACATTGGACTTTAAGACCCCCCGAAATGAACTGGAGTCTAAATACTAGCCACAAAGGATCTTGGAGTGTTTCTCATCGGACGGGTCAGAAGGTAAATACGACAGGAACCCCTAAGAAAAAAAAAAAAAAAAAAAAAGGAACCCCTAAGAATTAAGAGACTTCTGAGAGTCGTGAAATTCTAAAATCTGTCAGAGTTCCCGTGACCTCCTACACGAACCCTTTTCTTTCTCTACTCTATCTCACTTAGAAGGGTCAATGGGGGTAATTAACCGGCTGACCCTGCTAGAGATGCAACAACACAGGTTCATCGCTACTGATTATCTTTAGTAAGATCTACAAATTTGGTAAATGTCACTGATACGAATTTCATAAGAGACACTATGGTTGGCATTTTTACTTCTTTGTTCGGTCGTCCTACCTCCCTTTCCTTGAACGAATTTAAACATACGCCTTAACCCTTAGAACCCTAGTTATTAAACATTTAGTGTGAACTGTAAAGAAAAATTCTACGTTCTGTGAGGTGGAAGGGAGGGGGGGGGGCGGGGGCGGGAGTAGTAACAACCGGAAGTCAACCCTTCGTAACACCGAAAAGACACTCCTTCTCTCATTACTGTCCTGAACTTTCTGATCTTTCCACAGAAGGGTTGAACGGAAAAGGGGACCAGGAGGGAGGGGGAGGGGGGGGTCGGGGTGACCGAACCAAGTCTTGAAGGGGGACGAAAGAGTATTGGTCTGAGGGCGGGAACGAAAGGAAGACGTGTCGGTAGCACACCCCCCCTCCCCCACACGTCCTCCGAGTCCACCTACCGAAGGACCCGTCTCTAACGAGGGAACTTNGGGGGGGGGGCGGGGGCGGGAGTAGTAACAACCGGAAGTCAACCCTTCGTAACACCGAAAAGACACTCCTTCTCTCATTACTGTCCTGAACTTTCTGATCTTTCCACAGAAGGGTTGAACGGAAAAGGGGACCAGGAGGGAGGGGGAGGGGGGGGTCGTGGTGACCGAACCAAGTCTTGAAGGGGGACGAAAGAGTATTGGTCTGAGGGCGGGAACGAAAGGAAGACGTGTCGGTAGCACACCCCCCCTCCCCGACACGTCCTCCGAGTCCACCTACCGAAGGACCCGTCTCTAACGAGGGAACTTGAACTCAGGTATCCGGACCGAGATCATCAAGGACCATTGGAGGTCGGAACGGAGACCCCAAAGTACTTGAGATCCGACGCTCGGTGTCCCGGGGCCTTCCAGTCCTGATCTGTCACTCGACCCTCTGACAGGAGGAGTCTCCCTGGACACCGGGACCGACCCCGAGTCAGAACGCAACACCCGTGGGCACTTCCTTTCCGACACACAACCTAAGCGGAACGTCTACCCCTATCCTCCCGCGTCACTCGGTGGAGGTCGTCTCCACCTCGACAACGGGGGGAACCCGGAGACCAGCCGATGAAGACGAATGTCTCAGATACGAGACCCAAATTCTTTCGGGAAACTCTCCTACGAGTTCCCGTCAAGACGCGGGTGGGATCTCACCCCACTAGACAAGAGAGACTCATCTTCTCTGCGCTTTGTCCGACGATCCTTTAGCTACCGTACACGGGCCGGTACTCTGTCGGAGGCACAGTCGAAGAACAGGTAAAGTCCTTTAACCACAGGATCAAAGTCCTTGAGCCAGAGACAATCCTGTGTCGTGGAAGGGACCAGGGATTTCTCGGAGGACAGGAACGACGAGTCTGAGACAGACCGGAAGTATGAGTGAAACGGGACCGAGTTCTCTGGTTTTTTTTTTTTTTTTTTACAACGTTCGTAAGGTCCTATTGGAGAAGACGGGACTGAGACCCTGTCCACTTCTGTCGGACAGAGGTCTTCGAAGACATCTTTCTCCACACATGTCCATATTAGTTCTTCTTTCCCGTGAACCACACGAAGAAGTCCTTGTTCACTCTGACAAACGACTCAACTAGGGTCCATCTTTCAAGTCGAATAGGGACCTAACCTCGTCCGACCGGTTACCACTTTATCCCCGAAGATCTTACATAACGAAATCGTCGGAACTAAAAGAAAGACCCCCGAGTAAAAAACCCGTAGAGGTGGAAACCTTGTGACACTTATTTCGGAAAGGACCGGTGGACGGAACTTCTCCCTTTCACTGGACACAGAGACTCTTCGACTCCCGACACTTGATCCCGGTGTCTGGGAGGGGCCCGGGGTCCACCCGCTTCCTTTCCCGACGGTAGACCTTTACGGGAGGAAATCCAGGGGAGCTCTCCTTCCAGACGTCTACTCTAAGGCTGAGGAGGGTCGGAATTCGACCCCGTCCCGACGGAACCTTTCCTGTCGGTGGAGAGAGGTCCAGTCCAAACCCGGACGTCTGGAAGGTGGGCTCCACCAGTACCCTGTCCACCTCGGGACCCTAAAGGGGTGCTGGACGGGCTCGGACCGGGAGAGTCCAGGGGTCTGACGACGTCCCGACCGACGTGGACGAGTGGTCGGACGGGGGCCGCGGAGGCGAGGGGGTCGAGCCGGCCGAACCGGTGCGGCGGGCCTAGGACGACACGCGCCGCCGTCGCCCAAGGACGCGGAGCGCGACCCCGTACGAGCGACGACTGACCGGGGGCACCGAAACGCCGTCGAGACACGTGACTCTCTGACATAGGGGAGTCAACCGTCCGTCTCGAGGCGGGGGCGGAGCGGACGGCGCTCGCGGCGGCCGGACCGGCCCGTTCCATGCACCGTACTCAGGAGGGGCTGGCGGACGGAGCCGAGGGACGGTGGGGTGGTCCTCCCGGTCGTACGGTCCGGGCGAGTGGTCCCTCCGCTCAGGGTACGAACGCCCGACTCTACCCGTACGGCCTGCCTGGTGGATTGAACCGTAGACGCTCGCGGAGCCACAATGCCTCGGGGGATTGGTCGGCACGTACGACCCGCGAACGGTTGAGAGTCCTCCGTTATCGGACCCCTGCACCTCGACCCGTCGTCCTCCGAAAGGAGGGTTGCGCGGCGGGCGGACTGTCGGACCGGATGGACACTCCCGACGCCGGTTCCGCTGGGCTCTGTTGGGACCGGACCGGCCCTGGACGCGACCCCCGGTCCTGATCCGAAGCCGGCGTGACCATCCGGGGCGGGGCGGCGACCCCGTCGGTGCGGGGAGTTTTAATACTCCAGACCGGAACGTTCGGAGACCCAGACCTTCCGTTATCTCACGTCTTCGACACGTCTGTCGGCAGGGACCAAAACCTAGGATCGGAACGGAGTGGGACTCGTTCAGTGTCGTCGAGAGGGTAGGAATCATAGGAGTAGAGAGGTTACCTCGATTATTATATTGTTAATTTTAGTAAAAACCGATTCCGAGAGTTGCGACGGACATCCTCTTCTGAACAGGTTTTTTATATAAGGACACCGACTCTGGGGTGGGGTCTATTTATTTTAGTCTTAGGGATTCCGTACCCTATCCATATTCGAAAGGGGGGTGGGGGTTTAAGGGTTCACTAAGACTACATGATAGTCTCATCTCTTGAAACTACATACATTTCGTGAATTGTGTCACCGACCAGTCCGTATCATCATTCGCGTAATTTTTTTTAAAAAAAAGTCTAGTGGGGTCGTAATTGACCTCTATCCTGGCTTCAGACAAAACCCTCCAGTCTCCTCAACACTAAGAGTGCCCTCTGGGTCTAACCCATCCTTACCGGTGGACTTCCCTTCTTACCGTCGCCATCACTGTCAACAATTGTGAACGACTCACGAACGATACACGGTCCGTGAGACGATTCACGAAAAGTACGGTGCTAGGGTAAAATATCTATTTCTTTGTCCAAGTCTCTCTAATTCATTGAGTGTGTCGATCGTTCGTCATCTGGGATCTACGTTCGGGTAGTCTCAGTTCCACCTGTCTGTCAACCTGACTAAGGTAGAGGGACCTTAGAGGGTAGGTGACGGACGGTGGAAGGACACCGGAAACACCGGTTGTCTGTAGTGGTAGGAAGGATCACCTCGAGTAGTCGTAGTCGGACAGGGACCGATCTCAGACAGACGGGTCAGGAAAGACGAGTCACCTAGGTCTCTGATCTGAGACTCCTTTCCCACCGTAACTCCTGGACGGGTCAGTTCCGAAGTCGGGGGGCCGTTTTGGGAGGACATCCACCAGGACCAGAGACACAGACACAGACAGACAGGAGTGCAGACCAGAGGAAGCACTTGACACGGTGAGAACAAAGAACTCTTGTGAGTCCTCTACAGAACGTAGGAACGTCGAACCGGCAGGACTCTTAAAGGTGCCGTAGATCCCCACCTCGGGAGTGGAAAGTGGGACCGTGAGACGAAGGTCCGGATCCACCTTCGACAACTTCCGTCTCAAGGGTTAGCGGGTCCGTCGGGGTCACAACTGACACCAAAAGAGGGTTCGGGCCTCACAGGAACAAAGACGACTCAGGAGAAGGTACCGTCTCCTCTAGGACCCCACGGTGGGACGCCTAGACTGCGACGGACTCTACGGGAAGAACGAAACCCCGGAGTCCTTCCCGGAGTAAATCCCCAAAGTCCTCTGAGAACCGGGGAAACAGTTTGTACAGTCAGAGAACGCCTAGGTCGACGGTCTGAAGTCCAACTTCTCTCCCATGTTACGTCCTCTGAACTAAAAAGAGAAACAAAAGTGTCGACGGTTTTCGGATAACTTGTTCTTCAGCCTGCCGCCACAGTTCCATCCACAGAGGTGAGGACGTCGGGTTCACACCGGGGAGAGGGACTTTTCAGTGAGGACCCTGAGGAACCGTGAAACAGAGGGGAAAGGGGTTCTTGGAGGGATAGGAACGAAAAACGAAATTCGGTCTTTGGAGACACGAGTCTTGTCGTCCAAGGTGACCGGACCCTCCCGTCTCCCTATGCACGAAGTGGACTGGGATCGAACTAACCTTTCTGAGTCCCCTCCACTAAGTTTGATATCAAACGATCCTGACTTAGGACTTGAACTGAAGGTCTGTGTCCAAAATAGAGGTCCCGAACTGAGAGACCCAAAAAATCCAATAACCAATTAGAATAAAAGAAAATTTTCATCTTTGGGTAAATTAGTTTCCTTTTGTTTCAAACGGACCAACTGAGTCCCGTGTTCCGAACCGTGGACTTCGATGATAGGAAAAAGAGAAAAAAGACTAGAGGTTTCGTGAAGGTCTTGAGTCGAGTCTATGGCAACTCCCTTTCGAAGAACTTGACAGAGCTCCGTATCCACGGAATCTTTGTCCGTTCCCTGAACCAATAGTGTCGAGTAGAAGTAAACCACTCCCTTTGAAAAGACCCCCTAGTTCCGTTCTCCTCCCTGGTCCGGGGTATTTGTCCTTCAGAGTCACTCCCACCGACGAACCGGTTCCATCTCCCCAGGTGTGTTTCGAGTTCCATAAGAATCTACGAAACCCCGGTATTTCGCGGGACCCGACCCCTCTATCTATCCTCAAGTACGATAGAACTTTGGATGGTTGAATATAGCGTCTCTTAAAGTTTGGTAATAGTACGTTTGGAAATTTAATTCTGCATTCAAATTTAATCTGAAAAGGGACCCTAGAATACAAGGGGTGACTCTATCTCGACACGGGGAAAGGGACGGGGGTAGGGAAGGAAAGAGAGAGTAAGAAACGTACGGACGAAGGCACATGAAGACGGGATTCCTCCCCTCGAACCCGAGGTGTGTGTGGACGACTGTATCTCGACCCCAACTAACCGTCGGGGAGTCAAAGTCCCAACACCTGATCTACCACCTCGGATCAATCCCTTTTCCACACACACACACATGAATCAACGAATCAGCACAGGTTGAGAGACACTGGGGTCCCTGATATCGACGGTCCGAGGAGACAGGTATCCAATAGGACCGTTCTTTTGACCTCGCTCAACGGTAAAGGAGGAGGTCTTCTAGACGGGCTGGGTCTCTAACTTGGACACAGGGAACGTAACCGTCCACCTAAGAATTGGTTCCACCAGTCAAATAAATCTCTAAAACGTACACAGAAAGACCTCTTCTTCGATCTTAGACAGAAGTGTTTCACAAATAATTTATGGATAGTCTCCGAGTCACGGTCCCCGTGTATTCTCCATATTTCTCCTCTACGTCTAGCGTAAGTCAGAGTTCTCCAACGTTCCAATTAACTTTTCCTTTCACCTGTGTCGACCCTAGTCGATTCGTGACTTACCATGTACCTGGGATGTTCCCTACCAAGTCAGGTTCTTCGAAGACCCTTCTTTGAATGACCTCTTTCGATGTCCTACATCCCTCTAACCTGGGTTCAGTCACTAACGGAAATCTTTTACCTTAACCTCCGTTCCCATCCTACCCCTCTGTGTGGTAATAAATAAAAAAAATTGAACATGTGTACAAAGAAATTTTACCCTTATATAATGAAGACATTGAATTTTTGTTGTTTTTCATAAAAATATCCAAGATAATATGTACAACTACAAGAGACGAGTTGACTTTGTACCTTATATACCATTTCCCTATGTCTTTTGTGTCGACCTAACCAGACCAACCCGTCTCTTTAACCTCCAAACACACAATCTGGTGTCCTTTGTGGCATCCGGCGACTCGTCCCTTCCAATTCTCACTACAAAAGCTTTCTGAACCGACTCACACATTCCCATTTATCTCCTACCATCACAGTTGGTGTTTAACCGTGAACGGTAACCATGAATCGTAGATGGAGATGTTCCTAATTTAGTATACGACGATGTCGATGATTAAAAGTTGTGGGGGACTTTCCTCAAGTCCCACCTCTCGACGTTGCTCCGTGAGATACGAGACCATCTTTGACCGTCTTGTCGAGAAGTCTATCAATCTATATTAGTCCTCGGTTAAAATACTCGGGTCAAGTAAGAATATTGAAGGGTATAGATCTTTTGGTGATTTTAGAAAGTACCACTGTTCACAAGGAGCACTGATCGTCTTTGGAAGACGTTTTTTATATATATATACACAAACTACCGTACATGAAGGAGAAATGGCTTTAGCGTGTATATGACTGGAAGGGGAGATGAAGAAACCTCGTCAAAGAGTCTCAATAGACTCCACGACAGCGGACCCGATAGCAGGAGTAAAAACGAGGTTTATTATGAATTAAGTGTTAAGAGTGTGACACGTAAAAAATTCAACTGTCATCCTCGATCTGTGTCTTCATAGTTGATCCCGAATAATATCAGACCCATATCCCACTTCACTTCTACTACTCTTTATATCTCAATTATAAGTTTGATTGGTCTCCTCGTGTCTGGCTGGTCGACTTTATCCACGACGGATACCCAGTAACCAGGTCGAGATGGGTGCTCACGGTCCGAACCTAATCTGCAATCGGGACTATTCCCCATACTGTCACCTACAAGAGTAACCTAAGTCCCTAATTTTCTCCCAGGTAGTTTCCATTACAGTTTCAAAGTCCTGACAATTTTCTTTACCACCATAAAGACGACCTTACCCCTCATCACTTCCTTACAAAATCTCCCTTGTCTGTAAAAGAAAACTTGGTGTAACTCTGAGTCTCTGTCCATCTCTACACCCATCTCTCCAGAAAAAAAAAAAAATTCTAACTAAATAAATAAAAACCAAGACGACCCAGAAGTAACGACACGTGTCCGAAAGAGATCAACACCGATGGTCCTCGATGAGAAGCAATACCACGTGCTCGAATAGCGTCACAAAGAGAACAACGTCTTGGGTCCGACATTCGCGTGACCGAAGTCGTCGATGTCGCGTCCCTGCGTCATCAACACCGGGCACCCAAGACTTTGTGACCGAGTCATCAACACCGTGTACCCCGAATCGCCGAGGGGCCGTACACCCTTGAAGGGCCTGGTCCCTCACTTGGACACTGGGAGCGTAACCGTCCGTCTAAGAGTTACTCATCTGGCGGTCCCTTACCCACCTCTCCAGCAATTCCGACGACCATATCGGGTCCCTCCAGTTGTGGCCTACACGTTTCCCCCTGAGTGTACGCACTTAGAGTACTCAGGTAAATGAGTCGGTCAAGACCCAGACTCCTCGACCCTTCCGTCGTTGTACTAGGTAGGAAATTTTACAAGTGACACCCTCTCTCTGTCCCTTTGGGACTCAAGACCACACCAGACAATTCCAGTTCCTCCCTCCACGTACGTCCTATTGGTGACCCCTCGTCTCTCTGGTCGTAGACTCGGTCTTGTCCTTCGACTCAAACTTCCTGATCAACCTAAAACGGTTCAATTCCCCTCCCTTCTCTTTCTGTAAGGTCCGTCTCCCTTATCGTGTACACTTCTATGTACTCAAACTTTGTTGTACTACTAAGACCCTTGAGACAATCGAAAACATACCGTCTTCGTTTCTCACCAACGTGTTTTATCCTGGACTTTATTTCGTCACTGTCGACTCTACCACTCTCCTTCCAATTTCCACAGTAATTCCTTATCCAAAGATCGTCTTGAAACATCAAGGACCGGAGTCCGTGTCGATACATTCTGATCGGATTCCTCGATCCATTTTCTGTGTCTACAGTCCCAGGTCGGGTCTAAAGTCTAAGTCCTTCGGAACCCACCTTCCTTCTGAGACTGATTAAGGTAAGGAGGTATACTTAGGTTTCGTGTGTTTCCAAATTTCTCAGGTCTTTTCCGTTTTTAAAGTCCCAATTTGTTCTCCGACCTTCGTCTTAGTCGTTTCTTTTACTTCTTTCTCCATCTGTTTCTTGTCTTCACATGTTGTTTCGGTCAGGAATGTCCTTGTGTCTTTACGTCCGATCCGTTTGTCTTTGTCGTCAATTTAACGAAACCCCTTGGATCGGGTCCCAGACTGGGACTAGCTCACGAGGTATTTACTCAAAATACGAACTCTTTTCTGAAATTTATATCTCCACCCTGGTCTTTGATTCTACGTTCAAAAATTCTTCCCGTACTGGTTGGTTTTAAGTTTCCGGTTATTCTCTAACCCCTTTTATAAGAGTCGTCCACACTACCCCACACGACACGAAGTAACGAAGCCAGTACAGGAGGAGAAACACTGGGGTACCTGACATCGGGAGGTCCGAGGAGAAGGGTACCCCTAAGAGATCCGTCCTTATGACCTTACTCAACGTTACGGGAGGAGGTCTCCTAGAAGGGTTGGGTCCCTAACTTGGGTCCAGAGGGTGTAACGTCCGCCTAAGAAATGGACTCGGTGGTCTCTTCGGGTAACTACCCTACTCAATTATAATAAAAATACGTTTTCTCGAAAGACATTATTTATTCTTATGGGGGATTTTGGACCGTCTATTTACCAGTCGCTTCTACTTGATTGTTATACTTTCTCCTTCATTGTACCCAGTTGTTTACACCTACAAATCAGAGTGACTACAGTCTCCGTCCAACTTTACGTCAGGGTAAAAGTGAAAAAAAAAACCGGTGTGGTGCGTCGTACCCTCCAGAATTAATGGGTTGGTCCCTAACTTGGACACGTGGGACGTGACCCTCCCGTCTCAGAATTGGTCACCCGATGGTCCCTCCAGGGGTAAAAAACTGAGAAATCAAACACCATCACCACATTTAGTCTTACTGGGGGAGGATTTTGTCGGACACACAGTTTTCAGTATTTTCACAAGGATAAAATGGGAAATCAAGATTAAGACCCTTAAAAGGGATTTCCTTAGTAAGTTTTATACCTTTTTGATTTTCGTCTTTCTACAAGTTGTACTGCAATAAATATTGGTACTCTTCTACTCTTTGTAGTTTTCGATTGTTCTATTACTGTACCCCTTGTAGTTTTCGGTTATTCTATTACTGTTTTATTAATACCCTTTAATTAACTGGTAATGTTTCAATAATTAAAAAGACTGATATATTACTGTCTTTACAAAATTCACCTTTTTACTCCATGTTTCGATATGTATGTGACGATAGATTTAAAACAAATTTTTTTGTTTCAAAAAATCTAATATAAGTCACATATTATCCACTTATCTTTTTCTTGGTCCTCTTTTGGGTGACTTCACAATTATCATCGAAGTGACCCACTACCCTTGAACCTTTGAATAAAGTATATAAAAGGACATAAAAGATGTAAAAAGTGGATCACACACATAATGAAACTATTAGTCTTCTTTTTAATTCTACGGTAAATAAAAATTTCATTCCATAATTTTCTTTCCTTCCTATTTGAGTCTATGTCGAATGTTACTATAAAAATTTAACCTATGTGTTTTCTGATCGTTCTCACTATCCTAAGACCCACAAAAAGGGGGAGAAAAGGTTCGACGAACATTACACCAACACCAGGAAAATATTACTCCTTATTCATATATTATTACTTGTCGCACCAACCTATTTTCACGGGGTTTTCGCCTTCCTTTCCTGTTCCGTTCCACGTCCCAAAAAAGAAAAGACCCGGAAGAACTCGCAGTTCCACTATTGGACACAGTACTCCCTCTGGACACTTCGACGAGTCTTCTAGCACTCGACAGTCGTAGGGTCTGGCAAGAAAATCTGGGGTAGGACGAAAGGGTCGGGGTGGGGTGAGGGGTCAAGGACGACCCTCAGGTATCCCCCTAAAGAAAGAACGACAGGTCTTCGAAAGTGTCTGCGAGAGTCTATAATCGTGACCAAACTCGTCGCTCAGAAGGAACACGTGAACTTATACCCCGGAAGTCCAAGACGAATCCAAAGAAGTTTCCATCTACGGTCACTGGGTCCCAGACACCTCCTCGTCTCGGCGAATACTCCTGTCTGAAGAGTGACTCTTATTAAATACGTAAGGTGATCAGGGTCCGGTCGTACCGGTAGGTCAGAAATTCCTCTCTCTTCCTTCTTTTCCTCCCTCTTTATTCCTTTCTTCCCTCTCTCCTTCCCCTCTTTCTTTTTCCTCTCTCCAGGACAATAAAAGGAATTCATGACAAACTTACAAAGTCACACCCTTCCTGCGAACTTGGAAGAAAACCAAATTTTAAAATTTGCAAATTAACAATTTGTATTCACTCCACACCAAGAAATTTTTTACTAGACCTTTAATTTATCATGACGACCGACGTCCCCTCCTCCGGTCGATACGTGTCGACGCCCGTTTCGGGATTTCCTTACCTTTCTTCAGACGAGTGGACCATCTTTGATTGGGTACTCATCTTTCCTAATAGAACCCAAAAGGATGTCCCGTCAAATCCTTTTTCTCTCGGTCAACCCTCGTTTAACCCTTGAATAAGGAGTAATCAACTTCGTCTGCCGTCTTTCACTTCCGTTCTTCACTCACTTTCGTTGGACGTACCGGAAACTGTTCTGGACCCGACACGGGGGCGGCTCAAAAACCACGACCCTAAGGTCCGATCAATCTTCTTCGGACACGAGACGAAATTGGGTCCTCTTTTGGTGTCATTGTCAGTTGTTTGGGTCAAATTGAGACGTTTGTAAACAACTAGCTTACAATTGAGATTCTGTAAAACGAGTTAACGGTTCTGTTTATTCTATTTCTGGAAGGAAGTCTCACAATGGGGAGACCAACCTATTTCACTATTTATATATACTTACATTTCGTTTAGCGAGAAAAAACCTATTGAACCTTCATTTTAGAGGATACACTCATGCATACTTTCCCATTTTCGTTCTCCGGAGTAATATAAATCTGAAAGAAAAAGGAATCTAGATAAAGATTTAACACTCGTAAGAAAATTTATGAACATCAGGGGAAGAAAACTTTTTTGTTTTTTGTTGCGTAAGAGTTTTTACAGAAGACTTCATCTTACAGTTGAAGAGCTCCCGTCTTTGTAGACAGACACAAGTGGTACGGATCTTATCAGGAGTTGTTCGTAAACAACCCATACAAGTACTTATACGTTCAGTTTTCTGTCTGTCTGTACAAGTTTCTCCTGAGGACAGAGGGCCGTTCGACTACTATTTTAAGAATTAACGGAAAGTTAAAAATCTGTATCAGAAGACTCTACATAAAAGTCACAAGGTATGTCAGAAATAAAAAGAGACGAATAAATATAGACCTGTATTTCAAAAACTCGTAGATCAACTCTGATTCCGTAGGCACGAAAGTCGTAAGGGACACCAACCGTAGAAACACCGGGACACTAGTGACGTGAAAATTGGTGGACGTGAGGACCACAAGGTAACGGGTGATCAACGTTTTACGTTATTTTGTTACTTTAGAATATTTACTCGTACCGGTATCGTTGTCTCTTTACCCACGGTTTTATACTACAAACAGTTTACTAAAAGTTTTCGGGTTGTAGAAATAGACTTTTCAATAGCTACACGTCACTTTTTCAGATCCAAGGCTTCACTTCGTAACAATTTCGTCGAAACCGAGAAATGGATCATTGACAAGTGAGTCGAGAGTCCGTCTGGATCATCACTCTTTTTATTAGGATATCCACTCGAGTTATTCGACTTTGGATATTGAACCGTCGTTTTAACAATGAGAGTATCTGGACACTGAATTAGAGGTACTTTCTTCAAAGAGACTCGTTTCGACTCTATGGAGTCTTATATGAGTCACAAACACTTGGAGGGAAAGAGACCCAGACCTCCCTACACACACGGACAGGCCGATCTGTGACAAAATTGGGAAGACCACGACCTGAGGTCCAGAGGAGGAGGAGGAGGAAAGAGGACTCCGTCTCGGGTGCGACCGCGTGATTGGACGTCGCAGAGACACGAAGAGAAGAATGGAGGAGAAAGGGGAAGAGAAAGGGAAAGCGACACCACACAGGTCTTTTCCTTCAGCTCAAGGTCGCACGTGGATTACCACTCGGAACGGACGGGTGGGTAGGCGGGCGAGGTACGACGGACGTGGGCGGACGGTCGGTGCGTTTGGGTAAGACGGTGCACGCACACGAACGGAGTAGGAGTGACGTACAGACACGGCACGCCCGTCCACGCCGGACAGGACGGTCCGCCCCAGGTTACGGGCTCCAGTGGGCCGCCGGAGTCTTGATCCGTAACCTTCCACACCACACCGTGAGGGACGACGTCGCGAACCCGACGGGGGTCGTCGGGGCCCCGTCCTACATTTAGACCATCCCTAAGCCCCGGTCCACCGTTCGTGTCCCCTTCTGGGAGTGAGTACCAGCGAGCCCTCCTCTCCGGGACGAGTGACCTGTGCTCGTGATAAAGGATGCCTAGCCGTCGGTCCCCGGGAGGCACACCTCACACCCCCTCGGCCCACCTCCGAGACTCGAAGTGAGAGTGAGAGAGTCGAAAGGGGACACGACCACGGGTAATCGGTCGACACGGGTCACAAACAGGAAGGGTGGGGTGGGTGTCCCCGTGGTCGTCTTTCCGACGTCTCGAGCAGAAGAAATAGTTCCCTGTGTCTCGTGGGTCCCCTTACGTCGTCGGACTTAGAAATACTTTGTAGATAACCCAACCGGTTTTTCAAGTAAACCCAAAAAGTACTGTGGAATACCTTTTTAGGTTTACTTGAAAAACCGGTTGAACTATGATTTCGGTCTCCACCCCGATGGACCCACTGTAGGGTCGGGAGGCGTCTATACCGTCCAAAATATCTGTGCTATGTCAGGAATGGGGTACGGTCCCAGAAACAGAGTCGAAACGTTTGTCTTACCGAAACAAGTTAGTCGGGGTTTATCCAGGTACATTCGTCGACTCACTCCTCCCGAGACGTCAAAGACCCCTATACCTTCTCTCGTCTCGAAAACACTCTAATCCGGGTGTAAGACAGATAAGGACCCCGGGGGAAGAGGCCGGACGTCTCAAGTCGTCTCTGAATTTCGTGGACCATGGACCGAACTCCAAGGTACGGCTCGGGGTCTAAACCCTTGCGGAGTTGGTGACTATTGTTCAATGTCGAAGTCCACACCAGGCTCCCCGGTGTTTTCTCCGAAGGCCCGTTCTTCTTCATCCTGTCAGACCTCTCGAAGGACCTACACAAGACCCCCTCTTTTTCGTGCAGGATCGACGGTCACACGGCAGTAACCGTGGGGCGTGTGACTACCGGCGACCTGTAAACACACAGACGTACAACTTCTGGAGGGTCCGTAGTCCGACGAGGAATCACCGGGGGCCAAGGTGTCTCTGAGGGTCACTCTGAGTCACATAAATAACCAATCCCCTAACATTCTCCGTCTCTCGTAGTCATACCGAGGAACGGGACCTCTAGACGGAGGAAAGAAGGAGCGGTAGAAGAAGGGCGGAGGGAACGACACGGCGAGTCACATTATAAGACTTTCCGTTCCTCTATCGGCTCACCAGACGACGACAACCGGACGATCCGTCGGACGACAAAGGACTCCTGATCCTGACGACTGTGTCGAGGGTGGACCTGAGTGGACGACAAGAGACCTCAAGACGGGTATAAGGGTCGACTAGTACAGATTCTAGTCGGTCCGTTTTTCCGGTTGTCGTGTCGGGACACAGACGCGGGGGCCCAGTCACCAACGGAAAACATAGGTCTCAGTTTAAGGTGGGGAAAGGAGACACCTATGACAGAGGAACTGGTCCAAAAGAAAGAGAAGAACGAGGAGAAGTCTAGTCCGAAGTTAGATCACAACATTCCCCTTCCTTTACGTCCACCGTCTAACTTTCCCGTCGTCCCCTGACGGGTGTCCCTGGGTCTCAAAGACTTAAAACAAGACGAAAGAGTATTCGATGTAAAGAAAGGGGGATATTTCACTCTTCTAGACTTAAAGAGACGTAGTTCACACTAACGTGTTACTGTCCCGTGGATCGTAGTCGTTTCTAAAGACCTCTCTACGAAAATTTTGCTCAGAAGCCCGAGGAAGGTGGAACTCCTACGGAGGTCCCGATCCAGAGACCCAGGGAGGTTTATTAGAGACTAGTAGATAGGTCGGTAACGAGGGTGGGGTCTCACAATGCCCTCACAATCGGGTGGAGTCCAGATCGCGGAGGCCTGGTTCGACCCCCTGTTCCCTCCAGACCCTCAGTTTAGGTTAGATGAAGCCGCTGATCTCCTTGATTTGGTAGACAAAAGAACAGAGTCGGTGTCTCGTTGTTGTTTTTGTCAGAGCATTCGGGTCGGGTTCTCGGGCGCGGGAACGTCTGCCGGTACCATGGAGGACTGATGCCGAAGAGGCGGGGACGGGGACCGACGGAGGGCGAAGACGGGCGAAGGAAGAGAACGGGGGCGACGGTCCGGAGGAACCGGTGAAGGGAGGAGTAAGGATATCTCGTCCACCGAGACACATGACGGGGGAGTACCAGGACGAACCGGTACGAGGGAGGACGTACCGTATTGAGACGAGAGACACGAGAACCCCCCCTTCTCACTAGTCCCGAGAGTCGATTCGGAGGGTCGGGGCTTTCCCAGACGACCCACCGGTCCTTCCACTCGACGAAGATTTCCCTCTCCCATCCTCGAAGGGACCCGAGACATAGAGTCAAGAACTTCCGGAGGAACATTTTAGACGGAGTCGGGGAGGAAGTGTTTCGTTATTTATCCTTCCCCCGGACCTCAGGGGGTGGAGACCTACCACGACTCCAGAGACCCTTCGGGGGTACGACAGACTCAAGACAGGACCGAGTCAGTTCCCGTGATACACGAGAGTCCAGGGGGAGACGACGACCGATTCACCTCTACCGTCCCCCCATTGACCCTCCCTCCCTCCCCCTGGTCACGACGACGGGGGGGTGGGGGTGGGGGTGAGGAGGAGGGACGTGAGACAGGGGGTCTCGACGGACGACTCCTGTCCTTGAACCTGTGTCCGTCCCCACCCACCTTGTCCGTCGTCAGACCCAAGTTGAGCGACTCCCGGAGGACACTTAGAAAGACCCTCTGGAGTCAGGTGAGAGGGTCATAGGGACAGAGGGTGTGTCGGGGACTGCTCGTGACAACCGGTCCGGGTCGGACACGGGAGTCGGGGTGTCGACGAGGTCCCATGAACAGGGTACCCTCTTTCCTGTGAGTCCAGACCGACCTAAACTCTCGTCCCCGGAACAGGAGTCGAAGGGGTCATGGACGAAGGTAATTCATGATCCGGAGATGAGGATTGGTCGGTCACGACAGGGGATTTAGACCCCGAAGGTCGACGGACCCTGGGTCAACTTGGTCCTATAAAACATTCTTACTGACCGGAGTCACCAGTAGTATCCCAGTTATAAGCTCCCGACCCCAGGGAGTCCCCTCTCGGCATCCAGGCAAGGGTCCAGTCCTCCCATTGAAAGTAGAAGAGAGTGTCCTCGGTGTTTGGTGGCACCATGTGTTGCGATGGCTACCCTAGTTCCACTCACCGAGGGTTCGACCGGAGGACGAAAGGTCCAGCCGTCCCTTATCCACCTGACCGGGTGTCCCAGAGTCCCAGGACCTCTGCCGACGTGGATCCCCGGTGCCACAAACGTCAGAGCCGACCCCCGTCGTATACCGGACAGCAGTGACACAAGGACCCTTCCTGTAGTATGGAGTCACTAAGACTCGAGTCGGAAATCTCCGTCTGTCCAGACGTAAACCTAGGACCGGGACCCGGTGACCTGTTCAGTGGGAGGGTGAGACGTGGAGTCAAAGGAATAGACTTTTGACCCCTAAGATTATTATTATCTTAGAAGGAGGTACTGACCACGTCGAATTTACTCTCATTTGTACTCGGTCATTTTGTCTCCGTTTTTGTATGTTTAGGATCTCGTAATCAACAGGTAACGAGTGAGGAACTACGGGAGTTATAGGAACAGAGGAATAAAAGTAATGGTAATCATTTATAAATAACTTAGTAGGTGTCGAGACCAAATGTCTCCATTGTTCTCCTTTAGAGAGAGGTGTCCACATTCCCTTCGTCTACTATTTGGTTTTAGACATGTTTATTCTATTTTAGGTCATCACTATTCACGATACTTCTTTTACAGTGCTTCATTTATCTCTTACTTGCCCCGGAGATTAACTCACCAGCCCTTCCCGGAGAAAATCCTCCACTATAAACTCGATTTTGTGATTTGTTGATCTTCCACCGTCGGCCCATCTGGGACTCCGTCTCACGGGATCTGTCACTCCTACATCCCCAGTCCCGGTCCGCGTCTCCTTTAGTCTCGAGTCTCGTACCACTCGTTCCTCTCCCTCCGTCCTCCCACCACTTCGGACTCCCCGTCCGTCCTGGACGAGACAGTCCGAATTACGTTTAAACATAAAAAATGGTCGTCGATGTTTTTTCGACAATCTCCGAGAATCGCCCCCTCACTTTCTTTCACTTTCACTCCAGAGAGTCAACACAGACTGAGAAACGCTGAGGTACCTGACATCGGTGGTCCGAGGAGACAGGTACCCTAAAAGGTCCGTTATCATGACCTCACCCAACGGTAAAAGAAGAGGTCCCCTAGAAGGGTTTGGTCCCTAACTTGGACCCAGAGGGCGTAACCTCTGTCTGCGAAATGGCAGACTCGGTTGTCCCTCCAGGACCACCTCAGGACGCTGCCGCGTGTATCGCGCCGGCTCTCCTCGATGGGGTGCGGGCTCCAGTCCCGGTCTTCAGTCCTCCTGGGGTACTGGCTCCCCACCGCCGTACTAACGCTGGGGTACCTGATATCGGACGGTCCGAGGAGACAGGTACCCTAAGAGGTCCGTTCTTATGAGCTCACCTAACGGTAAAGGAAGAGGTCCTCTAGAAGGGGTGGGTCCTTAGCTTGGACCCAGAGGACTTAACGACCATCTAAGAAATGGTTAACTCGATACTCCCTTTGGGTATTGCCTCCTCATTACCTCAGGTCCAATGTGTAGCTTTTTGACCGGCACAATACCCGTTCTTGAAATCCCTTCTCCGTCCACACCTCTGTCCCTCCGGTCCGTCGATACCATCCTCAAGTCCACGGTCTACAATCATAGAACCCGAGTCGATACGTAACCTTCTCTCCTCCATTCTGCGCTAAATAAAACCTCCATCTTGACTGGCTAAAAACCAAAAGCTAACCTATTAACCCTGTACTCCCCTTCTTTCTTTCCGTAATCGTATAATATTTTAGTCTGGAGGTCTAAAATCGGACTTGTTGACCTATTCACCATGTAAATGACTCAATCCCTTCTGAATCCTCCCACAAACCCTTAGTCTCAAAATATTCTCAGTGTACCGTTCCCAGACTAAGAAGGAACGTCGAGGGTATCCTTGTACATGAGACGAAAATAAGACGAACCAAGGAGACCAAAGGTTCCCGGACTCAAATATCCTTGAACAAGAAAAACCGGGCGTCCCGAGCTGTCTCTCGACGTTGTGGTGGTGTCTTCTACTCCTGGAGTTTCCATCCACAACCGGGTATCACCCCTTCCCCGGGGTCGTCACAGGGCTCCCCCGTGGACGGAGTAGACGGGGGTCTTGACTCTAACCACCGAGGAACATGGGGTCCTCTCCCAAACCGGATTTTCGATGAAAGGTACCCGGGTCCCTACTCCGGGGACAGAGTACAACGACCCGACCCGTCCACCGAAGAGAAGAAACTGGAGTACAAGTCCTATCAATTTACTCCCGAAAAGGGTTCGGACAGCTCCGGGTCCCGAGTCTCTCGACGAGGACAGACGATGTCACACTATAGGGTCTAGTCCCTGTAGAACTCAGGGGCGTCTCCACCGGACGTCCACAGTACTCGGTAATTGTTCCAGTGATCACTAGGGTCAAAGGGCCCGTGATTCCATTAAGGGGTCTTACATCTTGAAACCCGAGATTTTGATCTTGTCAGGACCTGTGTAACCCCAACCACCCAGTGAGAACAGTGTTTCGGAACCGCACTCACTGCCTCAGTCTTGGCGTAAACCGGGACGGGGTCACCAGGGTACTCCTGTGGTCGAATTCAAACCCGGACCGGTCTCACGGTCCCCTGCACCCTTCCGTACCGTCCGATCTGGTGACACTTAGAGACAGGCTGAGAAGCCAAACCGGAGGACCCTAACGAGGGAAACAGGATTCACTGGAATCCTGTCCAAGAGTCTTTTCAGCCTCCTTACAACGTCGAGTGTCGACTCTCTCGTGTGGGCTCCGTTATTCCCTCGTTCGTTTGGAAACCATTAGTTCTTCTCTTTCGTCTTTGTGTGTTCCGTCCTTTCTTGTCACGGAAGTCCCGACGGCCCTAACTCTAGTCCAGTAAAGTCAAGACCACTATGACCATCTCAGTCGCCGAGGCAGTGACGACCCGAAAACTAGGACGTCGCACCCAGGGATCTTGTAGAAGGGACTCTGGTCCCGAGGAACATGTCCGACAACCTTCCGAGGAGACCTTCGGCGTTTGGGTCCAGACACGGGGAAGGACCCCGAAAGTCGGCCCTCCGGAGAGACCGTCGTACCTGCACCAGGGTCCAGGTACGGAGTCAAGAAGTCACGGTGCCCGAGCCCAGGACAGGCCGAACGAGCGAGTGGACGGAACAAGACAAACAAAACCGACGAGACGGAACGGGACGGGACGGGACCGACCGATCGACGGGGCGAGGCGTGACCCTTACCGTCGAGCTACGGACTTCCTGCCTCGAGGGCCCTGTCCTGTCGGGGGAGACGTCCGTACGTCGGGGTCGGAAGAGAGACGAGGAGTCGGTCATTCACACTCCCTCCGTATAAGACCGAAGGCAGAGGGACCGAGTAGGACTTCGGGGAGTCCCTAGGGGGGTGGGTGGTGGGTCTCGACAGTCGGGTCGGGTCGACAGTAGATCACTGATGTCGAAGCCCTCGAGTCGGAGACGACCCACCCCCTCGACTTACCTCCACGACAATTCTGGTCTGTCCCCAGGAACTCTGACCCCGGGTTTCTGTACTTCTTTTCACCCACCTTCTTACACCGTCCTCCCATCCTCATCTTTCGGTCACCCTATACGTCTCCCGGAGCAGAGTCGCGACTCGCCCTTCTTTCCACCTCAGTCTTCAGTCCGGGTACCATCACCCACACTCCACCACCTCTTTAAGTATCAGTTCTTTTGCACAAGGGGAGTCACCAAGCACTCCCAGTCGTATTATCGTATGATTCTCGAACCCCACTCTGACTGGACTCAAATTTAGATCGAGGTGATGGAAGTTTTTACGCACTTCATCGAATTGGAGGACCTCGATGTCAAAGAAATAGACATTTCACCATTAGTTTACTGTGAGTGGAGTCTTTATATTTACCCTATCACCTTACAGAACTATACTACGAATCGACCAATCACCATCGAATATAAATGTAGAAGTCAACACAAAAACATCTCCTACGGAAGCAGACGACGAAAGGGAGGATGGTAGCTATGAAGATCTCAAAGATTTGTGCTCGGAGAAGTGGGTATCCCGGGGTCAGTCCAGAACGTCTACCCGAACCACCCCAACCTCTCCCGTACACACACACACACGCACACACACAGACACACAGATAAACAGACACACACGTATATGGACGAACGGAGATCTTTCACCTACTTCGGGACACCAAGGGGATGGGAGGACGAATAAGTGGGCTCGGCGGGAGGACTACCACGGTTACGGACACCCCGGGACACGACCGACGTGACAGGAGAGGGTCAACACGGGGAACCGACACGACAAGATTACGAGTGTAAACAGAACGTCGGAGAGCGAGTACCGGACCCGGTCGGACCCCGAGGGAATGGGACCGTCGTGGGAGACGATTATCACCGCGAAATATTCACTCGACGGGTGTTCTCGCTCCACAGTAGTCGTCAGGGAACCGAACCTTAACCCAACCCCCACGAGACTCCCGTGGTTGAGACGGACGGACAGTCAGACTCGGAACAGGAACCAAAAGGACTCCCTGTGTAGGATCGAACTCTCGACCACACTCTAAATCTCAAAAAGGTTCCCATTTGCCTCGACCATTCTCCGAGGTAAATTTTTCTCACAAATATCAAGGCTCCGGGAAATGGGGTTTTTCGGGACACCTCCTCTACTTATTCCGCTTCTCTTAATTCGTAGGTAGGGTCCCCAGACAAGTAAGAAACCTCGGGAGGAGTTGGGACCGATCTCAGACTAAAGTCCGACCGACCACGGGTCCTGATTCAAAACCTGGTGACACACTCCCGACTCCCCTACCTCCCACCCGACCATTAACTCTGGACTGACTCGGGGAAGTCCACTCTCTTTACTCACCACCTTTGTCGGTATAGGTCCTCTACGAAGAAACTCTCGGACTTGGACACCCCTACCCTATGTTTCTGACTCCCGTCTCATAAGTGTCCCACAGTCCGAGGAACGAAATTTCTGTTCTCACAAAAGACGTAGGACCAATAACTACCTCTCCCTCCGTTTCCGGTCTCCTAGTATTCCACCCGAAATCCTGTTTTCCCAGTAATCCAGACACCTGTTGTCTCCCGCTTCCCTCTCTTGCCATCCGAGCGAAAAGGTCTCTTCCCGGAATTTCTCTCTTCTCCCTACAGAAACAGTTTCTCTAGTGTCCCCTAAGAGACTACCTAACCCCTCCCGAAACACAGTAGACCCTCTTAGGGTCAGAGTGTACCCATTTAACGACCTAAAAAGGGGGATGTCACGCCTTTGTTCTCTAGTAATTCTAGTGTCTTGTTGACTAACTCCGGTAGTTGTTACCCCTGAAACTCCGGATGTGCACTCATCTCTGGGTAAAGGAACTCTAGGTTCAGTAGAGAGTTCGGGAAGGGCGGAAAGTTTTTCGTCGACCCTGGGTCCCTTTTCTCTTCCGACCCGGAACCCGTGTCGTAGACTCAATTTGTGGTCCGGGGACTCTCGGGAAGGTCCATCTGCAACCACTAACTCGGGTGGGTACCACGGACCCGACCACCCAACGTTTCCACCTCGATTCGACGAGTCGACCGTCCCGGGACTCTAGAGTCGGTAGAACAGTCCGGGTCGGATGTCGAGTGGACGACGGTGACCTCCTTCTATCTATTATTAAGAATATATTCTGACTGTCCGACGAAAAAAAAAAGGGAGGGGACATCCTTCTAAACACTAGGTCCGGAGTGCAGGAAACTCGGACTTCGGGACCCATTGGAGCACCTTCCCTACCTAAAGGTATTCAAAATGAAACTCTTAGCACTCACCCAAGCACGACGACTCTATGAGGACGGACGGGGAGTGGGGGAACGGAGACAGGGACGAGTGGAGGAGAAATGTCGGTGGGCGAAAAGGGAATGACCCGGACGGACGACGTGGGACCAGACACACGAACGGAGACCCCCGGACTCCTACCAGAAGTCGACCGTAGAGGTTTCCGGGAGGAGGGTCTCGGGGCACACGGGGAGACAAGACGTCGTCACGGCGACATATCATTAGTTCCGGTGACATAAACAAATTCGGAATGACGAAAGGTTCTATGAACCTTTGGCACTCTCCAATCTAACTTTACTATAGTTGCTCATTATTACTTCGAGACACAGACGTCCAAAGTGTTATCTCCTTTAATTTTGGTCCGATTCTTACACGTTTGTTCATTGTCCCGTGGCAACCACTGACACTCTAACCTTCAACACCGATCCCAGGAGGAAGGTCGGTGACTCCCTAAGTCCTCAGGACCGATCCCCACCCACCGACCCCACAACACGAGGTCTGTCAAGGACCTTCAGGGTCTCCTATTCTTCGATTAAGTAGTGGAGGAGGGTAGAAAGAAAGGTGATTCTGGTAGGGGGAGGAGTAAAAAAAAGGAGCAGAAAGGGTGAAATAGGACCCGGAAGGGGTAGGACGGGACTTAAAATAAAAGAGTGACAAAAGAGACGATTGATGGTAGGAGAGGTACAGAGTCGACGTCAATATTCGGGATCCAATAGATTTATTAAGATAATCGGTCTTCGTTAAGGTCTCGCGTGTCTTTGAGAGACTTTCCAGAGTACATCGGGGATTGTAAGCTTAACTTGATTTTACACTTAGAGTCATTTTCGTTGTGTCAAGTACCATAAACGACTATTACCGTTGTGTAGAAGAAAACCAAAGGGGGGTCTCCTAGGACCCCCGAGACCCTCATGGGAGTCGAACCACGAAACGACTGAAAAAAAAAAAATTGAAACCCGGAAATATTTTTAGTTTTAGTTAAAACTTATAAAATTCAAGAACCAAAACGAGATGTCAGAATTAATCCCTGTTCGGTTGGGAATACTCCCGAAGGGTCTACTGAGTCTTACCATTTCTTAGGTGGACGGTTCTGTCCTTTGTTCCTAAACTAGGGACCCAGCCCTTCTAGGGGACCTCTTCCTTTACCATTGGGTGAAGTCATAAGAATGGACTCTTTAGGGTACCTGTCTCCTCGGACCGGACGATGTCAGGTATCCCAACGTTTTCACAGTCGGCGCTGACTCGTGTGTGTTCCGAATACTTTAGATTTGGGTGGACAGCCCCTTCTTTCTAGTAGTATCAGAAAGCAATTCTATTAGAAGTCAAGTTTACAACACACCCGTTTAATGAATTAATTGGAGGAACTCGGATAAAGGAATAGAATATTGCTTCTTTTATTATAGCTGGTTCCTTATACCGAGTACGTACATTTTGGGCGTCATGTAACAGACTAATTTTATGATTGACGACAATTGTGACGAGGGGTGGAAAGAGAAGGAAAATTTATTGACTTTGATTAGATTACCCCAAAGGGTCGGAGACCTCTCAAATACCCCCTTGAACCGCTGAAGGTCTTACCAATGACCTCTCTCCCACTCTGAACCCTTCACGTCCGACCCTCCTTTTACGGGCAGGGGTCCGGACTGCGGGAGGATGGATGGAGTGGGGTGGGACGGGTGATGTCAGGACAGGTTCTTGTCGTTCGGGTAGGTGTGGTGGTAGGACTTGGGTGTGCAGGTGCACTAGCCTCTCCTGCGCCGAACGTAACGGATGTAGGCGGAGTGGGTCATGTAGCTACCCGTCCCAGCCGGAGCGTGGTCGGTCAGCCTCCTCTGGGCCCAGACCGTAGCGGCCCTACCGTTCACCGAGTTACAGGTGATAGTGACGAGTCCCCGGGGACGGCGTGGCGACGTCACTCGAGTCGGTGTCCACGTGGACCACCCCTCGCCCCCCGACCCTGTGCACCCCAGTCTCCTCCTTCTTCCCCGACTCTCCACCGGAACCCCCTCCTGTAAGTCCGGTCGGGTCTTCGCGTCGCTTCCGGTCTGTCACACCACCAACGTTATTCAATACGAGAGTTCGGTCTGAACAGACCGAGGTCCTGTGATGTAACCCACTGGAACTTGTCCAATGAAGGGGAGGGATTCGGAGTAAAAGGAGTCGACAATTTTTCTCCCTTCCTCGCCACGGACGGAGGAAACAACACTCTAAATTTATTCCAGGAACATTCATTTAGTCAGTCATTCACGAGTCGTTTACCCTCCACTACAATACAAATTTATGATCGAAGAGGGGGTAGGAGGTGGAAGAGCCCGTCTCAACCGGTGCACACATTACACAAATTCAGAGACCTTGAGGTTACACGCATGACAGGAGACAGGACAATGGTGCAGACAGGACAAACTGTCCCCGTACTCCTCTAGGGTCGGCCTCCAGTTTGGAAGCGTCGGTCACCGAGACCTCCCGGACTCACTGTCGCCGTCAGGACAAGCAAACTCCAAATTTTGTTAATTTAATGTTTCGCCGTCGTCGGTTACGTGCGGGGACGTACGTCGGGAGGGCGGGCGGGAAGCACAGACAGAGACGACATGGCTCCACAAAAAATGTAAATTCCCCCTTTTTTTCTTTTTTTTTTTTCTAACAATTTTTTTTTCACCCTAGGTATGGTACTACACAAAATTTTGGTAGCCGTCGGGAACCCGACCGTTCTTCCGTCCTCAGACACACTACGGGTAGGACCGTGTTCGTCACCCGAGTGGGTGGTCGGGACTTCTCCACTCGAGCCGGAGACCGGAGGTACCTGAGCCCTGGTCCGTTCTTGAGACTGTCTCGAGACCCCCGACACACTACACTGACGTCGGAGACTCTACCGGACGGACGGGGTCCAGAGCCTTACCTGAAGAAGTCTTAAACATAGGCGCGGATCTTGCTCCGAATACTCTTGTGGTACCGGTTGTCTGGATGAACCCTCTCTTACGCCTCGAGGGTCGGACGGCACCTCCGTCGACTCTTCGTCACCGGAGTCCTGACTCTTCGTCCCGGGCCTGCAACGACATGAGATGGTAAATCGCATCTTCCCTTCTCTTAACCACGACGTCTTCGCACAGACGAGGCTTCGACTACTCTTTGGAGCACAATCAGACTGTACGTGAGTGAATGAGTAGGTAAAGATATCCTACGTGTTACGTGCACCCGAGACTAGAACTCCGGGTTAGGATCGTCGACCCTTCACGCTCCCCAACGGCGAAACGAAACACAAACAAAAGAATATTGAATCGTTCCTCTCTCGGTCCGGAACCAGACCCGAGGGGGACGGCGGAAGCCGTCAAGACAAAGGCACGACTGAACCTGGTAGAAACAGAACGGAAGAGAACCACCACCAGGGACACGACTGAGAGTAGACCCGGACCCGGGAGACGGTTCACGAGGACACCCTACCCTCCTCACTCCGTCGCCCTGACTCAACTACCAAAGATACGTAAGTCCGACGGGAGTCCCGACGGAGGGAAGAATGACAAGGGAACGACGTGCGGTTAGAGAAAAGGACAGAAACTCTGACTGAACCGATGAGACCGTTCTTCTCCATAGGAGATATTTCTCTGAAGAAATGACTGGTTGACTTCAAATCTGAATGACGACCTGTTAGACGTACCCGTAGTGGGGGCAGAGTGGACGTACATGGGTTTTCTCTGCAGGTCTCGGTTCCGAGGATGGAAGCAACAGGGAGAGACACGAGTTCCTCAAGGTAAGGTCCTCCCTTCTTACATATGAGATTCGTCTATCGTCTCTACTATTACCTCCTCGTTAACCAGTACCGAAACCAAAGGGGGGTTTGTTGACACGTCCAGACAGACGTGTTTACAGACGTGATAACCCCCTCTCTACCCAATCTGGGGTCGAGGGACCTGACGGAATTCCTCCGTGTCCTCGACCCTCTTCTCCGTTTCGATGTCCAAATGGAACCTCGGTCGACTCTTCTCTCGTCTGAGTGTCCACGACCACGAACCTAAATCGGTCCGAGGAGGCTCGTGGAGGACGTACGGGGTCGGGGGCCCAGGGGCGGTAGAGGGCGGGTCGTCGGACGTCATGGTCGTGCGTCTGTGGAAGTGGTGTCCCAAACCAAAACGACCGAACTTCTGTTTACCAGAATCTCAAGTAATTCTGGGTATCGAAGTATACCGACGAGGTCGGGGTGAAGAATCGTAAGAATGAGGAGAAGACCCCGATTACAGTCGTAGATATCTGTTATCTGAATTTTTGTTGTTGTTGTTGTGGAAAATTTGTCCTTTACCTTCCGTAAACTACGTCTTAAAAACGTACTACTGTATCTTTATTAAATTTTTATCACAAACAAGACTTACAACCATCTGGGAAGTATCGAAACAATGTTACTTTGGAACTTGACTTCTATAAATTATTTTATTGGAAATTTGTCAGGTAACACAATGACGACAGCCTCCGAATACCGGTCTCCAAATCTAAGTTGTCGGACCCAATGTTCCGAAGACCACCTCTCGACCTGGAGGAGGGTAAGGAAAACCTGGGTAAAATCTTATTTTGAAGGAGGATTTAAGTAGTCGGAGGTTAGTGGGGTGACGTAACGGCCCCGCTCAAACCCTGACCCCAACCCCTCTTGAACGCGAGAGTCCTCCACTCGAGCCCCAGAGCGGGGCGGGGGCCCGGGGCGGGGGCAGATCCCGGCGGGTCGGGGAGGGGGCGGCGGGGAGCCACACGGCCGGGCCGAGGGGGAGACGGCCCGGCTCACCTTCTAGGGCGTGGGAGCCGGGCGGGGCCGGAGCCCTCGGCGCGGCGGCTGCGAGCGGTCCAACACGGTGGCGCGCCCTTCCTCCCCCCGCGGAGACGGCCCCCGCGCGCCTCGGCCGACAGAGACTCCAGCACCGAGTCGGCTCGCGACTCCTCGTGGCAAGGCGTCGGGCCGCGGAGCCGGCGCGCCGACCGGCCGGGCCTCCGCCGCCCCCGGGCTCGCCCCGGCGCTCGCCGTCGCGCGGCGGAGGGGGGCCACCCTCGCCACCAACCCGGGCCGACGCCGTCTTGCAAGCGAGCCTCTACCGCCTCGGCGGCGCTGCGCCGGGCTCCGGGGCTCTCGTCCCTTCGGCCCGTCGGGGCCCTGCACCGCCTCGGGCCCCTGGCGCCCCTGCGGCGGGTCAGGCGGCCCACTCGGCGGGAACTCCTCTCGGGGCGACTCACACCGGGGGCGGGTGCCCGGGCGTCGAGAGGGGAGTGTCTGAAGGGAGTCACACCGGTGGCTTTGCCGGGTGTCCCCGCCGGGGCGCCGGGGAGCCCCGCCGGGCGCGAGGGGAGGGGGACAGGGAAGGCGTCCGGCGGGACCAGCACCGGAGTAAGGAGAGCCGACCGGGGGAAACGGGGCACACGGAGGGGCGGAGCCCCGAGAAGGTCGGGCTGCGGGCGGGGCTACAGTGGCGTCTCAGAGGAGAATCGGGGAAGAAAGGGGAACTGACGAAGTGCGGGATGAGAGACGTATGGGTGGACACTTGGGTGCAGGGGGGATCGACCCGGAAGGCAAGCACTGGGGTACACGGTCGCGGGGTGCGAGGACAGCGACGATCCAGGGGGAGGAGGGCGCCGTAGACGTGACGACCAGAGGGTCGCGCCCCGGGTGTGGGGACCGAAGAAGTCGGGGGTGGAGTCAACGAGAGGACGGCGACAACGCGTGTACAAGTCGTTGGGGAGGGGCCGGCACCAGGTCGAAGCCATAAATAGTAGGGTGGGGCGCGGGAGGGGGTCCTGAAAGAGTAGTGGGGAAGAGACTTATAACGACGAAGAAGATCCAGGCTTCGATTTTACGTCACCAATTCTCGTCCCGACCTCGAACTGTCCGGACTGAAACTTAGGGTTAAGGAGGTAACTGACTCGACACACTAGGACCCGTTCAATGATTCGAAGAGACCTGGAGTTTAATGAGTATACATTTTGCCCCTATAATGAATGGAGAATCCTGATTACACTCGTAATTTATATCTCTTTCGAGAATCTTCTTACAGACCGTTTCTATTCGGCGGTCATTTACAATTGATAATAGGGATTGTAATACTCACTAGTGGGGAGGTCATAGATGAAGGGGGTAAGATGTCACTAAAGAAGAGTGATGACACAAATGGGGTTTTTCAAAGGAGATCCAGAATCCTAAGTGGGGAAGGGTAGTGGTAAAACTAGGAAAGGGTCGAGAGAAGTACGGTCAATCAAAATGAGTCCGCTTTCGACTTGACAAGAATTTGACAGAAAGAATTAAGACTTCCTGGGAATAGAGACGAATTAGTGGGGTTTTACACATACACACACACACCCCCACTCACCATCTCTAACGGTCGATGACCGGAATGATCTTTACTAATTCTACCCCTCTCACTGTCATTTCGAAGATCAACCAGATGAATTTCCTTTTTCAGAGACTTTACATCTAGAGAAATTTTGATAAAAGGCTGCCATGAAAGAGGAAAAAGACAATAACTAACCTATGATGAATTCGAGGACAACGAGAGACGGTGGGTCGGGATGAGTTCGAACGAGACAAAGACATCATCCTGAGTTAGGGAGTACAGGCAGATCCGACCGAGTCCTGGGAAGACTCGGTAAATCCCTACTCCTACATCATGGTAGGTCCGATTCAATCCTTCCTCTTCATCTCACCTATCCCTCTGTCTGAGACCAGAGTGGAGAGATCGAAAAGAATCCACGGTCACTACACCGAACGAGACCCCGATGTAAAAATAGTGGGGAGGACTGTAACCGTGTCCACTCCATTTCTCGTCCCCACTCATTAAAAAGTGTTCCTTACCCCTTCTCTTAGGAGTCCAAGACCCGAACCTTCCATTATCTTGGTAATCGATCGTGGTAAACAGAAAGGAGAATTAAGGGGATGGTATCACAGGTGGACTGACGTTCAGCAATCACGACAATCGGACTCTACAACCCAAACTATCTACTCCCTCTAATTGTCTGTGTGCTCAAAGGAGAATAGACTATAAAGCAACCTTGTACCCTGAAGACCCCGAAAGGAAGGGAAGAAGTGTCCTTCTGGTCTCGGGGATGACCGACTGGTTAACGAGTCAGTGTCCGACCCTTGAGGAAAGTCTCGTCCAAGTAAAGTCGCAGGACCCGATAAACCGGAGAATAACTACCCTCTAAACAAGAGAAGGTCTGGAACCTATATGACGAAGTCAAGACTTGAATCAAGTCCCTCCTCTTGAATCAGTCGTAAGATTCTTTCCCTTGTCCGACACTTCGATTCCATACTCTGAGTCTAACACAACAAGAAGACGTCCTCGAACAAGAACCTCTTGTTTGGTAGGACACTCGTCCTCCATTCTCTCTACCCCACGTACCCCCCTACCTAATTACTGTCAAAGTTCCTCTCTTCATTATGTGGTTAAAGAGAATGTCCAACACTCCTTGAGACAGACGGTAGACTACACTGCTCGAGTCGGTCCTGGTTTCCACCTCGGATTGATCTAAACATAGGGCTTCCGTACCCGGTCACCCGGTACCACTGAACTCTGGCTACTTGAGACAGGTCAACGGGGGACAACGGGAAAGATGGAGGAGATGGGATATGATTCCCCTGAACAAAGGTGGAAACGTCCCTCGACTGGGACGCCCTTAGGGAAAGGGGAGAAAAGTATAGGAAGATGGGAGGGCCTCTCGGAGTCGGATATCTTGAGGATGGAGGGTAGGGGACTCCACCAGGGGTAAGGACGGAGTGGAGGGGCGGTACGAGTTCGACACCTTCCACCATGCGGGTCGAGCCGTCGACCTTGACGTGGCGGAGTATGACGACGACTAACGAAAGTCAGACCCGAGGTACCCGAAGAACCGAATGATGCATAGGTGGTCGGGGTTCCGGTTCCTTGGTAACGGGGAGGGGAACCCTCTGACGTCGTCACCACGCCGTCCACCAGGACCGGGGCATTCCGGAGGTCAGGGAGGGGCCGGGGGGTCCGGAGGTCTCTGTCGCGCTTGACTTGGACACCAGGAACACAAACACCTCTCACGTATGAGCGTCGACCCCGTCCTCTAACACCGGTAGAACCTCAGATCGGCAAAAGCAATGTCGTGACTCGACCGTGGACCGGCTCCCCTGTACGGGTGTGACTGACTAGTATGGGCACCGGCCATACAGAACCAATAAATACTCTTGGACGAGTTCATACAGTTGGACCTACGGACCTCAGCCCTTGACGATCTGGCCATGACACACCTCATACCACACCCGTAGTAACCGAAAAAGGCTCGGGTACTCGTATCGGATGACTCACGGGTCGAGTTCCCGAAAGGGGAAAAAGAGGTAAGTTTGAACCCCGAAGCCCTGATGGTTCACTTAGGATGTCGAGGTGAGGACGTAGAGTGTGCAGGGTCGGCGGACCTCGGACCCGGTGACGGGCCACTACTGACCTGGTAGAAGGTTAGGTTGGTGTCGTGAATACTTGGTCACGAAGAGCGGTCGGAAGCCGACCGACTCGGGGGACACGGTCCTGGTCACGGAGCAGCCCGGGCCGAAGGGTGACACCACGTCCTGGACCCCGAAGTGCTGCCGTAGGTCGCCCACGAGAAGCCAGTGCCGGAGAGGAAGACCGAGGTGTTTGATCAAAAGCAGCTACGGCAACGTATGGAGTGACCGTTCGCGGAGACGAACCTGGAACTGGCAATGTAGAACCATCTGTAGCTACTGTAGAAACACCCGTTCCTTCCATGGGCGTACTTCCACCGACTACAACTCCAGTCAGAAAGAAAAAGGACTGAAGCTAAAGAAAGGAATCTTCGACAAAGTCCGAGACAGGAAAGTCTGAGGGAGGGAACTAAGATTCGAACAGTATCCATTACGAGGGACGGGAAAATGTCCGTTCTTCTTACGCTGAAGAGTCAAAATAGGAATCTAACGAGAGAGGACTAAAGAGTACAAGGACGATGAGAAGGATCCGGGACAACTGGTGGGTCTTGTTTGAGTCCTGGAATCAGGGGTTGAAGTGGAAGTTGAACCCGAAGAGCCCGTTCAAGATAGTATGACCACTCGAGCAAGCGAACAAGGAAGTCGTATAGTCAGAATCAAACTAGACAGGGAAGTGACGGGTAGGAGGACCCGTCTGTCCAACCTCTTTCCCCCGTTCCAAACCCCAGTCTTACGACACTCCTCGATCGTCACCGACCCTTAAAGCCAAATCGTACCCACCGACCTCCCGTCCAACCGTTACCCCTTTTATCAGGATCCACCCGTCTCCAGTCGACAGAACAGGGTTCCTACCTTTTGCCAGGTATAACCATGTCTTGCTTCCTCCTGGTCCCAGATTGACCGACACCAGTCACCAGTCACACACCAGTATCCCTGTCTCCTCCTCCTACGACCCCTGCTGTACGACGACTTCGTGGCGGTTCTTAAGACCACCAAGGGGGTGTACACCTCGGTGTACGTCGGTGTAGACAAGGTGTTAGCGAGGCACGACCGACTGGTCTACTCCGAGTTGTTTGTCAAACGAGACCACTCTGGGGGAACCTAGAGAAGGGGTATGAAAAGGGGTTTCTATTACGAAGGAAAAGCTGGAAAGGGATCGCCTCATGGGAAAGGAACAGGAAAGGATAAAAGAAAGACACCTCCGTAGGGGGGAAATGGGAGATGAGGGGTTTGGAGTGGTCTAGGACCACTCTCAGATACGGGGTAAGGGTCCTCGTACCCTAAGGGTGCCTAGACCCCATACGACACCGGGGGGTGGTGAGGCCGCACATGGGGTAGGTGTGTGTCGAGATACTTCGGACCTTTAGACACACCCCGTAGGTCCACTGGTCGTGACTCCTCATGGGGGTAGAGGCGGGACGGGCGATGGCGGCACCGAAGTAAGTGTTACCGTAATACCACTCCCTGACTGAGGGTCATGTTTGGACTTAGTTTGAGGGTGTTAGCCGGTCGGAGGTTGGACGTAATAGGTTCGAGCAGGTATTATTATCCCCCATCTCCCCACTTTTACGTATTACGTATCTCGTTCTCGAAATAACGACATTGAAGTTCGACAAGAGACATTTGGGTTCCTTAGGATTTTACGGAGTTCAGAAGACAGATCAGAAGACATCTACGGAGTCGATCAAGAGTAAGATGGAAGGTTAGAGTAGAGAGGGACAAAAAAGAAAAAAAAAGGAAGTCCACGACGGCGCCGTCTGCACACCAGAGAAGTGAGTGTGTTAGAAGATATTACTCATAGGTCCTCCGAGAGCACTTGAGCTGGCCTCGTAGGCTCCACCTCTTGAGAAAGACTGTCACGACGAATTAGGCCATTCCACGGCTCTCCTTCCCGATCTTCTACCCTGTCGGTCACACAAACGTCCGACTCTGAACGAGTGGTTCGGTCGAAAACTTCACCCCATCCGAGAGGTTTAGACTGTACGTCCGTGGGGGAAAGTCTAGTCGTAGAAATACTGAGTAGACAGATTAATACCTTTGCTAGCCGACCCGGACATATGGAAACTCTCGGACCACGCGAAAGAGGTCACGACCTGCTCCGACGCGGATGTCTGGGAAGGAGGACAGGGAGAGCGTGCTTTCATGAAACTGGAGAAGGGAGTTCTCGCTTCGGGGGAAACCGTCCATCTTCACCTCGCGTCCGATTGGATCTCTGCACTACCCCCACCGACGACTCCTTTTCTAATAGACTAATAACCGGAGTGGAAGTCTTAGGGACACTGCTGTTCTCCGTGTTTCTGTAGACCAGGTTCCTCTTTTGGACACTAGCCGACGGGTTCAAGGAGTAGCACCCTGGAGTCTTCTGCCCACTCAGCAGGAGTCAGTCAAAGACAGCGGAACGGAATTTGGGTCTCTTAAGAGACCGGCTCCTCAGGGGAAGAGTGTGGTGGGGAGTAGTCAGGTCAGGGAACTCACTACGAAAGCAAAAACCGACACGACGCAGAAGCAACGACACGTCCGAAAGAGATCAACGTCGTTCACTCGTCCCCTGACGACAGATCACACTACACACCAGAAGAGTAACACCGAACAACACCTCGTGTCAGAGATCTTGCGCACCGCTCGTCCAAATCAACGAGGTGTTGTATGACCTAGAAGAGGTCGGTTCTTAGTTTGGCCACAGGGGACGTGACACTCCGTCTAAGAATTGGTGACCTGGTGATCCCTTCAGGAGAACTCTCTAAGAGTCGGACCAACATATAGTCTTAATACAGAAAAAAACAGCGGCAACAAAAAATTTCCAGGTGTTCACTAAGGCTACGTGTCAGTTCCGACTCTTGGTAAAACTGGGAAGGGACCTGGAGAGAAACCGAAAAGAAAAGAGCGAGATCAAACCGGTTTCCCACAAAATGATGGGTCTCACTAACAAAAGACTGGAGAAAGTTCGACTACAACAACTCGACCCAAGAGAGGGTGGTACCAGACCTGAAAGAGAGGGCAAATCCCTGGTGTCGATAAGTGAAGAAGGACTCGGACGTGGGTCGACACTGATCGTCAAAAGGATCGGGGTCGTGGAAACTCCTCTAAGTCAAGAAGTTACCGGGATTAATGGTGTTCCCGTAACTGACCACTCTGGACCCTACGAAGAGTCTTAAGGAAAGGAGAATTTGGGGGGGCTAAGGACGAAGGTGGTCGTGTCCGTAGACCGGGGAAGAGAGACGTTTAACAGAAGGAGAGGACAGATGATGAAGGATCCATGTACCTAAAGAAGGGACAGGGAAGGTTACGGTCGTGACTAAAGGACAAACTCTTTTCACGGTGTATGAAACTGAGTCTCCAACATGGTGCCGCCCCTCGACGGGAGGACGGTGCTCGGTTCTAGTAGTGACACGAGTGGTTGGGACGACTGTCCCGTATGAGGACCATGGTCCACTCAGACTTTGAGTCCTGTGTGATCTTGTATTCTCCACCACTGACGACCTCTCTGACCTTCCTTACTCCCATCCCTTTCGTCCGATCACGGAACCCCTCCCCAGACAAGTGGTCTGGTTCTCCCTTCCGTCTTATTAACAGTCCAGTGAATAAGGAAGGGAAGGACAAGGAACAGGAAGTCGTAGTCGCTCGTGTACCTCTGGGTCAACGAAACTTGATATGGAAGATGGTCCACTAAAGTCGGAGGAGGGTCCGGGGAGGTCGTGAAGCAAGGGATGTTTTGGCAACAGAACAGGGACCGATGATAAGGTGAGTAGATGTTGCGACCGACTGAATGATGGGGAGACCTGTCCATGTGAAGGGGTCATCGGGAGTACCCCCAGGGGAAGGAAAAGGACAGTCGGGTCACCGAAAATTCCTTATATCTCCCTTGTAGGGACAGGGAAATCAACGACTAACACCTACCCGTTCTCGACGCATGGTTGGGTCGACGGAGTTACCTCTCGTAGGTCTTCAAGGACCCATAGTGTGGGAAAGACTTGATGTGTGCCTGGGAGTCCACCCTCTCGTACTGGGTCCCCTCCTACTGAGACCCCCTTTACCCCTACGTCCAACTGGTACAGACAAACCTTCTCTTTACTTAAATGGGACAGAATGTTCCTCTCCGTACACGGGACACCCGACCCTCTCCAACATCACAAGTAAATACCCCGGACCTAAAGAAAAGACAATGAAGTACCGGAAAAGGACAACTCGTCCAAACTACTTCTATTCCCTAAGACCACGGTCCCTGAACTTCCACCGTTCTGAGCAACAGATCCGTTCTCGTTTCCGGCCTTCATGGGTCTATACCTGCGACTCCATTCCTTTTGGTCCCTGTCCCAAAGGGAGAGGTACAGATTCTAGACTGGGACAGGTGAGGAATGGTAAGACTGAAGTAAAAAGGAGGACAATCAGGGCGGAAAAGGAATACCTAAAAAAGGCCTTGGTGTTAAACCTCGACAGTTTCGACGACTCGGCCGAACCTGTCGGTCACGGGAGTACCGAAGCTCTTCTTGATGTTGTAAGGTCAAGCCCGACTACATAGTCGGAGAACATGGTCGTTTTCGGGGGACGAAGGGATTCCCGTTCGAGGTCTCGTCCCGTCAGGGAGGGGGAAGATGGAGTCACCGGAAGTCCGGACCCTACCGACTCTTCCCATCCCGTAGGGAAACGGTATCAAAACCCCATATTATTTCCCCTAAGGGAACTATGGGACGTTCCACCATGATCCGTGGAAACCGGGTACCAGAACCTTCCACCTCCCTTAGTCTCCCAGGTCCGTCTCCCATCTCCTTGCATAATTAGGTCACGAAAGGGAGAAGTAGGGGTCGTCACATAGATAGATATGACCGATACCCTCCCTGGGGAATGGCACCCTAGTTACCCTAGATGGACACCGGGCCGGAGGGATTACAGTAAGTGTAACTTACCCCTACTCCAGCCTGCTACCGAGTATCTCGACTCATACTCGGGATCGACACCCGATCTTTACTGAAATTATTTGCAGGAATAAAAAGACAAAACAGACGGAGCGACCTCACCCTCTTTGGATCTTATTTCCTTCATAGGTCGAAAAGGAGACGGGATCAAGTCCCAAGTAGGTGTGTACCTCCCTTTCTTCCCTTTCCGGGTCCGTCTGCTCTCATTTTTTTCAAATATATAAATATTTACGGTTTATTTATGGTCTCCGGTGGGTTACGGGCGAGGGTCTGTCCCGACAGAGGGGGTTGGGATCCAAAGATCCCAGACTCCGTAGAACCGGGGTTCGATGTCGGGTTCTCGTCGACGGTCAGACCCGATGACCCCTCGACTCACCCCTACTAGACAGGTCGGTTCTGAGTAAGGGGGAACCACTCCCCGGGGGTATCGGTCTCCGGACACAGGGACATATCCCGGGATACCCCCAGTCTGAGTCCCCCTCTTCCACCAGTAGAGCTCACTCTGGGCGACGGTGTCGAGGAACCAGACGAACGACGCGAACTCCAAGACGTCCTACAGCAACTTGACGTAGTATGGGTACCCCCAGTCCGTCTTCCGCGACGCTCGCGACGCCTACCGTAAGTGTTTCAGCAGCATCAGCCGCCCCCAGTCCACTTAGTCCGCCACCACCTACATGACCTGCCTCACTCCTCTTCGGTGACTCGTGTCCTAGTCCGGGGAGGGGGACGGACGGGTCCACGAAGTGGGACGAGGTATGACGGGTCCACCAGTGGACGTACATACGGACGACCGTCGCGACGTGGTCAACCACCTTCCGGCCCCGTGCGTCCACCAACACCCGCACTCGTCCCGAGTCGGCGACGTCGCAGAGGTACTGCTAGAGGACGTCGTGTTTGCCCGAGTCGTGGGGGAACCGACGGGGGTGTGTCTTGACCACGTGCATCAAGTGAGGACCCCCCGTCCCCCTCCCCGTACTCTGCCCCCACCGGTGGAGACGGGATCCCTGGGTCGCAATGAGAGAGTCGAGACCGGACCGTCTCTCGGAGGGAGGTGGGGTCCTCGACTCCAACGGGGGGCGGGGGGCGCGTGCGTGTGTATGGGCTGGTTCCGGAGTTGAGACTCGTTCTCGATCCTTCCTCCAGACCCTATCCTTCCAACCCCTTCGTCCACTCCCGCCTGTTACCAGGACCCCTCCCCTCCACAATGGGTCGAAACGGCGGTCGGGGTCGTTGGTAAACTGTAGTAGTCACATCCCTCCCCTCGCTCTCTTCAACAACCCCACTAGCAACACACGGGCCGCTGGGTCGTAGAGGTCACGGTCGTAAGGACCCTCTTTTCCCACCCTGGTACCACTCCCAGGTAGGGGATGGGGAATCGGATAGTGGATCGGGGGGTCATTTGTTTGCTTCTCTGTCCCACCCCTTCCCGGTGATTTCTCGGAGACCGTGACGACCACCCCCACGGCTTTCCCTGGAGGAGAGTGGCTGAGCCATCCGTCGCACGTCCACCACATCCGACACACCCAACTGTCCGACCGACACCCAGAGGAGGAGCCCACCACCTTTTGGGGGCGAGTGGTCTCCCGACCCGACGCACCAGTCCCGTCCGTCACTCCGTGGGACCTACCGACCTTTGCACCTTCGACCTACCTGTGACGAGTGACTCCCATCCTACCTTCGGCACACTCCTTGAGTTCTCGGGCTTCTCCCTGTCTCTCCTAAGGGAGGGGTGGAGGGGACGGGTCGCACGGTGGGGAGGTAAGTGGACAAGGGACAGGGGTGTTGAGTGTCCGGTGTGACCACCCGTCACCCTCCGGACCGAGACACACCATCCCTACATGACACTACCCACGGTACCTTCCCTGCCCCTTTCTGTGTCGTCACCGTCGTTCACTCCCCCCTCAGTGGCTCATTCCCATGACTCGGGGATCCTTACGTCCTACGTGTGGGATCTCCACCCCTCTTCTTTGCCCTCTCTTCGTTTAACACAATCCTGTCTCGAGAGAGGGCAAGTAGGTCTGGACCCGTAGGGACGCAAAGAATCGTATCAGCCCGACCAGGGGACTGAGGGCGGGGGAGTGGTCCTGAGACCCTGTCGGGGTAGTAGGAGGGTCTCACGGGAGGAGGTTGGGAACACTTGGGGGTCCCTCGAGGGGGTGTACGGGTCGGAGGGTCGTCTTGTGACCAGAGTGGACGCCCATACGTCTCGACCGGTGTCCCTTCTGCCGTCCGGCCCCGTACACTCCGTACCCCACCCGCCCCACTCGACCCACCCACTCCATAACTCCCGACGTCCCGTCCACCCCGACGTCTCGTCACATCCCCACGTCCGGTCCCCTTACTGGCACGGGGTCCGGACCTGGACCCATATTTGACCTGGGGTGGCTCTACTGACCGTGGTGACACCGACGACAGTGACGGCGGCGGCGGTGGCATTGGCCGAGTCAGGGACCCGGGGGGGACGGGAGTCCGTCGGGGGCGGGTCGGAGGGGTCGACGGGACTAGGGTGACCGTGATGTCGAACATCGGGGAAGTGCCCGACACCTACTCGGTGGACGACAAACGAGTATATCGGTCTTGGTGACCACTCGTTGGAGTTTGTTGTGAAGCCCCATATGCGGGGGTGGGAATCGGCGGAGAAGGTGACGGTACGTCCGGAAGAGGTTGTAGTCCAATAGGACTTTCCCTCCCCGTTTCTCCCAATTCCTACTTCTCCAAATGAGTCCCTGTCAAGATCTACTGTTTACGACTGCTAAGAAGTCTCAACCGACCAAGACCCCTCCGTCGGTTCCAGTCTCGGTTACAAGTCTCAGACAGTCGCGCCACTTACGAAGTGTGTCTGTTACTTGTTTAGAGACAACCGGTCGTCTTCAGTTCTGGGTTCAACGTCAGGGTCAAGGTTGGATGAAGTCGATGAGGGTCGGCTCAAGGTAGTAGAGGGAGTCCGGAAGGGGTTCCTGAGGTGGGGGTCACTCTTAGAGAGACCATATCCTTATCAGGATAGGAATCTCAACATTTCCTACATTACCTATAATTTCGTGCAATGATACAGTTGACAGTGGTACTCTCCTGGTTAGCCTATCAAGTACTTACGGTCCGAACACCTTAGTTCTGGACCCGGTAGTCAAAAAGGGTACGGGTTGGAAGGACGGGTCTACAGGGTTTCGTCCAGGGTCACCGGAGATCTTTATGGACGAGGAACGTGACGTGGTCCCGGGCGACCTAGAGTAACCCCAAGTTGCGTACCCGTACTCCGTCCGTCGAATCCCGCTCAAGGCGGCGACGGGAGTGGTACAACCTCAGAGCACGGGCACTACGGGACAGTCGGTCCCTGCGTTGGAGTCCCCCGCAGTCCACGGGTAGGGTCGTAAGATGGTCATATCAGTCCCGACGTGAGGGTTAGAGGTAACGGACCGGAAGCCCTTTTCCTCTCTTCTTGTCCTACACCAATTGTCTCCGTCACCCTTACCCTTACCACAGAGAGGATAGTCCAGTCCTTGATACTCCTATTCCGAAAATGGTGGCACGTAATTAAGGGAAGGGTATGGGTCTAGTGTTCTATTGATCTAAATGGACATTAGGTCCTTTGCACCCTTCTCATTCATGCACTCTCGGTCAACCCTCTTTGTTTCAACACGTCCGGTTCCCGTATTTCGGGTTAGAGTTTCCGCGTTTCCACGTCCAACGCCACTCCTGGGACCACCGGGGGACTCCTTCTACCCACACACTTTTACCTTCACGACGACAACGGGGGACGGAACTAGTCATGACAGAAGCGGTCGAGCTTCATCTTCACACGTCGACGGAGACTACCGACTAACCCATGTACCCCCCGTACTGAGAGCCCTGCCGCCGGGAACATGGACTTCCCCGTTACCCCATCCCTGGCCCTAACCCCAAAGAGACTTTACCCACAGGTCCCTCCGACCTTTTTTGGTCCCAATTCACTCCTGTGACTCCCCCTGACCAACGTACTGGGATCCCTACACCGAGAGCCCCACCTGGTCCCGTCTTCTCTTCCCATAAATAAAGAAGGGTGACTGGACGGTTGAAGTTGTCAGAAGCGGGCCCGGGGAGGTGACCGTGACCGGGCCGCTGAAGGTGACCTCCTGCTCCTCGGTTCCCTCAGACTCCTTCTCGACGACTACGACAGTGACAGAACCGGAGCTGGGGTCCTCCATCCCCGGGTCGGGGGAGAGTCGCCGGAGGACGAATTCCAACCCCTCGATAGGCTGCAACAAAGTCCCCGTGACGACAGTTACGACCGGTACGGATTGGGTGTTCTGTTCAGTCAGAGTCTTTAGACGAGGTCTTCAGTCTGAGGTTGGAAATCCTTAGAGGAAGGAAGGTGCAGTAGGGTACCCAACAGTATGGACACACGAAGAAGAATCCGGCGGGACCACTCGGGGTCGGGGCAGGCAACATCGGAGGTGCCGACGGTTCACGGTCCGCCGACCCTTGGAAGGGGAGACCGGAACCCCAGTCTCGACGAAGTCCACCTTCCGGGAGTGTCCCCCTTACACCCCTTGAGAGATGTAGTCCTTTTATCCTGTGGTCCTACTCGGACCCTTTCCCCTTGGGTTGTACCGAGGTCTGGTAAGTAGGGGGGACGGGTCACGGGGGTGGAGTGGTCCGTGTAAGAAGAGACACTTCGGGAGTCACCCCGGACCGGGTCGGGGACGGTGTGAGGGACCGACTCGTCCGGGACGTCTCGGACTCCAGTCTCCGACGTCCCGGGGACCCCGTCTACCCGGGGGTACGAAACTTCCTCTGGAGACCGACCGACACCGGCCCGCCGACCTACTTATCTTGCTTGAGTCACAGACACCAAATACGCAGACCGAGAGAGCCAGGTTCTCAAACAGATTCTAGACTTTCTCTTCACCACTGTCCTGGAAGATAGAGGACAGAAGATAATGAAAAGAAAGAGGAACATCTCGAATTTTGAAGGAGGAGTCGTTCCGAAAGGAGGTGTCCTCTTGGAAGATCTTCTCTCCCCGACCGAATGTACAGAACCATACGGGACATTGTGACTGGTGTCCTGACTCATACAAGTATAAGTTATAACTTTACTTACTTGCTAAAATACGGGAGAAGAAGGTGGAGTTCGGGTTCGTAAGGATATTCTTGGTTACCAGAGAGCACAAGGACTGCTCCACAAGGTTCTAAGGGGACAATAGAGGACTTTCTTGTCGGGAAAAGAGTAGTATGACCTTGGGGCTCTTTCCACCATTTTAGACGAGAAACGGACACTTGGGGTCACGGCGTCGGGGAGTGGAAGAACTCAGACCGGACCAGCAGAAACATTCACTAGTAGTCCCGGTCCCGTTCCAGCGGGAAGAGGGCCGCACACGGAAGTGTGTCGTCGCCCACGAGACGGAGTGAGTGACAACAGAAGTACGGACACTGCTTTCTCCGCGGGTCCCCCAACACTCACCGGTCTTGAGGGTCCTGTCCCGAGGGTCGGTGGTCACACACTTTATTCCCCAAGGCCAAGTTGGACATAAGGGACACCTTCCACGGGTGACGGATGTGAGACCAGACGAAAGACTCCGAAAGTCAAACCGGGGAGATGACAGGACTGTGTAGGTAGTAAAGTCCCTTCGACCCGAGGAGTGAGAGTACCTCTGAACTAACGGGGACCCAGAAATGAGTCACAAAACAGGTGGATGGACCTTGAATTACCTAGGAAATTGAGTGTAGGGTGTGAGGTAGGGGAAGGATCTCGAAATGGGACCTCAAACTAAAACGATAGGAACATTGTGGGTTACAAGTACCGTGTACAGAAACGAGATTTAAGAACTGTCAGAACATCCGGGATGTAGAATGTGATCGAAAGGGGAAAGGTGTCTCCCGGGTACAGAGTTGCGGGAAGTGCCGGACCCGGTCCGAATCGAGTGTGTACCCGAGTTCTGTGACTGTCTGAGTGGGTTCCGTCGATGACGACGAAGTTTAGGGTCGAGGAGCAGGGGCCCGTAGAGCAACAAGGTCAACGCTGAACCCCCAGCCCTTGGGCACCCTCTTTGGTGACCTATTTTCAACCCTATTCAATGTGTCCGTCTTCATTGTACCCTGTCTTATTTTCCCTTGTTTGGGTTCTACAAGTAGAAAGATCTAAGAAGGTTCTTCGACGGGCTACACAGAATTTCCCTCGAGTTTCGGAACCCCGAGAACCAAAGAGGAATCTCTTTCGATGGGACGAGGTCAAGGGGTGAAGGACAGCTCAGTCCGTAGTATGGACCTCGTGTCTCTTGTAGTTTCTACTTTGACCGGTTGTACTCTCCGTTTTGACCGGCTATTAGTGTCTCGCAGGGGAGTGCTTCGAGGAGACGGGCCGTCGCGTGCCACGAGTAGAGTGAACCTGGGTCTCCCTAGAAGAACTCGTCTCACCGGTGGAGTCTGAGGACTATCCGGTCGAAGTGGACTCCCGTGTCCCTCCTCGAGTCTGGCGAGTGTGGACTACCTATAGTTCCACGTTCCGAGATTCCTCTACCGTCATGTTCCAGGTCTGTCTTGGAGACTGGAGGTTCCGGAACCATCTTCGACCCCCGGCGACCTCGAGGTTCCGCTTGTACGGGTGAGCCTTCCGGTCCAACACCACGAGACCTGCGAGTGAATCGTGACAGTTGTCCTTTCGACGGAACCAGTCACACAAGCATCGGTGGGTCCAGACTGCCGAACATCTATGGAATAAGAAGAACGGGATTGCTCCCTTCGTGTTCCTCCGTCCGCCTACTCAGACTGAGTGGAACCACCTCCCTCCTCCTCTGAGAACGGACCCCCACACCCTCTCCCAACCCCCACTGCGCCTCCCTTCCCACTCCCCAGAGAGAGTGGAACCGTCCCCCGCCGAGATGGAACTCCAGTCCGCCCAACCGATCGTCCAGGACCCGTTCGAGGTGCCACTCCGCCCTCCGGAGCGACGACATCGGTACGCGTACGTTCCGGAGTCGTGTCCGTTTGTCATAGACCTTTTTCCTGTGTCCGTGGTCTACGCAACTTCGGGACTACGAGGGCTCCCCGTCCTGTCGTGTGAGTGAGTCCGTCGTGTAGAGGGCACTCGTGGCTGATAGGTGACCTGGGACACGGTCAGGGTGGTCTTTGAGTGTCGGTCAATTCTCTGTGTCTGTGTGCTTGTGTGTCTCCACACGTCGGTCGATGATAACCCCTTCCAGGTCTCCCCTCGTCTACCCCTCCTATGGAGTGACCCGGGACCCCGTCAGAGTCTCTTCTGGAGGGTCTCCTGTACTAGAGATTCTAGAGACTCCGTACTTCTTCCTTGTCCCCGATTGGTCTACTCCCTTTCTGTGAGGTCTGTCCGTCTGGTTAGGTACGAGTTCATGCCTATATTCTCTCGTACCGTTCGATACCCTTACCGAGTTGAATCACGCTATCGTCGATCTACTTCGACCTCTCCGTCCGCTTCTAGTCTTGTTCACTTCGGAACGTCCGGTACGGCTCCGGGAAGTAAAAGTGGGATTCCCGTTGCTTTTGGTGACTTCTCAATTTCGTGGTCACTGTGTTGGTTTGTCAGGTCCTTTTAGTCATCTGTCTTCCCTTACCTGACATGCGTCGCTCCGGCCACTCCTCGGACGGTGTCCTAAGATTGGTAGCGTGTTGTCGGGAGATTGAGGGTTTGTCTCCGACTACCAGGGAGAGGGACGACACCGGTACCCCGTGGGAGTCTCAGGACAGGTTCAGGGGAGTGGAGGTACGCCGAGAGGACGAGGTCGCCGAAGTCAGGTCGCTTGTCCAGCACGAGGAGGGGTCGGGGTGGGAGTCGGAAGAGAAGGAGCGGGGGTCGGGGTAGGACCCGTAAGTCTATCATACGGACCATCAGCAGTAGGAGGAGCGGTTGGTGTCCCCGACGGAGAAACCAAAATCCCTCAGGTAACGGTGAGAGCAGACACCTTCCCTCCAGCAGGGCCCATGTCTCGAGGGACCCGTTGTCCGGTCCCCCCGGTCGTCTCCGACACCCTCCGAGTCCGGGAAGACTCTTCATGTGCGGTGGTAGAAGAAGCATTCATAGACCTCCAAGTCCTTCCTTCCATCTTCCCGGAGCGCTCGGTGGTCCCTACCCCGTCCCACCGCCCGAGAGTCCCTTAGGCGGCTTCCACGACCGGAGACGTGGGTCCCGGTCCGACGACAGCAGGTCCGAGTAGAGTCGGTCTAGGCCGAGGTCCCTCGACAGGAGTGACGAGTCGGCAGCGAACGAGGGCGACGGGTGACTCGGGAACGGGGGTGTCGGTCGGGGTGGGTCACAAAACCGAAACGGGGGTGGACCTGGGTAGAATACGTCACGGAATAGAGGGGGGAGACGGCTCTCCGCCGCCCCTGGGGCGACACTACACCCCTGGGGGAGTGGGTTAGGGAACGCAAACCGGGGACCGAGGAACCCGGCGTGTCGACCGAGCCGTCCTTCTCCGGCCCCGGCGAGAGCCCTAAGAAGGTCCGGGGGTCGTGCGCTCCGCGGGCCAGCTCCCCCGTCCCGAGCCCGGGTCGTGTCCCGGTCGAACGCCAGGCACCGCGACATCCACTGTGGCCCGTCGCCCATCCGGAGAAGGGTCAACTTCATCGTCCGGAGGTGTCGGCCGGCCTTCGGTCCCTTCTCGGCGAGGTCCCAGAAGAACACGACAGGGGCGAAGTGCAAGAGTTAGTGGAAGTCGACGGTGACCGCGTCGACACGTGTGTCAAGGGCCGCCGACTCCCTTGTCTCCCCCGCGCGACGACCCTCCACCCCCGCCGATGTGAGACATGGTTCCTCCCTCCTCACGTCTCCCCTCTACTGCTTGGGGTTTTCGCCCAATGTCCCTTCCTGGGACCCTTCGGAAAGAACTCGGTCGGGGTATCTGCAGTAAACTTGTTAGTCCCTAAACCCTCTCACCCGATGAATGCCTTCCCTTCCTTCTTTCGGAGAGTCTTTTTCCTGAGTATTTAGTGACCTTTGGATTACGAGTCGTGGAGGGCACAGGGGTCCTGATCTTCTCACCATTCACACACACGCACTCCTCTGCTTCCGACCCAGTAGGTTCCGACCCGACGGAGGTCTGGTATCACTCGGAACCCCCTCTGAATGGCGACCCCCGACTCGCGCCCCAGGTCGTGTCGGTCAGAGGTGTTCCACTGGTAGAGTAGTGTGTACGACCGCGTCCGTACCCGGCGGTGGAGTCTAACGGGTAACGAGGCCGGACACACGGGTGACCGCGACGACACTCTCCGACTCCACGCGTGTGACATGGTGGTCGGACAATAGACCTTTGTTTCTCCCGAGACTCTACTTGGACGATTCAACCTCTTTCTGTCTCATCGGACGAGGTCACAGGGACAGTCGTTCTTCCCCACGCCGACTCTTTCCCTCTCCTACTTGGTCGTACCCCAATGGACGAGACCCTCTTAATGGACGAGTATCCACTCCGTGACCAGTCACTCCTAAAGGTTGTTCCCCCGTCGTAATGACAGGGAAGCGAACTTGTAGAGGGCGTGCTACGATTCGTTCAAGGTCTGCGGGAGACCGAGCGCCGGGGAGTCTCCCGCGTCGTCTGTACGGGTAAGTCGCCGCCGGCCTCCGAGGCACCTTCTGTCTATGTACCTCAAGTGCAGTGACACTTTCAGCGTCTCACCTTTTACTACTGGGATTCTACCCCGACTTATTTCGTCCACTTTCTCGTTATGCTGAAACTGTGTTTTCCCCAGTTTTGTATTTCATGTCCCCCTTCATACTGGGACTGTTTTTAAGAATTAACGAGAGACGGAGTCAAAGGGTCAACGACTTTCCTTCTTTTTATTACGTACGAGATGGACTCCTGTCTGGTGAGACACTGATGAATTTTAAGAGTAGTGGGCGACTAAAGTGATCCGTCCCTTGGCTATGTCCCTTACCTCCACCCCCTCCGCCCGTGACTGTTTCCTAGACAGGTGTCGGGCTTCCTCCACGGGGTAGGTGGTGTCTGTACCGTGCTTCTCTGGGTCAAGTGGACTTGTGGTGTCCCCTCCCCGGTGTCTTGAACACGTCACAGAAAAACTACAACAGCCACTCGCAGCTAAGTAGGTTTATGGTGCATGAGACTAGCCTCCGCCTCCCGGGACGACACCCTAGACCCCCATTGTTCGTCAGGCAGTGGACCTCCGTCCCCGAACCTAGACGGAAAAATCATTCACCGCGAGGCGTTGGGGTCGAACGAAAGAAGGACGATGGGAAGAAGGAGTGGTGTGAGTGGGCCCCGAGGTGTGTGACATAACTACCGACAACTGACCCTCCTCTCCTCAAGTAGGTCCTCTGCAACCCGACACCCCTCCTAGACTGGCCTCTTTCCCTGTGTTTCCGTCTTCACTGGGCTCCTCCGGTCCCGGAGTGTCCTTCCGACTATGCGTCGGGATTTCGACCAACCTCTTCCCACACGTTTGGAGGGAGTGGACAACACCCTCGAGTGACTACTCCATGACTCGTTTAAAGACGTCGACCAGGGAGACGTCGGCTCTGTCCCTGAGACTGTGCCCCCGGGCGTCCGTCTGACGTCTTCGGACTTCCCTCGTGGCTCTCTTCACTTTGTTAGACTCCTTTCTGAACGGCTGTGGCCTCGACCCCTGTCTCTCCGTCTCAGGCCCTCCGCTTCCCCAAGTGTGACACCGGTCCCTACGTCGTCTCTTCCTCCCCTACCTCGCCTCCTAACCCGGTCCTATCCACCCCTCCCGGAGTGCAACACCTACGCCTTCTCCGTCTCCCGGTGCTGCACCCACGTGGTAAACCGGGGTCGTGGTGTCCACGTCGACGTCCTTCACTGAGCCGTCGCCAGTTTGTAGTGTCGGTGCAACATCCGAGGAAACCCCCCCTGGTAGACTCCGCCGTGGTGACATCGTGAGTCCACCTTGGGACCCTTCTTTGTACCCATACCGGCCCCTCTCGGCGGTTCTACGTCCGGAGACGCGAACTTGGACACCAATAAATCTGTTGGGCGAGGTCGAAGAACGTCATCAAGGACTTGAGAAGTGTGTCCCTTTCCCTCCTCGGCCTTCATGGTGTTCCGTCCTGTCCTGGGCATGGATAGACGTCTCCCAGGAAGTGTCGGGAGTACGCCTTGTCGACTAGGGGAGCGACCTTGAGTAGGCGTGACGGCAACCGGTCCGTCCTTATCTCAGACGCTCACTTTTTCTCCTGTACCGGTACACATAGTTTATGGGAAGATGTCTAGGACAGTCTCTGACGGGACGGGGCCCGTGAGAGGGGTCACAATGTGGGAGAACCCCTTTTAAGGTCCATGAGGGACGGAGACGACAGAAAAATGGTGGCAGGGTTCGTGTCGTAGAGGAAACGAGGAACCCTTCGGACCGTGTGTCACGCCTTGAAGTCCCGGGGTGGGGAGGTGACAGTCAGGAAATCGGAGTGGCTTATAGGAGAAGTAAGAGTCCTTTCGAGGTTTTTCGTTAAGCCTCAACATCGACGAGTCCGTGGCCCCCCATTTGAAAGAGGTGGTGAAGTTTACCCTATACTTTACGGTGGACGAAACGACTGTCGAGGTGGTCACCCTAGTGGTCAGGTAGATACCTTTGTTTCCAGTTCCACTCCTCTTTCTCCTTCCCTTTACTTTTCCCGATACTAGTAAGTCGTGGTTATGGTCACGGTGTAGAACCCCAGAGGGTGAAAGTGGTACTTTCCTCCTGTAGACCTACTTTTTGGTTCCCTGGGGGAGACAGTCCTATGTAATTGCGAATTCTGAGATAGACTCCTTTCCCTCGATTTGTTTGGGGTCCGTTGTCCGACGACCTTCTACGGACCTACAGGGTCTTTGAGGACCGGTTTGTCCACACAAGGTCCCAGGGTCTTTCATTACTCAGAGTGAACCGAACCGTAGATCAAAGGGTATATGGATCGTGAAATCTAAGTATAATGTGACACTTATATAGAGTGGTCGGTAAGAGAAGAGATTGACGAAAAAATTTTTTTGATAGGAAAAAGAGATTTGCTGAGGCACGGAGGTGGATTCCTCCTTTCCGTCAGATCTTGGGTCTTCTCAAGTTCTCTCCTCGGAGGCCTTCGTTCTCTCAGACGGGAAAGAAACCGTGTGAATTGAGACCGAAAGGTGTTGTTTGCGGGACCCCACCCCCTAACCCTGCCCCAATCCAATAGGATTCCATTGGACTGACGACGAGGACCTTAGTGGACCTCAACTTACATCAATGGTGAGTTTCACACTGTGTAACAAAATCAGTTTTTCTATGTTTTTGACGTATGAAGTGGTTTGACTATCTAATTTTGTGTATAATCTTTTACTACCTCGCCTTTCCTTGAAAAGATTTTTTTCAATTCAAAGGAGACCAAGAAAGTCAGTCGCTGGCTTCTTCCCAGCCCAATCCCAGCCCAACCCCTCCCCACTTTTACTGCACAAAAGGATCTAAAATTGGACAAGTTCTTCTATGGTTGTACAACTTTTGAAAAAAAAAAAAATTTGACCTCATATCAACTAAAGACCACCGAGTCTCCATTTTCGCAGACGGACTTTACGTCCCCTGGGCCCAAGCTAGGGACTCAGCCCTTCTAGGGGACCTCTTCCTTTACCGTTAGGTGAGGTCATGAGAACGGACCTCTTAAGGTACCTCCCTCCTCGGGACATCCGATGTCAGGTACCCCAGCGTTTCTCAGCCTGTGCTGACTCGTTGAAGTGTCATAGTGTCATATCGACTAAACATTATACAATTTTTAGAAGTGGTAGAAGTCAATAAAGGGAGTTTTACTCCCTCGAGATTCGGAGTTCTGATGGGTGTGTACGTTTATACATTCTTCGTCTCGCCGGTGACTTCTGGGTGTCACTCTGACGGCGGCACGTGCACCCACAGACACACACATGTCCCGTATACCATAGATTCACTTCTATTTATCATAGTGAAGATTCATCACTGTGCAATTCAAAGAGAGAAAGGGATTCCTCACGACCTTTAGAGACGTCCCGTCAAACTTTTTGTCCTGGAATCTTACAGGTCTTATCTTAGTGTTTAATTTGGGGAGTTGACCACTTTTTTCAGGTGAACGTTACTTCGGGTCCTGTTTTGACACGGAACTCCTTCCGTTTCTTTCTTACAGGAGTCAGGACTCGGAAGTCCTGAAGACGATAGTTCTGAGAAGAGAAAGCAGGAGAAATTATTTTTGTTTAGGAAGTGTCGTAATTAGTCAATTAAGTGACTTTCCGGGTTCCTACCTTCTTTGAGTTTACTTTTGTTCTTACAAAGTACTCTGAGACCTCTGTTCATAGATGTGAGGAGGGGTCCGAGGTCCACTACCTTTAGATTCCAAAATTATGTAACCAGGGTCGGTACCAAAGACTTGTGTGACCGGTCGTTGGTTCGGAGACTAGATTTGGATACACTGTAGACAAGAGTGGTCGGTCAAGTGGAGGTGAAAGGAGGCCTACCTTAGGGAAGAACCACGTCGACCCTACTCTCTAGTAGTGGAACTTCGTCGTCGAGGTTCACGTGAAACGTTACCCCACTGTGAAGTTCACCAGTGAAGAAGTGTTACGCGGGGGATGAGTATAAGTAAAGATAAAAGACGGGACGGAGTCCGACTTGACCTATTCATGAGGGTTCAGTTTCACCCTTAAGGGAAAATGGGATAGAGATTCCGGTTACTTGCTGTTTTCTAGATGAAAGACAACAATTAGGATAGGTTGAGTCCTAAGGGGTCAGTAGTGAGGTTGTGTGTGTGTGTGTATGTGCGTCCACACCTCTTCTGTCGGGGTCCTTCTGGCCTTTTCGCGCGCGCGTGTGTGTGTGTGTGTGTGTGTGTGCGTCAACACCTCTTTCGTCGGGGTCCTTCTGGCCTTTTCGCTCAGGACTTCAGGCAAGATTCGAACCCTGTCGAGGGCCAGGCCCTGTCGAGGGCCGGTCCCTGTCGGGATGTCTGTCCGGCCCCGTGCCGGTCGGGTGAGAGAGTGGAGCGTAAGACCATGGCGGTGACGGTGGAGGCGGTGGCGGCGGTCACCCCCTTAACCCGGGGCGACTGACAAACGCGGTAGGGGCGGTCAAGACCGTCTCCGAGAGTCGGAGCCTCTACTTCCTTGTCTCGCTTAGGAGGAGTTTCGCCAGGCTTAGGAGCTTCCTCTTCGCGAGAGGTAGGAGGGTGAGCCGCTTGTAGTCGAGGTACCCCGGGCGTGGGGGGCCTCGGCCCAGGGGGGGGCGCCTAGGCCCCGGACCCGGCGGCCGGCCCCTGACACCCCTCCGGGCCCCGGACTCCCCGCTCGGCCCCGACCCCCACCGGCCCCGCGAGTCCCGCCGGCACGGCCCGCTCCTAGAGCCCGGACCCTCTCTATACCCTGCCCCGGAACGGGTTGACAAGCCACACTTGTCCCTAGCGTCGGTCTGAGCCTCTGAGTCCCGGGCCTGCTTCGCGAGCCGTCGGCCCCGGAGAATCTCGGACGCCGCGGCGGAGGGGGTAGTCGACTAGACTTGAAGGCCGGCGCGGCCGGTGGTGGTGAAGGCGGGAGCGCGCGGGTCCTGGGGCTGGGCCACGCGCGCCTGTCTTCTCTCGCCAAATTTACGATGAAAATAAAAGAAAGACCTCGAGTGGGGGTCATGGCAATTCTCTTTCGGTTGGGGGTTTTCATATGCTTTACTGATATCTAGGGTCGTTATTCAGCCGCGGGCTTTGTGAGGGTTCCTTATTTGTCGGCGGTGCGTACAGCCCTTAACATCCGACAGTTCTCTGTTTGTGTCCTTGGTAACCCACCCCAATAACAGGATTGAGACCTATCCGAGTCCCGGCGTGGTGGAAGACCCTTAACATCAAGTCTTCGGACGTAAGGTCTTCTGAAAAATACCCCAGATTAACCGCTTCGTGGTCCTTTTCTTCCGTAAACTAAAGCCCTCCACCATCTTGACAACAGTCACCCCGAAAACTCAGATCGACAAGGATTGGAAAAAATACACACACGGTATCGTTGGACCACTTCTGGACCTGTGAGGGGGGGGGGCGGGGGGGGTTATCAAAAAAATTTCATAAATAAATATGTAAAAACCGGTGTACACCTTAGAATCAAAGGACTTGTCCCTAACTTGGACGCGGGGGACGTGACCTACGTCTGATAATTAATGACCTGGTGGACCCTCAAGGGAGTCTAACAAATATTCATCTAATTTAGTTTCTTAACGTTTCTTTTATAAAATACAACTATATGTTAATAGTTTTATAATCATTTACACATTCTGTCATTAAGAAACATGTAATTTACTTCAGATCGACGTTCACATTGATGGTATTAAAACTTCAAGTCAAGTCAGCGAGTCAGGACAGAGAAACGGTGGGGTACCTGCCGTCGTGTCCTCCGAAGGGACACTACTCATATTTACAACTCTGTAGACATTGTTTGACATTACATATTTTATAACACCAAAGTATATCCATAACGATTATTATGACAACAAAGGGTCACAATTGACTTTATGAGTTAAAGTCAACACCAATTTTTATTGAAAAAGAGAAGAGTAGGTATAAGTGTCTTGAAAATGACCCTCAGACAACTGGTTTGCAATTCTTGAAGTTCCGATCAGGTGTCATGGATTCGTGACTTGGAGAAGGATGGTCGGAGTCGACCGTCTTATCTGTCAACAGGTCATGAGGTAGTTACCCCATACACCACCATACCCCATACGCCAAGTTCCTCCGTACCGGGGAAGAAAATAGAATAATAGGGTGACCTCGAAATTTTGGGGGCGACTAGGGAAACATGTAAGTTGTCCCTATATACACGACATTTCATGTATCTTTTTCAATTGAGTCAATACAGACTTTCCCGTCCGATATCTTATAGTTCTCCAGTGTTTTCATTTACGGAAGTCGTTGATCCGTCTATTACTGTGATGACTTGTCCATTATGTATTTCTATTAACGGTTAATTCAGAATCAGAGTGGTGAACCCCCTCAGGGTACTGGTCTAGAGACCTCTTACTTCTATTAGTTGAGATAAACTAATTAGAAATAAAGGTACACCCCTATTCTTTGATCCCAACAGTCTAGAAAACTAAAAAATTCCCTTCGATTTTTCACCTGAAAAATACTGTCAAAAAGATAACACCAGTCGATTAAATTTAAAATTGACACACCCGGTTTATTTTAAGTAGACGTCATTGACACCCAATAATTAAACACCTGGAGACTAATAAGGTCGTCGTGGAATGTCCCCGATACGTGTTTTTATCCAGTAGAGATTTATATGAATGTCTACTACCGTTTTTTAACGTGTATGCCTATTGTTGGATTACGTAGGTTTCCGTTCCCGTGATTTACCATATTTCCTGGAGATAACGTCCTGTTGTGTTTCTAAAAACAGGAGGAGGACCACGTTTAGTACCTCGTTTCTGGAAAGTCTTACATCCCCTCCTGTGTTCCAAGTTGATACCACCCTTATGGATTAGGTACTGTTTTCCGGTTCAAGAGAAGTTTTCTAAAATAAAGTTTTATTTCGTTTTAAAGGTGGGTGTAATACAAAGGTTTCCCCCCCCCTCTGTTTTTTTCACAAAACGGAGGAAGATGAGAAGTTTCTCTCGTACCGTCACGTTTATAGAGATTTTACGGAGGCAAATCAAGAGTCTTCGATTCAGGTCAGTAACTTTTACGAAGAGGTAAAAGTCGACTGCACTCCGAACAATCCTTTGGAGACATTGTCGAATAAGTTAAAGGACCCCCCATTTGAGGGGTTGACAGGGTCTAGGAGGACCTAACTAGAGTAAAAAGCCCGACGGACTTTTGTGTCTTGTTTTTAATTTTACTGTCGAGACTTCAACCGGGACTGGATTTGATTATCAAGAGTGTGTTGGGTTTAATGTGATTCCACAATTGGTCGGACCTCTAGACACAGTAGAAGGGTCAAGGAAAAGTAAGTATCCTGAACCCTAGGTGCTTACTAACATTTTAGACTTAATATGTTAAATCATATGTTAACGGTCGACCGTTAAATCAGACCTTTGGTTTGTTGGACAGGAAATGACAGAGATCAAATTTGTTATTACAGATAAACTTTTCGTTAAATTTAAAATTGTTCACCGAAAGGGTACGTACAGAAGCGAACTATTTTTTTTAAGATATTTTGCTCATAATTAATAATTGGAGTAAAACGTGGGCCACTTCGACTTTCGTTACTTTGTTTAGTGAGTCGTAGTGTCGCTAAAGTTTTGTCATTGGAAAGGGTGAGACCGCACTGAGTTCATCGAAGATTTTTAGAGAGGGAAAGTCTTACTCTCTCTGAAAGAATAGTGGTTCGTTCTTGTCCTTCTTGGCGATGACTTACGGGGGATAAAAGGAGGGTTTTCCCGTGGGGTCTTCGGAGGACAGTGGAGTCGGGAGCTTCGTGTTAGCTTCTTCAGCGCCTAGAGAAAAAACGTGCGAAGCAGCGCCTTAAGTAAGACGAAGGTCGTTCGGTAGTAGTAGCTGTAGAGGCACTATGTCCAGCGGAGACCTCCCCGTCTTGCCCTCCTAGGAGTAAGTGTTTCTTTGGGAATGAAAGGCTAGGAGGGTGGGTCATCGAAAGCCGTGATAAGGTCGAAGGCGAGACCCCGGAGGTTCCGAGTCTGCTGAGTGGCGGGAAGAGGGCCGCGGCAAGGGGCTGTACCAGTCGATCCTACTCCCCGAATAACCCGAAGTTATATCCGAAGGCGCCTAAGGGTTCGGCACGATCAGCTGGGGCCTCCGAACCGCAGCGGTAACGCGTGCCTCGAGGGCCGTCCGAGACGCCGCGGCACGCACTGGGACGCACTGGGGATGCTCGGGCTACTCCGATCCGACGTTGGGTGGGTGGAGGGCGGGGTCCTACGAGAAGAAAGAAAAGAACCGCCACAGCGGAACTAAGGCCAAAGCCTGGGACCGACCACATCTGTGCACGTCCAATCCTCCTCTTAGAAACCCCGACAAAACACCCAGGTGCGACTGAAAACACTCGAGACCCGGGACTTGAGAACCCGTCATGACCCGGTCCTTGTGGGTCCATTCTCGCGTCCAAAGTCCACCATTTCAGACGTAATCTCTCACTAACTGTATCCGTTCCTGTCTCTCCTACCCTCGCCTAGTTTTACACTCTGAATTTCTACGATTGATCCCCTACTAAATTAAAATTATTTGGAATTTCTTGACAAGCAAAACTAATGAAAATCTCGGTGAAGCTTCGGCGCTTCTTTTCATCCAAGTAAATAAACTTGTCGACGACGACGAATTTCCTAGCAAAAACATGCTCTGTCCGGATGATTTTCCCGACTGTTTTCTTAATTTGTTAGAACGACTCTCCTTTACTAAGTCATACACTGAGGACTTCCTTAGGTTCTTCCTTGTCGCTTGTAGAACTTTCGTCCTACCTGCCGACCCCTACCTTTCGGTAGTCGTCTGACAAGGACAGGAACCACGGACTCTCCGCGTATTTCTAATGGACCCAGAGACAGGAACTCCGTCTTTTTGTCCCTATGTTTTTATAATTTACAATTGACGTGTCCTAATAGTAACTTCCGGTGGACCGGACGATACGAGTACATTTGTGCATGTTCGTTCAGAGTTTTTCGTATTATTTCGTCCGAATTCTAGTCAAACCCGTGGAAGTGGAGCACCCCCACAACCAGGGGACTAGGGGCGACATTGAAGGAACTCATAAATAGTAAGAAAACGGTGACACCGCGAAACCCCTTGGACATGACAGCTCGACCTGAGCTGTTCACTGTGGGGTTGTCCCTGGAATTTCCCTTTGGTCAAAAGCTTCGAAGAGTAATCCTCCGTTCCTTGAGCCCCTTAAGACTGCCTTCTCCACCTACACCTTTCATGGACCACTCATGTGGGGCACCTATTAAGTTAGTCCAATTGTTACCCCGTACCCAACGGTAAAGCAAAAGGTCTCCTAGAAGGGCTGGATCCCTAGCTTGGGACTAGAGGGCGTAACATCCGTCTGTGAAATGGTAGACTCGGTGTTCCCTTCGGGATTCGTATGGTTCATATACGTTCAGAATTTTCTGAAACAACTTTTCGAGTCCTCACGTTCAAAGAGTAAGACGAAATTTTCTGAAAGAAAGACGATAACCTTTTGTAACGATAACTGAACTAGGTCTATCTCCCTGAAATTCCATATTTCTTATCGTTCTTCAATACGCAACGGATGCGTCTCGAATAGTATCACCCCTTACATAAGGAAACAGACCAGTGACCCCTTAGAATAATCGTGACGCGATCCTGGAAATGTAAGTCTTCGGCTAAGACTTTTAAGACATCTCTGTTGTGTACTTGTCAGTCTCTTACTTAGAGCAAATATACTCTTATCACTAAGACTTCCCCTTTTTCGTGGAGACGTGGGGTTTACTTTTCTCGCTTTCTTTTATTTTAGTATACCCTCATTACTAAGAAGGGTACCAATTACACCGAGTAGGAAGTCGTGGGAATTACCTCGGTGGGGGAAATCTAGGCCTCTGAGGCACCCTACTACCGTAAAACTTTGGAGCAGACTGTCACGGGTTGGTATAAAGAGGGAAAGTTTCCCATTAATCTGTCAGTGTTGAAGTTCCCCCACTTCTACGGGATCGGGAGGGACACCATCAGTGAGTCCAAAGGGGACCAGGTGTCCTAGGTGCTCCACGATGATGATTACTAATAGTAGGAGAAGGAAAATTCTGTCAGTTTCTCTATTTTGTTCGTACATGTGTTATACCATGATTGAGAAGTATATGATACCCAAATTAAGTTCCTGAAAGAGTTCGAGTTTCCGACTAGGGAAAACTGACTCTATACCAACGTTCTTGAACAAAAAGTAGGAGACTTAAAAATGTTAAATTTTGGACCACCGTTCTACTTTGTTTAGTTGTTCGAGTAATTTTTACGACGAAGTTTAGGTGGATAATTGTAAAGGAACGTTGTCGACTACCCCAGTCGTCCTATAAAACCTTATGTCCGAGTCAATGTTAAACTACTCGTCCAGGAGAGGGTTCATGCTAGACATACAAATTCTCGAACCCCTTTCGAATTAGGAGGACCTGTATGATGAGGTAGTAAATGTGTTCAATCTGTCAGATTACCTCTGGGAATACAACTGAACTATCGGTCTGAAACTTTTGTAAATTTCTCGTGCCATAGAGTCGGATTAGATTCCTTGTACGAAAATGTCGACAACCGAATACTGTGACGATTGAGACTTACGGTTTTCAGAGAGGTTGGAAATTTTCGAACCTCCCCCACCCCACCCTTTTTTCGAACCCCCTTTTTTGCTTTTTTTTTTCCTTCTTTCTTTTTTTTTTTCGAGTCCCTTCGTTGAACCTTCTAATATATTTCTGAACAGTACTATAACCTAGTCTTGCGATATTCTACGTCAATAACCGTGTCCGGGAAAGTTTTCCTTTTTTCCTGTTATTTTAATTTACAGTACCTACGTCTTTTGACCCTGTTTACTTTTTTCTAACATTTTATTTTTTATTATTACTAGCTTTTCCCCTTCGATTTCGGAGACCTAATACAAGATTTACAGTTTTTCCTTTAGTAACCCGATTAGGTACGGTAAGGTTTAAAGTATTTCTGCCCTTAGGAGACAACCCTTTACGGAAAGCCCCGGCTCGACCCCCGAGGGTTTTGTTAGACTCGAATACCTTACGTTAGGGTAAGTGTATAGGATGGGTTTATAATCTTTTGTTAGTTAGATACTAAATGAGGGTCGTTGGAACCCGTCACGTCGTCATCTATAAGGACGGGATCTATTAGTTAATAACTACGGTAGATACCCTTATACATCTTAAGGATGTCCTTATACCCCAGGAGAAGGTTTTTTTATGACAACCCGACTACTAACCATCTTCATCAGGTTGATATTTCCCGTAAGTTCATGTTTAACCTTAGTAACTTCTAAAACTTCCCCTTTAAGTACAATACTACTCACGATTATAAGGTATAGTTTATTTATTCCCTCTGGCTTAATGTATTGAGGGAAGAGAACGGAATGTATTTCTAATTATTAAGGGGATCCTTTTCTCTTCCTCCTAAAACTTCATGCCCTTTTGTTCATATAACCGTCTGGACACAATGACTACTCTCTGCTTTTGATCTATATCTTTATTACCTTTTCTCTAAAAGACCCGAGTACCTATGCCCTCGACTACAAAGTTTTATCGATATTTTGTAACTGGAGTAAGGACCGGTAATTTTAGTCAAGGATGACAATATTGTCCTTATCCCTGATACTTATTATAGAGAGTTTCGAGAGTTTGATACGAGACATTTCCGGGTCTTGTTGTTTGACGGTGAAACGTTGGAGACCAACGTCTATAAGACTAGTTAAAACCCCCTGCTCTAAATAATTACGTTACCCCTCGTATACATTGGTATGGGTGAGATAGGGGTCTTCGATTTGTTTAATACAGGTCATACCCTATATTGGTAAAGGTTTTAGGTTTAAATAGGATCACCGGTGACGAAGTTTTTTCTGACACAATTTTGACTGAACCGAAAGTCTTTTTGGGTAAATCTACCTCGTCACCGGGAATTGGTCTCTTTTTAACCTTCGTAATATACTCGATTATCATCTTGTATTTCTTGTTCCTGTATATTAACTTACATGATCGGGGACCTTGAAGGATCAAAAACAATATTTTTTCTTTAGTCCATTTACCTCTTATAATTGTCTGGATTCTTTTTAATTACGACATTACCTTGGGTACCCTTGGAATGTCGGTCCATAAGAGAATGGTAGATACTAAGGATTTTTTACTGTAGAATGTTATTATCTGAATTTTCTAACAAAAAAAAAATGACAAAGAAATCTAAGAAGACTACGAGGATTAAAACGAAAATGACAGATCACAATTATGATCAGTCTCTATAGTTACCTGACAGAATGGAGTTCCTTACTACTTGTCAGGAGTCAAGTCAAGTCAAGTCAGCGAAACGCTGGGACACTTAACGTCGTGAGGTCCGGAGGGACAGGTAGTGGTTGAGTGCAGGTAGCTCAGTCACTACGGAAGGTCGGTAGAGTAGGAGACAACAGGGGAAGAGGAGGACGGGGATTAGGGAGGGTCGTAGTCTCAGAAAAGGTTACTCGGTTGAGAAGCGTACTCCACCGGTTTCATGACCTCAAAGTCGAAATCGTAGTAAGGAAGGTTTCTTTAGGGTCCCGACTAGAGGAAGTCTTACCTGACCAACCTAGAGGAACGTCAGGTTCCCTGAGAGTTCTCAGAAGAGGTTGTGGTGTCAAGTTCGTAGTTAAGAAACCGCGAGTCGAAAGAAGTGTCAGGTTGAGAGTGTAGGTATGTACTGATGACCTTTTTGGTATCGGAATTGATCTGTCTGGAAACAACCGTTTCACTACAGAGACGAAAACTTATACGATAGATCCAACCAGTATTGAAAAGAAGGTTCCTCATTCGCAGAAAATTAAAGTACCGACGGTAGTGGTAGACGTCACTAAAACCTCGGGGGTTTTTAATTCAGACCGTGACAAAGGTGACAAAGGGGTAGATAAAGGGTACTTCACTACCCTGATCTACGGTACTAGAAGTAAAAGACTTACAACTCGAAATTCGGTTGAAAAAGTGAGAACTGAAAGTGAAAGTAGTTCTCCGGAAAATCAAGGAGAAGTGAAAGACGGTATTCCCACCACAGTAGACGTATAGACTCCAATAACTATAAAGAGGACCGTTAGAACTAAGGTCGAACACGAAGAAGGTCGGGTCGCAAAGAGTACTATATGAGACGTATATTCAATTTATTTGTCCCACTGTTATATGTCGGAACTGCATGAGGAAAAGGATAAACCTTGGTCAGACAACAAAGTACAGGTCAAGATTGACAACGAAGGACTGGACGTATATCCAAAGAGTTCTCCGTCCAGTCCACCAGACCATAAGGGTAGAGAAAGTCTTAAAAGGTGTCAATTAACACTAGGTGTGTCAGTTTCCGAAACCGTATCAGTTAGTTCGTCTTTATCTACAAAAAAGACCTTGAGAAGGAAAAAGCTACTAGGTCTCCTACAAGCGTTGAACTAGAGAGCAAGGAGACGGAAAAGATTTTGCTGGAAGTTGTAGACCTTCAAGTACCAAGTGCATAACGACTTCAGACCGAACCTCTTAAAACTCATAATGAAACGATCGGACACTCTACTCACGTTATCACGTCATCAAACTTGTAAGAAACCGTAACGGAAAGAAACCATAACCTTACTTTTGACTGGAAAAGGTCAGGACACCGGTGACGACTCAAAAGGTTTAAACGACCGTATAACTCATGTCGTGAAAGTGTCGTAGTAGAAAGTCCTAAACTTTATCGAGTTGACCTTAAGGTAGTGGAGGTGATCGAAACAAGTATCACTACGAAAGATTCCGGGTGAACTGAAGTGTAAGGTCCTACAGACCGAGATCCACTCACTAGTATGGTAACACTAATAGAACCAGAACTTCTAGAAAAAACATGTCAAGAAGACACATAAGAACGGTGGAGAAGAATTATAGAAAACGAAGACTTGTCAGGATGAAATACAGTTTAAGAATAATTAGTCGGGAATAGATAGTAATCTGTTTTTATAGGGGTTCGAAAACAATATGTAATATACCTCTAAATAACTGAGTAGGTCTATTAGTCAATAACGTGGTATATAAAAATCTGTGAGTTTTATATAACTTTCTTAAACCGAATTATTAACGGGGCCTATTTTATGTCTTTTATTAATAAACCCTATGTAAGAATTAGTAGTATGTCATAGGAGAGTTTTCTATGTTTAATCTTGACTAGTGGAACTATGAGACTTACTGAACGTTTTTAAAAATCCTCTATAATTAACCAATGCTGGATATGACCCATAGGGATTAATACGAAACTGTTTAAATAAAATTATTTAAAATAAATTATGAGATTTTCCTCTATGTCTAGAGTTGTCCGGTACTTGTGAATGTCGACTTCGGTTAGCTCTTAATGTTCTTTACTTAGTTTCGTATGTTCTTTTTCAATAGAACTATAAGTCGTTGGAAATTGACGAAATTAATACGGATTTGGAGTAAGGGGATGTCCTTATTATACCGTTTTACTTAAATAGTCTTAAATATTAATCTTACCCATAAAATTGGGGTATTTGTTTGTTTTAATAACTGATGGATACATCTGGAATAATCATTTAACTAAAAATTTAACTCCTGAGAATAAGCTGTTCAAAGTCCTATACTAGGGTTTATATATCATCAAGGAAATCGATTTCTAGTCTATCTTACTGAAAAAGGTGTTTCACACCTTACCGTCTATCGTAATAGACTAAAATAACCATGTTAACTAATAGTAATAGGTAGAAGATTTAATTAATTAAAAGAATTTTTTGTACAAAAAATGTAACGGATCTTATTGATTTTGTCTTGGATAGTTCACACGAGGATAGAAAAAATGTCTACGTTTATATCTTACATTTCGACCTATAATACCAGGTTGGTGGTTTTAAACCGTTAGTAGTATAAGTAGTTATATTGTTCGAATTGATCTACGGTATTAATGACAGGATAGTCTGTAATTATTATGGGTAATTATCATAGAGTCTAAGAGTTATACGACAATTCCATTGAAAGGTCTATCTTTGATAAGTATAAGGACAGAACCTGAAAGGGTAAGTAGTTAATAAAAGCTTTAATGTTCTATATCAATCCTTAACTGTTAAAGGTAAAGTATAATGAGTATAGACGAGAGTAAGAGTTAATGGTCTTGGAAATAGTCTTCCATTACTGGTCTAACCACAATTTAATTGATGTAAGGAATGAGGGTGAGTCAAAGTACTAAATTGAATGTAATTACAGTCTCCTAATGTTGTGACTAAAGTCAATAGGACTGTTGTTCGATTTTTATAACAAAAAGTTACGGGATGGACAGTTTGAAGACGTCATCACGGGTACTTAGTCCTTCCGTATTTAGGGACACCTAATATAGGATTACTGAATACCGTTTGACTACAATGAGTATACGGGAGAAACCATTAATTCCAAATTATGTACAAAGGTAACTGTGTATAAGACCTTACTAAAAACGAAGTCAATTATTGCCTTTCAGTTGACGAGTTACATAGGGAGTGAATGCTGTTCGAAAACGGATATACCCGGATGGTTTTTGATATTTTTGACTGTTGCCCGGAAGAATATTTTCAGTATAGAAAGTTTTTAAAAATCGACTGACCAGACATGTCTGTAAAGAATATTAGGAGTTCCTGTTCGGTAGTAGTTTGCATGGGTGACTTGAAATTTTGAATATGATGTTTTTTTTTTTTGCCCCTCTTGTCATACCGAACCCTGAATAAAGGGGATTCCTATTTGATCGAGATCGAGAAAAATGAGATTCAAAAAACCTGTATTCTCCCGGTATACTCTTTGGTCGTCGACTCCAAGTGACCTTAAAAAGTGTTGTCTGATTTCTATGAAGGGAATTTCAAAGAGGGAATATCCTTCAAACCGTTTTTTATAACACCCTTCTCCTGTCCCTTGCCTTCGTCCCACAGTACGAATTTATTCCTTCTCCCCTACGAGAACAGAATTATCTCCTTTTACTTGTGGCTACCTAGGACTCCTCCTCTTAGACCATGACCTTTCTTTCTTTTGTGCTAAACTATATCTGGGTGGGAGGGCTGGAGACTGCGGACGGTACGGCATGGAATGCAATCTTGAACCCGGACGGTTCTGGTTCTCTTGCACTTGACGATGTTATGGGTGAACCCCAGTCTATTTCTTCAATAGCGTCCTTCGACTCTCGGATCAAGTAGTAGTACCGGAAGGTTTTTGTAGACGGTTAGATGATGACCGATACCATTGGGAATAGTGTCACAGCCATTCACAAGTTCGACTAAGGTCAGTAATAACCCGTATATAAGGGTTAGGAGTAAATAATTCTGGGTAATGTATCCTTCTAAGTCATAAGGATATAAACAGTTACTTAGTCGGACCGAAAGGACCAGGAATACTAGTTTCGGAAGGAAATGTTTTCCTTCTTCCCGCTAGAGATTTTTTAATATGTCATTCTTGTCTGTCGTGTAGGTAAACATATCCTAAACCTCTTAAGACAAATTTCTATCCTAAGGTCCCTACCGAAAGATAACATCTTTTCGGACCTCTCTTATTCTTGTGAAAAAAGAATAATTGTCATGAATGAAAATTTCTTTCTCTTTTAAGGTGGTATGTAATATCAGGAGGATTAGAAGGTCCGATACGAAATTCTTATCCTGTACCACACCTACCTCCTGACCTAGGTCACCTTTTTACCATCTGTCAGACTTCCAGTAGACAATGATTTATGAGGACTCCCTGTCTGATATCTAACCCCGGGATCTCCTTGGGGATTCTAATTTCCTTGTTTATAGAGATCAGGTACCTATATAGTATTACTGTGTGAATCATGCATACCTTTACGTAGAAACTATACCGTTCCTCTCCCTAAACGAGGGGGGTAAGGAGTTGAATGGGTAGTGGGTCATGTATTACTCTAAACCTTCTGTGGATACCGAAATTTTTGGGAATTCCGAACATTACCGGCAATATGACTTATATAGAATTTACTAGGATTCCGTTGAAGATTAAAAATATTTTTAAGAGGAGGATGATAAGTCCGGACACATTCTAATGGAAAACATAAACACAATCCCGGTCACTATATCTTGTAGAGCTGACCAGAATATTTAACATATTTAACAAGAAAAATATGAACAAATTTGTTATGGTAAGGAAAGTCACTTAGAACCGTTTCATAAATACAAAATTTTTGAGTCCATAAACCTATGGTCACCTAAATGTTTCTCCGACCGTTCTTTCGGGATGAGAAATACGGCATCTTCTTTAATATTTTCGTTGAAAATTTTCTTGTTTTTCTAAATAACCATACAATTATCGTCGATAAGACCCTTAATATCGTTATTGACGGTGGTGTCGTCACCGGTCTTATCGTAACGTAGTCAGACAAGTTTCACAAGTAAAACATGTTCTTACCGGATTCCTACGTCTGCAAGAAACCGGGTGAGTTGTTTTTTATCTACTTTTTAACCGAAGTGTTCACCGACTGAATGTTGTAAGACAATAAAATAATCTATTTAACCATTCAGATGTTTTTGTTCTGATTTTCACACTGATCTTAATGTGTAGTAAGACACACTGACGTGTATTTATATTAGTTCGTTGAAAGTTGACCCTATTCCAATTTGCTGTAAATGATTTAGTTCCTTTATAATGTAATCTATATGTTCTCAATGCTGCACTGTAAGATCTGTACAAATTATTTTTTGAACTACACTAATGACCGAGAAGAAACGAATTACGAGATCGACTACTTGACAGAAGGAATTTAGGAGAGTTTGTTTGGTTTAGGATACCAATACTGTATTAATCAACGTCACAAAATAATTAGTAAGGCGAAACAGAGACATATCAGACCTCTTCTTGTTCTTTCGTCGTCGTCGTTGTCAATCGGAAGAACTGATATAAGTCAATAGATGTCTTTGTTTTTCCCCCTCTACATCCTCTGTCCGGATGATTTTCCGGACTGGTTTCTCAATGTGTTAGAACGACTCTCCTGTACTGAGTCATACACTGAACACTTCCTCAGGTCCACCCTTGTCGTTTGTAGAACTTTCGTCCTACCGGTGGACCCCTACCCTTCGGTAGTCGTCTGACAAGGACAGGAACCACGGACCCTCCGTGTGTCTCTAATGGACCCAGAGACAGGAACTCCGTCTTTTTGTCCCTATGTTTTGATAATTTACAATCGACGTGGCCTAATAGTAACTTCCGGTGGACCGGACGATACGAGTGCATTTGTGCATGTTCGTTCAGAGTTTTTCATATTATTTCGTCTGAATTCTAGTCCAACCCGCGGAAGTGGAGCACCCCGACAAACAGGGGACTAGGGGTGACATTGAAACTCACAAAGAGTAAGAAAGCGGTGTCACCGCGAAACCCCTTTAGACACGACAGCTCGACCTGCACTGTCAAAAGAGTAAACATCACTAGAGTAACCTATCCCACTCCAAATTCGTGAAAGAGTGTAAGTAGCAAAATAAATTAGAGCGGTCAGGACGTTTCTATGAAACGTCATAGTAGAGACAAATATGTGAACCGGGAACCAAACATTACGGATCGAAATTGATCTGAACCAAGATTCACTGGAAAAGAAGGGGGACGGGGAGACTTCACTGAATCGACAAATGTTTTGAGTCAGGTTTCTACATGGTGACTACGAGTTCCGTAAATGTATGCTAGAGGTTCTTTACAAAGACCATTATCTTCCTATTGAACCTGTCGGAATGTCAAGTATTTTACTAATGAAACTCCTCGTCACAAATAAACCAATACATTTAACTCACACACGATTAGTGAACAGTGTCTATAAATCTTAGCAGGGTAAATAGAGACGTAATGACCAAGAAAAACAAGACAACTCAGAGTGAAGTACAGTCTCCTCAAGGGACTGAAGGTAGGTTTGGTGGTAGTTGTACAAAATAAAAGAAGTAACATGGATACCATCAGACCTAATAAAATAAGTAAATAACAAACAAATGTCGAAATTGGGGTTGTGGGTCAATTTTACATGTGTATCACTCTCGTCCCTGGAACAGTCAGAACGAGTCACGATATAGGGTCCCGGATCTCATCACGGTTATGTATGAACAATTTACTTGTTTACAAACTTTATAAAAATGTTCAGAGGTTGAAATGATACAAGTGGGGTCTTTATTTTAGTTCGTCCTCTGTGACAAATTTTTCTTCGGTAAATAATTATGTTTTAATTTGGACTCTATTATCTTTTATCGTTGAGAACCCTTAATATTTCCGTAGTCGGGGTACGAGGTGGGGGTGAGGTCGTTGTGTTTCAACTAAGGATGACCTGTGAAGATGGTGATTATTGGAGTTCGGACGACTCCGTATGTCTCGTCCGACCCGGGGTTTGGTGTCTTTTAAGTGTAATGAACGAAAGAGGTGTCTCTTTCACTTCGGAAATCAACCGCTCGGTACACCGCCGATGACCAAGACGAAAGGGAACACCTTTCCATCGTGGACCGAATGGGACGAGAAGACACTTATGAAAACACCATTCTCCTTATTTCTTCTTTCAGAGCCTTCGTGACTGGTGTTTGGTCCCTACTCAGAGGTAGGTGTCAGTAAGCATTTGTTGACCGGATGAAACATGTATTTTCACGATTCCATTACGGTCAACTTGACCACATTAATTTGTCTTCATTCTTACTAAGATATAGAACGTATTGGTAACGGATGGGTAAAATAACGTGTATTACTTTAAACTCAGGATTGAAATCAAATGTGAACCCATTATGACATAAAACATATGTTATATTTGACCACAGACGTAAATTTATCAAACGTACGAATGTTTAGTCAGGACTTAAACCGAAAGCATGCTCAGACATGATATAGTTTAAAATTACATTCATAAAAGTTTCCAGACAGAATAAGAAAAGACGTTTTCAGGTATAACAATACTTCCCGGGAAGAAAAAGAACCGACAAGGAACCTCGTACACCCTAGAATCAAACCCTGGTCTCTTGATTCCTAGTTTGAATTGGGCGACGTAACCTTCCGTCTCAGAATTTGTGACCTGACGATTCCTTCAGGAACTTCCCGTAAAAAATAACTTATTTTACTTTTTCACCAGGTTACCAACCCTGAGACGAGAAAGTGACGGTGCCCGGGTGTAAGTCAGGGTCCAGTCCCTTGACTCCAGGGTGTTCGACACACCGTGTCAGTTTTTTACTTTTCTTAGTGGGACTGTCACTTTAGGTCGGATTTAATATGGAAACCAACCGATGTAGAAGTTTCCGGTGTCATTCACGCCCCGGGATCACCTTCGTAGTATATACATATGTACTTTCACGTTTAGGTTGACGCTGGGGTACTTGATGTGTATCACGTACCTTAAGGGGTCCGGTCTCATGACCTCACCCGTCGGAAAGGGAAGAGGTCCCCTAAAAGGGTTGGGTCCCTAGTTTGGGTCCAGAGGGCGTAACGTCCACCTAGGAAATGGTCGACTCGGTGTCCCTTCGGGTTATATATATACTCGCGGGGTGTATATATTCACACACAACACTCCAGACACCGTCGTAAAGGTAAAACACCCCATAATATATCAAAGTACAGTCGGTTTTTAACATTTCAGAGACTAGAAATGGGGTAAGTTTCGTTCACGGTAATACAAAATTTTATTTGTGAACTACAATCGAAAGTACATTTATTTATCGATCTAAAAAATTTAAATTTTTGTTTGACCATATAGTGTGTATCTTGTCAAATCGTCCGACAAGTTTTATAATTTTTGTTTTGGACTATCTTTGGGTTCCAAGATAATATGTATCAGATATGACTTCAGTATTCGTAGTAGAAGGAGAAGTTAGAAATGTTGGTGTATAGTCAAGTCAAGTCAACGAGTCAGCACAGGCTGAGACGCTGGGGTACTTAACGTCGTGCGGTCCGGAGGGACAGGTAGTGGTTGAGGGCCCCAAGTGAGTCTGAGTGTAGGTAGCTCAGTCACTACGGTAGGTCGGTAGAGTAGGAGACAGTAGGGGAAGAGGAGGACGGGGGTTAGGGAGGGTCGTAGTCTCAGAAAAGGTTACTCGGTTGATAAACGTACTCCACCGGTTTCATGACCTCAAAGTCGAAATCGTAGTGTATACCACCCAATCTCCAATTTCGTAGGAGGAGCTTACGCCCTCTGGGTCCAAGCTAGGGACCCAGCCCTTCTAGGGGACCTCTTCCCTTACCGTGGGGTGAGGTCATGAGAACGGACCTTTTAGGGTACCTCCCTCCTCGGCCCATCCGATGTCAGGTACCCCAGCGTTTCTCAGTCTGTGCTGACTCGCTGAAGTGGAAGTGCTGACTCGCTGAAGTGAAGTATATGTGTACGTATGTGTGATTTGGTCTATATAACTATTTGATACACTAAAGAGATCACTATTAAGTAATTATGTAATGTTGGTCACATCAAGATTCTAGGTTCCACAAGAAAGAACAGGGTGACGGGGTCTTTTTCGTCTACTAGAGGGAGAGGTAATTCGACATACAAATTTGGTGTCATTATCTTCACAAACCGATGGAGGGGTTTAGATTGTCGAAAAATAAATCGGTCGGTGAGTACTACCGAATTTACAGAACGAAGTGGAGAGTAGGGGAACCCAAATCCCGGAACCTACCTGAAGTATTGTTACACCGGAGTCATTCATGATTTTTCAATACGTGACATTGTTATTATCTTACCTAATTCAACCTTACAAATAGGGTGAATTTTCACGGTGTCTTATACTCTGTTATGCTCTATTAATGATCTCGATATAGCGACCCGACAAAGAAGATGGTATTAAAAGTACTCAAAACCCCCCTTTACCTGAAAACATCGTATATTTCTATTGTCTCTCAAGTAATCCGTCTGTCTTTTTCTGGTTTCTGGATATTTTTAAACGTGAAACTAAGTGTAACTGGATACAATTGGAAAACTTTACTATTGAAAAAGACGACAGTAACCGTGGGACTCAGAGGTAGAGATTTTATCTCGTCCTACTAAGGAATTCAACTGTACTATAATCGGAGACTTAAAAATATAAGTACTCCACTCTTCCTTAAAGTCTATACGGGATCTATACTTCGTTTAGTCGTTATTCTTTTCCCCAGGTTAGAGATCGGTCAAATTACGTCCACCCTTACTCACACCCTTACCACCGTTCCGATGAGGTAGAGGTTGTCTTTAACACCTTTTGGTCCGTTTTCGGTGAGTTTTTCCGACTGTACTTTCCGTTTCACTCACTGTCTCTTTTTATGTTGAGGTCTCTCGGTCTTGTATTGGGTGGTCCTCAAAACGAAGTGGTGGTTGTATTTATCAAATATTTCGTTCTTTATCCTTATCTTTAATCCTTTTCCATAACTTATTACTCACCAAATTTCTTATGTCCTCTCCAAAAGTATGACATTTGGACCGGGTAGTCGGTTCATGATTGTATAGGGTTTAGTGCTAACTCTCCGACTTTCTCGATCTTTTTATTCCTCAAGAAATTTTTAAGACAACTAGTCGTGGAACTTAGTTTACCCTCACGAAGTCCGAAGACCAAGGGTAACTTAGTTTTTGACCTACGGAGGTAGAGAGGAACTCTTCTCCGAGATAATGGCATCCGACTCTGGGACCGATGTGTACTAATCTTATTTTATAGTCACCTATATTGAATGAGGAACCTAAGTACCATTCTGTCACAAGTAATTCCTGAACACGTAACCTATAGGAAGTACAGGGTACCAACTTATTCCTGAAGGTAGAGGAATCGAGACAGTTCAATTTATGAACCGTCAATCTCTAAAACCAAGGAAAAGTACTTCTAGAGGCAATCCATTAGGGTTTTAAAGGGGACTTCACAGAGTAACAACACCTAGTACCGTCACTCTCGAAGGGGGACCAGGTCTGGAACGGTCATTAGAACGTCGGTGTAGAGGAAGGTCGACTTTGTAGTTTTACTCTCAACCTAATACCTCGGAGTCATGTCGATACTTAGGATGGAAAGAGGGTTACCGGTTTCTTTAGAAGTCGTCTATGTCACCAAAGACCAATCCTGGTTGCTAGACGAAACTCCCTTCCTTTACACTTCATTTAGGTCATGATTAGGTTCCCTGTCCGTCACTCGGGTTTTGTGTTTAAGTAATAGGTTCGTGGGGGGTGGTGTGTGTGTGTGTATAGGGTCACTCAATTTAAAGGACTGAACGGACGAGAACCAGAGGTGTACACCTCCCTTAATTCTCCATCCGTCTCGTCCCCGGTTTGATACCTTTGTCATTAGAAGGATTCTTTTCGTTTCCGCACAATAAATCTACCAATGAAAAATATAATGTGGACAAAGTCATTAGTTCTTCACGTTGGTATAGGTCACAGATCTACTCGGTATTGGACTTACAAAGAGAAAAAAATTACAATGTGAAGACTATTTAGTATTATACAAGACGTGTTTGCTATGTTTAATGGACTACATTTAATGACCTATGTTTAGGTGAGGTGAGGGTCCTGGTTCGACGCGGTCGGGAGACGACGGTAGGTGACAGGTTCCACTAGAGACGTCCAGTAAGATCGTCAGAGAGAGTATCAGAAAATACCGGGGAGGGGATTGTCCACACCAAACTGCGTTCGCCGAAGCAAAAAGATGGGGTAGAGGATACGGCTGGAACAAAGGGTTACGGTGGCGGAAGACGACGGAGGAAGTCAGGAGAGGAGTGAAGGGAAGGTTAGGAGTAACCGGTGTTAGTAATTAGTAGAAAACTTTCGTAGGGAAGATAAGACAGATCCTGTTTGTATTAAATAGTAGATTTAGTCCCATTAAAATTCTCAGTTTCCTCTACGACAATTATCGATGTGGTTCAATTGTTCATATTTGGGACTAATGACGTCCGTTTGGAGGGACCTTTGTGATTACATAAAGAGTAGGTGTCGGGGTGGTACAACTTCTACGAGTTATTTGTCGACTTAACTAAAAGTCCTGTCAGGTCGAGGTCCTGGACCAAAAGTCTTATACATATTGGACCGGGTTGAAACAGGGAGTAGTGAAGGGATTTGTCCGGGAGACGAGATCAACTTCGAAAAAAACTTAGTGATGATGTTTGTGACAAATATTTTCGACTAAAAGCATACAACAACGGGAGTTAATGGAGAGTGTAAAAGATGACGAGAAAGCGTTAAACAGAAGAGAATCTGAGAACTATGGAATTTCCGTATCACTGGAGTACAGTATTAAAGGAATATGTTGTAGGGGAGTCGTGGGTCCCGATCAAATAACGGACGTCCTTCGTTCAGACATTTAGTAAACTAAACTGTCGGGGTCCCGTGGGGTCGATAGGAGTGGACAGTAAGAGTCCTTAGAGAAGGTGTGAGGGTTTCGGTCCACACCCGTGACCCGTCAGGTACACACTCCCGACCCGTTATACTCCGAGTCCCTGGCCCTACGAGGGTCCTCTCCGACGCACCCGGAAGAGCCGCAGGTCGGCGCGGTCAAGCACCAGCGTCTGTTTTGTGAGCTTCGGCAATTCCATCAATCCATCATTCCCCAGTAAGTGAGGGGTAAGCGCAACGAAGTTTGATCGGTCTTCCTTGACCAATCACTGCGGGGGTCCGACGAACATACGGTTCATAAAGTATATAAGAAGTAGTAAAAACAGGTCCTTCAGTTATTTGAGACGGTCGAAGACGCCGCTGAGTTTCAGCAGTTACTCCTACTACCTCACCAACAAGCCGTAGGTCAGGGCGTGTCTCCCTCTCGGCGCCATGTGGCCGTGTCGTGGCTCCACGTACCCCGCGGTGTTAAAAAGACAGTACATCAGCAGCGTCTACCGTAAAAGCTCTCGGTTTACCTTAAATATCGCTCTGTTCTTCCGGTTCTCGAGACCTAGGAGCCACCACCGACACCGACACAGGGCATTGGCGCCGCGCCCGTCGAGGGCTAAGACGTCCGTGAAGGGTATCCTCAGGTGGACTCTCCCCATCTCGTGCCGGCAGTTCTCCCGTGCCGTGCAGCCGGTCCTGTGGTCCCCAGGGCCAGAGTCGGGGTGCGCGGTGGGAGGGGAGGGGAGGGCGAGGCGGGCCGGGAGTGGGTGGCCTTACATCGCGTACTCGAGCGCGTGCATCGCCAGAGCCAGGCGTCCGTGCAGCGTCACCCTGACGTCTATCTCGTCGCCGCGTATCGGCGCCGCCGCGGTGAGACGCGCGAGGAGCTCGCCTCCACGGCGCGCCGCGTCCATTCGCTAGGGGCCGTCGGTGACGTCGCCGTCGCCCATCAGGCTCATCGCTGACTTCCACCGCCATTCTAACTTCTCCGCCTACGGGCCTGGCACCGAGTCGTTCTTCAACAACTCCCCGCTGAGGAGCACGTCTTCGCGGGTCGAGACCACGCGGTCCGCGCCTTCGCCGCGGAGCCTGCGCGCCTTCAGCCACGGCATCTTCTCGTCGCGCGCGCAGGCGCTCAGAGAGGCGTGGGCAGACAGGGCCCTGCGGTGCGTGCGGGGCGCGCTCGTGAGCTACGCGAGGCTCAGCGGGCCCTTCACTCCTTTGTCGGGGCCCGAGGTGGTGTCGTCGTGGCCGTTCAGGTGGCGGAGGAGGGAGGGCCCGGCGCCCCGGGGACCTGACGCTCGGTGGGGGTGACGCGGGTCGCGGCTCCCTCCGGCCTTTTGGCGCGGTAGGGTGCCGAGGCGGGTGAGGCGGAGGGGCGGCCGGAAGGGGAGGCGGCGCTCAGGACCCGGAGACCAGCGTGTCTGTGGTTCGTGAGGGTCCTGTCGTTCGTGTCTGGGGCACGCCGGCCGGGGGTACAGATGAGACCGCCGGCTGCGGGCGTCGTGGCCAGGGGCGGACCGAGGCTCATCGCTACCCTGCTCCAGGATGCGGTGTCCCCGTACACCGCGTACGCGCCGAATCGCCGGTCGAGTCGGCCGGTGAAGGGCTCTCGGCGATCAGGACCGTCCTTCCTGACCTCCCTTTCACTATGCACCGTCTATTTTTACTGCGAAGACCTATGTAGAATTAAATAAAAATAAAGAAATGTTTAATTTCTACGTAACTTTTTATTTGGTTACTTCTCTTTACTCTCCAGGTCTCGTCCCCGTAGGGTCCGACCCTCGTCCGTTCGGACCGGTGGTAGTTCGGATCGGGAACAGGACGGGGTCGGTCCAGCCCAACCTTCTATTGACAGTCGGTGAGACAGTTATGGTTTCGGACTCACCACAGGATCGTCCTCTCTGATCGGTGAAGACGGAGAGAGGGGTCGTCGAACCTCTCGTCACAAAGGTCGCCTTCGAGTCTCACCATATATCCGACCGAGACACTCCATAACGTTCAACTACTGGTCCGAGGGATGTCTTGGTAGGTCACAACCCCGACGAGACCGACCTTTCCTCCGATTATGGAGAGGATCCAGAGTTATATGAAACGTTGACAAGGGTCCGAGTAAGTAAAGACTATTACACAGAGACAGGTGGTTCCCTAGTAGCCAGTAACGTCCTCTTTCTCGTCACCTTCGTCTCGTTCTTTCGATTAGTTGGTGGGAGTCAGTGAAACTCAACCGACAACTGAAGGTCCGGGTTCTTCTGACTGGTGGATGGTAGATGGTAGATACCGGATGTCGGGTCGAGAGCACGTGGACATACATACAAAAGGGATTATATCCTTCAGTAACTACTGTTACTCGACTTAATCGTCGGGGAGGGGCGGCATCATTGGGGGACCCTAGAGGCACGGTAGGGTGGACGGGAAGAGAAGAACCTCCGACCAGGTTTCCCTGTGTATTATAACGGTCCCAGACCCACCGAAGTTTAGGGGGTTGTGGTTTAGTATATGTCACTTGACTCTTTGATGTAAGTAATGCTGTCCTAATCGTCCTTTTCCTCCTATTTCACTCCCCTATCCCCGTGGAAGGTTGTCGTCCTGTACTGTCTCACCATCCTATGAACTCGGGTCTTTCTTCCACAGAGGAATATGGAGGGGGAGGGGTGTTTCTCTGACTCCAGTCGAATGTACTGTATATTCTATACCTTGACAGGGTCAAAGAGACGACAGGACCCGTGAAAGACCTTCGACCGGACCTGGGACACGACCAATGGGTGCACGAGATCGAGTCGTCGACAGCTTAGAGGAACACGTACACTGTCTCTTTCAGGTGTATCCTGCGAGGGGGCGAGTCCGAGAACAGAAGGTGGTCCTTCACAAACTTGTCGTAGAGGTCGAACAGGAGAACAAAGTGGTGTTATTCGATATCAGTCTTATGTCCCAGCACTACGTCCCGACTTCTCTTAATTGGTATACGGGGCTTTAGGGTAATAGATCCGCGAGTGAGAGGGTGGGGCGGAAGTCTCACTCCTGAACTGTTCCATTCTTTAGGTCCAAGCCTAGTGACAATGGAAGTACATGGCGCTAGAGACACGGGAGTTTGATAGTTACTCCGGAGCGTGGAAGAATCTGTCGTCTAATAGGTCTTGACCGTCTTGTGAGACTTTGTGTTTTAAGTTATAGGAATACCATTCCATACGACTTAGGTCATCTGTTCTACCCCGTCGTGTCTAAATACGTAATAGACTTTATACCTTCGGACACTTCTTACTGTCGTGGGAGGGAGAGTCACAGGGGACGATGAATTCTCTTATTCGTGTGATTGAAATGACCGAAGATGAGAATAGTCCTTCGGATGAAGGTGTGGGTGTGAGAGGGACTGCGGGACGGGAGTGGTCCGGTGACCACTAGACTGACTTCCTCCTCTGCGGCTTCTGCGAGACCTGTTGTGGGACGACCTGTGAGCGAGGGTGGGTCTCCTTCTCCAACTCGGGCAAGAGGTCGTCTATATATAGGGGTAACGAATCTGCGAGAAGTCTACGAGCCTGACGACCACCAAGTCACCATAAGAGTTACCCTCTGAAACAGACCTGTTTTCCTTCTCCCGTTTCCCAATGGTTACTGAAATTCTGAGCAAACGGGTGGACATGGATGGGTAGGACGTGGGGGTATGTGTGTTTTAAAGACTTTTGATTCGTGGACTCATTGAGAGTCATACTTTTATAATGTAGTCTATTATATCCATTTTTACATAATCGCAGTCTATGTCTGTTATAATTAGGAAGGGAAGGAGGAGGATACTACGGGGAAAGAGCCATGTCACAGAGTGTGAGGTCGTAAGTCAGCGTGGTTACCATCCTCGGCTCCTATCTTCTTCTGTAACCAGAGTCGGTGCAGGTACCTCCACTGGTCGACGGCCTGCATCCGTGCCAGTAGTCATCACTGAAGTCGAGGTCCGACGTCCTGGAGTGAGAAGTTATGTGTCAAGTCTATTTGTCCCTCCTCGAAGTACGTGAGTCCTTCCTAGTTGATTCCCTCAATCGTTTTGTTTCAGTCACTAGTACTAGTACTCTTTAGGGAGGGTTACGTTTCCACATAGGGTTATGGAAGAGGTGGTTGTTCGAACGGGGTGGACAGGGCGTCTCCTCCCCGACCGTGTCAAGAAAGACATTGTCCGGTTCTAGACCCGTGTGACTCACTACTCTCACAGCGCTTGTCAGAAGTGTCCCGACGAATCCTGGGGGGCCATACGACCTACCCTTTCCTCTGTCGTGTCAGTGACCAGTCGGTGAGGTAGTGCCCACGGAAGGGTGGTAGTGTCGGTGGGTCCTTACGACCTGACGACAGGTAGGAGTCGGGGCTAGGGTGAGACGGGCCGGAGACGGGAGTGGTTTGAACCGGTACATCAACTACTCGCACAGTCAGAGTGTCAAAGCCATGTCTAGTCGGTCGACTCACGTCGTCAACTCTCGGTCCAACACCTACGCCTCGGCAGCGACGGGACGTGTCGACCACATCTCGTCCCGTGTGATGCCCCTCTCTCTCCCCGTTGAGTGTGGGGAGGGAGTGGTTCTGGGAGTGCTGTGGAGAACAAACGATAAAATACTTCGATCTTCTTTCTACCCTCGGTAGGGAAGAGGTCGGAGAAGATCAGGAGAGACGCGTGGGGAGTGGGGGAAGGGATGTCGGATGAATTTAGGTCACTGCACTGGCGACTGTGAAGAAGGGGTTGGGGACGGAGGACAGGTCGTGGACGTCCTCCCGAGGTAAGAGAAGCAACTCGGCTAGCAGTACGAACTTGAGGTGTCAGTGGCAGAACAGGGGTAGGTCGGGTCGGTCGAGGTGTAGACACCACAACGAGTACATCTTTCGGGGTTTCTTTAGATGTCGTGCCTATGGACTCCGGTGTACCTACCCCTGTACCAATTACTATACTGTCCACGTGTCTGACTCCCGGGGGCGAGTCGACGAGTAGAGGTTGGTCCTGACTGGTCACGAACAGGCCTGGGCGTAGTGTCGTAGTTTCGGTTGTTGGAAGACCTGCAGGGCTGCGTTCAGTGAGTCCTTGGCAAGGACCAGCAAGAGGTGGACGTAGGGGTCCGGGTCTCAGTGTAGTGGATGATGTATGTTGGGTGGTTGTTAGGGACATGGGAGAGGTGAGATGTTCGGACGTCTTAGCATTACTGTTATTCCATTTCCATTATTATTGCTACAATAATAAATTCGAAAATTCGTGAATAATGTACGGGTCATGATGTAATTCACGAAATGTACACGAGTGAATTAGGACTACTGTTTGGGATGAATTTTTGATGAAATTTTAGGGTAAAATATCTACTTCTTTGTTTCGTCTTTTATTCATTAAATAGGATCCAGTATATCGCCGATTCACCATCTCGGTCTTATAGTTGGGCCCCGAGTAAAGTTCGGGGCACGAGGAGAAGCGATGTGAGAAGAAGTGTAACACACCAGAAGAGTTACTATAAGGATAGTTACTCAGTCATCGATTCCTCGGTGAGGTGAACATCCGTCCGTAAGGTCAGGACGGAGGTGCACGGTGGGTCTCAGGGCACGGCATGGACTTTCGTTCGCATAAATATCTGTCTCGGTGGTCACTCGACCCCATGTTGTCTCTCCCACCGGTGTAGGTGTATGACCAATCCCTTCTCCTTCTCCAGATGCGTCGTCGGAACCCGGTGTGTGAGAAACCGGTCCCAGACTATCCGTGGACTGACTCCGACCTTGTCTCAGATCCGTTCTTGTCTTCTTCCATAAGTCTCTGGACTCAAGGTGGGACAAACTCTTGATACATACATTATACCCGATAATAAGCTCCTGTGCATTCTGAAGTCTCGATGCAATGTCAAACGTTATCATCATCTTGTAAGAGAAATTTTTCAGATGGTTCCCGAAACCCTACTCTACCCCATCTCTCCACACCCTCGCCACCTCTTCCGACCGTCGGTGTCTATACTTTCCTATCTCCTAGATCAGGGTCATCGGGGAACTCTTTCAAATCTCATAACGTGACATTTCTCTGTCGTGCAAGGAGACACTACGCTTCAGGAGGGGGGTCGAGGGTCAGGGTGTGGAAGAGGAACAGACACAACTAGTTGAAGGACAGCAGAGACAAGAAGTCAAAGGGACCCCGGAGACGTTACCCGTCCCTCCACACCTTATCTTTCTCGAAGGGACGTGTGAGTCGTCGGATCCTCTCCTCTCTCTAGATGACCAGGTAAGAAAGGAAATAAGTAGGTAATAAGTAAGTAGGGCAGGGAACAGTAAATAAGTCACGGTTGATACAGTCTGTTCAACTGAGTGACCTGTCAGTGGTCAGTGATTTCTTTGTCCCCAACATAGGGTCTCCATTCTACGAGTCTTCTTTCACAGTGTGTCCACCGACGGGTCCTGAGAGCGGAATGGAAGTCTCGGAGGTAGGGTCGGACTTAGTGACCCCGTTTATGACAGAGGCAGAGGGAACACAGACGTTTGTAAAGACCTTAGACTAGGTTATTCGAATTCTCTATCCACTACCCTCCGTTAGTTTTGAGATAGGTTTAAAGTCTAGGGAGTTAAGGGGGTTTTTCAGTAGACCGGGGGTCTGAGACTCTTGAGGACTTCGTGTCGGACACAGGTAGTGACCGAAAGACACCAACATGGAACGGGAGGTGGAGTGAAATGGGGGTATTAGACTGAGAATGGACCACTACTGACGGGCTCTGAGCGACTGTAACTGGTCCTTCGGTAGGTCGTCACCGTGTTTGTACAGTGGCTGTAGTCTATGTTGGTAGTAGACACCGACCCGGTTACTCGAGAAGTGTAACATCTTCACCTCGTGGAATAATATCCACTGTTTCGGTTGCGCCTAACGACTGAGAAGACGGGGCGGGAGGGACGTCTTTCCCTACAACACTGGGTCTGAACGGTGGAAGAGGTGGTCCGTTGACGTACTGCAGTCCTAGGTGTACGACTCAATAGGGTTGGTGGGTGGGAACGCGGGGGAGGGGTCGGTACTAGTAGGGATCCTATGGAACCGGGGATTGAGAGTGGATCCGTTTTTCAGATTGTCACTGAACTCGAGGAGTGTCTCCTCGGACTGTTCTGGTGAGGACTGCCGTAACATCCTCTGTAGTTAGTATTTCTACTTCCGTCCTCCCTACCCCTTGAATAACAAGACGTTTTCTTCCTTTACAACCTCCCCTCTCCCGATCGCCATTCGTCCAGTCAACTGATCTCTATTCGGTTGTAGGTTCCCCTGTCACTGTCCCACTTCCTTTACTGGTGTCGCTCAGAGTCGACAGAGTAACAGGAAGTGGGTGACGAGGAGGGGTACGAGGGGAGGGAGTGGAACGTCATTAGATGTCACCGGTTCTTAAGTATTCTCGGGTCCCTGTCGAGTCCTGCCAGTATTCGTAGGTGTGCGAACGGCCATACTAGGTCCACAACTTTTATGACCCCTCCTTGACACCCCTCATCCGGTCTCACAATGAGTACCCAGGCGAAAGCCAGGAGCAGACCAGGACCGACTCGAGTGAGATTACGGGGTGTCGGGGTCTCCGTGAAGTGCAGGGGTAGAGGATTTGTTACCTCGGAGTAGATAGATTGATCTTTTTCTTATTACTTCTACGTCAGTCCTAGGGGGTCGGGGTCGGAGACACTTGCATGGTAGCAACTATGTCGACGTCTTCGTCGTGACCTTCGCAGAGGGAGGGAGTTGCTTGACGTATTTCCCCGTGTACATACGAAACGTTGCTAACGTCGCGTTTCCCGGTCTGAGGGGTACCAGCTGTTGTATGCCACTTCGGATTCCTCGTTTCCCTTCCCCGAGTCTGTGTCTTCCTTCGATGTCACTATACACCCTTGTCTACTCCTCCTTGTTGGACCTCCCTCTTCTTGTACCGAGTCTGTCAGACGGACGCCTCCCTCGTCTCTCTTCCCCTTACTCCTGTTTACAGGGATTCCCAGATTCCTGATATCAGGGAGAGGAATGAGGAGTAGAGATCTTGAAGTGAAGAACTTTCTCTTCTCGTTGTCACCTTGACCGGGTTTGTTCGGTCCCCGACTGCACCCGCGTACTCCTCTTTCAGTTTCTAATGGGTCCTAAGAGTAAAGACCGGGTTAGAAGTTAGGGGAAGCAAGGACGAAGGAAAGGGTGGGTTCATAAACACTGTGAACAGGAGGGGTTAGGGACCTAAAGACACTATGGATGACTGTGGGGTCCGTCTACAATGCGATGTCTATTTCTCTGGTCGTCCGTTCACAGGTCGGTGGGAGTGACTCTGAGTCCTTTTCTCTTTCTCTTTTTCTGTCTTCTTCTGTTTCCTCGTCCTACATTCCACTCGGGACTTACAGGTCAATATCTCTTTAGGCGGGGGTTCAAGTAATTCCGTACTTGTGTTCACATATATGTGGTGCCGTACCGCGTCGTCGAGGTTCGTGAGAGAGAAAAGTAGGACTAAGGTCCATAACCCACTGTCTAATATCGGGTTTGGTCCATTTTCCTGGGGACCTAAGACAAAGAATTATACGACAGGATTATAAAGATTGGATGGACCCTACTGTCCTGTCTCATGTTCTTTTTGGTCTCACTGCACGGAGAGTAGTGGTCCACTACTGGCACGATGTCCTCCGAGGACGGAGGTCGACAGAAGAGGGGATGTTCAACCGGAACTGAGAAAAGCTTTACACAAAGTGCACACTTGAGACGAGGTAGGTCGTTAAAGAACCCGAAAACGAAAGGAGGGATAGTGGGAGAAGTCCGTACCCGGGACCCTATCTTTCGATAACTGCTATGCGAGGGGAGGGCTGGTTGGTTCGGAAGTAGGTGACACTGACGGTCTTAGTGTAGATCCTTCTTCAGAATAGGAGCGAGGGGGAGTGAAGGAGGGAGAATAATATGAGATCAGACAGGGACTGAGTGGAGGAGACCCCCGTCGGAACGGTCGCCGAACTACTGTCGACGGTCGCCGTGGACTCGGACGAATCGGTACAGTCTCCACGTTCCCTACAATATCCTACACGTAGCTTACATGGCCCCTGAACGTAAAGGACTTCCTCCCCTACCTTTTCGACTCAGTCTAGTGTCTTAGTGAGGTCTGTGGTCGAGCGGTAACGACTGTGTGGGGTAGTGGGGTTGTCTACGATCTCCACTACCACCGAGAAAGGGGGATCTCTGGTCACTCCCTGACCAGAGACTGTTCTCGGGGTAGGTATTCGACTATTACGACCTCTTTTTCAGGACGTCCCTCCTCAATAACGGGAAGAGTGGAACCAGAAAGTGGTCCTTCAACCACCACTGATTCCCACCGTGGACCGGGGCATGAGGTCATTGTTTACCGAGACTTGGGGCCAACAAGGACAGTAGAAGTTATTGGACTTAGACATCCCTTCTTCACTTTACTTACTTCACTGTCTACTTTTCCCTCTTCCCTCATGGTGCAGGGTCTCCGTCCTCTTTCTTTCCGACCTCGACGTCGTGTCTTTGATTCTTAAACGGTTCCTTGTGTGGAGTACGTGGTCCGGACGAGAGGAAAACCTCTAGTATATTTTACGCCATTACGGCTAGAAGGTGAGGTATCAGTCGTCGTTGGACGACGTACCCGTTGTGACTCTTTCCCGAAGAAATACTTAGCGGGACTGGGGGTTATTTGTCACTAGTGGGACAATGTTATGGATGAGGTCCTTTCGAGGTCGAGATTAGTGTTCGGAAGTCTGTACCAGTCTAAGGTGAAGGGAGGGGGTAACTCCGAAGGGGAGGGGAAGAGAGGGGTTCTCGTCCTTGTGTCTGTTGTCATTGGTACATTTTTACTTTAGATGGACCTTACTGAGATGTGAGTTACTCTCGTCTTCCCTGTCCCAACTCCTCTCCTAATATGTCGGTCTTTACTAGTCCATTCCACTCCTTCGTCTACGACGGAATAAAAGTCCATTCGTAGTCACACATTTGTACCCTCTTCTCCTAGAATGTCGGGTTAGGAGTCAGAGGGTGTAAAACTGTCTGGGTCGCTTCCTTTTTTTTTCTCTATAACGTTTCGACCACTAGTCTAGAAACACGTCTGACTATTGGAAACAGTCAATGAAGTTCTACCCAAACCATTTTGGTCTTTTTCATTTCCCTTTTATTCTGAGACACAGGGTGTCTTATTTCTCGACTTCGAATCTTTATATAGTCTCAGTTTGTCTGAGAGGTCTACTCTTTCACTGGGTGTGAAAGGGTTTGGTCGTCAGGGAAAGGGACATTCTTTACGGTCAAAGGGTCTGAACGTGTAATCATCGGTGGATGGGTACAAAGAGGCGTTGTTCGTCATCTGTTTAGTTTGGGTTTTCCCTTCCTAGATGACAAAACAGGACAAGGTAGTATACAGTGTCCGTCCGAGGACCTCCTCGGTCGTCCCGATTTTGGTTTCGAATTGTTCGATGAACTAGAGCGGGAAGCTCGGACTGGAAGATGGTAGGGTATGAATTTCCGTGACGATTGTCGAACGATGAAGTAATATACCACTGAACTCCGTACGTATAGGAAGATCGAACATTTTCGTTCCCAGATCTTCCTGATTCCCTTCTCCTACCTCTCCCTACCTGTACCACCTACTCCACTTCTACTCCAGTATCCGTACGTGCCCACTAAATTGTGTCCCTAGTGTGTGTGTGTGGGTGGGGGACGTGAATGACCTGATCCTTACCGTAGTCCCAGATAAGACACGGACCAAAAGACGACTCCTCCGTCGAGTAACTCAACGAAAATCACAAAATTATTATTTCCGTCGTCCCCTTATGTCCCTCCCTCTGTTTTCTTGTTCTTCGTCTACAATGAAGAGAGTCGGGACTACTCAATCTGTACTTGTCGACCTCGGGTCGAGGATGACGACTTTAGTCCGGGGGAGAACTAGTCTTTAAGGTTTAAAAAGACCCGGTTTTTTCTCGGAAATTACCGAATCGGATACTACATCTTTCTATTCCTTCCCCCGTTTGTCCTCCGTTCTCCCCAATATACCTCCCCGACTTACCCTCTTTAAAATTCTTCCTTCTTCTCCCTACAAGGGAGGTTTTCCGGTTTGGAGGGTACATTCTTGATGAGAATGTGACTTTCTTCGGAGGGGAGTATAGGTTGGTCTGCGAGGAAGAGTGATTTTCTCCTTTTTCCTTTCTCCGTGACGAAGTAGGAGATCCCAGGGGGAATCGGTCGACCCAGGGAGTGGTACTACCAAGGGGTTTCCTTCTCCCTTCTCTTGTCCTACCTTATACTGTTACCGATTCGTACCACTCCGTTGACTGTATCGTTTACAACGTCTGTCTTGATATGTCACCGGAGGTGAACCCTTATGGCATAGTCGGAGATGAGAACTCATACTACTCCTTCCAGACTCGTAAGACTACCGAGATTCCCATTCTAAGTGGAAGAAGGACCCTCTTCCTTGAAGGGGTGTAACGGGAACTTTAACATCTAGTGAAAAGAGGTAGGTGTGTCGTCTTCTGATCGTTCGTTTTCATAACTTCCGAAAGAGGATTTTGTGATAGGTTCATCTCCGTCTTTCTCAGGTCTCTCCGAAAGAAAAAGAGTGGTTATTGTGGTCTCTAAGGGGCGGTCGAGATTGGTAATTCTTCTGACGATACGATAGGATGATCTAGATTCTCCTGTTCTGGACCTGTGTCGGTCATGAGGTGTTTTCTCGTCTCCGAAGGTCCGAGACAGGTCACCACTGTCGTTGGGTCTCGAGATACTGTGACGACTAGTGAGGACCGAAGGGAAGGAAAGGACGGGTCGATATTTCATTTTTATGGGGATTTTATGAAGACCTTGCAGTTCAAGATAAATCTGTCAGTTTTTAATGTACATCCGAGATATGGACGTTGTACTGCTTGTTTTCCCTTTTTATGAGTCTTTTCCGATCCGTTTGTAGAGTAGATCCAACTGAGTGAATAGACTGTCGGTGTCCGAGGAAGGGGTCCTGGTGTATTCATAGATGAATGTCCCGAGCCCTATCGCAGTCCCAGGTCCGCGAATCCTCCGTTGCCAACTCCTCCGGGTCCGACTGACGGTTTCCACCGACGAGGACCCATCCCTGAAGGTATTAACCTGACTCCCGGGGACCGACCAGGTTTCCTTGGACCCTCTGTTCACGTTCCAACTACTTGTTTTATAAGGAAGGGATAGAGAATTCCGGAGTGCCTTTACTGATCTGAGGATAATATTTGTGTCTTAACTCTCCATGTCATTATTGGTAAACAATAGACTTGACACTCTTTTTTTTTTAGAATATTTGGGGTGTAGAATCATTATTATGGGACTTCGACAGATAGATCAAGTGGTGAATCGTTCATTATGGTCTTCGTTTATTGTTGTTGTTACCTTTGTGGACTTATCGCCTTCGAAAACCGAGGATCCATCAGGAACCCTTTTTGAGTGGTAAAACGACGTCGACTATCGGACCGACGACCCTCCTCACGTATCCACCACCACCAGGACCCCCGGGTCAGTAAACCCATGGTCCCCCGTCTCGAACTCCTCCTCCACTCCTGTGTACCAACCCGACCGAGTGACCCCCGGGGGGTTTTGAGACAGGTCCGTTCTCACCTGGTCAGTAGCTTCCGTAGGCTCCTGGGGGACTCCGCCCCCTACACTTCGACCTCCGGACACCACCCTGTCTAGCGACCCCTCCGACCCGGGGGCCTACTGGGACCGGTTCCCCTCCTCGAACCGGGACTCCTATCCTCGGTATGTCTGGTCTTAATCCCTTTGAAGGACTCCGACTCCGGTCACTACAACCGCCCGGACTCTTCATCTTCTTCATCTCAGTCTTGGGGTCAGTAAGACGGAGGAACAAGTCGTTTGGTGAAAGGAAAGGTGGGCTCCCCGTCCTTACTGAACAGGGTAGACGACCCCGAATCTCCTCATGTATTTTCTTTATTTTCCCTAGGTCCATATGGGGTCTCTGTCTACGGAGATTTTTCCTTTGTCATAAGGATACCAGTATCCATGAGTGGTATCGGGTCGGGGCTTCGCCCTCCCCGACCCCGGTGTCGTGGTGACTAGACGTAAGGCCGGTCGACTCGTCAGTGGACACGTGAACAGCCCCCTCCGGGTATCCCGACTTCGTGTCGACCGACTGACTGGTGTCCCCGGTTACCCCGTCTGCGTTTGCCGACTCTGGGTCCCTCGGACACTTCTCTACCTTCCGTCTTCGAAGATCACCCGGTCCTTAGGGAAGGTTCAACTGTCCTCGGGGTGTAATATACCCTTTGTTATGACAAAATGTCGTAGAATGAGAGTAGACCCGAGAATATACCGAAGTATAAAAATATATAAACACTTATTTAGTGCAAGGATTATTAGATGTGACACTAATAAGTCCCGTTTGGAACAAAAGGTAATCCAAGTGAGGTTTTTGTGCACGGTTCGTGGGAGTCTAGTTTGTCATAAATGAGACCATCAATCTAATAGTGGAGGAGACGGAATTAGGAAACAACTGTTCGGTGAAGCCAAGATATAAGTTTTCGTGACTTCTTCAGCTTTAATTTCCACGTGTCTTCGTAATTGTGTCGTCTTCGAATTATTTACACCCGAACTTGTTTACGTCAAACTAACAAATTGGAAATTTGGTTTCCTAGTGAATTAGGACCCTTTCCATAATCTTTAGAGAATTCTAGTCTTCTCGACCACTCGATTCAAACCTTAAGAGATGATTCCTCTTTCTACTACGATAGAGTGGTCTCAATTCCCGATCTGTGTCTCCTATATTCGGTCCGTCGGACGATCGACTCAGATAGGTCGTTTCAGATTAATGAACTTATTGACGCGACCTGTGAGGGTACCATGGTGGACGGTGTAATTTTATGTTTATGTCGTAGTCACATTATAGTGACGTATGGTTGATCGGTAACGTGGTCACCAAATATTATTATAATGACGTCTTTAGATGTCGTATCTAATAACATGTATTGTTCGAGGAAGACCCTAAAGTTCTTACTTAGTTTAAGAAGTAGTATCATCGGATAATGTGACTTTAGGACTAAATATGAAGGACAGATAAAACAGAAAGATTTATTGACCTTGAAATAATACAAACCAGTCGAAGATGACCAGGACGTCAAAGTGAAAAGTAAACAAGTAAGTTGATCGTAAAAGTCCCGTAATACGATCACTTTGAATGGAGGGATTCGAGAAACGACCCAAAACGTCAAAAACGGAAGGTATCATCGTTTGTATGACAATCGGGTACCGTCTACGAATATTTAGGAACGGTCTTGTTAACATAAGGTACCATGATGAGATAATTATACCTATTATGAGAGTTGACGGATGACCATAAGATAGTATATTTGAGTATGGAATAGACGTGTATCGAAATATCAAATGTTTCGTAGAGATTTACGAAATTAAGAATGTCGTTTAATTACTTCCCTTGGTTCGTCTACCTTTTGATTTTGTGATTCCCATTTTCATCGTCCGATTTGATCTTGATCTTGGGTCCAGGTCCGGGTTAAGAATCAGGTCACATGAAATTTTAACACTTTACATTGTATTTATCTTTTTCTATGTATTTTGTATACACATGACGACTTATTGTGTTTGTGGGGACATTGGATTTCCGGTCAGTTCTTTACCTTATGTGGTTTCCGGGACACACGGAGAGGAGTGTTGGGAAAGGAAAGAGGGTTTTCACTTTCAGCGAGTCCTAACAGGGGCTGAGAAACACTGGGGTACCCGACATGTCAGGTGCCTTAAGAGGTCCGGTCTCATGACCTCACCCGTCGGCAAGGGAAGAGGTCCCCTAGAAGGGTTGGGTCCCTAGTTTGAGTCCAGAGGGTGTAACGTCCGCCTAAGAAATGGTCGACTCGATGATCCCTTCGGGGGAAAGAGGGTTTCTATTGATGAAAGGGTTGAAAGATTTTGAACAAGGGCACAGAAATTTTGATATTAAGTCAATACAGTCCAAAAGTTTGAAAACAATTTGTCATAGTGTAGTATGCATGAAACTCAAAACGAAGAAAACAAGTTGGTGTACAAATACTTAAGTAGATACGACGACGTAAATCGTAAGAGAAAGTAGTGTTTTACAATAAGGTAATTTATTTATACGGTGCTAAATGGATTCGTAAAATGATGTCTACCTATAACTTCCAAAAGATTCAAACCCTATAATAGTTATTATTACAATGATACAAGTTAGTATATAAATTGAATATGTATGGACCCGAAAAAGATTCCGTATGTCGATACTCAAATTAATGACCAAATATACTATGCTATAGAAATTAAAATTGTCTATTAAGGTTCAATAAAAGGGTACCATCAACATGACTAAACGTAGACTGGTGGTCGTCTACTCCTCTCAAGGACTATTAGGTATACGAGTCGTTATAAGTCATGATAATCGAAAAATTAAAACGGTTAGACTAACTATGTATCCTATTAAGACAACACCAAAAATTGCAAATGAAAAAAGAAGTAAATACTCCAACTTGGCGAAAAATTAAACAAGAAACCGGTAATCATAGGGAAGGAAGTATTTTATGATAAGGCCTAAAATAATAAAAAAGTTGACTTGACTGAGAAAGAATAACTGATCATCCTCAAGAAATGTATAAGACCTGTGATAAAATACAAAAATAGATGAAATACACATTTATAGAAAAAGGTAAGACCTTGAAAAGAAGGGTTTCATGAAGGGTAAGTTACAGAAAGAGGAACTAGTAAGGGTAGTCGTGTTTTTGTATGTTTATAGAGTTTTTTATTGGTTGATAATCACTTTTGTTGGGTTTACAGGTAGTTGTCTATTTACCTATTTCTTGTACATCACCATATTAGTATATTACTTTATGACATTATTTTTCTAACTTCATGACTATGTACGATGTTGTATTTGTTTGTGACCTTTGTAATTCACTTTCTTTAGTCAATGTTTTATATATGCTAAGATAATTATACTTTATAGGCCTTATCCATTCAGATATCCCTGTCTTTCATCTAATCACCAACAAATGCCAACCCCCTCACTCCCTAAATTCCTTTTCGACTTATCCCTATCGAGGAGTCTATTTCCTATAACACACAGAAGGACTCCACTACTTTTACATGATTTTGCCTGCTATCACTACCAACGTGTATAGACACTTATATGAATTTTAGTAATTTAAACACGTGAAATTTACCAGTACCATATACCTAATGTAGAGTTACTTGACTCTCCATTAACCTAACCTAAAATTTTTAGGTTAGTTTATTTTAACGGGATTTTGAAGTGTAGGGGGAGTTCGAAAATAGAAAATCGGTTTGTAATCCTTTTTTAACCAGATACGAAAAAAAAGGGGAAACCGGTGTGGTACGTCGAACACCTTAGAATCAAGGGGGAAGTCCCTAGTTTGGGTTCAGGGGACGTAACCTTTACTCCTCAGGATTGGTGACCCGGCGATCCCTTCAGAGATAGAGATGAAGAAATTAATGATAAGTATAGAGAAAATTTTCTAGAAAGAAAGATCCAAGAAAAAGGAAAAAAAGGGGATCAGATAAGGGACCATGAAAAGAGTCGGTCCCGGGTATGTCCCATTTGATGGTCAGAGACTTTTGTGGAAATAAACGGAAGAGAATCCATCCATGTATTAGGATATAACTGTCAATGTCAGGGAATTAGTTACATAATCGGATGATAGACGAGAGGAGAGTATCAGATTAGAAAAAAAAAGGAAACTCTTTAGGGACTTAACTCAATCTCACCAACAAATCGTAAACTGAACGAAGACCTCCAATGAGGTTACTATGACGACGGGTCATAGTTTCAAAAAAAAAATTCAAATTCAACATTAAAGGTGTAGTAATTTAAGTGAGGAAAATTCACATGTTAAGTTACTAAAAATCATTTAAATTTCTCAACACGTTGGTAGTGGTCTTAGGTTAAAATCTTGTAAAAGTGGTGGGGTTTACTAGGGACCACAAGTGTATGTCAAGTTTTTGTGGGACGGGGGCTGAGGGGACGTTGAATAGGAGTCGGTCGGACCCTCTTAGTCCTGAGGAAGAATAGAGGGAGACGGTCACATGTCTAAAAAAAAAGATCAAATGGACAAATGACTTCACATCGGATTCAGGTCTAAAGTATTTGTTCTAAAGTCAAGATTTGGAGTCGAGTCTTTACGGGTTCAATGGACGAATTTGAATTCGGGGATCCAGGAGTTCTATTAAAGGTGGGAAACGTGTCCGTCGGTGTTATAGTTGAATGGTGAGACTAAAAGTCAAGGGTGAACAATAGACCGTGAACTCCTAAATTGAAAGGAACTTCGAACTAATACCTAAACTTTTTTTTTAAAAACAAAGATAAAGGAGAGGGGAAAGATCTGTAAATATCGTCTTCCCAAAATCCAATGTAATTAGGTGAAGGGTCGACTTTAAGAAAGTGGACGAGGTTGATCTGTCGACGGAAGTATAGAGGTGACTTTGATGTAAACAGTTACTACAGTTTGGGTTACCAGTTAAGAACCAGATGTAGAGTGGAAAGTCGTCGTTCACTGTGTGGACTAATGAGAGAACTGAAGGATTTTATGAATGAAATGGATTAAAGTCCTACGATACTGTGGGACCGATTGGATGGAGTGATGACCAGAAAGAGTAACGTAAAACTACCGGTGATGAGACTTACGGAAAATATTCAACCATTCGAGGTTCCGAGTCAGGAGACCCGAATGTAAACTACGATTTTTACATATAAGACCTGTGGATTATTTTTACAGTCTTTCGTTGAGAAGGTGATGATGTGTAGGATGGTGTCAATATGAAGTAAGAAACAAATGGTTTTATGTTTGTCGTAAGGTTGTCTCTACTGACGGGAAGAAATTACCTGAAGGTGTGTCTCTGTTCCCAAATAACCCAGTGTGTGGTGGTTTCAAAAGTAGTAAATACATCAAAAGGAAACGCTAGAAAGAAAAGTACTGACTAGTGTGGGTTTAATTGGTTATTTAGGATGATTCAAGGACAAGATCTCCCTTTCCCCTTCAGTTTTCTCTGTATTTATTGGGATTCCAAGGAAGAAGGACAAAGAAGGAATCCCATCCAAGACTTCCTGGTATTGTTAATAAATTATATACAGATCAGTTCCTTTTTTGAGTTCAAGTGTCTTTACCTTTCTTATACGGTTTGTTGTGTCCACGAATTTACTCAGTTATTGGGTGTCTCCGCGTCGTGGTCGTAGAGATTAGACCTTCTTCCTTTTGCTTAATGTTTTTCTACTTCCCTTCTCCTTTTCCTTAGATTCTCTTTTTGTTTCCCTTTTTTTTTCTTTTCATTTTATCCGGGAGTATGTAAGGATTAGGAAGGTCAGAGTAGTCTGGTTAAAATCCAACTGGGTTCATGTATGGAGACGTAGACTTGTGGTCTCGAACCAGGTAAGACATGTAGAGGAACCGGTTTGACCGGTATACGTCAGACCGGTGTTCCCGGGACACGACAGCTCCGACCTCCACGGGGACTTCTTCGACCCCGAGAACTTTGTGGACTCCCATTACTTCTCTTCGATTCTTTAATCCTTTAAAGAGGAGGTGGAACTCGTTCCTTACGTTTCGTTCCTAGTTATTCGAGGTTGGAAGTGACGTTATAGTGTTCATATTATAGTATCGAACCGTTACTTTTCCTGTGGTAGTCCTACGTTGAGGTCAATGTTCTTTAAGACTTGTACCTACGGGTCGGTCTCTCAAAAGTGAGAGAATTTGTCCATATTATCCATATGATGATCACTTCGACATCGGTCTCGGTGTTTTTACTTTTCGAAAGGACACTAGTGATATGTGGGAGTGAGTTAGGTCTGCCAGATTATAAGAATGGGATCTGTTTTGTAGTTGAGAAAATTCCTTTTCTAGGGTGGGATCTTGAGTCTTTGAGTCTTGTATACGCTCCTTCCGCCGAATCGTCTACTGGTTCTTGTACGACTTGATCCAACATTTCTGTATGGGCAACCCTGAAGGGACCACCAGGTCACCAATTCTTAGGTGGAACGTTACGTCCCCGACCTCCAAGTTAGGGACCACCTCCTTGATTCTAGGGTATACGGTGTCTCGTTGATTCGAGGACTTAGTGTTGATCTCTTTAGGTACACAACGTTACTTTCTAGGGTGTACTGCGTTACTTTTGGGTTACATCGGTTCATTTATTTATTAAAAAAATTAAGAAATTTTTTTTTTCTTTCTTTCCGCGGGGAATCTCTCTGATAAGACGGTTGGAGAAGAAGTATATAAGATGTCTAGGATTCGTGGAAGAAAAGTAGGTGAAGATTTACAACTGTGAGGGTTATCATGTACCGAGTCCCTTCACAAGGGTACCCAGCCTCTGAAACAAAGACGGGTTAATAAGTCAGTCCTGTCCAACATGTACACACGATTCAGCTAAGTCAACAGGGGTTGAGACACGCTGGCATACCTGACATTAGGCAGTCCGAGGAGACAAGTACTCCTAAGAGATCCGTACTTATGACCTCACCCTACGGTACGGGAAAAGGCCCCCTAGCTGTGTCCCTAGCTTGGGTCCAGAGAACACAAAGGACGTAACCGTCCGCCCAAGAAATAGTAATCACGTGGACCCTTCGGGAGTCCTGTCCAGAGGACCGGAGGTCAATGACGACAGCGAATACAGAAGTGTTTTCGACGTGATGCGCACAAGACGAGTGGTCTCGACGGTAGTTTCGATGAAGATACTGACGATTAGACCTCTTCCGTTACCGTGGGGTGAGGTCATGAGAACGGACCTTTTAGGTACCTACCTCCTCGGACCATCCGACGTCAGGTACCCCAACGATTCTCAACCTGTACTGACTCGCTGAAGTGAAAGTGAAAAGAGAAAGTACGTAACCTCTTCCTTTACCGTTGGGTGAGGTCATTAGAACGGACCTCTTAGGGTCCCTACCGTCTTGGACCACCCGACGGCAGATACCCTAACGTGTCTCAGCCTGTACTGACTTCACTGAATCGTCGTCGTACTGACGATTAGTAGGAAGGGTGTACTTTACGTCTTTCTTTCGGTAATCAATGAACCGTATAGTGAAACCTTTACGACGACTGGGGACAAGTTTGGTGACAAAAACAAAACAAGACGGGAGTCATCTCTAATCTGTGATGTCTTGGACGGACGTCCAAGTATAATTAGTATAATTAGACTTAAGTGATCGGTAAGTGACCGGACGAGTGATCGGTAGTGTCTCGGTCCATACAAAAGGAGAGTTATTGTCTCGAAGAAGAACCCCGTTACGGTCGAGGTAGAACTATTCGGTGTCGAACCGTTTAGTCTGCACCTGAGACAGGACGGTTTCAGGGTTGGGTCTCATTCCGAGAAGGTTTCGGGACTCTGGATTAGAGTAGTGAGGTTTTTAAAAAAAAAGGGGGGTTTCAGTAGTGTTTTTACCATTATTGAAACCCTGAAGGGACCACCAGGTCACCAATTCTGAGACTCGAAGGTGACGTCCCTCGTACCCAAACTAAGGGCCGACCCCATGGTTCTAGAGTGTACGGTGTACCGTTTTAATTTTTTCCATTATTGAAGTAAGTAAAGAGTTTAAAATGGATACGGAGAAATCACGGAAGAAAAAGTGTATAGAGTACTACCCTAATTGAGAGAATTTTTCGTATTTCGTAGACCGTGTGGGATTCCGGGTTTGGGATTGGGATTGGACGTTACACCCAGATGTTTCTCAGACGGACGTTACACCCTCCGCATTTCCTTTACCGTTGGATGAGGTCATAAGAACGAACCTTTTAGGGTACCTGCCTCCTCAGAGTGTCCGAACCGCCCGATATCATATACCCCAACGTTTCTCGTTGATTGTGAAAGGGAAAGTGGATTGGTTTCTCGATAACAGTTGGTAGAAGAAAACGGGGGATACTTATTGAGTGTCCAATACTCGAGGTGAAGTACTTTTTACATTATATTTTCGGTTTGTGACTGGGATTCCTGTTGGTCAGAGGAAATTAAAGGGACTATAATCTGTTGTAGATTCTTCGACTTCTTTAAGTTTCCTTTTCCTTACGATAGTGGTTTTTCTATACTCTTCGTGGTTTTGGGTCCGTATGTTTGTAGTATGAAAAATAGGGATACAGGGTGTCAGTACATATCTATCTTGGTGTTCAGGCTACTGTCTTTAATAGTGACCGAGACCTCCTTGATACTGGTGTCAGGAAGGTAGGTCGACACTTGTTAAGTCGGTCCACTCCGACGTGTCCTACTGTGGTTGTACTTCATTTGACGGTAACTTGGACCTTCTACCCTGTGAGATGATCTACAAAATTTCTGTGTCAGTGGAATATATTTTTGTCCTTTCCCGTCTGACGGGTGTCCTGAGAGTCACTGGTTCTCGGTCTAAGTACAAGGAGTTAGGGTCAGTGGTGTTGGGAAGTCCGTCGAATTCATCCCGTTATGGTGGGTTGGACTTCTAATGATTAAGGGAAGGAATCGAGTTTCCTTCGAACCTTTGTATGGACCCCCTCCCCAAACGACTATCGGACCATGACCCGGTAACATCCGAGGTATCCCTCACCCCCGCCGACACCTGGGACCAACGGGTGGTATCGACCTAACTACTATGGGACGTATCTGCCCGACCCCGACGGGTTTACCGCCGTGTCCACCTCGACTGACCAATTGCAAGTAATACTCTCGTAGGGGCTGAACCAGAGTGGATAATCTACCCTCTCTTCTGTCTTTAATCAGTTTTAGTTGAAAGATTTCACTTTCGTGATAAGTGCCATCCTTTATCTCGATCTTTTCCTGACTGGAATAGTCCGTCACTAGTCGGATTAGTAAGAGTGTGATAATGTCCTAGAAACATTAAAAGAAGGGGTCTGTCATCTGTCTGACGGAGGAGTTTCAATCCTAAAACAATGAGACTTGGGATACGAAATAGGGACGGTTCTCCCATATTTAAAGTTGAAGTCTGTCCGAGTCACCTTACCCCGTCGTCGGAGGTAAGGGATCACCATACTAAAGATCACAGATCAGTATGTTCCTCAGGACGGTGACTACTTGATAACACTATCATGTCTATTTACTTTGTTACAAGGGTGAAAGACAAGTAAGTGAGATCGTAGGTAAGGAAGGTGTTTTGACTTATGGGACGTCACACGGTCAGTAAAAATTAGTAAGTTTGACGTATAGATTTTGTCTAGTTGATTTAGGGGAGGGGGAGTCTTCTGTTTAAAATCTCACTGGTAAATCTTTTTACTGTAAGAATCCGATTTGACGTCATTTAGTTCACGAATGAGGTAGGAGTCAGAAGGGTGGTTTTCTCACATACCTGGAATCATGACTTCGTAATTTTAGTAATTTACATTTCCTGTCGACTTTTGAGATCGTTACATGGTCTAATCTTGAATCACGTCCAAACCGTGTTTTTGGAGTGTGTTATTGGGTCTCTTTGTCAAGGTTCTAGTTATCGTTTCAATCTAAAGTACCCTTTTCTAGTAAGTGGAATAGGAAGTTCGTCTCCCTGACATTAATAAGGTTTAGAGTTCCGTGAAGAGGTTGAGACAAAGACGAGAGGAATATCCGAACAGTACTTAGATCCGGTGTAGGTTTTAATAATGTTAGAACGGGTTGTTATCTCCTCACTTAACCTCCCACTTAAGGTCCTAGGAAGGTTCTTGTCCTGATAGACTAGTGTAGATGAGTTGTGTTGGACTAGTGAGGTTGATCGGATGTCTTCCTTGGGTCCTTCGTTTTCTCGAGTATCGACGACGTCACCTTGTTACCCGGAGAGCGGACACGATCCTTCCCGGTGGAATTGATGTCTTTTCGACTCGACGAGAACGTGATCTTGAAAAATTTAAGTCTCGGTAGAGTCCTCGATAAGAAGGTTTAGGACTTGGAACGTGTCCAGTATTGTAATTCGAACTGCCTACAGGGGGAGGGCAAATTGAAGGACTTCAGCCACACCCCCACCCCTACCCTCCTTTATCAAGGGAGTTTGTGTGTGTTCTCAAACCTCAGTCCGAGTTCAAAGCTGAAGTAAGACGCACCTGTCAGTTCCCACTGTTGGGTCCCCCGCCCCGTTCGAAGGGATCTTGAGACTTTCATCAGCTCGACACCTCCGACCCTCACGGCCCCTAGTTCTGGTTCTTTGGTTCGTTCGAAGAGCCCGGTGCTACTCTCCTGACAACGAGATTCATCTTCTAGCTCGCAGAACGCGGGAAGTTGTCCGAGACCTGTCCTTCGCCCTCGGCCTTAGACCCGGTCCTCTTTTCCTCTCAGATCCTGACTAAGACCTAACACCTACGTACTCCACTCCCAGAGAGGGGCCCGAGGCGGGGGCTTGGAGAGAGAAGGAACCGTTTGTCCTGCGGCTGGACCGGTCACTATGGGGCCGTAGAGGAGACGAAAGGATGGGTGGTTGGAGGGCTTCGGTGAGGAGTGGGCCGAGGTCTAGGTCCAAGCTGAAGCAAGGATTGCAGTTCCGAGGGTCCGAGGTGAAGGCCAAGGCTCCCCCGGCCGCGCAGCGGGGGCCTTCAAGGTGGGGGGTGCAAGGTTCCGGGGAGGAAGACGGTGCAGACGTCATCCGTGCGCGGCTGCTTGAGCCTAAGGCGCGTGCGGGATCAAAGGAAAGACACTACCGGCAAACGCCCCCGAAGACTCCTAAAAATACATAAAGGAAAAAAAAAAGGGGGAGACTCTACAGCACCATTGAAATACCAGGGTGGGGTTTGGCTTTACGCTGACTTGAAAGAAATCATTGAGAGGAAGGTTACCGTAAAATCAGTTTCAGAACACCGCTGAAGGACGACTGGGGACCGGGGAAACTAAAGGCAGACCCTCCAAGAGAGTGGGTACTGGAAACGGCCAGTATTCTGAACGCCTTACCTTTCATATTACACAAAACCAAACTCCTAAAATTTTTTAATACTAATAAGACTATATCATATGAAAAACATGTAAATGAAGGAGACCGGCCCGGTACACAGACTGCCCTACAATCAAGGGACTGGTCTGTAGGTTGGGGCACGGGAACCCGACACTTTTAAGTTCGCAAGATTAGTCACTTGGTGGTCCCTCAACGACTTCGGGAATCTGAAATTTCCCATCGTCAAAGCGAAAATCCGTCGTACATAAGTTCAAGACAGGGACGTCAAGGGATTGAACCCATTAAATTAGAGCCGGAGTCAAAGAAAGTAAACATTTTACCTCTTTTCTCCTTACGGTAACATTATTGAACAACTCTCCTACCTTAATTCAGTGTGTAACGGACCGTGGTATCATTCACGAGTCATTTCCCTTCGGGAATAATTGAAAAAAAAGTAATAATTGGTAAAAATATATCGCGGATCCAAATCTACGTCTCGAGACGGTCTCCGACTACTAAACATTCTTACGGGGGTCGGATTTTCTTCTCGATGTCAAGCACTTTACTAATAATGGGACAAATTACTTATTGTTATTAACATCTATTATAAACACCCTCAAAATTTTTATATGCATTGATGTAAATTAGGAAAGTTATTAGAAAAGTAAAGTATTAATAAAAAATTCGTAACAACACATAGTTCGGTCCAAGAACCAAGACCCTTATGTCATCACTTGTTTGTTTTCGAAAACCGGTTAAATTTGATAGCAAAACATTAATATATGTGCACTATTTCGATATTTCTTTTTCCCTCTTAAGAGACCGCGTGAGAAAGTGTTTAAAGTCAGACAACCAATGGAGACCCCTTCCTTTTTCATATTAAACCTCCTTGTATTATCTCGTAGTCATTATAATTGTCACAAGATAAAGAATTGTAAGTGTACCTATAAATAACAATAAAATTTTATCATGTATACATAATACATGTTAAGTAAAGTCTTATTTTTTAAAATTATTTACTGCCTTTTCTCGTGACCACCTTCGTAAATTTTCCCTTTTTTTACAATTTAATTCTCAAAATACTAGTTACCCCATCTTTTCAAGAACGATAGTAGAACAAGTAATTAGAAAGTAAATTTCCCCTTTTTTTAATTTACTTAAAATACTGGTTACACACACACCCCCCCACCAAGAACGAGAGTATAACACGTCATTTATAATCAATAAGACTCCGTGTTTTACCAAGTGAGTAAAATTTTTAACGCGAAAATCACAAACGACCTTCGACATAATCAGCAACTCGTATAAAATCTTGTTCTAAAAAAGACAGGAGTCCTCAAATATTACCTCAGTTTAGTGTCAAACAAAGAGTTAGACACTAGAACCACAGTTGTCACAGTCAAAGTGGACCCTTGGACAATCTTTGTGTTTAAAGTCCGGGTAGGTTCCGTATGACTTAGTCTTTAAGACGTTCACCCCGGGTCGTTCGGTACTGGGAGATCTATTAAGGTGACGTGTGACTTCTAAATTCTGGGTGATCAGACCTAATCATTAAACACTTTAAATCGATTGTAAACAACTCGTTAACGGTGTAGTAAATAGGGTGACTTGGGTACCCAAGTAATTGGACCGTAAGTCAAGTAGGGGGTCGTGGTCAAGACAAATGGTCGCGGTGACAAATGGTCTTCACCGAGTGATCCGTCAGCGTAAGGTGCGGGTCGAGGTGTGGTCGGTCGGCCCGAAGAATGGGTAAATTTCAGTCTCTTATCCAACTCTAGCAAAGCCGGGGTTCTGGAGATTAGTAAACGAAATGGCCTATTTTGACGTACCAAACACGTTCACGCGGTCGATAGGACTCCCTTTGAAGTCTCCCTCGGTCGATGATTTACCAAGTTAATCAGAAAGCGGGGATATGGACCCAGTCTGCTGGCTAAACGTGTAGTCCTGGCGATGACGATGCCTGGAGGTGGTCTCAAAGGACACCGAAGTGGGACGGGTCTGTATCAAGTGGTAGAAAGGCCAGGATTGTACATACGAGTGCGTATCCTTTCATCCATAGGAGACAGAACGAATTACGTGAGGATCATTCATCATCTCAAATTTAAGTATTAAAGAGAAAAATTTTAATTAAAATAAACCGATACGGTCGAGAAGCGACATCGTACACCCTAGATCAAGGGACTCGTCCCTAGTTTCGTCCGTGGGACGTAACCACGTGTCTCAGTATCGGTGACCTGGTGGTCTCGTCAGGATTTCAGTCAAAAAAACTCTTATGTGTGACTATGCAACGTAAAGTAACCAAAGACATAGGGATGAGACCAAGAGTCAGAACCTACGTGTAATCTTAGTGGACCTCACGAAAATTTTGACCGGTCATTTTAATCTTAGGGATTCCAACTCCTGCCTCGTCCGTGGGGTGAGGTCATGAGAACGGACCTTTCAGGGTGCCTGCCTCCTCAGACCGTCCGATGTCAGGGACCCCAGCGTTTCTCAGCCTGTGTTGACTTGCTGAAGTGAAAGTGAAAAGTGAAAGTACGTAACCTCTTCCGTTACCGTTGGGTGAGGTCACAAGAACGGACCTCTTAGGGTCCCTGCCCCCTCGGACCACCCGACGGCAGGTACCCCAGTGTGTCTCAGCCTGTGCTGACTTCGCTGAATCGTCGTCGTCGTCGTTCCAACTCCTCGGACTCACACACACACACACATATTATATATTTAAATATATGATACATTTTACGGTAATATGTAGTAGATTAGGATATGTGTCAAGATCAAATTCCTTGGTCATCGAAAGTTTCAAAAGGTCCACTAAAGTTACACATCTCCATTAACTTTCGGTGACCATACCGTGTTACCGAATGTGCATAATGATCTACGACGACGACGACGATTCAGTGAAGTCGGGACAGGCTGAGACACGTTGGGGTATCTGCCGTCGGGTGGTCCGAGGGGGCAGGGACCCTAAGAGGCCCGTTTTTGTGACCTCACCCAACGGTAAAGGAAGAGGTTACGTACTTTCACTTTTCACTTTCACTTCTGTGAGTCAACACAGAATCACTGAGGTACCTGACGTCAGATGGTCCGAGGAGGCGGGTACCCTAAAAGGTCCGTCCTCATGACCTCACCCAACGGTAACGGAAGAGGCCATAATGATCGATTATGAGTTATTTACAAACTTATCACTTACTTACCTATAAATCTATGAGAAAAATGACTACTCCAGTTCACTGACGGGTTCCAGTGTGTCGATTCTTTATTATATTGTTCTTAGGTTCAGGTTAAGACTGAGATTTAAGGTTCTCGAAAAGTACTGATGTAGTATGTGGTTCCGTTTGTCGTAAATCGTCCGATCGTCTCGTGGATAAGGTCCTTTGACATCGAAAATTATTAATGTCGTAGTATTGTAATTATATCTCTATAATTACATTACCTTTGGATTTTTATTCATTTATAACACAATAATTGTACCCAACTGTACAAATCCGTGTCGATAGATATGGGTGGAAAGGTACTGGTTGATACATAACATTTTCCATTAAATAAAGTCGTTTGTAACTCGTGGACAATGTAGTCAGTAACGAGACACCCGATAACTAACCGACAACGTGTGTCAGGGACGGAAGTTCTGAGAGTGTTGGATCCCTCTGTCCATATATTTGTTTGATTATAACCGACTTTTGATGTTATTGTCTGTATATTTGTTCGATGTATAAAACGGGTCTCCTTCCTTCCTAATTAAGAAATCCATCCCTCAACCCTCTGTCAGTCCTTTTGAAATACTTTGTCCGTCATGAAGTAAAGAGATGTAACATGGGTCGTGACGTTCACCGCATACCTATAGGTGAATCTAATTAACCAATTAAGTATGTCGTTTCCCCGTGACAGAAAGACCTCTCGAACGGTTGGACACTCTGTTTGGATCGGTAAGGAACGAGCTCTTAACTCCGGGGACGACGACGGTAAAACCTTAGTCGAAACCTCCTTTCGTCGACCCTAGTCAGGTACTGGGGTAGTCCCTTCCGTGGTAGGGACTTTCCTACATGTAATCACTATCTCGGGTGTCTCGATCATGAGTCAGGACTTATTTTTCAGGTACTTCTTCTTACCCCCTACCCCTCCCGTCTTTAAAAGTGATATTAATCGAGACCCTCATTGTGTCGACCCCCTCCTTCCCCTCATGTCGGCCACTGATAAAACCCGCGTCGAGGCTAACTGTCCTGTGCACACACCTGACATGACTAGAGTCCCGGTCCGACGGACGGACACCACACACCACACCCCCCCTTCCGGATCCCGTCGTCTTCGTCCTGTCGGTGTGTCCGGCCTGCCCCATGGTCGCGGAGCTGAAGAGAGGAACCCTGCGACAGGTTTGAGGCTCCCGGTATCCGGTTCGACTCGCTACCCACGACTCCTCCTCCACGACCAGTGTGACAGTCCCCCTCGGGGGACCCCGAAGGCTGAAGTACCCCCCCGGCTCGTCTCCTTTGGAAATGTCCACAGGTTCCATTCCCTCGGATATAACTCCAAAGTCCCTTTCCCCTTGGGTTCCCTTGAACCCTTTTCAGTACACTACCGGATATCCCCTCTTCACCCTCCGACACTTCTTCACCTCACCCTCACCCGTCCACCAGCTCCCTCGTACGAGTTTAGACTACCCCCCCCACCCTTATCATAGACTCGTCACCGAAGAACATCCCCCGATATCTTTTCCCTTAGGGACCAAAGACCCTCGTCTTTTTTTCTTTCTGACCGAACCAAGGGACGCAGTGGTATCGTCGTCTCCGGGTCCCGACCGGGAGGTTAGAGGACCCGGACACGGAGAGATGAGATTTGAGGTCCTTACATCCCTTCCGAGAGTAAAGATTGATTTAACCACACACTACTCGACTTCGACAGAGTAGGTCGACTCGGGTCGGAACGGGGAACAGGAGAAAGGGATACGGTCTAGGAAAGAGAGTGATCCGTTCTGAATAAAATCCATGATCCTCCCAATACCGTTCTAGACTGGACAGTCTACTTCAACAATAGTAAAACCAAAGTATCGTGTTAGAATAAAAAGAGTTGACATTTTACATCCATTATTATCATGGATGAGGTACCTATGATTTAAGACTTCCTAATTTAAGTTATTTTGCACAACTCACGAACCGTGACACGGATTGTAAATCATTCGTGAGTCATTTACTATGGGTGATGATGATAATAATGAAATTGTATACATACACACACGTGTGTGTTGTGTGTGTGTTAGTATTAGAGTCTTAGACGACCTGAGGGAGGTCAGACCTTATGACAAGATTTTAGAACTGACATATCTATTGCCACGGATCCTAAAGTTCCTGATCTTCTCTTTCTTATAACCGATCGTATCTATAAAGGAAACCTCCTTTGGGAACTCCGCTATTGGTGGTAAAGGTCATGCAGAGAGGGTCCGTAAAAAGGGGTTCGGAGAAAGTAAATCGTTAATGGGATGGAGGGAAGTATGTTACAATAAAAGAGGTCAATCGTGGAAGAAGGGAGATCTAACTGGGGGAATTGACAGTGGGGAACGGGGAGAGGTGGGAAAGAATGGGAGATTTCATGACCCACCGGTTTTTTAAGTGAACCCAAAAAGTCATTATAGCATCCCTTTTTGGACTTGTTTGAAAAACCGATTGGGTTATTTTAGGGGAGGTGTGTACTAAGGAAGGACAGGATTGAGGAAAGTAAGATAAGGGGGAACCTCGGGAGGGAGTGGATGTCAGAGAGGAGGTTGTGGAAGAGTCTAGGCTTCTGCCTCGGTCCGCCCGTCTCGTCCTGAGGCTCTCTCCCTAGTCGAAAACCGGTAGTTACCCCAGAGGACGTGGTCGGAGAGAGTACGGTCACGATACCCGGAATAGCTACGGAGTCCCTTAGTCGAACAAGAGTGACACGCCGCCATACCTAGGGAGGTGGGGTCGGATAGGGGTCGGGGGATCAGGTCCCGAAGGCAACGGACAGAGTCGAGATACAGAGTGACTGGACTGAAGTCGATGATTGTTCATGGATAAAGACGAACACATAAAACAACCTCGTGCCTACAAACACATACGGAGAGTCTCGTGAACTTACACCCATGCACCCGGATAGAATCTGGGGAACGGACAGAGACGTAATAGTATAGAGAGAAATTCGGGTAAAGGTGAGTTTCGGACGGTTCGTCTAAACGGAGGGTCAAGTAGAAGTTTAGAGATGAGATAGGTCGGGTAGGTAAGGTGGGTTTACGGTCAGGGGAGTGGGGTATGCCGGAAGAGGGTAGAGGAGATCTAGAGAGATCGATAGTCAGTAGGTCGAGTAAAGAGTTCAAGACAGTAGAAAGGGTAGGTCCCATCTCCTGCTCCCTGGACACGCTAGAGGTAGGGGCCCACTCGAAGTCCGTGCCAGTGGGAACAGAGGTGACTCAGGACTCGGGGGTCCTCGAGGTCAAGGGGTCGGAGAGGTCGGGCCCTCGGAGGAGAGCGGGGGACTGTCACTCCGAATGATACCTCTCTGTCTGTCACTACGACTACCGGGTCGGTGGGTCCTTTTCGGGGCGGCTGGGGCGGCGGCTCCGGGGTGTTCCGGGTGGGGAGGTCCTCGGGGTGGCCTACTCCAGATGGACAGACTGTCGGGACGTCTCGGCCGTGGACGACAGGAACCGGGAGGGTCGGTCCCACTGTCAGCACACTCGAGGGGTAGAACCCTCCTACCCTGTTGAGAAGTCGGTGGGGGACGGCTTCGGGACGACAACGGGGTACCGGGGGAGGCCGGACCGGGAGTAGAGTAGGGATACCACCCCGGACAAGGGGTGGGTCACCGTCTTCTAGAATGGTGGTGGATATGGGTCTTCCGGTTTGTTCGGTCACTCACGTACTTGAGGAAAAGTAATAAGTCCTATGAAGTCAAACTCAGGATTTAGATTGGGGGGAATTGATATGTAAGACAGTTATAGATGGAATACGAAGGGAACTTATGTCAGAACCCTTATCCACCTCTTCCCCTCCCCTTTTATTAATCAGAGTGCTAGGGGTAATGAAAAAGACAGACTTGGTCACCCTATTTTTCTATGTCCCCCAAAGAAGTTGGATTGGGTCCTTGCCGGATTCATCCCTTCAACCTTTCCCTGTACTTAACTACTTCGCAAACGGATAACCACACTATAACGATCTACAGTCTACCCACTCCCCTCGTGTCTGTACCCCGTCCCCTCATAAATCTTCGTCCTGTCCCCGTATCCCTAAGAAGTCACAATGACTTCCGTATTGTAGCCTCGACGGAAACCGTGACGATCAAGGTACTTCTAAGGACCCCTGATCCTCCGATACCTTATCAGTACTCTAGGGATCCTTCATCACCTCCCTCTCTAGAAACCGAAGAATAGAGTCCGTTATTACATCCGGACCCGTCTTTTTCGGATAAGGTGAATAGAGCCCGAGAGATGATAAAAACTACACTCGATGTCATGTTCCAAATTCTCACTTCAAAGAAGGACAGAATGCGGAGGGTATCGTGAGGTAAGAGCAGTGGAACCTTTAGAACCCTAATGGGGGATCAAGAGTAGGGAGCGAGGAGAGAGGGTGGTGAGACTAAGGACTAGTTATCTTAAAACACGGAGATTCAGACCTTATCTCCGATTCCTGCACTGTCAAGTGGGAGACTGTAAGGACTCTCACAGGGTACAGGGTGTTTCTTTAAGGTCTATATGTAAATCCTAGGGTACGAATTGGGGTTAAGAGGAAAATCGTGGGAGAGGGAAGGGGTAGTACGACCTACTCTGACATCAATCACCGAGTGCCTATAAAAATCGGTTCGTCTGGAGTAACAAGTTACGTGACCTCACTTCCCCCCCTCCCATCCGTCCACGGGTACAGGTAGTGTGGCCCCGAACACCCCGTCGACTCTCCTCCCTTCCCCGGTCCGAGGTTTTTATCGTGTCACTCGAGTAAGTCGACGGTCGAGACCCCGGTTCTGTTTCCCCGAAATTTTCCGTACCCCCCACCGAGTTCGACCAGGACGAGGTCGGTTGTGACGGAAAGAGCCGTACCTCTGAAAACTCGGGTAGTCGGTTCTCGGGGAGTCGGTTCGGTCGACGTTGTTTCGGGGTTTGGGTCAAGGACTCGAGGTCCTGGGTAAGATACGTCCATGATGGGAGGGTATCGGTTCTCTCAAGACCTTAGATCTTACTTTCCCTGATATAGTTGCCATATCCTTCCCTCCAGAAACCCTTTCTAGAATGGGGGAATGGGGGAAGAGGAACAACGGAAGGATAAGGAAGAAAAGAGTCCTCAAAGTGACGGGAAAAGAGTCCTACCCGATTACGATACCGGTGTACAGTGTCCCCAAACACTGTTGTACTCGACACCTTTTGAGTACCTCCCACACACACTCTCTCTCTTCACACTTATGAGATACTTATATACCTTTGTACACACATCCTCGGAGACCCTCTTCTTTACTCACTTATTCTGCAACACACACGTCGATCTCTTAGGGTCCCTGCCACCTCGGACCACCCGACGGCAGATACCCCAGCGTCTCAGCCTGTGCTGCCTTCGTTGAATCGTCGTCGTCGTCATAGTTCTTTCGAAACTATCATTACTAATGAGTATCACCTGGAATCCAATTTACGATTTCACTGGATATAATAGAGTGACTTAGGAGTATCGTTAAGACACTCCATCGGTAATCGGAGTAAATGTCTACTCCTTTGACTTGAAGTAACTCTACTTCATTGAGAGGGTCCTTGGCTTTAGACTCGATTCGATACTGAGGTCACGGATAGAGATCCTGATAACACACCATGTCTACAACCTTACCCACCTTACCGACGGGTTTAATCTTTCCTCGAACTATAGAACTCACCTTTCATCCACCTTAAAGTTCTTAAAAAGTCCTCCTTGACCCCTAGTGCCTAATCTCTCATTGACACAGGTTCAGTCCCAGGATCGTCGTCCCGTCGGAGAGGGTAAAGGACCGGGGTGGAGGGTCCGGGGTGTACCGGACCCTCCGGGACAGGACCGAAGGGAATCGTGTGTCAGGAAAACACGGACGGACCACCACCACGGACTCGTGAGCTGGATCTTCCAAACTTTATATCCCCCGAAGAAAGCTGAGATTTTCTTCGGGTGAGGTGAGGGTCGGAGTCGAACCCCCTTTCCTCTAACATAGTCGACCACTGGAACTCTATAGGATTTCTAAACCTTCGAGCGGAACCTCTCGTTGTGAGACCGAAAAGGACGTAGAGCCTAGACTCCGGTAGGGACCGACACTCATCGTCCCCAAATTCCGTGTTTCCTCACGGAACCTCCAATCTTCCGTGTCTTAAAACAGGGTTGACAATCACTGTCACAGAACCGATCGCCTTAAGACCCTTCTTCTCGATGGACCCGATACGTACATACAAAAACACACCTGTGTACCTAAATATGTACACAGATAATTGACCCCAGATATATTCGATCTCATATACCCTTACTCCCTCTTTTTATGTAGACTCTCGTATTTGAGTATCCACGGAAAGGGATCCCGGTATAAGAACAACTTTGTTACACACCCTCAATAAAGACACTTACATATACTACACCGAATGTACTACCATCACTTTAATACTTACTTCTAGTGGTGACGATTCCTAGGAAAATAGGAATCGTGTCCCATTCCCCATCCTATTCCCCTTCAGGGTTTGAAAGACTCTTCGGGAGATTGCACCAGAGACCACCCTCTTCACAGGGAAGAGTAGAAAAGAATGGGACCCTGGACGAAGTACAGGAACGGACGGTACGCTTCACTGGGGGGGGAGGGGGTGGGAGTGTAACGGTCGGTCTTTACCTCCCCTCTCCCCCTGTTCACACACCACACTCATTTTCACTAAAGGTCTTTCTGTCCTCGTCTCATCTCCCTCCTCTCGACACACCAGTCTCACCACAGTCCCGTCGGTTGATCCGAGACGGAAGGGAAGGTAACAGGAACCAAAGTGGAAAGTGGAGGTGAGACGGGGGTTCAGTCTCCTGAAACGACGTCCATCCTTTCGGGAACACCCAATCCGGTCACTTTTCCGGTCTCCATCTCCGGATTTCCTTGACCCTCCTCCCCTCTTGGAACCCCGAGTGTCTACGTATGACTGGTGGGGGGAAGAGGAGAGGAGTCTCGATGTTTCCCGTCTCTCGGAGGTTCTCTCCTCACACTTCCTCCGGTTCTGGTTTACGGCCTGCTAACGTCGGGACGAGTGGCGTCGGGGGTTGGGGGTGAGGTTCCCCCATGACTACAAATTCTTTGCAGCCGTCTCTCGGTTCTTCATGTGGAATCACTCGAAACCCCGACGGCGCCCCTGGCCGCGACTCCTCCTCCTGCCGAACGGAGGTTGGTCACTCAGGCTCGACCTGCTTCTCCGAAAGAGGCTGCGGGCGTCGGAGTGGTTGGTCAGGCTGACCCTGTCGGGGATGGACCTGTACCTCGATCGGTCCGGCTCGAGTCCGTGTCGTCTCCTGGCCCCCGACCCTCCCGTCGACTCACTCCGGAGGCCCGCTCCCCGGGTTGAGAAACTTGTCGTCGCGGTCGCGCGTCGGAGGTAGTGGGTCGTCGACCGGGTCCTTCCAGGTCACCGGTGCGAGTTGCCCGTCCCGGACGTCAGAGGTGGAGCCGGTGTTTCGCGAGGCGGTCTCCGCCGAGACGAGGGTAGGTCGGGAAGCGGTCGGGGACACCGGTCGGGGTCTGGAAAGGAGGGACCGACACCTTGGAGATGGAGTCAAGGTTCGTATAAATTGGCAAGTCGATCCGGGAAATGAGGGCCAAATGTTCGCGTCGCCAGTCCATGGTGGAGACACTAAAAGGCCGGAGATCGAGGGTTCTCCCGTTTACTCTCGGACCCTCCGGAGGGGAGGCGGGGTGGCGGAAAGGACAGAGGAGGCGTCCCATGGTGAGGGCACGGGTCGAAGTGAAGTCCCCAAGGGTCGGTGCACGGTCAGGGGCGAAGGGGGTCGTGGGGTGCAGGGGGGCCGGGGCACTGCCGGTGGTCGAGGGAGATGTAGGGTCGGGGAGTTGCAGGACAATGTGGTCCGCCTCGGAGTCTCCGGGGGCGGGGGCGATCGCCTCGACGGTACTGGAGGTGGCGAAGATAGAAGGACAGCAGCGGAGACTCTGGACGACGCGCGGGTCTTCGCGGACGGGGATCGAGACGCCGGGGACTCGGGGGGTCGCGAGCCCTCGTTGCGTAGAGGCACGGTCGACGAGCGTGCCCGTAGGAGGTCCTCCGGGCCGCAGCCCCTTGGGCTTTCGTCTACAAGGCCAGTCCTTTACTCCTCTGCTTCTTGAGCGGGTTGGGGCTCGACGATAGCAACCACGTTTTGGACCTACTTTTTGGGGCCCGACCCCCTCGCCTTAGACCAGGGCTCCTCCTACGAGACTCGGAGCCCCGACTTCGGACGTTAAAGTACGTCGGTGGTCCGCCGTCCTCAATGTTCTGCAACGGAGTGCACTGTCGATTTTGTGGCGGAGGTTGCCGAGGGTTCTGGGGTGGGGGATGCTGAGGATTCTGAGGTGGGGGTCACCGAGGATTCGGGGGAAGAGCTCGCAAGGAGCTACCCAATCACTTGCCCCGCCGGGGAAGCCGACCTTAGGGACTTTGTGGTTCCGAAGTCCCCTCCCCACCCCTCGACAAACGGTTTGCAGTCTCGGCTCGCCTGTCCATACACCACCTTCGAGGTGGACCAGGACCGGAACCGGGAGCCGGGTCTTCGGGAAGAGGCTGGGGAAGTGACGGGAGAAGGACCTTTATAAGTGGGTTATATGCACGGGGTGGAGGATAACGAATGTTGGGTGACGAGAGTGGGAAAAAGGGGGTGCGACGGGCTTGAGTGGGATCATTCTGGGTTAGGGTTCCCGGAGCCCGTCGGTGATTCGTCCCGTAGTTCCGAGACCTAAAGTACGCCGTGGTCGGGATGGTTGAATTTTGACGGTACAAGACAAAACTACTCCAAGGGGGCTGAGGACCTGGGTGGAGGAGTCCCGGAGGGTTTTGACGGTCTCAGGTCCTCTAGGCGGCTAAAAGTTGAGGTCGCGGGGTCGGGTGACGCCTTGGGGACCGGGGGTGACACGAACGGGGGTCTCGCCGGTGATGTAACCTACTCGGGTAGACCTCCTGTCTCGACCGGAGTCGGGGGTAGGAATCGGGTGGGGGAGGAGGTCTCAGAGGGTCCCCAGAACCCTGAAGGGGGTCGAGGACACCGAAGGTTCATCGGTCCGGGGCCAAGAGTCGATGGTCTTGTCCTACCGTCCGAGTACACACCTCTGGACCCCGCCCGGTGGTGACTTGTCCCGTGTCGAGGGTCCTGGTTCCCCTCCACCTTGTAGGTCAAGGATTTTAACGAAGAGGAAGGGTTGTGAGAGGGACGCGGGTGACGGAGGGGAGGGGGGCGGGGTTCGTCCGATTTAAGGGGGACGGTCTCTATCAAAACCTCAACCACAGGACAAGGGGTCGAAGAAGGACCGAGGGTTGGAGGGACGACGGAAGGTCGGATGAGAGAGACGAAACCACAGACACGAAGAGAAGCATCAAGGAACGGACCTAGAGACAGAAATCCAGAGAAGTGGATGTGAGGACACGACCAGGGATAAAGAGATGTAAACACGGAAAAAGACACCCGGAACAAAATTGTAAGTTACTCTTTGTGTGTCCCTTCAATGATGATTCTGGAGTCCACTCTTCGAATGGTGGTCTGTCCGTCGTTTCCCTGACTGACTGGGGGATAAACGTAATTCAATGAACGACAAGGAGTGAGAAGAAAGGGTCGAACCGCCCATATAAGGATCCGTACACATACAGACACTTACACACACATACACGTTCACACACGTACTTGTGTCTACATGAGAAGACAGACTCCGTTCTCATTCTCCTCTTCAGATGTATTTCTGGGTTAGACCCAGAGTGGAAACGTGACTACTTCCTTCTCAGTCAACAGGAGTGTATCTCCTGTATCTCCAAACAAGAGTGTATCTTACAGACCTCCCCTCTTTCTCTAACTGATCTCAATTTATAGTAGTAGACGTCGTTTACATCTCGTAGAACACTTTAAATCTCACACTCCTCTGTGCTTCCTGGTCCCGTCAAACATACCCAACTCAATGTAGTCAATCTGGTCGTTATCTTGATTCTTAAGACAAGGAGTCCTAAAGTCTTTCGATTGTTGAACTCTCCGGGTACGACTCGTTGTTTCGTAGGTCCTTTACTTTCTTTTAGAGGAGACTCTTACTGGTTTAGTAACCGAAGTACCGGAGTACTTGGATTCTGTCTTTCCTTCCCCTTTTCTTGGAATTACACCGTTCATTCCATCTTCGGTCTTCGTCCTGTCTTTACTTACTTTAACTAACTCTCAATCTCCTCGTACCAATCCCACTCACGTCACAACCATCTCATTATAACCTATTATTCTTTGGTCAGCACATGCTTTCCCCCTGACCCTCTTTTACTCCTTCTTTATACATAAACAATCTCTCTTCCCCCTACTACCATCTCCCTACGCTCTTACACACGACTTACAACTTTTTTGTCCATATAGACACAAGGGAGGACACTTAGACAAGGAGATAGAAGACGTCGAACAGTATTGATGGACCCTTTCCCATTCCTTTGTGGGTCTCGGTTTTGGAGAAAAATCACGATGGGGTAGGGCATTTAGGATCGAGAATGAGGAAAGGTCCAACTCCAGGACTAGAGACAGGATCTCTCTATGCCTGAGGGGAGAGTGGTACTGGTGGTCAGTGAAAACGACGAACTGGACCTTTGACTAGTAAAGGAAACGTATAACTCACACTTGGTGTCACGAAACCAAACACGTGTTCTTATTTGAATACGGGACATAGAAGACAACAGTAGAACAGAGCAAAGAACGGATTTAGGTCCAGAGGGGAAGTAGAATAGATTAAGTAAAAGGGGTTAGGACTAGAAAAAGAGTCGAGGACGGGAGGACAAAAAATGACAAGACGGGAAGTGGGGTTCCGGAAAACGAGAAGAGATGGTTAAGACAGGACTGGGGCACATCGGTGGAGGTAAGCCAAGGGAGACAGATCTAAGAGAGGCAGAGGTAGGGGACAAGGTATGGAGAGTCTACTCCGGATTCGAATGTCTTGGTTCTGTTAAACTTTTCCGGGAGATTGGGAAAACGGTAGTTGTAAAAGGTCGATGGACCTCCTTTATTTCCCTTCCGTCACCGACTTCCACTTCCACCCCACTCTCTTCCTTCTCCCTCTCTCTTCCACCTAGTCGGACCTAACTCTGATTATTTTTTCTTCCGTGACCTTTCGTCCGATCTGAATCTGAAAACTCTTCCCTTCAAGATAATGAGGTCAAAATGGTCGTCCCCCGTCTAAACACGGTTATTGGTCGGGATACTGGGACTAGACAGTGTTCATTCGTCGGAGAGTCTTTTAAGGGGACCTCCTCCCGTACTACTGGGTGAAGTTATGAGAACGACCCTTTTAGGGTACCTGTCTTCTCGGACCTGCCCATGTCACGTACCCCAGTGTTTCTCAGTGTGTGCTAACTTCCCTGACTTGCACGTGCGCACGTGTGTGTCTTAAGGTTTCGTTCCCGAGTCTTTTGGATGTTATGTATAAGACAGAAGTAAGTGTATCATCAAAACCCATGAGTTAGTATCTTCTGGTTTTAAAACCAACCAAAAACACCCAAAACTCCCCTCCTACCACTACTACTGTTTTAGTGGAAAACGATGAATACAAAAAAGCAGATTGACGAAAAAACCCAATCCTCTCTTGTCTCCTTTTCCTGTTTTCTACTCCATAGACCTCCGATTTGACCAAACCAGTCTCCGGTTCATCTCCCCTCGTCCCTCTTGAAAACCGGGGATCAAGTCAAGTCAAGTCAAGTCAAGTCAGCGAGTCAGCACAGGCTGAGAAACGCTGGAGTGCTTAGCGTCGTGCGGTCCGGAGGAACAGGTAGTGGTTGAGGGCCTCAAGTGAGTCTGAGTGCAGGTAGTTCAGTCACTACGGTAGGTCGGTAGAGTAGGAGAAGAAGGGGAAGAGGAGGACGGGGGTTAGGGAGGGTCGTAGTCTCAGAAAAGGTTACTCCGTTGAGAAACGTACTCCACCGGTTTCATGACCTCAAAGGCGAAATCGTAGTAAGGAAGGTTTCTTTAGGGTCCCGACTAGAGGAAGTCTTACCTGACCAACCTGGAGGAACGTCAGGTTCCCTGAGAGTTCTCAGAAGAGGTTGTGATGTCAAGTTTTCGTAGTTAAGAAGCCACGAGTCGGAAGAAGTGTCAGGTTGTGAGTGTAGGTATGTATTCCGTTTCATAACAGAGACGAAAACTTATACGATAGATCCAACCAGTATTGAAAAGAAGGTTCCTCATTCGTAGAAAATTAAAGTACCGACGTTAGTGGTAGACGTCACTAAAACCTCGGGGTTTTTATTTCAGACTGTGACAAAGGTGACAAAGGGGTAGATACAGGGTACTTCACTACCCTGGCCTACGGTACTAGAAGCAAAAGACTTACAACTCGCAATCCGGTTGAAAAAGTGAGAGGTGAAAGTGAAAGTAGTTCTCCGAAAAATCAAGGAGAAGTGAAAGACGGTATTCCCACCACAGTAGACGTATAGACTCCAATAAATATAAAGAGGACCGTTAGATTGGACTTGGATATTTCAAGTCCTACCCTTTTCCTGCACCAGTCCTTTTCACCTATCGAGTATCTTCCTGTTTTACCATAAGACCCTCGATGTCTTCGGTGAAGGATTCCGTCGATGTCGTACCACCACCGAGGTCGTCTCCACTTTGTCGACCAACGTTTTGGACTCGTCTTCTGTCCTCCTAGGTCCCACAAGAACGTCGATGACTCTTTCCCGAGTCCGTTTACTGTCTGGAGGTCCCACGAGAGTTCGAACACGGGGTCGGGTCTCCGAAGAGATCTGGTCACACTTACCCTATCAGGTCTTTTAAGATTCATCCTTGGAGTCTCTCATTTCGGGACCGTCCAGTCTTCGGAGATACAGGAAGAGTCCTTCTTCCTATAGATAGGTCCCTCTTCACTGTAGACAGGAGACTCATCCGACTCGACTCGTGGGGTTGTCGTTTACCCCCATTTTTACTCCTTTGACCGAGTTCAAATCGGGGTGTAGTAGGGACTATCGGATTCGTGACCTAATCCAATTAAACCAGGGAATAGGACGATTCTAGACCGGGAGGGTCTTCTTTCTGAGCGAATAGGTCCTTGAAAGTTTCCCGTGAATTTTGTAACACTTGTCTTTAAGGGAAGAGGTCTGTATCGTAGAATTCGGAAGGGTGGGTGTACAGGGAGTTCGGGGCCGGATGTAACCGAGACGTACCGAGAGGTCTGTGCAAGACCAAGAGTGAGAGGGTGAGGCTTAAGGACAGGTGGTGAACGACGGACGAAGGAGAGAGGGAGAGTCAAAAGTCAAAGAGGGACTCACGAAGAGACCTAGACTCGGAGATCCACGGTTCCTTCCCCTCAGGGACCCGTCTCACTAGGAACCGAGTCTGTCGAATTACCCTCTTAAGGTTTCCGAAAAGGATGGGAAGGGCTCGGAGACCCGTTCCTCCCGCCCTAGAACCAAGGTCCCAGAGTCATGGGGGACACGGTAAACTCGACGAACGCGAGTAGTAGAGATAATTATTGGTACGAGGGAGGGGGTGACGGTCACGACGGGGGTGCGGACGGATCGAGCCCAAGAGATCAGTGTCGTCGAGTCAGAAGGTCTCGACGACCTGGGGTCCCTCTCGACTGGTGGCGGACTCGTCGGCCATTCAGAGGTCGACTACCGGGTTCCCCGACCTCGCGGAAGACAGTGACGACACAGACACAGACATTGTCACTGGGAACTAGGGTCCCCTCGACGGGGGAAGGAGGTAGATATGAATAAGGGGTCAACAGGTCAACTCCCCCCGGTGTCTCTCAACCTCCCTCTTCCTGAGGTCTCCCACCCCCCTGACTCTATAACCCCCTCTGTGACTTCTTTGCCCGTCTCCCCACCTCTGACTCTCCGACCCACCTTTTATTCTTGGATCAACCCCGACTCTCCTCATGTCCCTTTCAGGTAAATCGTCAAGGACCCGAGGTCGACGTCGTCTGGGGTGATTCGTTCATCTTAACGTCCACACAACACTCTATCCTGAGTCATCTTCTGTCGTAAAACGACTCTGGGTCGAAGACACTTCCTCCCCGACCTTAAACATAGAAAAAGGTCGAACAGGGGTAGATGACGGTCCAGGATACTCATACAAAGACAGGAGGGACTTAAAACACGACGACACTATAACGACTTAACTATGCGTAGTTCCAAGTTTACAGGGGACTGGAGGGAGACGTGAGACCAAGATCCCAGGTCAGTCCCGACCCCTCCCGTCCCCCCTCACTGACCCTCTCGTCTTCGTCACGACACTGGAGGGTCCGGTACTAGGTCGACCGGGTTCCCTCCCCGTTATTGGAGAAGTAGGATACCTCTTACAAAAACCGACCTAGAGGAGTTACGACCGTCTTGTAAAAAAGCCGAGGTGGGGGTGGAGGGGTGGGGACGGGACCCCGAACCCCCTTTTGACTCTCTGATCTCGAACCTTACTGTCGAGGTTTGACTCTCCGGGTACGTTTATTTTTGAAGTATAGTACGGTTTGGTTATTTTAGACCCACGTAACGGGATGGACATTAAACAAACAAAATAAGGGTTGTATTGTAACATAAGGATTTGAGACGTGGTAGAGACACATTTTGTCGACTTATCTCTCCAACCATCTTCCATCCTTGTCCCCCATATAGATATGAAAGACGAGACGAAGGATTCTTCTCTTCGGTATTTCGTTACCCAAAAGTGGAAAACACACACAAACACTCAGCGAGCCAGCACAGTCTGAGAAACGTTGAGGTACCCCACAACGTGCGGTCCGAGGAGGCAGGTACCAGGTACACTAAAAGGTCCGTTCTTATGATCTCACCCAACGGTAAAGGAAGAGGTCCCCTAGAAGGACTGGGTCCCTAGTTTGGGTCCAGAGGACGTAACGTCCGTCTGACAAATGACAGACTCGATGGTCCCTTCGGAAAAAGAGACTTTTTAGATTACTTCACAAAAAGGACTTTCAGAAATTCGTCATGGATGACCCCTATGAGTGAGATGTGGGACAGGTAGGAAGTCGAAGGGGAAGGGTGGGACAGGTCCGAGGTAGGTGGAGGTGTTACGGCGAGAGTCCCTGGGGTCGGGGGTTATTCTTCTCCTTTAGGTCGTTCGACTAGTACCTTGAGTGACCTCCATACCGTACAAGCGTGGATGGATCATACCCTGAAGAATCATTCTCATAGAGACCGGGTTTTCAAGGTCTTTATAGTATTCCAACATATACAGAATTCCACTTCTCTATACTTCTCTGTGCTCCTTAAACCCCCCCCCCACCCCAAATGTCCCCACCCCCTCCCCCTTCTTGTTCTTTCTTAAGTTGTGACTGATGAGGGGGAAGGTGGGAAAAGTGGAACATTAGACTCTGTCATTATAGGGACGGTACAATGGGTCGCGTCCAGGTTCTGTTGTCCTGGGTGTCCAGTTACTCCACACAAACTTCTCTTTTGTATATACGACGTCTGACCGTGTCTCATTCCAGAGTTATTCTCGAATTAAAGGAATGAAGAAAGGGGTCTTGCTTCCTCGAAACAGACTCGTGAATTTTGTCTTTTAAGGAACTCGTAAAAAGGACCCCCATCTGCTCGAAAGGATTATGGCTCTCCGACAAACGTCGGTCTCAAATACTCTTCTTCTCTTCCCTTTCTTCAACTCTGTCCTCAGATATAAATCTCCACCGGAAACCCGAAGGGGGGTACGATCCAAAGGGGTTACAAGAGGTGGATACTACAAAGAAATGAGAAAACAGAACATGGGGTATGGAGACAATGCGGTACATGGGAGAGGTGCGGTGAAATCATAAGGGGCAGAAGGGGAGATGTGGGGTAAAGGGTACGCAAGAAAGGTTGAGGTTTGGGTCCTTTAGTTTTAGGGAGTATCTGATCTGTCTTAAATTGGTCTGTAGTCTCTGTCGTAGACGAAGGGAGTCACTGGAGGTGACCCTGTGTGTGTGTGCGAATCAACGCCTACCGTCGACGTAAACCTTGATCGTTTGGGGTGAAAGGAGAAGGGAACAGAGACGGAGGGGTGGAGGGACTTTCCAGCTGTTCTCTCAAGTCCGGACTTGGACCCGTTCTTCTAGTCACAGGGTTCTCTGCACTACAACCTCCTCGAAAGCGACGAGTGATTGGCCCCGAGGTTCTACAAGTTTGACTCCGTCAACGCACACCTCTTCAAATAGATACTTTTGGTGGGACTACAGAAGAGACTGTCGAGTTACCACTCAAATCTTGAGATGTTGAGAGTTTCGGATCACGAAGAAGACTGTCGAAGAACCGTCCGGGTCTCAAAGGTTTTATAATAGTTGGAGGGGAGGGACGTTTAAATATTTGAGTAATTGGGGAGTCTATATCGTACGGAGGTTATCTACGTCCCACTTAATGCTAGGTGGGACTTTGATTTAAACATAGAATCTCGACCACTTCGTCCCACTCCTCATGGTGTGGAAGTCTCTCTTTTAAGGAGGGGTCATACCAATTCATAATTTCTATCCTAACGGTCTATTTCGTGTCCTACGGGCCAGGATACAAAATTTAAACTCTATGTGTGATTTGTTCGATATCTCTATATAAATGTCATGGTCTTTATTTCGGTTATAAAATATTACGGAAATTTACCACATATTAGATATGTATTTAGTTGAGATGAAGTCAATGTTTTTATTTCAACTCTATGTGTGTTTATCAAAAAAATATTTCATATAGAGCGTGTTATAAACCATACATTGAAAGAAAAAAGAATTAACTTCTGTGAATCCCTTAAGGGACCACCAGGTCATCAATCCTGAACCACGAGAGTGACGGTCCTCGGACCTAAGAGAAGGACCAGCCCCTTAATTCTAGGGTGTTCGGTACGTCGTGTCAGTTTTTTCTTTGTTTTTAATTTCTATTAAATTTAAACTTAAAGTCTATGTGTTATTAAAAAATCATATTCACACAGGGTAATTTATAAACCCTGTATTTTTAATTTAATCTTTTATGTCCTATGGGTCAATTTAAACTTAAAGTCTATGTACTACCTATGAAAGAATATAGATTTATACAGGGTACTTATACATCCGTATAAACATGATTTTTTGATAACAACACATAGACTTTAAGTTTAAATTGACCACAGGACACTAAAAAAACACACACGTTTTTAGAGCGTCGGGATCTTTCTCCATTCACTTAAAAATATCAGTAGAGAAGAACTCGGTAAGAAAATAAATTCCCAGTCAGATTCCCGGTATCTACGTTCCTGACTTTGGTAGGTAATTGCGGGTTGTAGGGAATCAGTCCCAGTAAGAGGTTTCTCTTCATCCCTAACCTCTCCCCGGTCCGTGTTCTACAATGTCGACTCCTCCTCCCCTAACAGAGGTAAAGGAAAGAAGGAGGAGGTAGAAAGGGTTCGTCGGTCCCCTCTCACTTTTATCTACGGATGTACCCCGGTCCCCGTCCTCACAGACGGTAACCGGGTATACATACTCGTCTTGTTTTAACGACTCGGCCGGTATAGATTGAAATCCTCCGGTTTTCGGGAGGAGGGACGGACACAGACCAATGTGACCCACCTCGCACCCCCACACACACCACCCACCGGTCCTCTCGGAGGACTTCCTCAACCGTCCCAATAAAAATCCGAAACCCCTACTTAGGTCACAACGGGAAACCCGGTGGGAAGGGGGATGGACGATGTCAAAGTGGCAGTCCTTCAGGACCAAGGGATACGTTGCTTTCCTCCTTCCCTCTCCTTCTCTGTATGAAAAAAATAGACAATCTGTTCTACCACCCTCTCTCCGTCTCTAGAGGAATCAAGGAGTTTAATTCCGACCCAAGAGGTACGGTTTGGGTTAGAGAGTTTAAAATCACCTTGTCTTCAGAACTAGGAAAAACGTAACCATTCCTACCCTTTCCCCTCAAACCTGTTTTTGAACGGAGATAGGATCTACATTAAGCTTCTTGACTTGGTTACCCCAACATAGGGAATTCCTCTCAAATTAAAGAGAGTCAGTCCAAATAGGTGATTGTAGATCACCTACCCCTTCAGAGTCTCCTAAGTCCCAGAAACTCAACCGGTAACAGAGACTAGTCAAGTATGAACGATACCATAAGGGACACGGGTAACGATTGGAAGGGGAGTGAGACAGGAGAGAAAAGTCCTAGTGAAGGTCTTCAAGTAAGGGTGTCACCCCCCTGTCGACCCCTGTCGACCGGTCCCTAAGAGGATGTCGTTCTCGTCACAGCCTCCGGTCCGTCCCTCTTCACCGAGACGGCCCGTCATACCGAGACTGGTCGTTGTGGTAGCAGTCCCGAGACCCAGACCGAGACCGGGACCTAGACCCCCACGTCCACCAGGACCCCCGGTACGCCCGTCTCCTCCACGACGACCGTGTCGTCCCCAACCGCTCTGTCCTTGTCCATTCATAGGAGTGGGTTCTCAGTTCACAGACCAGGGATTTCGTCTCTTTAGGGATCCTTACTCCGGACCTGACCCACAACCTATGTCCTTTCCGGACGACTCTATAGAACTGCCCAGAAGACCCAGGTCTTCCTATATCTCTGTACAGATAAGGTGGGTCTTCAGGATAGAGAGTCAGTGGAAAGAGAGTAAGTAGTGTATAGACTGAGGTCCGATAGTACCAAAGCGTTTGGTATTTGTTAATGATCGTACAAAATGGAAACCAGGGGTCGGGGATCGCTGAAGAGATCATGTCTCGAGATCTGATTAAAGGTAAAGGAGGATTGACGATAGTAAACTGATAATAAAGAGAGGGAGCCGACGGTCTGTTGGTCCGTCCACCTCTTCCTTTTGTACAGTGACACAAATTCTGGATATAAAGGGGTACCCTCTTTCGGTACCCCCAACTGGGGGTTGTCTTTCACCTTGAACCGTAGCTGGACGACCGGATACCCCGGTTTCGACTTGAGGGATTCATATTCAGGAAGTTGTCCATTCCCCCCCACTCTTTCCTTGGACTACGTAAGGTCACATACCGTTGTACAGGAATCAACCTTACCTCTGAAACCAAGTCTACAAAGTCCTCTGACTCCTCCGCATCCTCATTACACCCCCGGGATTAACTTCCGAGAACGGGAAAAATGAGGTCGAGTCTCTTTGTCGTACCATGCTACTTCCTTTCTAAGCGAGCCTCCGTCCTAGACTTAAAACCAAGTAACAATAATCGACACATCCTTTCATTGGGATGAAGACTTGGAACCAACGGAACTGACACTTTACCCTTATTATATAATGTGTGTACATTTCCGGAGAACCCCCCCCCCAGGGAAGTAAGTTTCAATATTAAAAGTAATGACAGGAATATCATCTTAAGATAAAGAGAAAAGAAAAAAGTAACTTCATATCAACTGAATGTAATATAACAAAAGTCCACATGTTGTCACTGTGTCATAAAAATATCTAATGTATGGTGTGTCAATAATATTATAATAACTTCTAAGACAAAGAAATAAGGGATGAAACTTTATTTTGCACTTTACTCACAATTAATCAACACAGACTGAGAAACACTGAGGTACCTGACATCGGGTGGTACGAGGAGACAGGTACCTTAAGAGGTCCGTTCTTATGACCTCACCCAACGACAAGGGATCAGGTGGATCAGGTCCCTTAGAAGGGGTGGACCCCTAGTTTGGGTCCAGAGGATGTAATGTCCGTCTAAGAAATGTCAGACTCAGTGGTCCCTCCGGGGTATGGGATGAAATTATTCCGAGTTTATCCGAAATAGCAAAACCTCGATTCGAAGAGACGACGACGACGACAACGATTCAGCGAAGTCAGTACAGGCTGAGACACGTTGGGGTATCTGTCGTCGGGTGGTCCGAGGGGGCAGGGACCCTAAGAGGTCCGTTCTTATGACCTCACCCAACGGTAAAGGAAGAGGTTACGTACTTTCACTTTTCACTTTCACTTCAACGAGTCAGCACAGGTCGAGAATCGCTAGAGTACCTGACGTCGGATGGTCCGAGGAGGCAGACACCCTAAAAGGTCCGTTCTCATGACCTCACCCCACAGTAGCGGAAGAGGTCCGAAGAGATCTGACACACTTTTGTCCTGTCCCTTCGTGATCTCTTTACGAAAACGAGGATTCACTCACTCATTTTCAACGAGTCAGTACAGACTGAGAAACCCTGGGGTACCTGATATGTCAGGTACCTTAAGAGGTCCGGTCTTATGACCTCACCCATCGGTAAGGGAAGAGGTCCCCTAGGAGGGTTGGGTCCCTAGTTTGGGTCCGGAGAGCGTAACGTCCGTCTAAGAAATGATCGACTCGGTGGTCCCTTCGAGTTCTTATGACCTCACCCATCGGATAGGGAAGAGGTCACCTAGAAGGGCTGGGTCCTTAGTTTGGTCCCAGAGTACGTGACGTCCGCCTAAGAAATGGTCGACTCGATGGTCCCTTCGGGAAACCAGGACTCCACGGACCTAAAAAGTCCTTTACAATTAAGAAGAGAAAATCCCGTGTGTAATAGGTGACCTCCACCCCATCCCCAAAACTCCCTCCAGAGATGTAATATTAAATTCCACTAGAGTCTGGGAACCCGGACATCGCAAACAACAGTTAAAGAGACTTTAAACTGACCAAACCTAGTGTCGATAGGTACTCTGATAAATCATGGGAGATCTGATGAAAAGAGAAATAATCGGAACCCCTTTGTTCGTTTGGTCTTCCGTCCTACCTAATGATTCCCTCTTCTTCTTTTTCGTCACGTCTTTACTAGAATTTGATCTTAAGTGTCTGAAGAGGTAGGAGGTTTGTCCCATTGTAAAGTGACTGTTTTTTTTTGTGGAGAAAAAGAAAACAAGACCATAAATTACTTTAGTACAAAGAGGAAAAGTCCTGTCGTTACGGAATACCACCTATACTCTTCCGGAGGTTTGCGTACTGGAAGGTCTACGGGTTCAAACTGGACCCCGGGAACGACTCGCTTGGGAATCAAGAGATGTTGGTCTTGGAGAGGTTGTCCGGAAGAAAGTTAGCTTGGGGATAAGGGACCGACTCGAGGCCCCTCGGACATCTGATGTTACACCTATAATCGTAGGGGAACCTACCTCTTTGTCTCCTCGACACTCCACAAAGGCGGAGATGAAACATAGTTCAAAGGGAAGAGACCAAGGTAAAACATCTCCCTTACGACTCGTCCTATGGGGGGGGGGGNCCTGGGGGGGGGGGGGGGGCGGGCTTTTAGGTCCTAGGAACACCCTTACCTCCCTTTTTCGTTCCTTTCTAGAAAGAAAAGTGGAAAGTGAGCTTCAGGGGTGAGGTTCGTAGAAAAGTATGGTTAAGTCTCGAGGGGAAGGTGACGAGACATACCTTGGACGAGAAAATACCTTAAACGAGACGGAAGTCATTGTCAATTATTTGAAGTTCCTTTACTTGAGTAAGAAGGAGACTATAAACTCCCGTCTGTTTTTGACTCCGATTCTTACGTGTCCCTGATTAATTTCATTTTATGGTATGTAAGTAATAAGTCTGAAGTTCTGATCTGGACTTAAGACTAATGTATGGGTGTGAGTATAGGTGTGGGTGGTTTGGTGTAAGTATCCATATATGTTTCTGCATGAATAAGCCATCATGTATTCTGTTAGTCGTGTTTGTGTACACGACCGGGGACACACCCGTTTCGATTCTTCATTAACACACGACACAAATCCTTTAATCCGTAACCACTGGGACCACAATTAAGAGAAATACATCGACTAATCTTTAACCCTATTAGTTCTAATAAGTTAATAGTGTCTTACTCTCGTACGGTGTTCTGAAGGTCTACTGTGGTCCCACTCGAATCCTCATAGACAGTTTCCAATGTTTAAGGACTTTCCTACCTCATCTTATCCCTCGGTATAACCTTAACTCTTCCTTCACCCTCTTTGGTCGACGTCAATACCATATGGACCGAGACACACTTTTGTAGTTCTTTTCTAGATTCCCAGTATCCCCGTTGACGTTAACACAGGTCTTTCGTGATACTAACCCTTCTTTGGTAATTTCAGGTTATCCTTACTCATTGTTATGAGAAAAATAACTGAAGTTCGTTTTTGAAGAAAGTTCAAAAAAATTTCTAAATAAATAATGATAATAAAAAATCTGACACCACCCAGTAACAACGATATGAACCCGAAAGAGATCAACGTCGTTCGCCCCTTATAAGAATTAACGACACACACCCGAAGATTAACTCCACCAAAGACAACGTCTTGAGTCCGAGATCCGTGAACCCGAAGTCATCAACGTCGCGTCCCTGAGTCCTCAACACCGAGCGCCCGAGATCCCGTGACCGAGTCGTCAACACCACGAGGGACCGTACACCATAGAAGGGTTTGGTCCCGAGCTTGACCACAGGGAACGTAACGTTCCGTCTAAGAATTGGTGACCTGGTGGTCCCTTCGGTCGTACCCAAAAGAACTCTCAGGGTCTAAATGAGAATACAAAGTGTTTTATTCTCAAACTACGTCTGGTCCTTTTTATTTCTCTACTGAATGATCCCAGACCCCTTCATTGAAGATTCTTCTCGACCGACTTAAGTCAAGTAAGGTACTCGGTAATTACTAATATCATTCAAGGATCTGAGACGGATCTGAGTAAGTCAAAAGTACCGGATCTCAGTGTATAAATGAGACCAGTGAAAGCAAATGGTGGATTTATTTAAAGTCTCCTAAGTATGAAGATTTCACTTCACTTTCACTTTCAACGAATCAACACAGGCTGAGACGGTGGGGTACCCGATATCTCAGGTGCCTTAAGAGGTCCGGTCTTATGACCTCACCCATCGGAAAGGAAAGACGTCCCCTGGAAGGGTTGGGTCCCTAGCTTGGGTCCAGAGGGCGTAACGTCCGTTAAGAAATGGTCGACTCGGTGTTCCCTTCGGTATGAAGATTCATTATGTGTTTTGATAAAGATATACGTAAGAAGATTCTTCTCAACAGTATCAAAGCTAAAGGGGGCTCATCTGGGACTTTGTTTCTAAACCTACGTTCGTCATTTAAACCCGTCTCTTCCGTTACCGTTGGGTGAGGTCATGAGAACCGACCTTTTAGGGTACCTACCTCCTCGGATCACCCGACGTCAGATACCCCAGCGTGTCTCCGCCTGTGCTGGCTTCGCTGAATCGTCGTCGTCGTCATTTAAACTCTCCACTAGGTTCTTAGATTCGTCACATTCCCTCACTCTTCTTCCGGTTATTTATAGAAAACCCGTTTACCCCGACTAAGAGTGACCGTTGAGACTCTTTTTTACACTTTCACACCAGGTACCAGACCGTCATAGTAAAAGAGGATCTTCAAACTAATTTTAGTGTTTAAGTTCCCTTAAGGGACCTACAGGTCACCAATTCTAAACTACGAAAGTGACGGTCCCTGGACCCAAACTAGGGACCAACCCATTGATTCTAGGACGTTTGAGACCGGTTTTTTATACCTTTACAGTCTTAAATACAGAATAATTAGAGAGGTCCACTAAAAATACACAATCATTTAAAACTCTTTGTGATATCATTTTGTATGAAATCTTAACGGAGTGACTCCTCCCCATCTTAACCTTATAAATCGATAGTTTAGGGTAGAGAGTAACCAATATCTAACGATACCCCTTATTCAGACGACTGTAAAGGTCCGTTCCTCTTATGAGTCCACAAATTTCATCTTTCGATACCCGAACATATCGTAAACAGACGGTTTCGAAAGCACTTGAGATCCTATCCGACTCCCTTATACCCGTCCCGTGTCTGTTCTGGACTTATTTCTAAGTATTGAAAATAGTCTAAGAGTACAAATTTTCAGACATTTCCTGAAAGGACCACCAGGTCACCGATTGTGAGACGTTAAGGTTACGTCCCCCGGGTCCAAGTTAGAGACCAGTCCCTTGATCTGGGGTGTATGGTGTTGATTCTGGAGCGTGTCGGTTATTTATTTAAAATTTTATTTTTGTAAAAAATTTCTTCAGACACTCGGGAGGGGGTTTCAATTCCTGATTAAGGAAGTCGTCTACAAAGAACTTACGGATGATATATGGTCCATGATAATAATCCGTAGTCTCTATGTTTTCGTTTATCCTTGAAAGTCCACTGTTTCTCTGACATTTTATTAATAATTTACGGATAGGAATTTCAACTCCATTTTTTTTTTTTACGTATCCGGATTATCAGGTGTCGAGACTTTTGGATTTTTAAATTAAAAAGGTTAGAGTCTTATAAACTTTATAACTACATTTGGATCATTAAATGTCCCTCGGGTCCAACCAACTCCGTAATAGAAGAATCAAGTCAAGTCAAATCAAGTCAACGAGTCAGCACAGACTGAGAAACGCTGGAGTACCTAGTGTCGTGCGGTCTGGAGGGACATGTAGTGGTTGAGGGTCTCAAATGAGTTTGAGTAGAGGTGACTCAGCCACGGTAGGTTGGTAGAGTAGGAGACAACAGGGGAAGAGGACGGAAGTTAGAAAGGATCGTAGTCCGAGAAAAGTTTACTTAGTCGAGAAGTGTAGTCCACCGGTTTCATAACTTCAAAGTCGAAGTTGTAGTCAGGAAGGTTACTTGTGAGTCCTGACTAGAGGAAATCCTACCTGACCAACCTAGAGGAACGTCAGGTTCCTTGAGAGTCCTCACAAGAGGTTGTGGTGTCAAGTTTTCGTAGTTAAGAAACCACGAGTCGAAAGAAATATAAGGTTGAGAGTGTAGGTATACTGATGACCTTTTTGGTATCGGAACGGATCTGCCTGGAGACGATCGTTTCATTACAGAGGCGAAAAATTATACGACAGATCCAACCAATATTGAAAGGAAGGTTCCTCATTCACAGAATTAAAGTATCGACGTTAGTGGTAGACGTCGCTAAAACCTCGGGGGGTTTTATTTCAGACAGTGACAAAGGTGACAAAGGGGTAGATAAACGGTAGAAGGATCACCTTTTCAGATATATCTTTAGTTTAATAATAATATTCAACGTCACCACCAAATTACATAATTTCACGTGTGAACCTAGATCGGTCTTTAGATCAGTTTAGGAGTTAAGACCAAAGTGATAGGGAAACGGGCCTGTAGTCACACAATTTTATAAAAAAGAAGTTTTTACAAAGTAAGTATACTTACGGTGTCGAGTGTCTCCGGTGTAAGACCATCTAGATCGACAGGTATAACGAATGTCTTTAGAAGACGAACGGTAGTAACACAAAATTTTAAGTCTCTCAAAACTTGAGGAAATAAAAATAATTTTCAAAAAAAGAACACTCTTGACTATCCTAAACAAGAGAATTAGTAAAGGTATATATTATATGTAGTCACAATTAGTAAATAGTCCAACGTATATAAGGAGAATGTAGACCCTCAGACATGGAAAACTAATGGAAGTAGGTTAAGGGGTGAAGACAGTTGAGGGATGGAGACCATTGATGTTTAGACTAGAGAAAAAGATACTCAAATAGAAACTTCATATTAATTGGATATTCTGATATCAAAGACAATGTGTTGTATCACTAAACTATAAAGATATGTAAAGTTTTTATAGTGATGTTATTCAGATCAATGCTACAGTGGTGTTTTTCTATAATGTGTTAATAACTGATATAAAGGATACAACATGTAAAGTATGGTCACTGTAAATAAAACGTTGACCTTCAAACATAGAATCAGAGGGAGTGGACAGAAAGAAGAGGGGTGGTGGGAAGACAGTCCGTTGGTAGACAAAAAAAGAGACATGGACATTGACAAAGATCAAATACAAACGAGTAAACAACAAAAAATCTGAAATGTGCATTCACTTTAGTATGGCATAAATAGAAAGACAGACTGAATAAAGTGAATCGTATTACGGAAGACCCAGATAGGTTCAACAATGTTTAATGTTCTAGAGTTAGAAAAAATACAGACTTATTATAAGGTAATATATATGTAATATATATATTATAAATACATAGTGTAAGAAATAGGTAAGTAGATAACTACCCTTGAAACCAACGAAATTTAAAATTGATGACATTTATTACGACCGTTCTTGTATCCCCACGTATATAGAAAAGATCAATCGTAAAAGTAAAAGAAGTCTATTTAAGGGTCCTCACCTTAACAACCTAGTATATAATCGAGATAAAAATTAAAAAACTCCTTAAAGGTACAACAAAAGGTATACCGAAGTCCTTTGGAGGAAAGTTTATCTTCGAACATGAGAAATCACCCGGGATCGGAGGTGACGGTGGAATACAAAATGTGGTCCAGTAGACAATAACAGTCAGTGGATCCGAGACGTCAGTAAACTCAATCGTTGAAGTTCCCAAGAAAATGTATTTTGTGTACGGGAATTATGACACGAGGATTTCAGTGAGTCTATTACGTAATAGATCATGTCCCAGATCGCGAAAGGTTATCTTTGAAGAAGGTGACGTCCCCTGAGGTCAACCTAGGGATCAACCCCTGGATTCTAGGGTGTACGACGTCCTGATGACTCGGGTGAACGAGACCTCGACCACCCGGTGTTGATCTCTGTTAGGGAGTATGACTTTGATGATTCGAACAGGTGTCCGTTGATGACTCGGACACACGAAGACATGGACCCGTCGTGGTGTTGATCTCTCTTCGGGTCCGGGACTCTGTTTCTTAGACGTGTAGTGTTGTTTTTTAGGACGTACGACGTTCCTTCTAGGATACACGACGTTGATTCTTGGCTACGTCGGGTTTTATTCATAAAAATCTTTAAAGTTTTATGACTAATGTACAGTTTTATAAAACTTATACAACCTAATACACCTAATGATTTAAAGTGAAAAGAAAATTTTTTTACACCGATGATGTTTAAAATTTAACGTACAATACCGAGTGTCATACAAAGATGGCCTGTCGTGACCAGATCTAATACTCTCGATAAGTCCCCGAACCTCTCTTCTTTTACTTAAGAGGTAAATAATGAAAATAAGAGTGACTTGTTGCAAGAAATATATAGGTAGAAGACAAGGTCTAGGATGAGTCAGACGTAAATGTCGAAAGACTCTCATTTCTTTCCTTTCACTTCAGGAGTTAGCACAGGCTGAGAAACGCTGGGGTACCTGACATCGTATAGTCCGAGGAGGTAGGTACCCTAAAAGGTCCGTTCCCATGACCTCACCCAACGGTAAAGGAAGAGGTCTCTTAGAAGGACTGGGTCTCTAGCTTGGGCCCAGAGGGGATAACGTCCGTCGGCGAAATGGCAGTCGGTGGTCCTCTCTTTCGGCAATTTTGACAACAACTCTCAGTAGTTGATTCCTACACGGGTGTCCCACCGTTGACGTTTCAAGTCTAGTGTGTGGTTGCGCCGGGGGAAGGCGTAGGTTTGTGGACACGAATACGAGCTAATTTTTGTTGTTTTTGTTTGAAAATAAAGGATAAAACCATCCCTCTTAACTACCCCCGCCCCGCGGTCATATATTTGTATTTGTAAAGACAATTCAGTTTACAGGAAGTGTTTGGTCCAATCCCCTTCTTGCCTACTTAAAGGACTTCTTTCCAATTGCTTCTATACCTTTCCAGTTAAAGACCGAACGAGCGAGGCAGAGATGACCTGTGCGTTTTTCTTTTATGGTCCTTCTGCCTTGAAGTCAATTTCCACTGTGACAAGGTTCAGACTCCGTGACCCTTTACTGCCGGCGTAGGGATTTCAATAAGGTCACATCCCAAGCGATGTGATTGAAAGGAGTCTACCCTGGCAAGGACGCAAGATGGATGTTATCAAAAGGCTGAGAGGGCGGTCAAGTTCTAGGAAGGGGCGGGAGCGGGTGGAGGTTTGGAAAGGCCCGGTGGGGGCTTCGCGGAATGTCGGCGGTAAAATGTGTTGTGATAGCGCTCTATATGAATCGGCAGACCTCGGACTGAGTAAATGAAAGAACGCTCTCCGAGAAGGGCCGACAAGAGCGGCATCGACACCTTTGACAGCGCTCTCGACCAACGGAACCGAGGGACATCGATATCGTCGGCGCCGCCAATCCCTACGCCGCCGTCTTCACCACTCACGCTGTGGGAGTCCCCCCGCCCCGGCCTCCATTGTCCCACGACCCCCCCATCGCGGATCCCTCCCCCACCCCTTCCAGCCCAGCGCCCTCTTTACCCGGGAGCACACTGCACAACCCACCCTGGGTCCAGGTCACCAATATTCCTGTCCCGCGGCCAGACGTGGTCCCGTGCGCCCTTCCCGACCTCGACGGCGCTCCAGGTTCCCCCTCCTTGGGCCCACATCTTCCCAAGTTCCCCGTCCCCGTCCTCATAGCCTCCCACACGCACAACCCTCGTTCTACCAATACCCCTCAGTCTTAACCTTTTTCTCTGGCCCGATGCGGCTCCTTATTCACCCTTCTTTACCCCATGTCGCTCCTCCTCCCATACAACTTACCCTCGGGTCTCTAACCCGGGCCAAACGAAACGGGACCGCCTCTACCCCGCCCCCCGCNGCCGCCCACGCCACAGTCTGGAAGCGTCAAATGACCCCAGGCGGACTCTGATCAGGGCCTGACGCGCGATTCTGGACCAAGGATTTCCCGAACCGCCCTTACCACCGCAGGGCCTTGAAGTGGCGGGGGGCGGGAAAGGTTTCTTTAGGGGGTGCCTGGGACTCTACACTTACCTCCCAGGCCCACTTTATCATAATCAACCTTTCCAAGAAAGCCACCTCTCTGATACTTACCCCATTACTTACTAAGGACGAGACTTTATTGCACACCCTACCCCCGCCCTCTCTCTTTAAGAACTCTTTTTTTTGATTCTACACGCATAACTCAACCTTCTTCCCCCACACACGTTTCGAGTGCAAAGAAAGGACTAAGTAAGTTCACATCTTAAAGAAATGCCACATGAATACTTTAATATATACGCCACATTTGAGTCAAATCTAGTATGTCACTTTCTTAGACATCATGCTGAAAATTTGGAAGGTACTTATACTAAATTTTTGATTCTTTTACACAGACAACGTCTTCGTGGTCCGACTCGTGATCCCTATCAAAATCAATGAACTTATATTTTGGAACACAGACAACTCCAAGAAACGGAAAATTCTTTACTTGCTTAAAAATAAAATCCTCTGTCTCAAAACTTATAGACAGTCAGACCTTTATTTTCCTCAGAAGATCCTCAATGTAGTGACGATCCCGTTTCGTAAATGTGACTCAGAGTTCCTCATAAAAGATCTCTGTCCAAACCTGGTCAAAAGAATAAAGATTACTTTTGTCACCAAAGTTAAGTCCGTACTTTTTATTAAACAAGTAAAGATAGATGTGTACGTTCGAAAGACTATTAAAAAGAGTGATAAAAACCATGCGAATTTAAACGTTTTCGTATTGGAGAGAAAACTAATACATTGACCTAAAAAGGTACAACTCCAAGCGTTTAAGTAATTAATCTTATTACCTAAAATTAGGAAGATCTCGATCGAAACAACACCAATCAGTAACTTGGATAAATAAACTATATACAATCTAATTTTGAAAATTAAACATTACAATCATCGATTAGAAATTTCAACTTTACTAAAAGACTCCGTTCTATTTCGAAATACACCAACTCAGGTTTTCTGAAGAGGTACTTAGGTAATTCTTCGAAATGACTCAAGGATAATACACATCTCATGACACGTTCCGTAACGTCCCCAACCCCCTTTTCTATTTAAGTAAGTAAATAGGAAAGTTGTTTGTAAATAACTCTGGAGAGACACAAACTATTGATTCGGAAGACCTATGTTTATGTTCATTCGGAAGGAAAATCGGAACTTTAACGAGTCTCTCGTTTTATCTCATCGTTTAGTAATGTTACATCATTTGTGTTATGTAAACACTTGTGTCCGAATACTTTGTTTTAAGACCGGGATCCCTTATGAATCAACTGTTCTTATTTTACATTTTTTGATAATTTTTTAATCTTTTATAATTCGTTTAAGATTTAATACTACGTAATTATTTTGTATGATACAAAAAGTCTTCTCTATTTTAATCTTACCTTCGAACTCTTTTAATTCCCCAGTCAAGTATTATATTATCAGAAAATTTTCATAAGAATTTGTAGTGACTTGTAAGAATTCAGTTATTATCATTATTCTTCGTATTTACGATTGTAACTCACCAATAATTACAGGATCCGTGTTATAGAGTAAAGTAAATAAATAAAAGGTGGGGAGAAGGGCGGAGTTAAAAGAGTAAAATAGAATTGTTGTGAGTCGACTATGATTATGAAGTTAAAATTTCTGTTCTTTTAACTTCGAATTTAGTAATTCCGTCAACAGATTATAGTGCCTCGATCATTTACCGTCTAATCCCTGACCTCAACCTTTAGACACGTTGACTTTTGGATTCCTCCCGAGGAAAGAAAAACGTCATTTCCTCGGAACCTTACCCCTACCCCCCCGGTCTGTAACTTGTACCTTAACCGGTCTTCTGATTTTAAGTCAGAGAGAAATAAGTATCTAAAACGAGGAAGTTTATAAATGTGATACCCCCTTGATTAAACTTATAATCGTACTACGATTTATACTCCAAACATAACATGTCTCTTAACTCATTTAATGGTATAAGTATAACACATATTAACATATCCCTCGAAACGAACCCCTTTATCAATATTATTCGTTAACAATTGTAGACATTCGAAGGTCTTTGACTACTAAAATTGTCACCTTTACCAATAGATATAAGTATATATCCCGTCACCAATAATGTCGTCTGACTCCCTAAATCCGTTTGTGGAAACATCTGACGACGTCAAACCCCGAAAAAAAAAAAAAACCACATAATCGAAAGTCCAAAACGATCACAATATCTTGGGCGGACGGTTACGGTTACATTCTCTACACCCAAACTAGGGACCCAACCCTTCTAGGAGATCTCCTCGAGTACGGTTGTGTAAGGTCATAGGAACGGACCTCTTAGGGAACCTGTCTCCTCGTACCGCCCGATGTCAGGTTTCCCAGTAGTTCTCAGCCTGTACTGACTTCACTGAAACGCGCGCACGTGTGTGTGTTTATAAACGAAAGTCTAAAAATTTTGATATAAGGTTTCAGGTTTCAGACTAAAGGACCAACTTTAATTTTAAAATACGAGGAAAAATATAACTCCTTTGACTCTTGAAAATTTACTGAACGGGTCTCAGTGTGTCGACGTCACAGGGTCCACAAAAATTCTTTATGTACGTCTAAACTTCCACTCAGTCAAAAAAAAAAAAAAAAGGGTAACTCAACTGAAAGACGTAGTCAGGGAGATATATCTAAAATCGACCTTATCGTGCACCCACACTTACTCTAAGAGTACAAAAGATTGTGGAAAATTGATTCACCCGACACACGGATACAAAATACACTCAATAAAAACTCCGTAACTCTGTAAAAAGGTTCTTTCCAAATTTCGTTCTATTACTCTACTCTTCCTCGGAACTCCCCACTCTTCCCTTGAAGAGGTCTTCCCAACTTTTGACTTTCGTAAACTACTACACAATCCTCCTCCTACTAGATTTTCGAAAAGAAATTGAGGTGGGTCGTGTCCTCTCGGACCTCTGAAAAAGATGTGTGTGGGAGACCTTTCCAAAATAGGTGACCTTTTTTCATAAAGAAAGAGTCGTAAAGATAATCGTTATCATTTATCTGTAACTTGCTAAATGAGAGTACCATCCACTTTTCACTATAGAGTGAAATCTAAAGGCAGAGAAACTAATGGACACTCCAACTTGTAAAAAGACGTAAATAAATAAAAAAACAATCCGTTTGAGGTCCTCTATCACTTCCTGTTCTTTCGGACGACACAACGTCAGGCACCCCAGCGTCTCAGTCTGTGCTGAATCACTGACTACTGTTTAATCCGTTTCTCATCTTATTCGTCAAAGTGTCTGTCTTTATATTTATAGGTTATTTCTTTATTTTTTGTCTGAGGGTCTGTATCTTTTGATAGTCTCCCTCTTCCGTCTCACCTCCCTCAAACCTTAATTGTCTATGTACGACGATATATACTTTATCTATTTTGTTCCTGGATGACATATCGTGTCCTTTGCTATAAGTTTTAGAACCTTATTTTGGATATTACCCTTTATTAGACTTTTTGTCAGACTATATACGAACGGACAAATGGATATAAACTCAGTGAAACGACTTTAATCGTGTGGTAACATTTTATTGATGAAGTCAATTTTTTTTTTCTACACGTCTGAGGACAGTAGACTTTTGACGTTTAATTTGTAAAAAAACCAACTGGAACAAACAGAAAAAATTTTGTAAATTTTTAGAATGTCTACAAATTTGATATATGAATTAAACTTCCTTCTCTTTTTTTCATGTAAGAAATTTTTATTATTGAAATACACCTCCGGTTCTCCGTTTCCAAGGTGAAGGTCTTGATAGGAGAAACTACTTAAAAGGTCAAGAAAAACATACGTAATATACGTTAAAGATAAATATTAAAGATACAGATATATATAGAAAAATTTCAGTCACCTTACTATAAAAAAGACGTCGAAAAAAATTTCAATCGTTATACGAAAACTTTAGAGTAGGACAGTCACGTATGAAAAATTGTCGACTAACATAAAGTCAAACTTACATTCATTAGATAAATTGACAAATAAATAGATGTCTGTAAATTCAACAGAGTCTAAAAACGTCAATAACCCTTGCGACTTTACTTGTAGGGTATAAGAACAGAGAACACGTTTACAAGATACTACGGAGATCTTATCCACGGATCTTAACAACAATTCCAAATGTACAAAAATCAAAACTTTATATGTCGGTCAAACGGAAAGTCTGTCAGATACACGGTAAGAAATAAGGTGGTCGTCAAATACTTTCACGGAGACTGTGATCTATAGTCAGAACATGTAAAAATGATTACATTGTCCGTCTAAAAATGTAAAATTAAACATCAAAAGTCTAATGAAAAATCAAACTCGTAGAAAAACAAACTACCCGACAAATATAAAGACAGAAAACTTTAACGAATAAGACAAGAAATACATAAAAAATTAACCTAACAAAAGAAAATGGATAACTAGTTGTTCTTGATTCTTGAGAAATATATATATATCTACGTCTAGACATAAAATCATAGACAATACGTATAAAAGAGGTCACACAATGTAATAGATATCACGGATAACTCTATGATTTAAAAAACATAAAATGTGTTTTTTATGTTCAGTGTAGAAAAAGTATTACCGGAGACCTAAAACTCCTGAACGAATTCTTCCGAGAACCCTGAAGAGATCGTCAGGTCACCAATTCTCAGACGGAAAGGTGTCGTCCTCCGTACCAAAATTAGGGACCAGTCCTTGATTCTAGAGTGTACGGCGAGCCGGTTTTGGTTTTTCAACCCCTCTCCTATCGATTTATTTCAACTAGCCCAACTTTTAGATGTTATCTTACATATTTATAATTACCACAGACTACAAATTAGTATGTATACCTTCTTCGACAAAAAAGACTAATAATAATACGGACCCCTCTTCGTTATTGAAAAGTCCTCGTTACAAGGAAGTGCTGAGAGAAGACTTCCCTTTAGGACTGTACATCTGTAAGGACTCAATTCGTAACTCCTCTTCCAACCGTATCGTCTTTCTTGTACTCGAAACCTTAGTTTCGTTTGGAACCAAGGGAAAGGTCAACAAGTCAATAATCTTAACACCAGAAATCGAGTAACAGCATCGACGGAGACATTTTGTCACACGAGTTTTCTTGCATATAGTGTAGTTTATTGTAGTTGACGAGTCTTGACTATATATATATATAAAAATCTTGACCATAAAAACACGTCGACATAATGTACCATGTTTATAAACTACTGACTTTTCGCATGATAATATAATCCTCTAGACTTAATTACAAACGACGACTGGACAGTCAATGTGGTAAGTTTAGTGTCCCATCCTCTTGGTTCTTGGATCCCAATTTTGGTATATCTTCGTGGAACTTCGTACAATCTTTACGGTTTAATCTTAGATGTAGAATTGGTTTAGGCCTCCACTAAGTATTTATGGAATTTCAGACTCTTTGTCACTAGTTTACACGTCATGGACTTCTTTCCACCATTGAGGTTCGAGTTTCGTCGTCCTCAACTCCACCATCTTCGATATCTTTTAATCCGTCTATGAGTATGACACCAAGGTCTACTAAGTAAATAAGTAATACATCCCAGTAGAGTAGTTCAACCCCCTACGTCCCTTGTAGAAGGTCCTCTGTCCTGATCGTCCTAGGACTAACCCACCGACCTGTGGTCGCTTCCCCAAATCGTAATGTCGTTATCGAAATCAGAGACGTTCTGAGAGCCGATCGACACGACAAGTCATACGTCTGGTGATCGGTGTACACCGAAAATTTTAATTTCATTTTTAAGTCAGGAAGTCAACATGGTCGGTGTAAAGTTCATGTGTCATCAGTGTACGCAGATGATACAGTGTGTCACTTCTAAGACTTACAAAGGTAATCACGTCTTTCAAGACAACCCGTGGTGAACTCTCCTTATCCATCTCTATGGTTCCATCTTATAGACGGAATTTCTGACACAGTCTCACCGGTTCATGTCTTCCATCTCTTTTCGGATCCTTAACGACGAGTGTATATTGAATGGTAGGGTAAGATCTTGGAAAGGTAATGACTATCGACGTCTATTAAGGGACAGGACAATTTCAAACCCACATGGACGTTCACTTCCGTAGTTTATTTTCCACTCTCTCCCGTCTTCGACTCCTTTTGCAAGACCCTTAACACCCATAATTCATTTCCCTAAAAGGTCTGTATGTAACGACTCGTAACCTTTCTCCTCCTTACCGACCCATACCTCAATCCTTTTAGTATTTTTCATGAATTCATAAATCGACGATCATTTTGTCATAACAAGGGTCTTCTTTATTATGACTTATTTAAGATTACAGGTCTAATTACGGCTCAGCCAGTGACTAAACTAGTGTAGAAACGATTTCACAAATTCAACCGAATAGTTATAATTTTTATTCTTGTGAAAAAAAAATACAAATTACTCTTAATCACCCTTTCGTCTTAAGTCAAACTCCAAGTCAAAAGTCAGAAAGAGGAATCTCTTATGTAGATATCTTTTCCGATAGGTTTAAGATAAATAAAAACAAAACCTCTGTCACGGTATATCATATAAACATTCAACAAATAGAAAAAAATTAACTACCAAATATCGTCTGTGTATGTACTTATACGAAATATTCAGTTCTGGTGACAAATTCAGTGTTTAACGGACGATCGTTCAATAAAACTCATCCTTTAGAAATACTTGGTTTGAGACTAATACTAAAATTAACCCGTTTGATATCTTCAGACTAAATCTCAAAAAAAGACACGAAGGAGAATTGTTGAGTACTTTTCTTAGTTGTTGACGAAAATTTTTAAGTTAAACCTCAAGAATAAAGTGTTACTGAAAATATGAAAAAAACGAAATAAAGTTATCTATCAACGATTTGTAGACGAAATTTTTGTTTAAAATAGTTCTATATTGTTTGTACAATATGTTGAACGAGTAAATTTCACATGTTAAGTCTTCAATGACATACAAGTATCAATGCGTTGACAGTGCAGTTAGTTAAAATAAAGTAAAAATAGTGGGGCGTTTCTTTGACATATAGGTATCCGTCAATAAGCGGAAGAGTGTGAGAGGGAGGGAATCCTCGATGATTAAATGAAGATAGAGACATCTAAATGGATAAGACTTGTAAAGTATGTTTACCTTAGTATTTTATAGTTATATATCAGAAAACACTGACTGAAGAGAGTAAGTCGTATCATAAAAGTTCCAAGTAGGTACAGCACCGCACATAATCACAAAGTAAGAAAAATAGTGGTTTTTATAAGACATAAGGGAATATACTTATTTCGTGTAAGAGAAAATAGGTAAACCTAACAAAGATGAAAAACCGGTAATACTTACTCCGTTTACTCCACGAATCGAGTGTTTTATTCTTATGATCCCCAACACGTTCACGTTTTAAATTCCTTCATAAGTGAGAATCCCAACACATTCATGTTGGGATGAACTCTCACTCCCGGAGGAATTTAAAACGTGGACCCTCGGAGGTCACAGGGTGGTCAGAACCGTCACATAACCGAAAGGAACTCGAAGTGACTGATCGTCGGTCAAATTTTTTTGACTCAGTTTTCGACATAAACGAAAAACAGTGAAAGGACAAGTCGTCACAAGTCACTACAAGATACCTGATAGTTTCTCACTGGACACTAAGATCAAAATAAAGATCAATCTAAAGGTGACAGCAGAATAAAATCGGTCAGATTTGATGAGACATAAGGGGTTGTTCAGTTTTTGAGAAGGCAATGGGACTGAAACGGGTCACGACAAAAAATGGACACTGACTGTGTAACTAGCTTTGGACAAAGATCACCGTAACTACTGCCACTTGGACGACAAACTCGGATGTCGTGATTTGAACAAGTCCAAGATCAAGGGTTGTAATAGATCAAGGGGACCAACCCCTTGATTCCAGGTCGTACCAAATATTTATCTTAGGAGACCACACGACACAAATCAGTCAGTCAGTACAGGCTGAGAAACACTGGGGTACCTGACATCGGAAGGTCCGAGAAGACAGGTACCCTAAGAGGTCCGTTCTTATGATCTCACCCAACGGTACAGGAGGAGGTCCCCTAGAAGGGTTGGGTGTCTAACTTAGGTCCAGAGGGCGTGACGTCAGTTTAAGAAGTGGTAGACTTGGTGGTCCCTTCGGACGTTTATGATCTCACCCATCGGATGGGGAAGAAGTCCCCTAGAAGGGTTGGGTCCTTAACTTGGTCCCAGAGAATGTAACGTCCACCCAAGAAATGATCGACTCGATGGGTCCTTCGGAGTCTATTTTAGGATATGATATATTAAACCCCCCCCGAACGGGAAAAAAAAAAAAAGGTAAGTCGTAATAAAGGACCTCTAAGTAAGTCCAACAACGTACATAGTTATAAAACAAAGGAAAAATAACGACTCTTAATAAGAGACTATACGGATATGGTGGTAAACAAATTTGTAAGTGGACAAGTTTCTATAGACCCGACTAAGGTCAAAACCCGACAATGTTTCGACGACACTTGTAAACACATGTTCAAAATACACTTGTACAAAGGTAAAGAGACCCTATATACAGGTCCTTATATTAACAACCCAACATACCATCAACGTACTAATCAAAAAATTCTTTGACCGACTGACAAAAAGTCTCACCGTCATTTTATTTAAAATGTAAGGGCAGTCGTCACATGGTCACTAGGTCCAAGAAACGTACGAAAACCCATAAACCACAACAGTGATGAAAAATAAAATCGATAAGACTATCTACTATAAGACATCTATAAGACTATCTACTATCCACGAAACACCAAAACTAAATGTAAAGGGATTACCGACCACCCGACGACAGAGCCCCCAACGTATCTCAGCCTGTGTTGACTTCACTGAATCGTCGTCGTCGTCACCGACAATTACCTCTTCCGTTACCGTCGGGTGAGGTCATGACAACGGACCGTTTAGGGTACCTACCTCCTCCGACCACCCGACGTCAGGTACCCTAACACTTCTCAGCCTGTGCTGACTCGCTAAAGTGAAAAGTGAAAGTACGTAACCTCTTCCTTTACCGTTGGGTGAGGTCACAAGAACGGACCTCTTAGGGTCCCTGTCGCCTCGGACCACCCGAAGGTAGATACCCCAGCGTGTCTCAGCCTGTGCTGACTTCGCTGAATCGTCGTCGTCGTCACCGACAATTTGTAGAAATTTGTACAATTTGTAGAAAAGGGTAAAAAAAAACGGTTGACATATGGGAAAAACCACTTCCTAGAAAACAGAACATGAATAAAAGATTAACATATCAAACTAAAAAAATGACAACTCAAAACTATCTAGAAACATATAAGTCTCATGATCAAGAAACAACTTATACACCAAACGTTTATTAAAGAGGGTCAGACATCGAAAAGAAAAGTAAGAAAGGGGACCCGAAAATAACATATTTTCAAAAATTAAAACTACTCCAGTCTAAATAGGTAAAAAGGAAGTACTTAGTTCCAAAACCACAGTTCAGATTCTTGAGAAACGGACTAAGATCTAGTGTTTCTAAAAGAAGATATAAAAAAGCATTCTCAAAATATAAAATGTAAATTCAAGAACTATTAAAACTAAATTATAAATATAATCCATACTTCAAATTCAAATTAATTAAAGAAACGTTACCTTAAAATCAACGAGGTCGTGATAAACAACTTTTCCAAAAGGAAAAAGGAAATTTAACAAAAAAGTAAAAACAGTTTTTAGTTTGATACAGAAGGAAGTAACCGTCCACCTAAGAAAATGGTGACTCGGTGGACCCTTCGGGATTCTTATAAATACATCCAGGATTTAAACCCCAAGAGATAAGACAAGGTAATTAGATACATAGTCATAGTGTGAGAAAACTACTGATCTCGAAACATTATTCGAACTATAACCCATCTTATTAAGAAAAGTGAATAATAAGAAATAGTTCTAACAAAATCGTCAAAATCTCAGACATGGAAAGGTACATTTAAAATCTTATTTAAACAAATTCAGAACTTTTTCGGAATGATCCTAAAACTATCCATAACGTACTTTGAATATATAATTAAACCCCTCTTAACTGTAAAAGTAGTACAACTCAGAAGGTCAGTTACTTGTTCGGACAAATAAATACAGAAGAAACTAGAGAAAGAAAGTCGTAAAAAATTGAAAGTCGTATGTCTGGGACATGTACAAAAACCATTCACATATACGAATTCATAAATTAAAAAATCTCACTAACATTTACCATTATACAAAAATTAAAGCTAAAGACGTGTAGAAAACAATCATGTTAACTAGGAATTTGTTGTGTCCAAACTTGTTATGTCCAGGTGAATATATACCTAAAAATCTTTTTTTATCCCCCTCCCTTTCTTTTTTTTTTTCCTTTTTTTATGTATGACATTATGATGTATGAGAAGGAAGTCAACTTACCCTCCCATACCTCGGTACCTATGACCGCCCACTGACATTTCAATATATCCCTAAAAGGTGACGAGTCCCACAGACGAAGGGATTAGGGACACAACAAGTTCCCAGTTGACATATATCTTTAGCTAACTAAAAACACACAACTAGAATATAGGACACTGGAATAATAATGAAGATCCTCACAAAAACATGTAAGGAACCCTAACAGATATATCTGTAATACAGTAAACGTTTATCTCAAAATAAAGAGGGAAAGGTTAGACATACACAAAATAAGGAGAAAGAACGATTAATGTCACGGATCTTGACGACTATAGTTTATATTACTGTCGTCTGGAGGAACGAAACAAGGAACAAGTCCAGGAAATTACCTGGCCTTGGACCACCAGGCCTCAGTTGCTATTCTTTCATTTCCTCTCTCTCTCCGACTATAAGGGACCAAATGTGTCTTTTGGTTATGTCGGGGACCGTGCTCCGAACGAGACAAGTGCCTCCGGAGTCCGCGGGAGAGCTACCCCACTTCCGCGTCTCGCGGAAGAGATCTCCTAGAATCTTCGGACCCGTCCTTTCACTTGAGTCTCTCGGAGACGTGAGGTTTCTTTATCGGACTCTCTCTCTCTTTCTTTCTTTCTGTACCTCTGGTCTCGAGACTACCTTGTTTCCACAAAATTAGTTGTACCATATCCGTATATATGATAGAATGTTCCATCAATAAGAGTCGTTTCTATTTCTAATTTTAAGGTCTGAATGTTTTGTATCTGCTAGGTATAATTTCTCTCTCTCTCAACATTTGTTAGTGAAAATGGTATACCAAGTGTTCTTCCTTCTCCCATGAGTAGTGACATATCTTTTTGATTACTTCCTTTACGGACCTAAGAAGTCGGGGGCCCTCTCCGAACGGAGAGGAGAATTAAGGACTCATAAGTCCTTAATTATTCCTCGTCTCTTAAGGACTGTCTAGGTTTTGTCGTGTGTCCTTCGGAGGACAATTTATGAAGGACTGTCAAGAACAAACAACAACAAGTTAGTGATTCAATACAGACTGAGACGCTAGGGTATCTGACGTCGTAAGGTCCGAAGGGACGGGAAACGACAGAGGACCTCAAACGAGTTTAAGTACAGGTAACTCAACCACTACCGATAAATTAGAAAAGTAGGAGACGGCGGGGGAAGAAAACGGAAGTCAGAAAGGGTCGTAGTCCCAGAAAAGGTTACTCAGACGAGAAGCATAGTCTACCAGTCATATAACCTCAAAGTAGAAGTCATAGTCAGGAAGGTTTCTTATAAGTCTCAACTAAAGGAAGTCCTAAATGACCAAACTAGAGGAACGTCAGGTTCCTTGAGAGTTCTCAGAAGAGGTCGTGGTGTTAAGTTTTCGTAGTAAAGAAGTCGTGAGTCGGTTGAGAAGTGTAGACATGTACTGATGACCCTTTTGGTATTGAAACTGACATACCTGGAAATAACCGTTTCACTACACGAAAAATTATGTAACGGATCCAAACAGTATCGAAAGGAAAGTTCCTCGTTCGTAGAAAATTAAAGTGCTGATATCAGTGACAGACGTCACTAGACCCTTAGGTTCTTTTATTTTAGACAGTAACAAAGGTGAAAAATAGGAAGATAAACGGTATTTCACTACCCTGACTTACGGTACTAGAATCAAGAAAAACTTACAACTTAAATTTCGGTCGAAAAAATGAAAGGAGAAAGTAACAGTGGTCCTCAGAGAAATCAAGGAGAAGTGAAAAACGGTATTCCCACCATAGTACACGCATAGACTCCAACAACTATATACAGAACCAATATTGGAGTCTATACGTCTACTGTGGTGGGAATACCGTCTTTCACTTCTCCTTGATTTTTCGGAGAACTACTTTCACTTTCTCCTCTCACTTTTTCAACCGAATTTCGAGTTGTAAGTCCTTTGCTTCTAGTACCGTAGACCAGGGTAGTGAGGTATCCTTTATCTACCTCTTTGTCACCTTTGTCACAGTCTGAAATAAAAAACCCCGAGGTTTTAGTGATGTCTACCACTAACGTCGGTACTTTAATTTTCTGCGAACGAGGAACCTTCTTTTCAATACTGGTTGGATCCATCGTACAAGTTTTCGTCTCTGTAACGAAACGGCTGATTCCAGGTAGACCAGTTCCGATACCAAAAAGGATACCAGTACATACCTACACTCTCAACCTGACACTTCTTCCGACTCGTGGCTTCTTAACTACGAAAACTTGACACCACAACCTCTTCTGAGAACTCTCAGGGAACCTGACGTTCCTCTAGGTTGGTCAGGTAAGACTTCCTCTAGTCGGGACCCTAAAGAAACCTTCCTTACTACGATTTCGACTTTGAGGTCATGAAACCGGTGGAGTACGTTTATCAACTGAGTAACCTTTTCTGAGACTACGACCCTCCCTAACCCCCGTCCTCCTCTTCCCCTGCTGGTTCCTACTCCACCGACCTACCGTAGTGACTGAGCTACCTACACTCAGACTCACTTGAAGCCCTCAACCACTACCTGTCCCTCCGGACCGCACGACGCTAAGTACCCCAGCGTTTCTCAACCTGTGCTGACTCGCTGACTTGACTTGACTTAGAACTAAGGTCGAACACTAAGTAGGTCGGGCCGTAAAGGGTACGACATGAGACGTATATACAACTTATTCGTCCCACTGTTATATGTCGGAGCAACATATAAAGGATTGGAATCCCCCTTTCACAATAAAGTGGAAATTCACACCACAATCGAAGTCCGAAAACAGATCTACGAGAAATAGTTCAACATTAGTGTATAAATTTTTTAAAGTCCACTTTGACAAAGAAGATACCACGAAAAAGAATAAGGGGGTTCGATCATAAATGGGAGGTATAAAGTCATCGTAAGCCGAATATAATGAAAATAACTTAAGAATGAATTAACATAAGACCAACTAAACACAAGTAGGTAGGGAGGAAGTCTGTATGTGTGGGAGATCCCATACTCCCGTCTACGACAAAATAATTAAAAATATAGTCATCGAATATCATCACACGACCGTGACAACTGAACAAACTAACTCACTCCCTCACTTACTTTCTTATTAACTTATTCTCTTACTCTTTGAGAATATCCCGACTTTTATCAAAAATCACTAGTCTCATACTTAAAACCTCGATCTGTCTTAAGTTTAGAGTCGGGAAGTTAAATTACGACGACACACTTCAACCAGTTTAATGTTTCATAAAGACTTGGAATTAAGAGAATAGACACTTTAATCCTATTATTATCGGATGGACTTGTTTAATTCACTTTATGATGTACAATTAAGAGTCATATTATCGACAGTACATCATCCGTGAGTTTAAAATCAAAAGGAAACAAAGAAGTAACTTGACAACATTCATAATTCAATATCACTAACATTTTTAGTGAAACACTTGACGTAGTCAAGTCAAGACAACGAGTCAGCACAGGTTGAGAAACGTTGGGGTACTTGGCACCGTGCGGTCCGGCGGGACAGGTAGTGGTTGAGGGTTTCAGGTGGGTTTGGGTACAAAATTTAAAACATGTACAAACACAATTTATGTCAGTTTGATTAAAACTACTACAACCGAATTCTCCCTTTTTATCCCTGTACTCTTTTACCTCCAAAAGAGGTTGTTATTGAAGACAACTCGTTATGGTACATGGTCGGTGAGACGAGTTTGAAATGTACGTTACTAAGTAAATAAGAAATGTTATTGGGATACTTCGTGTATGAAGGAGACTTCCTAAGAAAGAATCAAAAAATTAATATCAAAGGAATAGAGGTGGGAAAGATTTATTTGGAGTCTTTAAACCGATTATGTTCAATTACGTCTAAAGTTTGAAACATAATTTATACTTATCATTATTAATAAAGAAAAAATTCGAGAGTAGAATCATAACCCCTGACGTATAGAATCCAATTTAGAAGTAAAAAAAGTCATTTAGAATCATTACTATAAATATCCGTCAAACCAAGGTCTCGTGGTGTTATTTATTTTTCTTATGACGTTATTTCACCCAGTTGACTTAAAAACATACGGTGACCTATACTCATTTATATTAAATGATATACTATATGACATATTATATGACATTTATATGTGTCATATGACATCAGATTCATACTTTATCGCAATATAGATTTTTTATGTGAAGAAAAGTGACATGACAGTCCGAACACCCTAGAATCAAGGGCCTGATCCCTAACTTAGTCCTGGCACCGTCACTTCCAGGATTGGGACCTGGTGGTTCTTTGCGGGGGTTTATATGTATAGAATCAATTTTTTCTGAAGTAACGATTTTTTACGATTGGTTGTGGACTCGGAAGTCACTCAACATTAGAAAGACGACAACCTCTCAGACGACGTCTCACTCGGAAGTCCGACAGCTCCACTACCAATGATTTCGAATCCCGCCATCACTATTGAAGAATTTTATTCTCTTGTTGCTTAAAACGGTGTAGTTCACTGATAAGGAAAATGTTTACTGAAGAGACATGATACGTCACGACAAAACTATCGTAAAATGGGCGTCATCTTAAATAAAGTTTTAACCTCAGTCGGGAGAGTTTTGGACGGTGACAAAATAGTTGATTCAAACACGTCATAAGATTTAGAAAACAACAGCAAAGTCGTCAGAAGTATCGTACAAGTGGTCCTCATCTAAGGTAGAGTTTTTTGGTGTAAGAAACGAGTAGACATCTTCATTGAGGAATAGACAAGTTCAAAATAGTATTTGGGGAGTCAGTAGGTACTTCCAACCTTATTTGGAGAAGGTTTGAGGACCATAAACTGGACAAGGGTACTCAGTGTTTATAATAATAATAATAATAACTAGTGCGGAGTACCGAACACCCTAAAATCAAGGGGATGGTCCCTAGCTTGGGTCCGGGAACCGTTACTCTCAGGATTGGTGACCTGGTGGTTTCTTAAGGAGTGTTTATGAGAATTACCGTAAATTTTACTACTCACACGAAAGGTCTTCCAAAAGTGAACTGAAACAGATCTAGGTAATCTCCTTAATGATAGATATCGTCGATACACACACGCTCGAGTCAACACAGACTGAGAAACGCTGGGAAACCTAACATCGAACGATCCGAGGTGACAGGTACCCTAAAGAGTCCGTTCTTATGACCTCACCCAACGACAAAGAAGGAGGTCCCCTAGAAGGGGTGGGTCTCTGACTTGGACGTAGAGGATGTAGAGAACGTAACGTCAACCTAAGAAATGACGACTCGGTAGCCTCTTCGGGACTTCCCCACACGTCGTGTAAGACTTAGTCTGGACCCGGAGGGTGTACTGTCTTTAAGATAGTGAATTGGTCGTTACGTTCGTCGTACCGTCGATACCGAAATGTTTTACACAAAGAATTTATTATTACTTTGACGTGTGGGTCTAACTCTGACTAGGGTAACAGAAAATTAACTCTAGTGTGCGGACCAGAGTCTTGAATTACTTCGAGTCCAAGAGATACAGAGTAACGTCTTTCTTAAGTCACTCCCTGTCTCGCTATCTATCCTTCACCTAAATAGATCTATGTGTCAGGTATCTGTCTGATGTCAGGTAGAGATTTCCACTCTTACCGGAATCCTCTTTGTGAGAGGTGTCTATCTCACACACCAATCAAAATTCCTCACCCTCCTAAAACCCCTTCCCCGTCTCTAAAGGTCCTTAACCCGGTGACGAGTGAAAAACTGGAAAATACCAATTGGAGGTTTCACAGTACTGTGGTCACTATGACATCCACACAGTAAATCTACGATTACATAATTATAACGTCACTCGTATATTACTCCGAGTTCTAAGTACTTTTAGTTTAGAGGACGTAGAACCTGGATCGACCAAGACCGGTCAAACACAGAATAGGAGTTCCCGATACAGTATGAAAATCTCCGATAAAGGAAGGGAGGACAAAATTATTCTGGACTTTCAGTTTTAAAGAGGAACTAGGTACTCGATGTCTTACCTACAACACAATCGTTCGTACTTTTGTAATTAAACCAGATAGAGGTAGTCTTGAGAATCGACTGGTCCATGTAACAGTTACTTGTCGTTATAAAACTTTTCTTAGAAAAAAAGACTCAATATCCAGAGTTGTGTCCTGAATTTTATAAGTCATTTGGTACATTTGCCTACACAACAGTAGGTCCGAGACAACAAGGTAAATGTCTCGTGTCTGTCTCATGACAACAAGTCAACGAGTCAACACAGGTCGAGAAACGCTGAGGTACCCGACGTTGTGCAGTCCGAAGGGACAGGAAATGGTAGTAGGCCTCAAACGAGTTTGAGTACAGGCAACTCAACTACTATACTAGGGTACAGTAGGAGACAACAGGGGAAGAGGAGGACGGAAGTTAGAAAGGGTTAGTCCCAGAAAAGGTTACTCAGTCGGGAAGCGTAGTCCACCGGTTTCATAATCTCGAAGTCGAAGTCGTAGTCAGGAAGGTCACTTATAAGACCCAACTAAAGGAAATTCTAACTGACCAAACTAGAGGAACGACAGGTTCCCTGAGAGTTCTCAGAAGCGGTTGTGGTGTCAAGCTTTCGTAGTAAAGAAGTCTTGAGTCGGAAGAAATACTAGACCGAGAGTGTAGGCATACACTGATGACCTTTTTGGTATCGAAACTGATATACCTGGAAACAACCGTTTCATTACAGAAACGAAAAGTTATACGACAGATCCAAACAGAATCGAAAAGAAGGTTCCTCGTTCGTAGAAAATTAAAGTACCGACCACAGCGGTAGGTATCACTAAAACAACTTCGGGTTCTTTTACTTTAGACAGTGATAAAGGTAACAAAGGGGTAGATAAACGGTACTTCACTACCCTGATCTACGGTACTAGAATCAAAAAACTTACAACTCAAAATTCGGTCGAAAAAACGAGAGGATAATGTGGGAGTAGTTCTTCGAGAAACCAAGAGGAAACGAAAGACGATATTCTCACCACAGTAGACGTATAGACTCCAATAACTATAAAGAGGACCGTTAGAACTAAGGTCGAACACGAAGTAGGTCGGACCGTAAAACGTACTACATGAGACGATATTCAATTTGTTTGTCCCACTGTTATATGTCGGAACTACATGAGGAAAGAGTTCAAACTTGGTCACACAACAAGGTACAGGCCAAGATTCACAATGAAGAACTGGACGTATGTCCAAAGAGTCCTCTGTCCATTCCACCAGACCATAAGGGTAGAGAAATTCATAAAAGGTGTCAAACAACACTAGGTGTGTCAGTTTCCGAAATCACATCAGTCACTTCGTCTTCACCTACAAAAAGACCTTGAGTAAAAGACACAAGGTCGTTTACAACTGTTAAACTAGAGACCAAGGAGACGGAAAAACTGAAGGTCGAACATGTAGACCTTCAAGAGTCAAGTGTATGACAACTTCGGATCGAACTTCCTAAAACTCGTAATGGAACGATCGTATACTTTACTCACGTTAACACACTATCAAACTTGTAAGAAACCGTAACGGGAAGAAACCCTAACCTTACTTTTAACTGGAAGAGGTCAGAACACCGGTGACAACTCAAAAGGTTTAAACGACTGTATAATTCACATCGTGAAATTGTCGTAGTAGAAAGTCCTAAACTTTAGCGACTGTAAGGTAGCGGAGATGATCGAAACAAACAACACTACGAAGAATTCCGGGTGAACTGAAGCATGAGGTCCTACAGACCGAGATCCATTCACTAGTGTGGTAACACAAATAGGACCCGTAATTCTAGAAAAAACATATTCAGAAGAAACATAAGAAGAATTATAGAAGAGAAACAATCCAGGGATGGTAAAGACAGGTAAACAACAAGGTAAATATCTTATGTCTGTCTCATCTGAATCGTATTAAGTATTCCCGGGATTCTAAAAACTTAGTCATTTACTAACAACCAAAACTGAATTTCAGTGGCTGGCAAAACTTTGGCTCGTCCTGGGACACCCCGGAATGGTTCATGTATTCGGGACAAAGAACAAACATCTTTTGCAAAATCAGAGGATCCGGAAGGGATCCTCCGTCTTAAGGTGTCTCGTCTGAGTTCATCAATGATTAATCTCTTCACTCCTTTACGTCTTTGTTTCCTTTTCGTTAGTTCGTTTTTTTCGTTACTATCGAATTCGATATCAAGTCACTATTTTGTCTTAGTGTTCTGAGAATCAAGGAGGACTTCCCTATATGCATTGTTATACTGTATAGAAACTCAACAAGACGTCTTTGATTTTAGGGGTGGGTCTACATCCTACCACTGACATATGATTGGTATTCGTGATCTGGAATCTACGTCAAGTCAAGACAACGAGTCAGTACAGACTGAGAAACGTTGGGATACCTGACGTCGTGTGGTCCGAATGAACAGGTAGTGGTCGAGGGTCTGGAGTGAGTTTGACTACAGGCAGCTCAACCACTGCGGTAAGTTAGTAGAGTAGGAGACAGCAGGGGAAGAAGAAGACGGGAGTTAGAAAGGAACATAGTCCCGGAAAGGGTCACTCAGTCAAGAAGTGTAGTCCACAGGTTTCATAACCTCAAAGTCGAAGTCGTAGTCAGGAAGGTTACTTATAAGTCCTGACTAAAGGAAGTCATAACTGACTAAACTAGAGGAACGTCAAGTTCCCTGAGAATTCTCAGAAGAGATAGTGGTGTCAAGTCTTCGTAGTTAAGAAGCAGGGAGTCGAAAGAAATATCAGGTTGAGAGTGTAGACATGTACTGATGACCTTTTTGGTATCGAAACTGATCTACCTGGAGACAACCGTTTCATTACAGAGACGAAAAATTATACGACAGATCCAAACAGTATCGAAAAGAAGGTCTCTCCTTCACAGAAAACTAAAATACCGACGTCAGCGGTAGACGTCACTAAAACCTCGGGTTCTTTTATTTCAGACAGTGATAAAGGTCACAAAGAGGTAGATAAATGGTACTTCACTACTCTGGCCTACGGTACCAGAATCAAAAAAACTTACAACTCTCAAAATTCGGTCCAAAAAGTGAGGAAAAAGTGAAAGTAGTTATCCGACAAATCAAGAAACGAAAGACGGTATTCTCACCACAGTAGACACATAGACTCCAATAAGCATAAAGATGGTCATTACAACTAAAGTCGAACACGAAGTAAGACGGGCCATAAAACGTGTCACATGAGACGTATATTCAATTTATTCGTCCCACTGTTATATTTCGGAACTGTAGGAGGAAAGGGTTAAACCTTGGTTAGACAACAAGGTACAGGTCAAGATTGACAACGAAAGACTGGACGTATGTCTAAAGAGTCCTGCGTCCATTCCAACAGACCATCAGGGTAGAAAATTTCTTAGAAAGTGTCTAGGATCTGACCAACCTTGGTCTTCCAACTACTAATTTTAAACATTTTACAGTAGGACAATGGAGTAGTAGCTGGTTAGTCTTTTTTTCGGGTATTCGACTAGTACATGAGACGTTGGGAGTTAAGATTACAACGGAAATTTTTGGAAACGGACTTTCGGTCGTCCCTCAAAACCAGAAAACTCGTACTCAATGGACAAGAACGAACCACGGTACATTGTTCACGACATGAAAAGAAGTGGTGTCGAACCACAGTAATCTAACCGAAACGACAGACAATGTGTCCAACTTAAACCAAAGCATTGTCGTAATCGGGGATTGTTCTCTCAGTCCGACACAAAACTTCGACCTGAAACTGAAGAGAGGTCGTTACTTTCAGGATCTACAGTAAAAGAAGATTATCATCCGATAAAACAGATGTAACTTTTAGACAACAAATCATATCGGTGGAAATAATTAACAGAATCGGTGAAGAAGACTTATTGAACGACATGGAAGATGTAGTGAACGACGAAGTGGAACACAAAGACACAATGCCTCTACTGAAGAAAGGAATTTGGAGCACTTGGTTGGAGACAATCGAAGTTTGAAAAGAAGATGTCGAAGGAATGAAGAGAGCCGGAAGTGTCTTATCTCAATCCTGGAACGAGACCGTATTCAAAACCAAATTCTCTTACAACACCGACCAAACTAGAAGATGGGTCTGGTGTTTGTGACAGAGGTATAGTCGTCATTCCGACAAAGTGAAAGAATAGTAAGTACACAGTGACCTCATCGTGAAAATTAAAGGAAGTCCTTGAAAAGGAAACGTAATTGTTGAACCGGTCGACAAAGGACGTATTCTGTATCGAAAGTCGAACGGAACCGAGAACTGAAGGAAGGAGTGATTCGAATTAGTAAAGATCGAAGACTGAATTTCACTCTCTGTACACTGAGAAGGAAAGTAAACTTGTGAATCTCCGGTCACATCCCAAAAATTAAAGTTATAACAACACAGAGTCCCTTATGCCTTCGAAATCTTCTCCCTCTACCCCTCTGTCGACCAACCACCTAACCAGTCTTGTCTCGTTGCAAATACTTTAAACAACACAATGTGCCCGTGCTAAACACTACGGGGGTTTATTATAATTGTCGTCTCTAACGACTAGTCTCTGGCGGTATTGTTCATATTATTACTTTTTTACCCCTGAAGGGACCAAAGAGTCACCATTACTTAAGTGGACGATCACGCCCTCTGCCCAAACTAGAGATTAAACCCTTCTAGGGTGAACGGTGCTTCGTCGATTCGGGGACCCGGCGTTGATAACTCGGACATACCTTGACGTTGATTACTTGGGTACACGGTGTCGATGACTTTGGACACACGGGATGTCGGGTACGAGACGTTGTCCTCTACGGTGACATTACTTTTCGGACGCACGGTGTTGATCTCTCATCCGGAACGAGTGACTCTGATCTCCTTCCACTTCTGGTCGTGTCGGTTTTATTATTTCCACTTTGAGTTAATTTACTCCATACAGATATGAAAGATAAAGAAGTGCACACGTAATCGATGGGGGGTTATATAATCCAAGAAGTCAACATACTTTAACTAGTTTCGTTATTTAAACAAATAACAGACACCACGTAGTCAAAAAAAGTTGTCTCTAGTGGTTATTTCGAACTTAATTAAAAACTTTCTTCTCTTTTCGTCGTCTGACAAACTTAAGTTATATAAATCGTCCAATTCTAGATAAAACTAATCAAGAGAGAGAGAAAAATAAACACCATTTTATGTGTTTCTTCTTAAATAGTAGAATGGGAAAATACTCACATGTCATCAAGATTTGTATACGTGTAACAACACGTTGGTTAGAGATCTTGAGAAGAATAGAACGTTTTGACTTTGAGTTATGGGTAATTTATTGAGGAGGGGTAAGGAGACCAGGGTACCACGAACCGTTGGTGTTAAGATGAAAAACAAAGATTTAAACTGAGAAGATCCATGGATTGTATTTATTTAATATCTCATAAGCAGGAAAACACGTATCGAATAAAACGAATCGTATTCGTATACATAACATCGTACATAGTCTTAAAACAAGGAAAAGTTCCGACTCATTATAAGGTGACATACATATAAAGTGTAAAACGAATAACCAAGTGAACCCAACGAAGGTAGAAGACCGACAACACTTATTACGACGACACTTATACCCACATGTCACCAGAGAGACTCTGGAACGAAAGCAAAGAAAAAAAGAAGTCAAAATAACTCTGTATTAACTACATGTCGTGACACATTCAAATTCCACGTGTCGTATTACTAAACTAAATGTATGCAGTACTTTACTAATAGTGTCATTCAAATCACTTGTGGGTAGTAGAGTACAAACCAAACCCGAAGGGACCACCGAGCGTACCATTTCTTAGTCGGACGTTACGTCCTCTGGGTCCAAACTAGGGACCCAGTCCTTCTAGAGGACCTCTTCCTTTACTGTTGATGAGGTCATAAAGAACGGACCTTTTAGGGTACCTGTCTCCTCGGACCTCCCGACGCCAGGTACCCCAGTGTTTCTCAGTTTGTGTTGACTCACTGATTGTGAAAGTGAAAGTAGTGGAGTACATCTGTGTTTTAATTTCTTTATCTTTTTTCAAAAAGGAGCTCTACTCTTAAGAGTTCTATACGAGAGAATGTTGAAAGTATGTATTGTATTTTGTAGTAATTAATTTAAAAAGGACAACATATAATGTAGTGATCATGAATTAATAGAATATCGGTGTTTAGACATGGAAAACTAATGAAAGTAGGTCAAGAGGGAGGAAGGGGAAGGACGGAACCATTGGTGTTTCAACTGGAGAAAAAGATACTCAAACAAACAAAAACTTCATGTTAACTGGATGTTGTGATACAATCAAGGTCAATGGGTAGTATCACTAAATTATAAAGATATATAAAGTTTTACTAGTGGTACGATTCAGATGAATGTTATATAGTGGTATGTTTCTATAAAGAATTAATAACTTATATCAGGGGTCTAACATGTAAAGTATGGTCTCTACGTAAATAAAATGTCGACTTTCAAACATGGAGAATTAGAGGGAATGGATAGAGAAAGGAGGGGGTTGAGGAGAAGGGAGACCTTTAGTGAATAAACAAGAGACATGGATATTAATACAAAACAAATAAGTAAACAAAACAAAAAATCTAAGGTTTATATTTACTTTAGTAGGAAAATTAGAAAATGTAAAATTAAACTACCGGTAGAAATCTCAAGACAAACTTAAGGAAAGAGAAATAATACCACACAAACAAATAATGTCTCACAACCAAATACCAATGGTACTTCAAAAATGTGTCAATACACAGATATACCCAAAGGGACCACCGAGTCACCATTTCTTAGGTGGACGGTCACATCTTCTGTACCCAAACTAGGGACCCAGTTCTTCTAGGGACCTCTTCCTTTACCGTTGGGTGAGGTCATAAGGACGGACCCTTCAGAATACCTGTCTCCTCGGACCCCTCGATATCAAGTACCCTAATGTTTTTTCGACCTTTACTGAATCGAAGATTTGTTGTTGGTGCACACACACACATACTAATAAAATTCAACGGCTAGAGAATTCAAATTTACGTAAAATTGTTGGGACGTAAAAATGAGAGGGGGGGTGGGTACAAACGACCAAACTTTAGTATAAGATAATGTAGAAACACAAATGGAATTGATGAATGACACCTATATCTACTAAAAACAGAAAATTGAAAGGAAGATCGAAATATATATCAACCAAATAATGTGAATGGTTACTCTAAAACGGAGAACATTAAAAGAAAAAATTTTAAAATAAATAAATCAAAACTGACACGATCCAGAAGTGACGACGGACCCGAAAAGAGATCAACGTAGATCGCCCCTAATTAGAGATCAACGTCACGTGTTCGAAGAATAACACCACCGAAGAGAACAGTGTCTCACGTCCGAGAGCCCGTGCGCACACCCGAGATCCAACGTCTCGCCCGAAGAGGCCAACACAGGGCACTCAAAGAGAGATCAACACCACGTCCCCGAGTCATTAACACCGCACGTCCAAATCAACAGAACGTCGTACACCTTAGAACCAAGAGACTGATCCCTAACTTGGGTGTAGGAGACGTAACCTTCCACCCAAGAATTGGTTCGATTTACAAAGATATTACGACCAAACCACCACGACTTGAGAATCGATCGATAACAAACAGTCATTTTGAAGTATAAAGAGATAGTTTAGACTTACTTTCGGAACCCTCCATTTCATAAGAACCAATATCCAAAAAGGTAAAGTAGTAAATTTTATATAACACGGTGAGGGAGACCGGAAGTCTTAAGATGACTTGTTGGAATACCCTCAAGTCGACATTGAAAAACGAAAATGTAACGAATAAAAATTATCAGAGAGAAGAAATAGAAATCAAAAACGGTAAAATTAATGTCACACAAAGGAACAGTAGGAGAAGCCTAACGAGGAAAACCCTAGAGAGACAAAGGACCCCGACTTACAAACAAAAGAAAAGGTCCAATGCATTCAAAAGACCATAATATAGAACTTTATGCAAGACACAGAGAAAAAAGGGTGAAAACGAAGACCCTGAGGATGTCACACTTACAATCATACGAACTATAACAGACTTTCCAGAAAGTTCGACAGAAGTAAACAAAAAAAAGAGAAAAATCGAACTCACTAAAAGTGATGAGACAGAAGGTCGAACGACTAGGTAGGGAGACATAGTAGATTAGATGACAACGACGGAAGATCACATAAAAAATAAAGTAAATGACATAGAAGTCGAGACAAACCAAGAAAAAATATAAGAGGTTGAGATACAATTTTTGGAGAATGAAGACTGAGAGAAGTAGGTCAGAAGAGGACTCAAGGAACTTGTAGAAATGCTAGTAATAGAACTTGAGAAATAACTCATCTAACGAATAGAGGTGAGTGAATCAAGAAGACCTCTAAATTAGAACAAGGAAGTAAACCTCGTATAAGAAGACAGTGGAGTAAAACGGACTAAACGGCAAAAATAAAAGTATATAAACCACCTAACCAAAGAAAGGACTAGAATCTCTTCACCAGAAAAAGTCCTCTACCGGATACTGTCATCTCATGAATGGAGACCAGTGGTCTCGATACATACACCGAGGAAGACAACACCATCCGATATAACGAGACTCACCAGACCACCCACAGTGACCGGTGGACAGATCAACCAACGGTCCGGGACTGAATACGTCTCCGATAGTCAACGACCACCCATCCCTACCCAGTACTCCCCCGACCGACACCCTGAGGTCCCCAGGACCCCGATCATAACCGTGTGACTACCCGTCTTGATATAAGGTCCCACCCACCAACGTATCGTCCCTCAGGACCTAGATCACAACCGGACGATCACCCATCCCAGTCCCGGGGTCCCCAGCACCCGGATCACGGTCGGGTGACTACCCACCCCCGTCCAAAGACTATACTGACACACACCCCAGGACTCATAGAACTTCGACCACAGTCGGATGACCATAACCTAAGGACCCGACCACGGACGGGTAACCACCCGCTCCGACACAGGGTCTCAGAGACCGATCGGACGACCATCAACTCCGATACAGGGACGAACCGATCGCCGAACTGGATTCCACACGGTCATGACCACACCTATCCGACTATCCACCCCGACCCAAGGTCCTAATTAATCGATTTCCGTCCTAAGGTTTAACCGCAAACAGTCGTGGTGACAGGTGTACAACTCTGTTCACGGAGTCTTACCGAAGACGGTCACAGAAACAGGGATCTTACTCAAGGTCAATGGAGGACGGAGAGGTCCTCTGAGAGGTTCTGGTAGTAACCCAAAACTGGGTCCGAGAAATATTTAATAACGAAGACGAGACTCAAGGTCTCACACACTCTAAAACACACACGGGAAATTCTCACCCTAGAGTGTACATTTCCCGAGGGTGTCGGACGACAGAGAGGGTCTACATTCAGGGTGACCGAAAGTTTCAGTTTACAACACCCCGAACAACAGGACCACGTCCTTGGTCCCGATCCTTGGACCTACACTCCGTACCTGAGGAGTAAGGAACTCCTCTTGGCACCGTTAACATTAACAGAAGGGTAAATCCGTTAACATTAACGGAAGGACCCCTACACTCAGAACTGATGTGATATAGTGGTGGGGAGGATGGATAGAAAAGAAGAAATATAGAAATTGACATCTTCTTTAGAAAAGACTACCAAAAGGTCAAAAAGAGTAGTCATAAAGGAAATGTATATTAACATTAAAACCACATGGGTAACCTCCTCCACTCAAGTTCCAGAAAGTAGGAGAACCCGTGAAGAGAACTAAAAAAACCTATGGGTCTTCACCTTAACGACCTAACATACTATCAAGGTAAAAATTAAAAAAAACTCTTTAACGGTGTGGTAACAGATGTCCCCGACGTGGTAACATATAAGGGTGACCGTCAAGGGTTTAGAAGTACAGGAGTCATTGTCGACATTAAAAGACCCAAAAAAAACAAAAAAAAAAAACTAGTATCGGTAGGATTACTCACAAAAACTAAAAGTAACAAAAACACGAAACCTAAAAGGATTTCTGAGTACTAAAACTCGTAGAAAAGTACACGAATAACCGGTAAACATATAGAAGAAACCTCGTTACAGATAAACTTAGGAAACATGGGAAAATTTAACTGACAACAATTCAAAATTCCTCAAGAAATATATAAGATCTATAATCGAGATATAGTCTATTTACTAAACGTCTATAAAAGAGGGTAACACACCCAACGGAAAGTGAGAAGATACAGAAAACTACGAGTCTTAAAGAGATAAAATTTTATAAAATAATAAATAATGAATTTTAGAAATTTTTCTTATTATGTCATTCATAGGAACACAGATGATAGGTCGTTTAATTTATAATAATTTATTCAACTTCCGGGGACCCAAAAGGGAAGAACTAGTGTTTAGGGAACGGTAGAGAGTTTCCATTGGTCATCACTTAAACTACAAAACGACTGATTGAATATAAGGTTGCAGTCGGAGAATCACATAATCTTCGAATGGTACTGTCTCTTATGACGTCTTCAGGAACCTTACGACTCTACTCTTCCCAATTAAGAATCTAAATAAAGAAAAAAAAAAAAAATTCAACTTTCGGGTCAAACCGTACGACAGTTTATCAAAATACATTGTCCACGTGTCTGTATAAAAAACTTACTGATAAACCATGGGTGCATGAAAACTAACTTTTATTAATTTTATGATGATAATGTAGTAAAACTGTACTCCAGATGTATAGAAAACTCAATCCAAATAATAAACGAAACGATCATTTATCGGTCGATACCGTTTCACTTACAAAAGAATCTCCATCACTTTGACTCCCCGTCTGAACTTAAACCTCGTAAATCGATATTGACGTATGTCAGGTAAATCGACGGAGACAATTAACTCCGAACATCCGTCCTGTTCGTCTTATTCTCTGCATGTTCGCAATGTAAGGATCAAATTTTTTACTCAACATTCAAGACTTTTTCTCCTCACTAAGAACAGTCCAGACTGAGACCAGTTCCTGGACAACTTTGTTTATCACACTACAAGTGTCCTAGCATCACTTCCTGGACTGGAGGTAACATTTCACTTTTATTCCAAGAAGAGATCACTCCGGTATTACTCTCGTCGTTGACGATCAAGACGGCGCTGACGGATTTGCATCACCGACACACTCCACCGGCCTCGTCCTTTACTAAGATGCTGTCACCCGCACAGGTCCCTTCCTCAACAAGACCGAGACCGGTTCACCAATGTGTCCACTCTCACAGGGAAATTTGTATGTTTCTGGACGACCGACCTCCTCCTCGTCGAAGGACTCCTAGTCCACGTGTAGACTTCCCTACTCGAGTAAGAAGATTGGCCTGGACGAAATCTACGACTCACTTACAAAAGGATTAACGTTCAGGACGCCGACCCTCTTAGTCCTTTACCAACTTCGAAATCGGTGAAACATTCATCGTTTTTTCTTTTTCGTCGTCAAAACCCTGAGAGACCCTTACACACCAACACTTACAGTTCCACTTCCACGGTGTACACGTGCAAACGAAAAAGAGATTCAACTCCTAACGTCGTCATTTCACATAGTACCCAACTCCTTTCGAAACCACCAAGATCGAAATAAGGTCACTAAGAAAAAGTCCACTAAATTATTAAATAAAGGATCTGATAGAACAAAATAAAAAGAAGGGATCCTTTATTTTCAGAACTCCCGAGGGAAAATTAATTGTTTCTAGTAATACCGAAAAAATTTCGAAATCAATCACCCTGAATGAAGCGAAAAATCAGGTGAGACGAATGAAAGTCTCGAGATACGGACTAAGACAAAATGAAAACCAAAATTAAATGGATAAGTCAAATTCATTCGAAGAAATTTTAATTCAACCGAATTTTCTCTTTATAGTTAATAATTAATCAAAAAGAATTTGAAAAAAAGAAAACTCTATAAAGAGTATTAAGTGAGTCTTAATCCCCACTATATAAGAAATGGGTCAAAGGGGGTCACCATTGTAGAACTTTTTGACATCACGTCTTAGTGTTGGTCATATGACTGTAACTATGTCACTTCCACGTCTTATAAAAGTGGTGGTATCCTTTGTAGTATAAAGGGAAATGTCGATGTGGGTGAAGGAAATGTGGGTGGACGAGGAATTGAGAACAGTTGGTCATTGACTTTTTAGTCAAAAATTCGTTCTTCAAAACAGACGACAGAATTCATCAAAACACAATCTCTCGATGTATCGAAATACTTTTTCTCGGGATCTATCTGACGTTATCTAAAACTAAGTAACATCGAGAAACTGGAACCCATTTATTGAATTTAAAGGGATACGAAGTTAAGGGGATATATATCTTATCCTATTACCATATAATTAAAGAAATGTTAGATAAATTTCCCAAAAACTCTTTAAGATTTACAGAAAATCTTCATGACATAGTCAAGTCAAGTCAAGTCAGTGAGCCAGCAAAGGCTGAGAAACGTTGGGGCACCTGAAGTCGTGCGGTCCGGAGGGACAGGTAGTGGTTGAGGACCTCAAATGAGTTGAGTACAGGTAACTCAGCCACTACGGTAGGTCGGTAGAGTAGGAGACAGCAAGGGAAGAAGAGGACGGAAGTTAGAAAGGGTCGTAGTCCCAGAAAAGGTTACTCAGTCAAGAAACGTAGTCTACCGGTTTCATGACCNAAAGTCCACTAAATTATTAAATAAAGGATCTGATAGAACAAAATAAAAAGAAGGGATCCTTTATTTTCAGAACTCCCGAGGGAAAATTAATTGTTTCTAGTAATACCGAAAAAATTTCGAAATCAATCACCCTGAATGAAGCGAAAAATCAGGTGAGACGAATGAAAGTCTCGAGATACGGACTAAGACAAAATGAAAACCAAAATTAAATGGATAAGTCAAATTCATTCGAAGAAATTTTAATTCAACCGAATTTTCTCTTTATAGTTAATAATTAATCAAAAAGAATTTGAAAAAAAGAAAACTCTATAAAGAGTATTAAGTGAGTCTTAATCCCCACTATATAAGAAATGGGTCAAAGGGGGTCACCATTGTAGAACTTTTTGACATCACGTCTTAGTGTTGGTCATATGACTGTAACTATGTCACTTCCACGTCTTATAAAAGTGGTGGTATCCTTTGTAGTATAAAGGGAAATGTCGATGTGGGTGAAGGAAATGTGGGTGGACGAGGAATTGAGAACAGTTGGTCATTGACTTTTTAGTCAAAAATTCGTTCTTCAAAACAGACGACAGAATTCATCAAAACACAATCTCTCGATGTATCGAAATACTTTTTCTCGGGATCTATCTGACGTTATCTAAAACTAAGTAACATCGAGAAACTGGAACCCATTTATTGAATTTAAAGGGATACGAAGTTAAGGGGATATATATCTTATCCTATTACCATATAATTAAAGAAATGTTAGATAAATTTCCCAAAAACTCTTTAAGATTTACAGAAAATCTTCATGACATAGTCAAGTCAAGTCAAGTCAGTGAGCCAGCAAAGGCTGAGAAACGTTGGGGCACCTGAAGTCGTGCGGTCCGGAGGGACAGGTAGTGGTTGAGGACCTCAAATGAGTTGAGTACAGGTAACTCAGCCACTACGGTAGGTCGGTAGAGTAGGAGACAGCAAGGGAAGAAGAGGACGGAAGTTAGAAAGGGTCGTAGTCCCAGAAAAGGTTACTCAGTCAAGAAACGTAGTCTACCGGTTTCATGACCTCAAAGTCGAAGTCGTAGTCAGGAAGGTTACTTATAAGTCCTGACTAAAGGAAATCCTACCCGACCAACCTAGAGGAACGTCAGGTTCCCTGAGAGTTCTCAGAAGAGGTCGTGGGTCAAGTTTTCGTAGTTAAGAAACCGCGAGTCGAAAGAAATATCAGGTTGAGAGTGTAGGTATGTACTGGTGACCTTATTGGTATCAAAACTGATCTACCTGGAAAGAACCGTTTCATTACAGAGACGAAAAATTATACGAGAGATCCAACCAGTATTGAAAAGAAGGTTCCTCGTTAGTAGAAAATTAAAGTACCGACGTCAGTGGTAACCACACTAAAACCTCGGGGGCTTTATCAGACAGTGACAAAGGGGTAGATAAAGGGTACTTCACTACCCTAGTCTACGGTACTAGACACAAGACTTACAACTCAAAATTCGGTTGAAAAAGTGAGAGGAGAATGTGAAAGTAGTTCTCCGAGAAATCAAGAAGAAACGAAAGACGATATTCCCACCACTCTTTAAGATTTACAGACACTTTCTCTTCATGATATATTTAATAATAATTGTCGTTCCTACCATTAAAAGTTTGACCTTTCATATATCGTTTAAGATTTGATCTTTGATCGGGTCCTATCATTCATTCTTATTAGTAAAATTTCACTTAATTTTAAAATTCCGAGTCAACTTAAAGTCTAATGACTTAATTGACCGACTACTAAAGTCTCAGTTGCAACAATTAAAAACTCTTTAGTATTTCTGGTCTTTCTCTGTTGGTAGGACTATAGGTTCCTTTTTTCCTTTCATCAACCTTTTAACGTCTGAACATTTTAATTACAATTAGGTCTTTTTAATGTATTCACTAGTTTGTCTACTATGCCTCATAATTGGTTTTTCTAAATCATATCCAAACTAATAATATTTATTAAAGAAGAATAAAGATTTAAGACAATGAAGAGAAATCTTGGTGATCCAATAATCTAGTTCTCTAACAAGATCAATATCAGTATTACGGTCAAAAGGTCAGAAAGTACTATGTAAACATCGATAATATATCATTTTATACCAAACCAACTAACTGATTTACTTACACATCTTTCTGACTTATTGACATGGGTGAATCTGAGAACTAAAGTGGTCCTTTTCAGAGACCACTTAAAAGAAACCTTGAACCTATCTCATTTTTTTATTAATTTTGTACTATTAGTCTATACATTCATAACGTTTCTACGTCCTTATCAATTAAACTGTCTACTACTTATATCGAACTTTTTAATACGGGTATTCCACTTTAGTACCCCAGTTTGACTTTAATTTAAATCGTCCATATTCAGGAAACAAATTTAAGTCTTGGAGTTTACGTGTCATTGTCCTACTCCTTCTCGACCAACCCGTCACCAAGTACACTTTTTATTGACCCTTAAAACTAATTAGTGCTTACATCGTCATTAACTGATCCATTATACCGACGATTTTTGCGGTAATCGATACAATGTTCAAATAGGTCCAGTGTTTTGATAACCAAAGTTATACAAAAACATGATCAAACCTTTGTGTAAAACGTATAACCAAATTCACATGTGACTGTTTCAACTCTCGTAAAATTCCTTCCGTCTGATCTCGTTTTTACCAGACTTAAGGTAAATACATCCTTTGACAACCCTAAACCCATAACTCTTTAACATTTTATTAAATTTTGTCAATAAATTTAAAATACCGTAAATTTTACCTTTTTTATATATTATGGTGCAAGGGTGGAAAGTCTTAATTGATGATAATTGTAAATGAAAAGAAGAAAGGAAGAATCTTTATTTTGTTATCTCTATTTTGGTTCCGGGAAAAGGAGAAAGAGGGATGTTCTTTCAAATAGAATAAAAATAGTTTCATTGGATACAAGTATCAAATTTTTTAAACTTATCAAATATACGTATCTTCTTTCTTATCGTCAATAAGGGAGAGTGTCACCGTTGGTGTTAGTCGATAGAATTTATAAACATTATCATATGAATATCGTTAATGAAAATTTTCGATAATTTAGATATTTTTCACAAATTATACTCCCTGTGCTCCACAACCGTGAAAATTTGTGTATCTACAGAAGAAGGAATATAAAAATTGTATCAATGTATAAAACACCCACTTTAGTAACAACAAATATAATATGTCTATAACTTGGACCCGATGTATGAGACTACTATTACAAAAGGAATGTACCGAAAATTAAAAGGAATCTGTATTACCGGAACGAAAAAAGAAAAAGAAAAACTGACGTGACCCAGAAGTAACGAAACAGGTCAACGTCGCTCGTCCCGGAAGAGGTATCAACACTCGAGGAGTAACGTCCCTGAAGAGACAAAGACTCGTGTCCGAGTCGTCAACTCCGAGCTCCCGAGATCTCACACCAGAGTCGTCAACACCACGTGCTCGAATCAACAAAGCGTCATACATCTTAGAAGGACCTGTCCCTAGCTCGGGTACAGGGCACGTAACCGTCCACCTAAGAATAGGTGACGCGGCGGTCCCTTCAGGACGGAACGAAAAAGGTAAACTAACCAAAAGTTTCAAGACTAGTGACAATAGAGTAAGGTTCTGAACATCTCCTGAAGGGACTACCGAGTCTACCATTTCGCAGACGGATGTTACGCCCTCCGGACCCATGTCAGGGACCCAACCCTTGTAGAGGACCTCTTCCTTTACCGTTGGGTGAGGTCATAAGAACGGACTTTTTAGGTACCTGCCTCCTTGGACCATCCGATATCAGGTGTCCCAACGTTTCTCAGCCTGTGCTAACACGACCATCCGATTCTGAGTATCTATCCTAGATTTTGAACTGAGGTAAGTAAGTTTAAGTCATTTATTCAAAAGTTAGAAAAAAGGGGGAGTCTTTAGATGGAACATATAAGGTAAAATTTTTAATATATATCGTAATTTAGAATTCTGATATAGTGTAACATAAATAGGTAAGAGGAAACTACTTGTAAATTTAACAAAAGTCAAAAGCAGATAAAATTTTTTCTATGTGTATACCCTTAAAAGGATCCGATGTTACTCTTCACTTTAACGACCAATAGATAACGACGTATTGTTTAATGGAGTTTTAAAACGTTGAATTTTGGTGTGTATAAACAATAGAGACAAAGACACTCAGTCCATAGTTCCACATAGAGAGTATCCGAAAGTAGTTCAACAATTGTCCCCGAAACTAAAGTACACTCCTAAGTCGACCCCCTCCTAGTGTAAGGTCCAAGATGGAGAGTACACCGTACTAAGTCAACGAGTGTCCAATTAACTAACTCCTGGAATCAACAAATGATCGAACAACCGACTTCGTAGGAAGTCAAGGAACGGAACACCCTCAGAGGTATGTTGTACCGTCGACTGAAGGTACTGTCACTTCTTCTACCTTCGGTCTCAGATATTGGATTAGGACCTTTACTGTAGGGTAGTGGAAACGACATAAGACAAGTAATCTTCGTTCAATGGTCTAGGTCGGGTATCTGATTCTCACCCCTAATATACTCCCCTACTTATTTCAACATATGACGAAACTCAGTACCGACATCATCTCATAAATCGAATCTTTCTCTACTAATTCCCTTGTGTACTCAAAACAGAAGATTTAAACTTTCCGAACGTGCGTACGTACGATTATTCAGAGAAGTCAGCACAGAGTGAGAATGACTTCGGGTGGTCCGAGGAGACAGGTACCCCTAAGAGGTCCGTTCTTGTAATCTTACCTAACGTTACGGAAAAAGTCCCCTAGAAGAGGTGGGTCCTAACTTGGATACAGAGAATACAGAGAACGCAACCGTCCTCCCAAAAAATGGTCAGCGCGGTGGACGCTTCGGGTTTTCCGAATGTATTTCTCCTTTGTCTTCTAGACAAAAACTAGTCTCTAAGTTGATTCTCGTCATCTACCTTTAATTTTACATACCGGAATATCCTATTATATTAAAGACAAGAACTTGTATAAGACTATCTTCCATCCACTGGTGAACATTTTTCCTAATATTTTTTCAAAGAACGTAATCCAATCTTTGAATTGACATACGAGCGATTTCTAATAAAAATGAGATTCTAAAACACTAATATTTATCCACTCAAAGTTTGACAATCACAAACTCATCAAATAATTAGTGATGAGTCCTTCTTCATATATCCTAATGTACACATAAACGTATATACTCCGAAGTAAATCTTCTAGATCCAATTTTTCAAGTCTCCTCTCGATATTTAAATGTGAAAATTAATAACTAATTAATAATGACAAGAATAGGACAAAAATATAAGGAAACCGATGGTACTTTACAAATCACTATGTTAAGAATAAAATTTTATTATCGTCATTGAGTCAAAAAAAGAAGATTGTCTTCAGAAAAATAACATTTTTTATCTTTTATGTTTGTTCCTTTTTTAATTCTTCATTTATAGAATATTAGAAGTGCGGGTTTCTAATATGATCATTATTGATATAATTGTGGTACCATATTACCATACAACCTCTTCCGTCACCGTGGGGTGAGGTCATGAGAACGGACCTTTTAGGGTACCTTTCTCCTCGGACCATCCGACGTCAGGTACCCCAGCGACTCCCAGCCTGTGCTGATTCGCTCAAGTGAAAGTGAAAAGTGAAAGTACGTAACCTCTTCCTTTACCGTTGGATGAGGTCACAAGAACGGACCTCTTCTTAGGGTCCCTGCCACCTCGGACCACCCGACGGCAGATACCCCAGTGTGTCTCAACCTGTGCTGACTTCACTGAATCGTCGTCGTCGTCGTCGTATTACCATATACCCCGAAGGGACCACCGAGTTGCCACTTCTTAGACGGACGTCACGTCTTCTACGTCCTTCGAACCCAAACTAGGGACCCAGTCCTTCTAGGGGACCTCCACCTTTACCGTTGGACGAAGTCATAAGAACGGACCTCTTAGGGGACTTGTCTCCTCGGACCGTCCAATATCAGGCACCCCAACGTTTCTCAACCTGCAATGACTTTGCTAACTCGAGCGTGTGTATTACTATATATTAGAGACACGGGACAATTAAAACACATGTGTCTATGTGTGTGTGAAAGGAATAAACACCATGATACAAGATATCATAGTAACGTTTACGACTTAATTACTTATGACTTAATGACGAGGATCCCCTTAATGTCCCAATCTAAGGAGACTCGACGACCAACGTAAAAACAATTGATTAGTTGTACATTGGAACAAAATACACACAAACACAATTCTGTGTAATAAATTATATATAATAACTAAGTAATTGTAACTTGAGTACCATTTATCGTGACATTAACTACGGACTTACTTGGAATAGATTGTTTACATAAGAGATCTTCCGTGTAGTGTCGGAAGAACGTGAATCTTTGTCATCTGTCGTGAAGACGCGATGTGAACCCTCAGTAAAATTTGTCACTTTAGTGACTGGTTTTCGTGTTTTTACACTTTTTATAACGTGATTTATTCGGTGATTTTCCTGTGACCAAATATCAAACTTTAGACTTTGGTCTTCCGACGTATAGAGGGGGCGGAACCTGGAGTTGACCATTACATGTGTAGTCCGTTGAGTTTAAAAAGTGGTAGACGTAAGTGTACAGGCACTTACTGGTTCTTTTACAACGTCCAGAACTAAAACTCCAATGTCTACTTAAAATCACTCATCCTTTTAAATGGATACTCCTTAGGTACATTATTCCTAACTGAGACACACACACACACCATCGAAGACAAAAGGTATAACGAATCAAAATATTTTGACTTGTCAAAACTGACAATATTGGACGGGAAAAGTGGATTGGAAGATTGGTAAACAAGTAAGTCGTTCAATAAATATACACGGGTGATACACAGATGTACCACATGATCGGAGACTTCTAAACAACAACAAGTCAGTGGTTCAACACAGGCTGAGAAACACTGGGGTACCTGACGTCGTAATGTCCGAAGGGACAGGGAGTGGTAGAGAACCTCAGACGGGTGCAAGTATAGGCAACTTAATCACTACGGTAGGTTGGTAGAGTAGGAGAGAACGGGAGAAGAGGAAGACGGAAGTCAGAAAGGGTCGTAGTCCCAGAAAAAGGTTACTTAGTCGACAAGTGTTGTCCACCGGTTTCATAACCTCGAAGCCGAAGTCGTAGTCAGGAAGGTTACTCATAAGTCCTAACTAAAGGAAAATCTGACTGAACAAACTAGAACGACAAGTTCCCTGAGAGACTTCTATGTCATCGTTCATTCTATTTGTTTCAGGGACGGAAAAGCTCGAACACAAGATTACCCTTTCCGTCTATTACTCTTTACGGACCATCACTATTTACGTTAATTTTTTTTATTTCGTCCCATTCCTCTATCCACAAACTATTAAAATAAAGTAATAAAATTAAATTATGTGAAAAAATTTCATTTATGACTAAAATAACCATCAACTGTTAAAATTAAAATGACTTCATATCAAGTTATTTAACTAAATGTTACAACACAAAGACCACATGTCGTTTCATTAAGTCAATATATATATATAGTAAATATGTATACTTCATATATCAATATATGTTAATCTTTACATTATTGATAAATTTATATATATTATATTAATAATTGTAAATTTTTAACATAAATAAAAACAGACACGACCCAGAACCAACGGTGTACACCCGAAAAAAGACCAACGTTACTCACCTCCGATCAGAGAACAACTCCGCGTGACTCAAGAGAACAACGTCTTGTGTCTGAGATCCCGCACGTCCGAAGTTAACAACGTCACGTGTCCGAGGTCTCAAACCCGAGTCATCAACACCGGATGCCCGAGTCGACACCCCCAGAAAGATCTGGTCCCTAGTTTGGGTGACTCAATCGTCCACTTACGAATAGTAGTGACTTGGTGGTCCCTTCGGGCCCCTCCCATGGTACATTTATCTCTGGATTAACTTCGTTTCATCACCGAATACGTTTCTCGACCCCTTACCCGTAAGTTACGTCTCTCTAAACGCCACCTTTTCGGAACTCCACCCTTGATCGCACAGTAAAAGACTTTTTACTACCCCACCCGTCTCTCGTCATTTCTACTTTAACAACTCTCTTCATCCCTGATTTAGTACTCCCTAAATTCTAATTCCTAGGTACCCGAAGGGACCACCAGGTCACCGATTCTCAGGGAACTTTACGTCCCTTACGACTAACCTAGAGATTAACCCCTAGATTCTAGGGTGAACGACTCCTCGTTGATTCGGGTGTACGGCGGTGACGTCAGAAGGAGTCTGGTATTGTTTTCTAGGGTGTACGACGTTGATTCTGACCTTCGTCGGTTTATTCATTCATTCATTTATTCTAATCTTTAGACCCAAAGTAAGTCTCGCAATACCCTTGAGGGACCTCACAAAATACACCTTATTATTATAACTAAAAAATTTTTTCTAATAAGACCAACGACACACTTCTTCACTAACAGTACCTTCGTTCCTCTCGTGTATGACCGATAACGTCATAAGACACGTTATTTGTATCCACTGAAACAGATCCTACCATCGTCACATCCACCATTCTTCCCTATTCAAAACTCTCATTGTAGTCATTCTAAACGACTACCTGACCACTCCACAGTCCTTTCTTTCCTCAGTTCGTACTGAGGTCAAAACGGGATTTCTTCACTCACTTACCATCTCGAAAAATGATACTATCCCTTCTGACCTCCTCGACTAACCCCATATATACCATTCTTAGTTCTAAAAAAAGAAACCCCACACAATCCAAACTTTATGGATCATCTGTAGGTCCCCCATTACAAGTCATCCTTCAACTTATATGTTCACACCTGGAGTCCCCTTCTCTAACCTCGACCTCTATTTTTCTTACCACTAATATAGAGGTAAAGTTATTTATAAATAGATGTTGTATTCAAAAAGCACCAACTAAGTACAAGGTAACATAACTACACACGAGAGGAAACACTACTTATTGAAACATTTAAGAATAAAATTCACTTAAGGAGAACCCATAAACGTTATGTCAAGACTGTAATTGATTGGTCTCAATCGAATTGCAAGAGTACAATTCCCGTGTCAAAGAGTATTCTGATAGACTTGAAACCCGAGGTTCACGTTCAAGTCCTCAGAGGTTCTATGAACGTAGAGACTAGTTAGTCTATATTTAAGTCCTCAAGGGGACTAAGAGAGTCCAAACTAGTAAACCACCTCGTTGAGTGTCTTGAGTACTTTTACGACAGGAATACTAATGTCAAACAAAAACAAAACCGACACGGTACGTCGAACATTCTAGAATCAAGGGGTTGATCCCTAACTAGGACCCGAGACCGTCACTTTCTCGACTCAGGATTGGTGACCTGGTGGTCCCTTAAGGACTAATGTCAAAATAATATCACTTTTCAATGTTAAACTTGGTCGTTTTCCTTCTCTATGTATCCTATTCAGACCCTCCTAGGGGTTTCGTTTCGAAGACATAGAAGTCCAACACAGTGGGAAGAGTGTGTACCTACTCACAATAGTTGGTCCCTTCAAGTGGTTGAGTCACAAGTCTCAAAAAGGACCCTGAGGCAATATATCTATACTAACTAACTTAGTAACCGGACACACTAACTTGAGTCAGAGGTCGGAGGGGGAGATAAAGGGTCTCCAGACAGACTCTAGTACACTGAGTTTCGGGGTTGGAAGATTGGTGTGTCATGAACCCGAAAGGTCATGACGGTCAGGGATAGGACTTTGACAGTTCCCCGGGTGATACTCAATGGACCAATCACAATTAAGTCACACTGACCTTCCCGGGTTGTACTTATTGTCTCTATGAACATAGTAAACTCTTTAAGACTTCCAAATCTTAGAAGGGACAGTTCTTGGTCTCTGTTTTTAATCTAAGAATAATATGTTGACATAATTTTGGGTCAAGTCTATAATGAAAGGTTCCAATGTCAAGAAAAAAAGAGAGTAATCTGTCACTAGTAAATCTTCCAGGAGACTAAAATCAGTATAAACGTAAAGATTGTAATCGTGATATAGACCGAAGCTTAAAAGGTCCGGTCTTATGACCTTACCCATCGGAAAGGGAAGAGGCCCCCTAGAAGGGTCGGGTCCCTAACTTGGATCCAGAGGGTTTAACGTTCACCTAAGAAATGGTCGACTCGATGTTCGCTTCGGGCACTTATGACCTCACCCATCGGATAGGGAAGAGGTCCCCTAGAAGAGCTGGGTCCTTAACTTGGCCCCAGAGGCTTCAACGTCCGACTAAGAAATGGTTGACTCGATACTCCCTTCGGATATTATCTACGAGTCATTCATAAATTACTTGATTTTATAAAATTCTTTATTAAACACCCATCTACCCTCCAAGTTTTAAAGAAACATCTCAACGAAACTCTAGTTTATTTATCAGAAGTAAAGAAAAACGAAGTAAGTAGAAGTAAACGACAATAAATTTATAAAATACGAAAATACATCTATAGTTTAAATGTATTATTTATTGTTCCTTTAAAGAGAAAAATTTCACTTAAGTAGTCCCTGAAGAGACCACCAGGTCACCAATTCTGACGTACGAAGATTACGTCCTCCGTCACCAAACTAGGGACCAACCCCTTAACTACGAAAACTTGACACCACAACCTCTTCTGAGAACTCTCAGGGAACCTGACGTTCCTCTAGGTTGATCAGGTAAGACTTCCTCTAGTTGGGACCCTAAAGAAACCTTCCTTACTACGATTTCGCCTTTGAGGTCATGAAACCGGTGGAGTACACTTCTCAACTGAGTAACCTTTTCTGAGACTACGACCCTCCCTAACCCCCGTCCTCCTCTTCCCCTACTGACTCCTACTCTACCGACCTACCGTAGTGACTGAGCTACCTGCGCTCAGACTCACTTGAGACCCTCAACCACTACCTGTCCCTCCGGACCGCACGACGCTAAGTACCCCAACGTTTCTCAGTCTATGCTGACTCGTTGACTTGACTTGACTTGACTTGACCCCTTAATTTTAGGGTGTACGGTACACCGGTTTTTATTTATTTATAAAAATTTTTCTTTCTTTACTTTAAACGTTAATTTTTTTTAAATCGTCAAGAAATCTATCGTTGGAAAAGAAAAGAAATTGACTTCATATCAACTGAATGTTACAACACAATTAAAGATGACATGTTGTTTCACTAAGTCAATGCATATATGAAATTTTTAAGAAAAGGTAATACCAAATAGAGTCCTATAACTTATATCAAGGGACACGATATGTCATCCTGGAACAATAGACAGGACATACATTATTGAACGTAGACGATTGGGGTTTGAGGGTTAAGTAAGAAGATGGTGGGGAGGTGGGGGAACGGACAAGAGATACAGACACTCAGGGTAAAATACCTACCCAAGTAAACACAGTCTAAAATAAAATGAATGTATCAAAATTTTTAACTCGAAAGGACCTTAAGAAGGAAGGAAGTAAAGACCGACGCAACCCAGAATCAACGTCATACGTCCTAGAAACAACGACGTGGGTCCTAGAAAACAACGTAAAGTGTCAAAAGATTAACACCCGAGTACCTCCGATTCAACGGGGTGTCGCACTCCCAAGAATCAAGGGGTCGCTCCCTAAATTGGGACCGGGGGACCAACCTTCGTGTCACAGAATTGGTGACCTGGTGGGCCCTTCAGGGAAGGAACTAAAGAACTCACTGAGTACCCAAAAAACCCGAAGGGTCCCCGGAGTCTCCAATTCTTTGACGGAAGGTTACGTACTCTGAACTCAAACTAGGGACCCAACCCTTTTAGGGGACCTCTTCCTTTACCGTTGCGTGAAGTCATAAGAACAGACCCTTAAGAGTACCTGTCTCCTCAGATAACAAATCGGAGGCGTACAAACATACACAAACATAACAAATAGAGACGAGGTAAATCAAGGAAAAGACTCCAAAATAGAACAAGGAACAAATCTTGTATAAGGAGACAGAAGAATAAAACGGATTAAGAGACAAATAAAGACAATAATCCATCCAACAAGTTCAAAGGACTTGAACCTCTTTACTGGAATATATCTCTGAAGGATACTCCGGGTCGTCGTTTAAGGAGAGACCAGTGACCCGACACACGGGATCCCCATAGGGGACACACCCGACGTACCCCGGTAACATATCAACACCAACCCACTGATGACATCGGTCATCCACCCAGACCGAGGTCCGGGTCAACCGACGGTCGGGTCACCACCTGTCCTGACTTAGGACCGCACCGACCGACGTACCAGGTCCCAAGGGAACAAACCACGACTGGACGACCATACCCGTCCCGACACAGAACCTTACTGACCGACACACCGAGTCCCACAGGGTCACGACGAAAACCGAGCGACCACCCGTCCCGACCCAAGACCCCGACCACAGTCAGACGACCACCCATTCATTCGCAGGTCACGATTTCCTATCTCACTTCACTTCATTTTCAACGAGTCAACACAGGCTGAGAAACGTTGGGGTACCTGATATGTCAGGTACCTTAAGAGGTCCGGTTTTATGACCTCACCCATCGAAAAGGGAAGAAATCTCCTAGAAGGGTTGGGTCCCTAGTTTGGGTCCAGAGACGTAACGTCCTCCGAAGAAATGGTCGACTCAACATTCCCTTCGGGTTCTTATGACCTCACCTATCGGATAGGGAAGAGGTCGTCTGAAGAGTTGGGTCCTTAACTCGACCCCAGAGGACGTAACGTCCGCCTAAGAACTGGTTATCTCGGTAGTCCCTTCGGGTTCCCTATCTCCCTCCTGAGGTTTTACTATTAACAATTGTGATCATAGGAACGTCATCTTGTTTGAGGTTTTTTTACCGATAACGGTCACAAACACAAAGGTCCTACTCGAGGTCAATAGAAGGATGGAGACGTCTTCCGAGACGTCCTAGTCGTTCAACAGACTGGGTCCGAAGAAAGTTTAATGACGGGGACATGACCTTAAGTCTCGTACACTCTAAAAAAACGTACAGTTCTCATCTTAGAGACAAAGATGTCGGAGACCGACAAAGGAAACGTTCGAGGAGATCGGGAGTGTCGGTCTACAAGACCCCTATAGTAGAAGGACCACGTTCTGGGGTTGACTCCTCGGGTTACACCCCGAGTCTTGAGAGCAAGGAATCCCTTTTGGAGACGTCGACACTAATAGCAGGCCAAACACACAACGGGTGGTCTCACAGAAATGACGTAGAGACACGGAAGACGGGAAGACGACACCAAGGAATCAATATGAAAATCAATACCTTCTATAAAAGCGGTCACAAATCCAGTAAGAGTATCTATGAGACATTTAACATTAAAACTACACGGACACCCTCTTCCCCCGAAGGGACTATCGAGTCGACCATTTCTTAGACGGACGTTACGTCCTCTGGACCCAAGCTAGGGACCTAACCCTTCTAGGGGACCTCTTCCCTTCCCGATGGGTGAGGTCATAAGACCACCCTCTTGCACTCGAGTCCCAGAGGGACGAAGTCGTAGTGTGGAGGTATGACATGAGAAACCTCATATCAAAAAAAGAAAAATTTTAAAGAAAAAAGCAAAAAAACAAAGGATCAAAGCCATACACTCCAGAATCAAAGGACTGTTCCCTAACTTGGGTCCGGGAGTTGTGATTTCGCACCTCAAGATTGGTGAACTGGTGGTCCTTAAGGGGTCCTCATGAAAAGAAATATAGTCACACCTGAGCATCCATAAATAAAATGTGAAACCCAATTAGGTCATGATTAAAAAAAAAGGGGAGTATAACAAAGTCTAAACCGGTAACCCTTGAGGAAACCAACAGAGGATACATGGAACCTATACGGAGACAGTTAAATCCTAAAAACAAAAGAAAAACAGAAGTCGTAAAGAAATTAAAACCTGTAATGTCCTACGAGGTCCGAGTAGAGTACACAAAGGAGAAGGTCCGGATTTTAGTATGTAAAGAGGCTCCTTGGAACCTAAGAAAATAACCTCTTGTCCAAAACTTTGGTTTCATAGTTCAGACATCCTGAAGCGACCACCAGGTCACCAATTCCGAGACTCGAAGGCGACGTCCCTCGTAACCAAACCAAGGACCAACCCCTTGGTTCTAGAGTGTAGGACGGGTACCGCACCGGCTTTTCAATTCCCCTTTTTTTGTTGCTGATTCCAGATCCACACGAACAACGTTGACCCTACAGTAACCAAGATTCGTAAGAGTCGACTATCTCGTTTATTTATATACCCATATACACGAACACGAGTCAGTTCAAACTAAGAAACCCTGGAGGACCTGATATCGGGTGGTCCCAAGAGACAGGTACCTTAAAAGGTCCGTTCTTATGACCTCACCCAACGGTAAGGATGAGGTCCCCTACAAGGGTTGGATCCCCAAGTTGAGAATAGAGAACACAGAGGACGTAACCGTCCACCTAAGAAAACGACCCTTCGGGTATACCCACATATGTATATATGTATAGATATTTATAAAGATCTACATTGGCAGATATAAAATAAATTTTTCAAAAAAACCGGTACGGTGAGTCGTGTACCCTAGAATCAAGGGGATGGTCCCTAGTTTGGAGTAGGAGACACGAAACCTTCGTGTCTTAGAATCGGTGACCTAACGGTCCCCTCAGGGGGTAGACACAGAAATTATTCGATTAGTGTTCAAGTAAGAAGTTGAGATTAGGTAATGGTGTACCTATTAAAATCGAAAAAGGGAGAATAGACATAGAAGGGTAAGTTTTTAATCCTTTGGAAGGTGGTAGAAGGTAAGTAAATGAATTAATAAGTTAAGGTCATATGTACACAGAAGTCGTAACAACTGGACATGTGGACACCCTTACATGAGATGATCGACCTTACATCACCATTATATGTCAAGAAAAACGGAAATCCGAATGTTTGAGACCAGTAAAGGTCCCAATTCAGTCATGAAAATAGGTGATGGGGGAAGTCACTCTAACAAATTATACAAACATAGTAAAATAATACGTTTTAAAACTTGTATATATCTTCATTCCTCTTCTCACAACTCAGGCGGACATGGGTAGTGGTCGAAACACTTGATAATTCATGTACCAGTCAACACCAAAACAAATAAAAAGGGGACGAAGAGGGTTCTGTTGGATATTAATAAAACTTCATTTAAGGTATGTATAATAAAGTAGACATTTATAAAGATTTACTCTGAATGGTATTAAATTGGTTAGGGGATTACTGTCTGGAAATCAAAAATAAATAATGTTTGTCACATTCACATTATATAAAAATATAATAAAAACGTTTGATCTCCTGTTCAAAAATCTTAAACTTAACGACTTTGTTTTCCCATATTCGCAAAATTTAACTCTTTATGGTGGTTTAAGTAAAATAAAGATGGTCCTCGCTTACTCTTAAATAGGAAGAGGAGTGAGAGTGAACCTAAGTGGGTTCAAAATTTATAAACCGTAACACTCTATACTTTCCACTATCATAAAAATAAAACGTAAAGGAATTAATACTTAGGACCTCTTCCTTTACCGTTGGGTAAGGTCATAAGAACGGACCTCTGAGGGTACCTGCCTCCTCGTACCATCCGATGTCAGGTGCCCCAACGTTTCTCCACCTGTGCTGACCCACTGGAGTGACAGAAAGATTAATACTTACTCTATCCTGTAAAAGGGATAGAAATAACTAGTAGATGAAAAAAAAGACACTTGACCTGTAAATTTGAGAAACAAATTCCTTTCTTTTATTTAACCATGTTTCCTAATATAGGAAAGAGTTTTGCAATTATGATACGACAGTATAAAGGGGAAAGGGGACAAGTATCAAGTCTAGTGGCTGACTCCTCACCGCGTATTCAGAGAAATTACTTCCATTTATGAACGGGTAAAAAGGGGAAAGGAGACAGGAAGGAAAAGTGAATGGTTTTCAAGTAGTCAACAAACGAAAGAAACGTGGGACTCGTGTCAGTTTTAACAAATAGTTTGTCTACTAAAATTCAGTCGAAAACTCACTCATGAGACTCCTTTAAACGGGTTTTTCGTTGTCCTTCCTAAAGATGTCTACACAGCCCCTTACAAACATCAACAAATCGTTTCCCACATAGGTCGTTCATAGTAAAGTCCGACGGAGAAGTAGACAACAGAAAGATGGGTTTGTATTTTGAACATGAGACTGAAAACACCTACACGGTAAAAGTGGGAATAAAAACAGTTTCACTCAATAGAACAGGTAAGTGAAACTTGTAAAGATAATAGTCATCATAATGACAACCGAAGAACTAATCTCTTTACTAATTAACGTAAGACAGGACTTAATTTACTGTCACAGTCTCTGATTCTTACGGAACTATCGGACTAAAAGCACGAATACATATGAAATTTTTGTCGATAAGTCTTAGAGTATGTGTGTCTTCAACAAACGGTTCGTAAACTTCGGGTAAATGAAAATGGTCCACTGTCGACGATAACAAATACCTTTGGATTAAATTTGGTGTCTGTACTTTGTTTCTCACGGGAACAAAACGTTTCTCCTTTTGACACTAAATTTTTTTTTTGGTTGTTGGTTTTTTGTTAATTTTTAAATAACTGTATATTAAGTGTATTGTGTTTTAAATTTCAAAATATTAAGTCACCAAAAATCATAAAAATCTCAACTTGTTGGTAGTCGTGTCAGTTAAAATCTTGTAAAAACAGTGGAGGTTTTCTTTACCAAATAGAGAATCGTCAGTGAAAGATAAAGAAAGTGTGGAGGAGCGTCGGGATCCGTTGGTGATTAGATGAAAGATAGAGACATTAAACGGATAATATCCACAAAGTACATTAACCCTAGTATGTTGTCATCTAGAAATAATGACCTGAAAAGTGAATGACAAAAGTCATAAATGTACACCATCGTACATAATTAGGAAGTAAGAATATTACTGACTTAGGACAAGACACGTCACTTATGCCGTGTAAATAAATAGGTAAGTAGACAACTACATACAAAACCAACAAAGACTTTGACAACCGGTAAGGGGAGAGGTCCCCTATAAGGACTGGGTCCCTAGTTTGGGCACAGAGAACTCAGAGGACGTAACCGTCCACCCAAGAATTGGTCGACTCGGTAGTCCCTCCGGGTCACTCACCCTCCTCATAAGGACAAAACCTCTTCCTCGTTTCTACTTGTCCTTAACCTGATAACGGATGAAAAACCAGAAACCACCAACCGGAGTCTTAACAACACCGTGACCACCCACACAGTGAATCGAACGACTACGTAATGTTACTCACCTATGGCTCCGAGTTCCAGATCACCTTTAATGACCAAGTGGTAGAACCTGGGTAAACCGAGATTAGTCAAAAACAACACAGGAGTCCGATACAGTAAGAAAATTTCGAACACGGGACGGGGGAAGGGAGGACAAAGTGGTGGTCCTTCTTTGAATTCAGTCTGGTTTATACCCGGTTTGTTCTAACAAGTCATTGTTGGGGGTTTGATATTCGGAGAATCGTATTTTGGATTCTGTCACTCGGTACTCCGTGTCGTCAAGAGGACCCAAGGGAATGGGAGGACGAGAGGTGGGGTCGCGGGGAAGGGTTATTTCAGAAAACGAAACAGTCATGTACCCAGAGGAGCCTGTTAAGCAAAAGTTCGGAAACCTTCCCCAGAGGGCCGTTGTAGAACTGGATCATTAGTACGGTGTTTTTGTGAGGATGTTCGTCAGACCGTGAGTAGATCGTGTTTCGACATCAATGAATTAAATAAAAACCAACTCTCCCGGTCACCAACTGTGTCCCAAGAGAAATACTCTATCTTAGAGGATACGTCAGATTAGAGGATACTTTTCCTTTATTCTTTTCAGGTTTTTATTGAAAATGTTCCGTCTTACACTCATGTGCCCTCTCAAAACGTACTTCATAAAAGACTCCCCGAAGTTTTTTCTAATGTCAGGTAATTACACTCTAACGGACACCTGGTGGAGGGAATGGACTGACTCTACTCTTCAGTACAATAAATCAACGTAACATTGGTCCCAACTTCGAGACATTGAGACGGGGTCATGTGGTCAAAATAAACTAATTAAGGTACTTAATACTTACTTATACAACTGAATTTTTATAAGTGTTGGATTTCCAACTCTCAATATAAAATAAACCACCTTTAAAAATCCCAGATTCAGGTTCTCCGTCGTAGAGTTCATTGAGACTCTCTAGTGAACCTCTACTCCCTTCCTCGGTCCAATATATCTTTAAAAAGTTGTTTCCCGTCCATCAGACTTGTAGTTTTTTAACAAACAATTAACTTCTTTCGGTCTATAGGGGTAAATTCCTTAAATCGTGAAAAGACACGTACCCTTCTACGTTCTTAGACCCGAGTAAAATTAGTAAGGAACGAATACATTGAGTGAATAGACCTCGACTCGAAGAAACCAACAAGTCCACCATTTCTTAGACGGACGTTACGTCCTCCGGGGTCCAAGTTAGGGGCCTAACCCTTCTAAGGGACTGTTTTACCGTTGGTGAGGCCATAAGAACGGACCCTTTAGGGTACCTGTCTCCTTGGGTCACCCGATGTCAGGTACCCAACGTTTTTCGACCTGTGTTAAATCGTTGATTACGAATGGACCCCGGTCATAGGACACAAAAATGTAGGACTCGAAGAAAAGGAGTCCCGGGTAGTATCCTCCATCAACATCAGACTACCGACGTCCATATGTGTGTGCGCGTGTGTGTGTGTGTGTGTGTGTGCATATATTTACTTTCACAATCAGTGAGTCAACACAGGCTGAGAAATATTGGGGTACCTGTCATCAGATGGTCCGAAGAGACAGTTACCTTAAGAGGACCGTTCTTATAACCTCACCCATCGGTAAGGGAAGAGGTCCCTAGAAGGACCTGGTCCCTAGTTAAGGTCCAACAGACTCGATGGTCCTTTTTGTATATATACACACACACACACACACACTGTGTGTGTGTGTATCCTCCCGACGTTAACGACTACTGACACTGTAGGAACAAATAACTATACCGTCCTTTATAAGGTAAAGACCTTATATTTGGTAGAGAATTCCTGAACTAACCTCTCCAATTGGGATTATAAACATGTAAGACAAAAACATAGATCGTGACTAGTATCTTTAAAACACGGGGTGTAAAACTTTACTGTGATTGTAGGGGTAGAAGGTGGTTGGTGATCCTCTGGACTTAATCTTACGATTACTACTCGTTTTCTTTTCGTTATCATAGAAAAAAAAAAAAAATTAAACCCGTGAAAGGAACAACGTCTTCCTGATGAAATCATATAACAATTTTATATTCTCGACTTAATCAAAACCCGTCACGGACGTAAACAAATCAAAATGGTTTTTTAGAATTAATTTAGAAATTTCTTTAGTTAAATATGTATAATAGAGTTGGACACCTTTATCTCGTCTGGAAGGAAGGATAAACCGCTCCCAAGACGACCATTCAAAAAAGTAGTCATACGAATATCTTGTTGAGGAAAGTTATTTTGACCAAATATTGTCCCTCATTCATCAAGTATCTTCCCACACACAACCAGGAGGTCCCGGAAACACGGGACGGACGTTTACATTCAAGACCCACCTGACTAGTGTACAAACCCCCATCCTGAGACGGACGACTAGCAAGAACTACTATATTAAACAAACCGGAGAAGGGACTCTCTTCATCCCTTCTAGAAAGTGACAGAAATGAAAAGTCCAACCCTGAGACTCTAAAGTTCGAAAATTTTTACCTAAGAACTTAGATTGTCGAGTAAAGTGTGTTTTTAAAAGAAATTCTTATAGAAAAAATTCCATCAACTTTATCAAAACGGAGAATTTTACTAAATTAAGTTAAATTCAGACCTATCAGAATCTTAACACTTAATTCCTAAATTTATTACGTAACAATGCACAGAAGATCACGAAGAAAACTGACAATCACGTTTCCTGACAAAAAATCATGATCGGGAGGTAAACTTTCGTCGACGGTGAGACATCTGGAATAACAATATGACGACTGGAAACAGTAGTCCTTACGGGGACCTCCTTTGACTGAGGATTTACAAAAAGAATTCGGAGATACTTCAAACACTATACAGGAAAGTTCAATGAAAACCAATCAAAGAATTCAAATGAAACACAAATCAACCTTCGAGGTAGAAAAATCGAAATAGTACTAAATAGTCACGACTCGAGGACCATCCACCATTTTTCTTAACAGGAAAGGGACAATGGGACAAGACACCCTTCGGAAACACCAAATCTCCGTGTCAAAGGGTAACAACAATCGACGCAGAGGAGGGAGGCATGGGAAGGGAGGGATCTTGAGATCGAGAAGGGAACGGGGAGGGGTAAGGACATAGAGAGCAGGGTGTTTACGGGAACACTAACGACTTCCGGAAAACGACCCTCAACTCAGACGAGAGACCACTCACACACGAATACCATTTTGCCCTATCTACCTCCCTACCTCCCTTGACTGGTCAGAAACACTTCACAACGAAAATTGTCGTTGTCAAATTTGAAACTTTAACTCCAATGTCCTGAGAATTGAAAGTCTTCCGAAGAAATTACGACTGATAACAAAGACAAGAAGGGAGAAGACTAAGTTAATAATTCCGAAATCTTTTAACTAAAAATAATAACCAAATTTTTGGGTAAGAGTATCTAAAAGAAGTCGACTATTTTAATTTCTATTTCTTACACCTAAATTTAAAGGAAGTCTGTCTTCTAATAAACACTAAAGAAATATAAATAAAAGTCATAATTGTATAACTAGTTTCATTATTGTCTCTTTTCTAACATAAAACACCGATTTGACTTTTCATCGTGAATAAAGTTCTTGGACTTACTAAGAAAAAAGGAGAGTCGTCTTACAACCGTTTTAAGTGATTCTAAAACCGTTATATAACAGTCAAGACCCTTTACCAAACGACTCATGAACTCCTATTGTCTACGAAGACCCTTAATAAAAACCCTTCAATCTAAACAAGTAATCGTGGAAGAGAGAACTCTACACTCTAGATATTAGAAAAACATTCATTTTATAAATTATAAAACTACGAGTCGAATTCCGTTTATAGTGAAAGTATTACCCGAAAGATAAAGGAACCCAATATGTAAAACTAAGAGTTGATTTTTTGACACACACACACACACACAACACATACACACACATAACCGTGACTTACCTACTAGGATACCATAAAATTTGTCAATATTTCAACATTTGGAACCCAAGAATTCTTCACGACGATTAATAACAAAAATACCTTCTGCTATATTTCCTTTTGAATAAACACCCTAAAGTAACTTCAAGTCAACTCAGTGAATAAGTTCACTATCCACGTGAACATACTAGTACTTAAGGACTCGAGGATGACACACTGTTCACGATCAAGGATACCATTCACGAAACGTAAATGAAGATTAAAGGTCATGTTGGAACAATTCATCCATCATAATAGGGAGACCCTTTCTCAACACGTACTCATCTTGTACCCAAAATGAAAAGACCTTTGACTCCCTTTATTACGAATGAACCATCTAATTAGTACTCTTAATTTCCTACATGGTAAACGGAACACGGATCGTATCTCAACCACAAGTGATTCACTACCAAAGGGTTCACCGTGAGAACCATTTCTTGGGTAGACAGTTATGTCCCCTGTGTTCTCTACCCCCAAACTAGGAACGTAAATCTTCTAGGGGACCTCTTCCTTTACCGTTGGGTGAGGTCATAGGAACGGACCTTTTAAGGTACCCGTCTCCTCGGACTGTCCGATGTCAAGTACCAGAGCTTCTCTCAGCCTGTGTTGACCCCTTACCCTGTGTCCCGTGTTCACCATCGACGATAATAATATTAGAATGTCGACCTTCTCAACGGCTTCCAGAGAAGTCAACAGGCACCATCTTCATTCTAGACTCGACCGAATTTTGGCCCTCAGACCATCGCACAAAACGAACTCATAACACTTCCGAAGATCTCATTTGAGTCACCTAAGGACGGGTAGGGAGGGGAGGAGGAAAGGAACCATAGGAGACAGTGGAAGGGTCAGTACACGAATCACAGAGTGTGACCTCAACGAACACGGTAAGTCACGGTGACAAGAGGGCCGTCTTTACTCAGTTCAGTCACGTCAGTCACCGAAAACTCTCGGTAGTACGAAAGTAATAACAAACACGACTTTATTAAACCCATTACCATTCAAATATTACTAAGTATTTATCACTTACCAACATTAACTCGTAAATTCAATTTCTTTTTCGAGTCACCAAATTTTTTAATCCTTTTTTGAAACTAAGATTCTATAACTCGATTTCCTATCATATTCCGTTGAAATAAATTACGCATCAATAGTAAAACGACAGAACCACGGATATTAACGACAACTAACAGAAAGGAAATAGACGGTAACAATGACCAAACCTATAATCGACATATACTCATCTTACAACACAAACAGGATGACCGATAATCGATTTCATAGAAAGAAGGTATCTGGAAACCCTTTGTCTTCCATGCTAAATCTATACTATACTAAATCCTTCATCTAAGTCCCTTCTTTATTTCTCCACTGACTAATACGAATATTGAATCAATAGAGATTTAACTTTTTACACAAATTTTTTGAATCAAGAAGTAAATAAATAAATTGTCAGTAACTTGTAAACAACTTCCACTCCGTTACATTGAAAGATGAAACATAAGATTATTTCGTGAATACATAACCCATTCGTGACTTATTGTTTCAAGGACTCTGTCTCATTCAGGGTCAACCACCCCTTGTCATAAATCTTTTAGAAAACCCTTTACTTGATTAATATTTACTGATGAGGAAAGATTATCCCACACTGACAGTAATCAGTAGTAATGATATTGAATGGTCGACTCACCGAAGAAGTTTGTCCAAACAACTCACCTCGCCTAAAGATCATAATCCTTCATGACCCTTCTACTTCGGCCCCGTTTCTATTATGTCTACTGACAACCTGTCGTCCCCTACCTTGAAATAGCCAGGTGAATATACGTCTGAAATAAGTTATTTACATGTATAAGGAATAACTCATTTTACGACCCGTATATACCTCTTGTTTAGAAGATAAGATAAAATTCCCCTTGTCGCTATGAACTCTAACCTTTATACGTACCCAATTCTGACCTTCTGGAAAATTCAGGATCCTCAAAACTGATATTCATAAAACGGTGACTTCAAAGAACTCGATTTATAACTACCACTAACAAGTCAACGAATCAGCACAGACTGAGATCCTGGGGATACTGAGACCTAACGTCGTGAGGTCCGAAGGGACAGGAAGTGACAGAGAGTCTCAAACGAGTTTGGGTACAGGTAACTTAGGTACTACGGTAGGTCGGTAGAGTAGATGACAGCAGGAGGAGGACGGAAGTTAGAAAGGGTTGTAGTCCCAGAAAAGGTTACTCAACCGAGAAGTGTAGTCCACCGATTTTATAACCTCGAAGTTGAAATCGTAGTCAGGAAGGTTACTCATAAGTCCTGACTAAAGGAAATCCTACCTGACCAAACTAGAGAAACGACAGGTTCCCTGAGAGTTCTCAGAAGAAGTTGTGGTATCAAACTTTCATAGTTAAGAAACCGCGAATCGGAAGAAATACCAGGTTGAGAGTGTAGACATGTACCGATGATCTTTTTGGTTATCAACTTAACACAACTCTTACGTAATAAAAACCTTATGTAAAAGGAAGAAAAACTATGACGAAAGACAAACACGATAGTTAATATCAAATTAGAGTATCTTAAAAATATCATTCACATACACACGGATACAAACACACATATTCTCTCTCTCTCCCTTTTCCTTTCTCTCTGTTAACCATACCCCTACGTCAAAAGTATTAGTATCGATGATGAATACCTTGAAGATAAAACATAGACCGGGACTCATAATCTTAAAACAATGTCATGAGAGTTATTTAGTGTAAATAATGTCTACCATTTTCTGGACTTGCACTACTTTGTCCTAACCTTACATCCAAGTAGAATAAGAAGAAATACTATTAATAGTAGTTTTGTAAATAATTAAAAACAGTTTTGTAACTACGGAGTAAATGATTCATGATCTATGACCCAATTAAAATGTGTGTGTGTGTGTGTGTGTGTGATAAAGTAAATTAGACACATTCTCAAGATACCCTCTGTACAATAAAAAATTAGGATGGACCAATAGTCTCTGAAGTTATTAACTAAGTCATTCGACCAGTTCTACTGTGTCTACAATCCACTATCCCAGGTTTTGACAAGACGGGACACTTGAGATCGAGGGACTGAAAATCTTAAGTGTATCATAAGAGAATCTTACCATGGAGGACCTAGGGTGACACTCGTACCACGACGACTCCGATACATTGTGTCAACGAGGACGTCTCCGACACGAAAGTCGGTGACACGAGAACGACGACAGAACGACGGAGAGAATAAAGTGCACACGGGTCAACGAAGTCAGTACAGGACGGTACGAAGTCAGTACATCGGGGGGTCCGGGGAGACAGGTACCCTGAGAGGTCTACCCTTATGACCTTACCCAACGGTACGGGCGGAGGTCCCCTAGAAGAGTCGGGTCCCTAGCTTGGGAGAAGGGGACGCGGAGGACGTAATGTCCACCTAAGAAATAGGTGACTCGGTGGACCCTTCGGGTGACGGAGGGAATGTCTAGTCATTTAATAGATATATCGAGACCTAGAGACATTTCTCCCCGATTCATCGTACGTTGACAGTAAAGAATCAATAAATCAAACAGTGAATATTGTTTCACTTTGAACGGAACAAAAAAAAAAAAAAAAGGGTCGACCAAAACCTGTCTAAACACCATTTACTGTCACAAGGTTCAAGAGTGTTTTCTTTTTTTATTTCGAAAGACAGGAAATAGTCGTATCTCAAAAAGAACAACATGTACTACATTATTAAACTCCGACGGTTTCAGGTTGGGTGTCCTTTAACAAACTCAACCCATCGTCATAAGTGACCCCTCAAACGTTATTAGTCGGGTATTTAGTTGTTTATCACATCGGAAAAAAAATACCAACATCTACGAGAGAGACAAATAAAAATTCACACTTAGTTTTCGTTTATAACTAAGTGAATATATTAGAAGTAATCCTTTTTTACAGACGTCATAGAGTTCGATCTATACCTCTAAACCCCCTGAGTAAATTCCTCTCAGTCTCAAATAGTCTTACAACCTTAACCAACAAGATCCATGAATAGGGAAGTTTGTATTTCAAAGGAGAAATTTATTTGAAAGTCACTAAGTCACGGACAATATAAGGTGAAGAGACACCTTACTTTCTATAGGAATTCCTTATATACTCCATCAGGGACATATGTTCATTGACATTATACTTGCTCCTACCCTTACAAGTAGAACCTCACCTCCTACTCACTCCCCGTGAATTATCCCCGAGTCTACAGACTAGTTAACTAGGTCGATATAGAAGATGTTTAAGTAAACACTTACTCACTCATCTTCTACATTGACCTTTTACCACCATTCCAGATTACTGAGAGTTTGAAACACATTCACGGTCTTTATAAATTAAGTCAAAATATTCAATCATCAATTAAAATGATCGTCTTATACACTTATATTTTTGTACGTTTTATCTTTTTCTTTTGTTTTATTTTTGTACGTTATTTTTTTGTGATAGTACTTGTACTCAGTCGTTGTTTTTGACAGTTTCATCCAGGACGACTGACGAAACCAAAAGAAATTCAAATGACAAACAAGAACAAAAACGGGACTATCACCTTATTCACCTGTCCCTTTTTTAATACCCTCTCTTTGAACACTTTTGAGGTAGGTAATTAAAGAGGGGAACACTTAATATTTTTACGGTAAAAAATTTTTTTCATGGTAAAAAGAGATCGGTTTTCTTAGGAGTAGTGATCTTCGGTAACTTTTCCCCTTACCGTACCATAAAATCCTCAGGAGACCACCAGAGTATACGTCGTTACCTCCAGACTGCTACTCAGTCATTACACCACACCATCAGGTCACCCCTCTCCTAGACTTGCATCGTCGTCATCGTTACTCTGACCTTACTTTTCTTTATCTTTATCTTTAGATCGGAGGACAAAAATTTATCCGTTCTCAATGGTTAATAATTTGTCGAAAGTTTAACAATCCTAGAATCCACAGAGTTACTAATCAATGGAGACCAGGTCTCAGGCAAGTAAGACAAAAATCCCTTTTACTCAAATTTTAGGTTAAAATCAAAATGAACTTCTTTTAACATTTGATTTATATTAAATAGGTACTTAATATCTATTAAATCTTTTATCTCTTTTGTCCCCCTTTTTTACGTAGTGGGATTGTTCTGGGGACAGGAAAATGTAAATGAAAAAGAACTAGAATGTCTAACTTTTTGAAAAGATTATCAAGAAAGGTCTATCTCGTTCGAGACTCTTTGTCTGAAGACTTAATTACCTTGAATTGGGTAATTGACGACTTGACACTCCCATTTGTACTATTTGGGTATCTAAAGTTTGTTCAGAAGTGACCTAAGAATTCAAAGGGTGGTAGTGTTTGATAATCAGGTGGATGTGAACATCTTTCAATTAGGAGGTTTATGGAAACAAGGGGTGACCCCGGTTCGAAAGTAGAGGGAGTCACTTCATAAACGTATCAATTTTTCAAAAAACAAAACTTGGTTAAACCCTGAATGTCCTTTCAACATTTCTATCATGTCTCACAAAAATAAAAAAATTAAAAATTAAAAATAAAAATGAAATAAAATGAAATGTTATGACATAACCAAAACGGTATGTAACTGTANAATTGGGTAATTGACGACTTGACACTCCCATTTGTACTATTTGGGTATCTAAAGTTTGTTCAGAAGTGACCTAAGAATTCAAAGGGTGGTAGTGTTTGATAATCAGGTGGATGTGAACATCTTTCAATTAGGAGGTTTATGGAAACAAGGGGTGACCCCGGTTCGAAAGTAGAGGGAGTCACTTCATAAACGTATCAATTTTTCAAAAAACAAAACTTGGTTAAACCCTGAATGTCTTTTCAACATTTCTATCATGTCTCACAAAAATAAAAAAATTAAAAATGAAAAATAAAAATGAAATAAAATGAAATGTTATGACATAACCAAAACGGCATGTAACTGTACTTAGGTGGTGCCCACATGTACGCAAGGGTTTGTACTTGGGGGGAGGATGGAGGGAGGGGTATGTCTCACAAAAATCTATAGAGAATGAGTCGAAGGAAATTACACTAGTAGAACATATTGACATCATGTTACTAATCTTGGTCCTTTAATCGTAACCAAGTCATGATAATTCCTTTCTGGAAGTTCGAAGTGATCAAACAAGTAGTAATAAGAAATGACTCCTAAGGTAGATCCCAGAGTGTAACGAAAAGTGTGTAAAAAGAAGCAATCAGAAGACACAAGACATTTTCAAAAAGTCAGAAACAGAAAATGTTGAGACTGTAAAACCCTCTCATAATCAGTCAATAAACCAGTTTACAGGGAGCTAAATCTAAACAGAAAAAAAAAAAAAAGGAGTACTAACTTGACTCTAATATTCCAAATCCGTTCTGATAGTGTCTTTACACAAGAGTTACGTAATAATTGTGCCCTAAGTATTACAGTAATAAATAAAAACGACCACGACAAACTGGACTAGTGAACCAAGTCCCGGAAAGACGGACCAAAGAGATATCATTTCAATTTTAGAAAGGGAAACATGAATTAATTATAGACCAACCTCTATAAAACTATGATAGCAAACGTACTTACAGTATTTTAAGAGATACGTACCTTAATCATCATAATGAATCTCTGGAGTGACTTGAAGTAAATTACTAATACTTTACTTAAAGGAATTGTCTGAATAGGGGAAGGTCCCATGAACATGGAATAAGGACCAAAGTAGTTTCCTGGGAGTCCAAGACGTCCTTGTTTAGGGAGATCAGAAATGACCACAGTCAGTGTGAGCATAGGGTAAGTATTACTTCAGAGGTCACGATTATTCGATATACAGAGACTTGGGGGAAGTGGGGTGACAGAGAATCCCACTACCCGAGAAGGACACCGGGTCACAGGTAAGTCCGGAGTAAAGAGAAATCCGTATTCGGTCAAAGTAAAGTGGTTTGTGAACTTACTGATGAATCCCAAATCCCAAAAAAGTCTTTATCTCCGATTCTCGTCGAATCGACAAACCACACCTTATGTCATCACCTATCAATCCCATCGACGCAGACATCGGACCAAATTATGAAACCGGACTCTTTATACCGTCGTGTCACACTACATAACACATATGAGTAACACTTCATTAGTAAGAGACACAAAGTAATTATGTCTCTTTATTTGACTAAAAAAAAAAGGACTTCCAGTAGTCGATCTCGAAATAACGAGATTACGACAGTCAGAACTCGGAAAATTTAAATCGGGACGGTAAAGAGGAGACAGTTGACACCTAGACATCATCTTTATAATGTCAGACGGATTCTTACTTTTTAGGTTTACATTTGGTCCGTCATGTTAAATCCAGATAAATCACGATTCCTTTAACATTTGATACTTATTGTAATCTACAAACTAATCACTTTATGTTTAAATAATCATAATGACTTAAGTTTCATCGGAAAACTTAATTTATAAAAAAGTTCATTGTACATACTATCTTCGGGTAAAAGACATTATACTAAGTCTAAGACACCCAGGACCTCGAATATATTAAATCCCCTGGGTGAAAATCCTTTTGTAAAAAATTTTTTATCTTTTAACTTATAACCCGGACTCCCGGACACGTTCTCTCCTGGAACTTTAAATTATAAGTACCAAAGAACAATTCAGACGAAGACCTACACCCTTAGACGTTTTTCAAACCCTGGGTGACAAAAGACAGTAAAGTGTGTCCCCTTTCCAAAAATGGGACGGGTGTCCTTCAATCATACAAGTCTAACCCTTGTTATACCCTGTATTTCGAATCATTGACGTAAAGTGATTATCCATTATCCATTATTCTACTGTACGAAGGAAGGGTTAAAACCGAAGATTCGAAGGATCCTCATATGGACTACAATCTCTGTTGTTTCACTCCGTCCGACAAAACTGAATCATTTAGGGTCAACACTACTAATTTTTTCATCTAATTTTCATCTAATGGAATTTCTAATTTATTTATATTCTTAAATACAAGTCTAAAAATTAAAGAAGCAAGTTGGAACCACCACCACCACCAACAATTCAGCGAGTCAACACAGACTGTGAAACGTTGGGACACTTGAAGTCGGGAAGTCTGAAAGGACAGGAAGTGATAGAGAACCCCAAACGAGGTTGAGTACAGGTAACTCAGTCACTACGATAGGTTGGTAGAGTAGGAGCCAGCGGGGGAAGAGGAGGACGGGAATTAGAAAGGGTCGTAGTCCCAGAAAAGGTCACTCAGTCGAGAAGTGTCGAAAAGTGTCGAAAAGTGTAGTTTCATAACCTCGAAGTCGAAGTCGTAGTCAGGAAGGTTAGTTACTTGTAAGTCCTGACAAAGGAAATCCTAACTGACCAAACTAGAGGAACGACAGGTTCCCTGAGAGTTCTCAGAAGAGATCGTGGTGTCAAGTTTTCATAGTTAAGAAACCGCGAGTTGGAAGAAGTACCAGGCCGAGAGTAGACATGTACTGATGTCCTTTTCGGTATCTAGACTGGTATGTCTGGAAACAACCGTTTCACTACAGAGACGAGAAATTACACGACAAATCCAATCAGTATCGAAAAGAAGGTTCCTCGTTCGTAGAAAAGTACCGACGTCCGTGACAGACGTCACTAAAACCTCAGGTTCTTTTATTTTAGACAGTAACAAAGGTGAAAAAGGGGTAGATAAACGGTGCTTCACTACCCTGACCTACGGTACTAGAATCAAAAGACTTACAACTCAAATTCGGTCGAAAAAGCGAGAAGAGAAAGTGGGAGTAGATCTCCGTTCTCGTTTCTCAAAAAACGAAAGACGGTATTACCACTACAGTAGACACACAGACTCCAACAACAATAAAGATGACCGTCAGAACTAAGGTCAAACACTAAGTAGGTCGGGTCGTAAAGTGTACTACATGAGACGTACATTCAATTTATTCGTCCTACTGTTATATGTCGGAACTACATGAGAAAAGGGTTAAAACTTGGTAAGACAACAGGGTACAGACCAAGACTGACAACAAAGAACTGGACTCCAAAGAGTCCTCCGTCCAGTCCACTAGACCATAAGGGTAAAGAAATTCTTTAAAGGTGTCAAACAACACTAGGTGTATCAGTTTCCGAAATAATATCAGTTACTTCGTCTTCATCTACAAAAACACCTTAAGAGAACGAAAAAGATACTAGGTCACTTACAACCGTTAAACTAGAGACCAAGGAGACGGAAAAGATTTAGACAGAACATGTAGAGCTACAACAACCAAATACATGACAACTTCTGATCGAACTTCCTAAGACTCGTAATGGAACCCTTCGTACACTCTACTCACGTCAACACACCATCAAACTTGTAAGAAACCGTAACGGAAAGAAACACTAACCTTACTTTTGACTGGAAAAAGTCAGGCACCGGTGACGACTCAAAAGGTCTAAACGACCGTATAACTTACATCGTGAAAGTGTTCTAGTAGAAAATCCTAAACTTTATCGAGTTGACCTTAAGGTAATGGAGGTGATCGAAACAAACATCACTACGAAGGATTTTTCCGGGTGAACTGAAACGTAAGGTCCTCCAGACCGAGATCCACTCACTGGTGTCGTAGTACCAATAGGTCTAGTAATTCTGGAGAAAAACATATCAAGAAGACACATAAGAACGATGGAGAAGATTAGAGAAGACGAAGACAATCCAGGAACGGTAAAAACAGGAAATAACACTGGTAGAGTTACTTTACAAGGGAACCACAGAGATTAAAAGAACTGCTCTAGAGAACAGAAAGGGTAACATAACAAAAGGAGATGAAGAAACGTAATAAGTGAATTCTCACGAAAGACTAGAGAGGAACGACAAGAAACCTTGACGTAACCAACCCATATAGAAAAGGAAAGAGGAAACGGAAAGGGAAGAGAAAAGAGTCGATAAGCATACCGGAGGAGTCTGTTGGGCAAACGAGCCTGGTCGCACAAGAGAACTGTCTTGAGAATCAGAAACGGGACGAAGTAAACCATGAGGTTCCGGTTTGAACGAACAATCACGTCAATAGAGAACTCAAGGATGAAACGTAAGGTTAGGGGATACTACTTTTTCTGTACAAAAAACCAAAATTAAGATCTTCCGGAACATCCAGAAGTATCTTGACAAGCTGAAGTCGAAGAAGCCGCAATCACCAACCCCGTATCTGACCCTAATGACACTATGACTTACCGAACGGAACCCTTACTCGACTCTAGTAAGACAACAAAAACTTTAAAGTGGGTTCATGACGTAAAACCTGAGAACAACTGATACTACCGATGAGGTAAAGAAGGTTCCCTAAGAACGGGTGTCATCATCTATATTACTGCAGGTAAAATCAAGTGGCTCAGGATTTTACAACTACAAATGAGAATGGTAGAGGATAAACTGGTGTAGGTCAAATGGAACTAAGCACCTGGACTGTAAGGAGATGTACATCTCTCCATCACATTGAGGGTCGTGTTAGTTCTGTGCATTGTCAAAGTAGTACGACCATGACGGGGAAACATTAGTTGAGAATGGGAGTGGAGGTTGAAGACCGTTGACGACCAGATAAAACTGAAAACTTAAAATTAAAACTGAAAAGATTTTACAGTATTTTCATTTTAACATATCGTATACTGGAAAACTCAGAGTAGTAACATGTAAACTCTAAGTAGGTATAAAAAAAACACACAATCATAATAATGAAAGATAACAACTCAAATTAGATACATACATGGTAAATGATCAACCTCTTGTAAACCCAATAAAGGTCAAAAACCACTAATATATATTTCCGTGACATTTGTAAACATATTTCCAAAAATGCATCGTATCCGAACATAAAGAAAAACCCATTTTATGGATCTTTACGCCAACGATCAAGTCTACCATTTTCATGTAAATTGTAACATACATTAACGGTTGTCACAGTAAAACGTAAAAACAGTCGACAAACCCTCTGAAAGTCAACGAGAAAAAGAGATCGTAAACAACAACAGTCTAAAAGTTATTGAAGAAAAACATCAAAAACAAAAATCGATAAATTATACGAACATCACACCAAAATTAAGGCAGGGGGATTTCTGATTATTATTACCATTTATAGAAAAATATACCAATAGACGATAAATTCTTTTAACCTATTAAAACGAGTAATTCAAATCTCACAAGCTACATATAAAACCTATGTCTAGTAAACAAGTAATACAATAAACTTTTATAAAAAATTAGAAACCCAACAGAAAAGTAAGAGAATTATCACGGAAAGCTTATTATCTTGAAGAATTAATACCACTTCAGGTTAAGATACAAAGAAAAAAGAAAATACCTAACACGAAACCAAAACATAGATTCCTTAGAAACGAATCGGGTTCCAGTGTTTTAAAAGCAGAAGATCTTAAAAAATATCAAAATCCAAAAGCAAATCCTGACATTAGGTAAAACTCAATGAAAACATATTTTACATTCAATACCCAGTTCCAAGTCAAAACAAAAAAAAAATTATCCAAACAGGTCAACAAGGTTGAAGTAAACAACTTTACTGATAGGAAAGAGAAAACTCAATGGAAACGTGAAAATGACTTTTAACCAACTGCAATTAACACAGCCGGACAAAGACCCGAGAGACAAGACAAGGTCGAGAGACACATAGACAGAAAAGTGGTCATGGTATACCATAACTGGTCACTTATAAGGTGGAACAAAGAAGACAAAATTTTAAGAAAACCAACAATATGAAGGAAACGGAGGTACATTGAAAATCTTAGTCGACCAATTAAAGATGTTTTTTCTTTAGCACGACCTTAAAACTAAACTTTAACGCAATTTAGAGACGTAATCAAACCTTACTTAACCGTAGAATTTTGACTTTACAGGTCAAATGTTTGCAGTGTACGGATAGGTGAATGAATCCAAAACATCAAAACCCCGATATTTCGAATATATATAATACAAAAATGGATTCATAAAATATAAATACCACCGAGTCACCATTTCTATCATAACATTCATCATGAAATTTCCTTAAAGCCAAAGGTCACAAGTAACGATAATATGTCTTTGTGTTCACTAAGGAATTTTTTATAACTGAAATATAAGACACTGGACTGAAGTGAATAATCAAGAATCTCCAAAAACCCATCTAACGAATCCTAAAAGTTCATATCTTGTATCTTAGATCTTTCTACCAATAAAATAAAGTAATATTAGATATACAAAAATTTTAAACAAAAAGAACGGAACAACATGTACGATCCTGAAGGTCATACTACAACTTGTCCCAGTCATTCTCATCTGTAGTAATGAAAAAACCCCCTGGATTTTTCCACCCTGACCAGGATAGTTTTTGGAAAAAATCGACTTATCGACTGTAACAAGATAACGATTCCTTGTTAAGTTCGAAAGGTGAAAAAACACACACACTTTAGTGTTCATTCATTACTTCATACAATTTCTCTTTATAATCAAGTTTTTTGATTAAAATACTTACTTAACCGATCGTTCTCTGTCCTCCGGTCTTTCTGAATACATAACATTATCAGATCACAATCAGTGAGTCAACACAGACTGAGAAACACTGGGGTAAAATGACATCGGGTGATCTGAGAAGACAGGTACCCTAAGAGGTCCGTTCGTATGACCTCATCCAACGGTAAAGGAAAAAGTCCTCTAACAGAGTTGGGTCCTTACCTTGGACCCAGAGGACGTAACGTCCCGTCTAAGAATTGGTAGACTCAGTGGTCCTCCCCATTAACACCATGGTTGATCCACTACCGTCACCTTCACTTTTCCTTCCTAGCTACATTCTCTAAAACTTCCCCATTAACTGTCTGGAATACTACACCTACCCCTTCCCCCTCTCCCTATCTTTCCGCAGTCTCTGACTATCGATTCTAAATCTTGGACTCATTAACCTCTACGGTAATAAACTGTTTTTTCCACCCCCCTCTTATTCTCCTTCCTAAGAAATCAACCCCTTCCTACACTGAAGTCTAAAGCTGTACAATTTGAACAAAACTTTCACTCTGTTATACGCGTATCAACCATTAAAACAAAGTCTCAAGTACTCTAAACAGTAAATAGTTGGTCTTCACTGCCAACTTCAAGACTACCTTTTCTCCTACTCTTGTAGTACCCTGCGTGAGATCTGTTTTCGTCCGTGTGGACTAAAATTGAAATCCCTTACAAGCGAAAATTCTTTCGTCGTTTTCTCTCTCTTTTACCTGACAAGCTCATATCCTCTTAGTCATAAGTAAACAGTAAGACAGTAAAAACAATAAGAGAGTAAAAGAAAAATTAAGTGGGATACTTAAGTCCTAACACATTCTAGTCCGTCGATCACAATCGACGACGTCTTTTCAATTCTTCTGGTTTCGTATACCTTCTCGGTCATCCAAAACTTTAATCTTCTAAAGAAAACTTTTGTTTCTATGGTACTTCATTTTAACACCACTATCTTACTTCCTTGTCATGGCACAAGACTTCTCTAATTACCACTCGTTCCTTTTCATCGTCAACATTTAATAAAATGTCTCTACAAATCGTCACTTTCCAACTTTTTTTAAATCCTGTCATCCGTATCCTCATTTATTCAAGTTCCACCAGAAATAACAATGAAATAATTTTTTTATTTCTTATACCCTATAGACATATACAAAGAGAAATTTCCCCTTTCTCAAGCACTCTTCCCTTACACACTTACTATTATTATTATTGATTAAACATATCCCCAATGATATAACTATAGGAGTATTTGTCGTTGTTCTATAACACTTATACCAAACATTAAAAAAAATTTAACCTCATATTACGGAAATGTTACAACACAATCAAAGACGATATGTTGTTTCACTTAGTCGATATACACATATTCATTCATTCATTCACTTCAGCGAGTCAGCACAGGCTGAGAAACGCTGGGGTACCTGACATCAGGTGGTCCGAAGAGACAGGTACCCTAAGAGGTCCGTTCTTAGGACCTCACCCAAAGGTAAAGGAAGAGTTCCCCTAGAAGGACTGGGTCCCTAGCTTGGAGCCAGAGGACATAACGCCCGTCTGTGAAATTGGAGACTCGGTTGTCTCTTCGGGTATATACACACACACACATATATATATATATACAAATATATATAGGGGAGGGATATCTGAGGGAGGGGGGTGGATTGGGGGTCAAACATTAATAACTACACGCCTCACATGGTTCCTTAACTCTATTGACAACTAAATAGTCACGTTTATATCAAGCTAAGTCAAGTCAGCCAGTCAGCACAGACTGAGACACTGGGGTACCTACCGTCGTCCGGTCTGAAGGGACGGGTAGTGGTTGAGGGCCTCAGACGAGTTTGAGTGCAGGTAGTTCAGTCACTACGGTAGGTCGGTAGAGTAGCAGACAGTAGGTAAAGAGGACGGAAGTCAGAAAGGGTCTTAGTCCTAGAAAAGGTTGCTCAGTCGAAAAACGTAGTCCACCGGTTTCATGACCTCGAAGTCAAAGTCGTAGTCAGGAAGCTTACTAATAAGTCCCAACTAAAGGAAATCCTACCTGACCAAACTAGAGAAACGTCGGGTCCCCTGAGAGTTCTCAGAAGAGGTTGTGGTGTCAAGTTTTCGTAGTTAAGAAACCACGAGTCGGAAGAAATACCAGGTTGAGAATGTAGGTATGTACTGATGATCTTTTTGGTGTCGAAACTGATATACCTGGAAACTGACATACCGTTTATATCTCAGAGGTCCTTTAATATTCATTTGACGAGGTGTCTACTTGTCTTTGGTCTTTACACTCGTTTAAAAGACCAATTTGAACAAACATATAGAGTCACATCAGGTCAAACTGAAGGATAACAAACCCAATGAAAACCGAAATTAGCGATCATTACCCCGATGACAAGGAAGTAATCTTTGACTCTATGAAGAGTACTAAAAGAACAGTAAGAAATCTGGAAGATTTTACAATGGGATAAAGAACATTGTCTGACTTACCAAATGAAAAAGTACAATTAGAAACATAAAAATTTTATTGACATTTTAAATTTACAAAGAAGTTCGTGTACCGAGTTATTGTGACTATACATGGAACGAGACGCACTCCGGATAATGTAAAGAAAAACATGTTAATCTTCTGAATAAGGACAACCGAACGTTGAAAGAGTATAGGGCTCCACGGGTTTGTCTTTGAACGAAGAGATAAAAATCCGTGAGTATTAAATAAGAAACAAAACTTTTGAACGAACCTGTATGGATAGCACAATTTAGAGTCAGTAACACACTTTATCTATAACATTTCGACAAACTATCTGGGTCTTTTGTTTCAAGTCCTGGCGATGCAACAAACCCTAATGTCTTTCATTATTTTTAGACCTTTAACTCGAGTATAAAAGGTTGACGTTCAGAACAGGATCAGGAGAATAACTACATTATTAACAACACACACACGAGTCAATGAGTCAATACAGGTTGAGAAACCTGGGGTACCTGAGGTTGGGTGGTCTGAGGAGACAGGCACCTTAAAAGGTCCGTTCTTATGACCTCACCCAACGGTAAAGGTTGAGGTCCCCTAGAAGGACTGGGTCCCTACCTTGGGAACAGAGAATACAGAGGACGTGACCGTTCGCCTAAGAAGTGGTGACGTGGTGGACCCTTCGGGGTTATAGTACTAATGAAATGTAGTAAATGAGGAATGTTGTCGAACTGGAACATAACATAAAGTCCGAGAAGAAAAGTATCTTTATCATAAGGTCGGAATAAAGGAAAAACCTCTTCCTTTATCGTTGGGTGAGGTCATAAGAACGGACCTCTTAAGGTACCTACTCCTCGGACCATCCGATATCAGGTGCCCCAGTGTCTATCAGCCTATGCTGATTCACTGAATTGTGAATAAAGGAAGATTAAACCGGTGTATCGTTATGTAAAAAATATAAGAGTATACATTAAGATTTAACAAAATAATAAACGTCTATAGTCAAGGAAAAGTTGAATTCTTTTATTAATTTTTGAATATTTGTTGAAGATGCTTTACCTTGTTTCTTAAAGGTATATAGGAAGTCGGTCCAAATAAATAACCATTGTAAAACGACAAAAGTCAAATAATAAAAGAGAGAGGAAGAAAGAGGTACATATAAATTCATACGTGTGTATGTGTGTTCAGAAAAAAGACTTGGTAACGTCTCATTCAACGTCTGTAATACGGGAAAATGGGGATTTTATGAAGTTATAACGGATCCTTCAAGAAAAAGAAAATTTTTAACCAACAATCCCTGAAGGGACCATCTGTCACCTATCCTTAGACGGACAGTCAGGTCCCGTGTACCCAAGTTAGGGACCGGGCCCTTCTAAGGTGTACGGCGTCTCGTCGAGTCGGACACACGAAGTCGACGACTCGGGTGTACGACATCGATGCCTTCGGGTACACGGATTTCGGACACGAGGCGTTACTCTCCTCGGAGACGTCGCTCTTCAAGGTCGCGACGTGGATCTCGCGTCTGGGACGAACGGTGTTGACCTCTTTTCGGGCACGTGTCGGTGCTTCTGGGTCACGTTTGTTTTTATTATTTTTGTGTATTTGACGAAATTTTTTTTTTCTTCCAACAATCTATTTAGGTTCTGAAGGACCACCAGACCACCAATTCCGACGCACCCGCTCGTGTCCCAGGTAGGGACCAGGTCCTTGACTCTAAGGCGTACGACATGTCACGTGGGGGGTGAGGGGGTTTTCAATCCCGAAACACCCATTTTAAGAAAATAAATGAAAGAGTCCATACAAAGCATCTACCTAATATAACAAACCACACTCTGGACGCTAAATTGACTTTATAAAAAAGTAGTCACAAAGAAACCTGGTAAACAATGACGGGGAGAACCGAAACAAGAAAAACCGAGAGTGGAGACCAAAGACTCTGTGGATTAAGTTCACACTCTCGAAAAACGGAATGGGATGTATCCGGTAAGTCTCGGACTCTTAGAAAAAGACGATGACGGAAAAAGGGGAACCGAGGGACTTGAGTGCCCACACATAGTATCCCGTCCGACTCAAAGTCACTCGAGGAGTGCACCTACGACGACGGTTCAAGAAAACCGAAACTCGTCTCACCTCCGAACCAGGAACAGTAAGGAAACGTCGTCAATTCGACTTCCTTACGACGTACCGAACAACCTTTAACGAATCACCGGAGGCCACCCCACACAATACTCCCACACACATCTCTCAACTCCCAGAACATCAGACACACCCTCTGTACCCTAGAAAGGACCACGACACACGATTAGTAGTCCGTCATAAATAACTCACGAAGGAATACTGATCGTGACACAATCCTCGAAAACCTTATCATATTATTTTGCGTATTAATTCAGTGTCATTCATCAGTTGGTGAAGACACAGCACAGAGGGTGAATGGTTGAAACTAAACTCGTTCAATTATAGAAATTCGAAGGGAAATACGAAGACATTTTACCTTGATAATTATGGATGACTAATCCGACAATACTTCTGACTTATTTCTTACATCCATAACAAATCGTGTACAGACTATGATCGATCATAATGTAAAGTATGTCAGTACCAGTCCTATATACTGACTGTGGTATATTTTGTTTCTCATTATTTTTGTTTATCTCTTATTGTACTGTGATATTACATATTAGTTTATGAAATTAACACTGGACATCTAATATTTATCAGACCCTTAAATCTCTTCCCTTTCTTGTAAGAACACGTTGGTAAATTACAAGGACACGGAGTCGAAAAGGTGACTTGTGTGATATCTATCACGATCCACTAGACTCTTCCTACTTTGACAATGTCGTAAAAACAAAAAAATCCAGTAGGTATACTACCACTCTTCCTTTCCTCTTCGAACCCGTTGACAATCTTGGTTTAAATTATAAATTGTAAGAATTAAAAAAGGAATACACCTGGACCGCCGGAATATCCTTTTGAATTTCCACTTATAATCTTCGTAAAAGAAGGTTCCTTTAAAAACGGAGAACGAAGAAACCGTAAAATTAATCAACTTCTAATAACAACCAGTTACCTACCGGAGATAACCACTGACGGAACCTATATTAGACTCCTAATTCACTAAACATTGGGTTTAATAGAGAGACTAGAGACCGCCTTTTTTTTTTACACTGTATGTTTGTTTGTCCCGTCTTCTTCTAAAGAAACAAAAACCTGACTTATAATTCCTGTATACCAAATGAGTGGTACTTCCAAAGAGACCCTACCCTGTAGAAATGAGTCATTTCACTATTGTACGGGGAGGGTGGAAATTTATCCGAAAATATCGGAACCCGTACATTTTGTGGAAATTTTAAAAGACATGAGTTTTGTAGGTTTTCTTTGACAAAGTTAAAGGGTCAAACCATACACAAATGAACCATTAAAAAAAGAATCGGACCAACACCTTTCAAGTGTAACCTCAAAATAAAAACAGGTCTAGTTGAAAGAAGAGGATCTTTTAAACTCTCTTCAGAGGATACTTTCATTCCGACGAGTGTGGAAAAGGGGGACGGACAACTCACAAAGAGGAAAAACAACAACAACCCGAATAAAAAAACCAACCCCCTCCCGATACATAACAATCGGTTCCAAAGTTCAAATATCACACTCCACTCCGTCGCAACTAGAACCGTCTTGTTGTGTTTCGATCATCTCAGTAATTCACTGCGTTCGAAAACTAATAAATAAAAAAAAGAAAGACAATTTCGAGAGACCGTGTCGACCGATCAGACCAGTGTCTCCTTTTCTCTTCTCTAAAAGACTTCAACACCTACCTTATTATCTTCTACAAACCCTGTATGATTTCTTGTCGTCGTCTCGTTGTTGTCGTCTTTGAGGTACATAAAGTCTGTTTGAAGAATCGAAAGACTTTAGATACAGTTAACGAATCTTGAACCCAAAAATGAAGTCTCCTACTACCCTGTTACCCTGTTCCGTCATCTTCCGCTCCTCTCAACACGACCTAAGAACCAACAGACAGACGGAGAGGAAGGTGAACCCTTTTAGAAGTTAGGCGTCCTTCGTAATATTTGTTCGGATTTCTTGTGTGAGATGGGACTAGGACTTAAGACAACCTCAACTCCTAATGTCGGTGAAGTGGTCCTAAAATACCTCCGTCAAGTTCTTTTTATCTTCCTTCGTTATGAATTCCTAAAGAGACAAACTTAAACAGGACACGGTACAATTTAAAATCCGTAACAAACCTTGTTCAACTCCTGTCGAGACCGAACACCTAGATTCCTACGGACTCAAAGAACTCGATGGATATACTACAAACTTTCCAACATTTAAGTTTCAGGAAGTTGTATTAAACAATTTAAGACCTAAGAGAAATATAATTCCTGAAGTTGTTTCTGATTCCTGAGGGGGTTTCTATGTTTTATAAGAGAACAAAAGTCGGATTTTGTCATTACTTGTCATTACAGAACCTTCTCTTTAATAAAAAGTCCCCCGGCACCATCACAGGTCCCCTACAAACGCGGAGCTTCGAGTTGGAGGTATCGAGGGTCGTTTCCGGAGTCGTTACTCGGTCCTGTTTTGTCGACGAAGGAGTTGTCACGGAACGTCCATTCCTATTAAAGAAAAACCACTTGAAGCTGAAGATCAACGACTACGACATAAAGACCAATGAAAAATTTTAGATTATGAACTCTCAGAGACAAACTCCAGTCGTCGAATTCTAGTAAAAAATTCAAGTGGAGACACTAGTATCCGTTCAGTGAAATAGAGAAACTCAGAGTTAATGGACTAAACATTTTCTCTAATTATTACTATTATCTTTATTATTGATTGATGATGATGAACGGACGGATTTCCCTCCATGTACCTGATCCAGCATGATGAACAAATCACTGAAACAAGGACTTATCAGAGATGACAAAGAAAAAAAAAGGTAAACTCTGATTCCACAGATTAGTGAGACCAACGAAAGGAGGTCAGATCTTTCGTTTTAAGAAAGGTATTCAGTTTCTAAAAGTCCATACAATAAGAACAGAGTATTATAAGTCCGAGAGTCGTGTGTGTGACTAACCCCAGGTCAGAAACGGGTGAAGAAACAGAGGAAGGAGACTCGAGAGGATATCATAGACTAATCTATACGACCGTGTCTCGACCATCTTTTATTTAAGGGGATTCAACTAAGAGATGAGACTTAAAAGGGAAAACCAGAACGAACGGTGCAATCGGAGGAGTTTTGGGGTCACGAATGACAGACAGAAGGACAGGACGGGTTAGTCCCGGTATCACACTGTCTAAGTAGGGAGAGTCTGATTGAAAGTTCACTATTGAAAGGGGAAAGAGAGGAGAAGTCTCATTCTCATTTAGAATTCTGTTAATACGAACCCATTTCATAATTAATCGAAATGTGGAGTCTATATACTCTTTTATTCAACAATACTCTCTTTTTTTATCTGTACTGTCACATAAACCATATTTTTCGTGACCTGAATTCTTAATCCTCTGGACCCAAGCTCAAAATCGGAAAGAAATCTGATCGGAGCACTGAAACATGTCCATTATCATAAAATCAAAAGAGTGAACATCAAGTTCTTAGAACAGTTTGAATAAATGAATGAATAAAACATAATGCTTAAAAGTACGTGTGTAGTTGGTCCGAGTTGTCACCAATTGTAAATGGTCAGAATCAAGTAAGTAACGGTGATGAGTTAATATCTTGTATATTAAATAGGTGTATATGTATAAAGATATAAATATGAACTTCTGTAACTATCAAAACCTCACGGACAATATTAGAACAATGCTCAATTTTTATTAACAAAGATACTCGATTATAAGATTGAAAATACCATACTTTCGATACAAGTGGTGTCCACATAACTTGGGTAATGTAAATAATATTTTTCCACAATGAATAAACCCTCACATCGTATAAAGTTGTTTGCAACCTTTATATATGGATATCTATGGATTCATAGTTACACTTCTACGGGGTCTCCACAGATAATAGACCATGTGGATTTCACATCACGGAAAAGTCTATACTACGGAAATAAAATAAAATAAAAATTATACTACGAAAATTTTACAAAAGGTCTATTCTCTTCGAAGGATTCCGTAAATACGATATATAATGTGACAAAGAAAAAATTGATTTTAAGTTTCAAATAAGTCTAAAGGATTCAAAAAATGTATCACAGAAAGACACAAGGTCTTAGGTTAGGTTCTATGACGTAAATGAACAGTATAGAGGAACAGTGTAAGGAGAACCGACACTATCAAAGAGTGTCAAAGGAACAAAACTATTAGTACTGTCAAAACTTATCATGATCAGTTCATAAATCATCCTACAGGGTAATAACCTTAAACTACACTAAGAGTACTAATTTGACCCCAATACCCAAAAACTCTCTTTATGGTATTTTCATTTCACGACAAGAGTAGTGAAAGACAGTTTCAACGTAAAATACTTGTCTAAATAGTGACAACTAAAATGACAATAAAAATTTTTAAGACAACTGAATTCCTCCAGTGTGGAGAGAGTCTTTCCAGGTTTTTACTTCTTTAGATTGTTTCTGTTTTAAGGTGTGATGTTAAGTTCGAAGATTTATTCAAAAATTTATAAAAACGAAAAGAACGCACTTGATAATTTTATTTAGGAATAAGACGTCAAAAATTGGGCATTTTATGGAGAAATTCTAGTGTAAACTATATACAGTATGAACTTCTGTAACTATCAAAACCTCACGGACAATATTAGAACAATGTTCAATTTTTATTAACAAAAAGAGACACACTAGATGAAATATAAACTTAATCACAAAAAAGGTATTATACCAGTAGACACGGAGACTAACCTATGAAGTGAAATAAACCTGAAAAAAACTATGTAATCTTACTTGAAAAGAGAACTCTCATTACTACAGAAGACACTAATAATGGATACAAACGAACTGAAGAACTAAATTTATCCCTCAAAAACATCGCATTACTTCATAGAAGGGAAAAGGAGTCCAAAATACCGTGGACCTGTAGAAGGCTGCATCGAAATCCGTCGAATGTTGAGTGTTTACGTACCCTCTAAGGACGTAGAAAACACGAGAGTTCCATTTATGAAGTTTGAACAAAGGAGAGTGACAGTAATCCAACGGTTTACTAGTTATAACTCCACCAAACTAATAAGTCTAACTACGATTTCTTAAACAATGATGTAATAGACGGACACCAAATCACGTTTCCTATCATACTAATTAAAACGAACGAAGTTTCTTTATGATGAACCTTAAGACAAAGAGACTTGGAAAACGGGTATGTTGAGATAAATTACACTAGCCCATGATAAATGTACACGAATCTGAAACTCATAAATAGAATTTTCGATTATGATTTAAAAGTGAAACTTTTTTGTTTGTTGTTCGACAAAAAGTACCTTAATTGATAACAGACATTTTCGATTTATATCGTTGTTTGACAAAGATACTTCTTTTTGGTCATGATTTTAAAAGGGTAAAAGCGTAAGGGATTATAAAGGGTAATAGTGTACATTATCTAAGAAATATAACCAAGACAAAAGTAGACTGAGGTCAAAAAAGTAAAGACTTATTTCACTTTGACTCCTAAGTAAATCTCTGTTTATTTTACCACATTACACTCTCTCAAGACTGAGTCTCTAAAATCCATTCAGCGATTTCTCTTTCTTGATCCTACATATTTTCCGGGTAAGAGGTAGTTAAAAGGTTGTACATAGGAGAGACAAAAGAACCGGGTCTATATGTTACGCAATAAACACCAACCTACTACTTCGAAGATCCCAGCAAAAAGTCCGAGTACTTCAGACTTAGGAACCAAACAGTGTTCCTACGAACCAACACTAGTAATAAGTGAATCAACAAAAATATAGACTTTTGTCCTTAATATTGGTTTTTGAGGTCCTAATAAAGGATCAATTTAAATATTGTCGACTCAGTTTTGTTAAAAAACCGGTTGTAGTCAAACTTCAAAATCAGGTACCATCCGACTATGGAGACCTTTCTCTATTGACTCTGAAGACTTGAAAAACGGTGATCCCAGTGTTTATAGAAAAAAAAAAAAGATTAAGAAACAAACGTTGGTAATATCGAATCGTTATATATCTTATATTTAGTAACTCCTGGAGGAACCGTCAGATCACCAATTCTAATGAACAAAGGTGGTGTCCCCTGTACCCAAGCTAGAGACCAACCCCTTGATTCTAGGAGACACGGAGAACGACGATGACGACGATTCAGTGAAGTCAGTACAGGCTGGGACATACTGGGGTATCTGCCGTCGGGTGGTCCGAGGGGGCAGGGACCTTAAGAGGTCCGTTCTTGTGACCTCACCCAACGGTAAAGGAAGAGGTTACGTACTTCCACTTTTCACTTTCACTTCAGCGAGTCAGCACAGGCTGAGGGTCGCTGGGGTACCTGACGTCGAGTGGTCCGAGGAGGTAGGTACCCTAAAAGGTCCGTTCTCATGACCTCATCTTACGGTAACGGAAGAGGCAGACACGGAGAATCACGTCGTTTTTTTGTTTTTTTATTTAATAACCAATTAACTCCTCAAATTTACACTTTAAAATTACTTTGGTCTAAAAATGTTCAACATTGTAAAGACTGATATGGGTAAGTCTGTCTTCAGGTAAGTTTTCTCGTAAACCGAACTAAAAGACTTTCCATGTAACTGTAATTCATAGATTAAAATGTATCTGTTCTTTGTATCACTAGGAAACCGGTAGTTTAGGTTCCCTTCAGACCAAGTACTGTAATTTTGGTTTTTTTGTCCCGTTTAATGAACGATCCCTATAGACTTAGGACCCCTTTATGGACCATCCTCTTAGAGGATGTCTATCTTAAAGATGTCTATCTTTTGAGGATAGACATGGTCCTTCTCTACTACCGCGAATGTACTGGGAGACTGTACGGAAACTAATCAATCCTGACACGGTATAAGAAGTGACTGGGTCTGACCTGAGACCTCTTAACCAACAGGACCAGAATACAAAGTAAAAGGTCTCCCTGTTTAACAATGAAATTATATTTAGTTATGTTAATATATTCAGTCTCTCTATTTCTTTTGGTTAGTGGTCTGAAATACCCTGTGGAAGACTCTGTAGATTAAAAAGTTCGATCTCCCGATTCCCACACAGAACCCTCAAAAAGTCTCTTCGTCAACGAATACTATCCATTCATTTACCCGAATCACCTAGTTTCTAATACTAAATCCTGAAAGATCGAGACTCCTCCGTTACCGTTGGGTGAGGTCATGAGAACGGACTTTTTAGGGTACCTACCTCCTCGGACTATCCGACCTCAGGTATCCCAGCGATCCTCAGCCTGTGCAGACTCGCTGAAGTGAAAGTGAAAAGTGAAAGTACGCAACCTCTTCCTTTACCGTTGGGTGAGGTCACAAGAACGGACCTCTTAGGGTCCCTGCCCCCTCGGACCACCCGACGGTAGAGACCCCAACGTGTCTCAACCTGTGCTGACTTCGCTGAATCGTCGTCGTCGTCGAGACTCCTACACAACCTTAAGACCACGAAAGGAGTAGTTAGTGTAGTAACGGACCAGACAGGTAATCTAAAGAAAAGGAAGTGACTACCAAAACGATACATTTCACTTTCAACGAGTCAGCGTAGACGGAGAAACACTGGGGTACCTGATATATCAGATACCTTAAGAGGTCCGGTCTTATGACCTCACCCATCGGATAGGGAAGAGGTCCCCTAGAAGGGTTGGGTCCTTAGCTTGACCGCAGAGGACGTAACTTCCGTCTAAGAAATGGTTGACTCGACAGTTTAAACGATAGAACCTTCTAATTTTTGAACTAAAAAAAAGGATTTTACGAAAAGTTAGGGAGTCACGATTTATTTATAATTTATTAATTCGAGATCAAAAATTCAAAATCTTCTTTGATACTCCCTCATAGTACCGGATTCACTATCTCTCCTAAATTATTCATTCAGTACTTTTTATGTTTCGATTTTTCAAACTGTATAAAATGATATCTTTTAAGTTCTTGAAGACAAGTAGTCTCCTAAAGTATTTCTGTCATTTATATGTCCCGATGTTTAAGACTCTTTCACAAAGATAATATATATCAGTTGTTCCTAACCATAGATCGCATCGTAAATCTCTTGAGGGTACTTCTTATTCATTTTGTATTTTACTCAGTTGTCCTTTTGATTGTTTTCCGTATTCATCTGTAAAGAGTCTTACCCTTTCGGTTAATTGAAAATTCCTATACTTTCTCCGAATGGGAGAAATCGTTAGAGTCAGTCAAGTCAAGTCAGCGAGTCAGCACAGGCTGAGAAACGCTGGGGTACTTAACGTCGTACGGTCCGGAGGGACAGGTAGTGGTTGAGGGCCTCAGGTGGGTTTGGGTATAGGTAACTCAGTTACTACGGTGCGTTGGTAGAGTAGGAGACAACAGGGGAAGAGGAGGACGGGAGTTAGAAGGNGAAAATTCCTATACTTTCTCCGAATGGGAGAAATCGTTAGAGTCAGTCAAGTCAAGTCAGCGAGTCAGCACAGGCTGAGAAACGCTGGGGTACTTAACGTCGTACGGTCCGGAGGGACAGGTAGTGGTTGAGGGCCTCAGGTGGGTTTGGGTACAGGTAACTCAGTTACTACGGTGCGTTGGTAGAGTAGGAGACAGCAGGGGAAGAGGAGGACGGGAGTTAGAAGGGGTCGTAGTCCCAGAAAAGGTCACTCAGTAGAGAAGTGTAGTCCATCGGTCCCATAACCTCAAAATCGGAGTTGTAGGTAACTCATTAGATTTTTACAATTAATTTGGTATGGGAAGTCTAATCATCTTTAAATTTTCAACCCATTTTAACAATTTATTTTCCATCTTATTACTCTCAAATACACGTAACAACTAACCTTATATTTAACTATGGTGATAAATCCTTTGGTTCAACAGTAACGTAAACAGTTTGTTTTAACTTCATTGTCCATAGGACGACGACGACGACGACGATTCAACGAAGTCGGTACAGGAAGAGACACGCTGGGGTCTCTGCCGTCGGGTGGTCCGAGGCGGCAAGGACCCTAAGAGGTCCGTTCTTGTGACCTCACCCAACGGTAAAGGAAGACGTTACGTACCTTCACTTTTCACTTTTACTTCAGCGAGTCAGTACAGGTTGAGAACCGTTGGGGTACCTGACGTCGGATGGTCCGAGGAGACAGGTACCCTAAAAGGTCCGTGCACATGACCTCACCCCACGGTAACGGAAGAGGCTTGTCCATAGGATGATGAGTCATTAAGATGAGGATCTATAAGGGACATCTTTTGAAGGACATACATGTATGGTTTTCTATAGAATCTCCTATAAATTCCATCATAAAAAGATACTAATGTCTTTTTACCTTCGTTGAGTAAGGTTGATATCACATTACTTAATTTTTAATACCAAATAAGGGTCTCATTTTATGATATATCATCACTATTACTTATCAACCGTCGATGTATATAGTTGAATTTAATTAGTGTCTTCGTAATGTCTGTCAGGAACTGAATACTACCAAACTGAATACTAACAAAACTGAAATACTACTATGTTTTCGTTATACGTAAGTCATCTTTGGAATAAAACGTAAAACTAAAAAAAAGAACCCGATCACTATGCACTATACTAAGAAAGAACACAACGACCCGTCGATATTACTCGACAGTCAGTCGGTGTCAGTCAGTAAGAGACAGTCGGTGTGTTAGTATTCCACTTTGGTTGGTTGTGTCAATATTGGCAAGACATGGGGATGTTGGTAAGATAAAAAGTAAAAGTTATAAGTCATTTAATCTAGTTTATAAGTGAAATGTCATTTCATCCGAAACATAATCTAACAAAACGGGTTGACATCCGATTACATTTACAAGACTCGTACAAATTCCATCCGATCCGTTGGGTGAGGTCATAAGAACGGACCTTTTAGGATAGCTGCCTCCTCGGACCATCCGATGGCAGGTACCCCAACACTTCTCAGCCTGTGTTGACTCGTTGAAATGAAAGGGAAAAGTGAAAGTACGTGACCTCTTCCTTTACGTTGGGTGAGGTCACAAGAACGGACCTCTTAGGGTCCCTACCCCCTCGAACCACCCGACGGTAGAGACCCCAGCGTGTCTCAGCCTGTGTTCACTTCGCTGAATCATCGCCGTCGTCATCCGATACTATAAACCATCTATTTAATGTATATAAAAGCCATCCAAATAACCCTACATTAGGGTAACCAAAGGATTCTACTAACCAAAAGATAGTAGAGATTCTCGTCATCTCTACGTTAGGGTAACTTACTTTTTTCGTTCAGTGACTTCTGACGATTTGATACTAAGGTAAATATATGTTTTGTTTTTGTCCGTCTTGATTTATTGTATAACAAGTCCCTATGTATGTATACTATTTTGACATCTCTTTTTTCCTTACTAAAAGTGTTTTAAACCCTATTACCAATGGAGACCTTCCACCTTACCCTTCCTATATTAGTTGACCCCTCAGAGTTTGAGTTAAAAAGGTAAAAAAAATTCAACACACCATTCGTGTACCCGAAAATAAATAATAAGAAACCAACGTATATGGGTAGTACAAAGTCGTTAGATCTTTCGGATTTCATATTTCTCCCTTTGTTTTATCAGACATAAGGGAGTGTCCCCAGCAGTAAAGCGAAATACGGAGGAGAGACCAGATACTATAAAGATCATTATTCAGAAAAACGGGTGGTAAAGTCATTTTTCTCATGAGGGGGGGTAGGAATATAACGGAAAGTTAGAGATTATAGAAGGAGAAACAAACTTGGATTCTGACGGGACCTCACTATAAAACTTCAATGAGGGAAGAATATTGGGACCTCGCCCGAGGGTCAATAGACAATTTAGTGAAATTTTCCGTTCTAATATCTGTACATTTTGTGATTAAAGTGTGAAGGAAAAGGGAAGGAGAGGAAGGGTTCTGTCACAAAGGCGATACTGTCATCTATCACGTGTATCATACGGACGAAGAATCTATGCGTATCTCCTGTAGTAAGTGAGACGGACCGAGGGAACAGTGGGGTTTGTTATCGTATTTCTATCTATTTTGTTATTGTGTAGGGAAAACTTAGTTTGGTGTAGATGGACAGTCTTGAGAAAATTCTTAAATAGAAGAAATATTTCAAAATTTTTATAAGACAGATACGTCTAGACACTAACTGAATTGTTACAAACCGTACCGACTCACCCAAAGAAGAGAGAACCACAATACGAGTCACGGACCTGGAATTATATTCGTGTCGAAAAGACCCAAGTATATCAGAAAATCAACGGTACGGAAGGAGATCCACTAGAAGGGTTGGATCCCTAGTTTGAGTCCAGAGGGAGTAACGCCCGTCTACGCAATGATAGACTCGGTGATCCCTTCGGACTCAGAAAATCATCAAGAACCACAAAAACAATGCCTCAAACCCATAACGGAAAAAGAAAAGACAGAATATAAGAGAGAGTGAAACAGGACAAATTGTCTAAAAGTATAACACTGTAAATCGGAGTATGAAAAAAATCATCCAGGTGATTAGATTCGGAAGTACGGAGTAAATCATTCCCTTCTCACTCTATACGTCCCCAACTCCACCACTGTCCCTCCCCTCAGCCCCTACCATTTCCAGTCGACCACTTTCTCACTTTCCGATCCCAAGACAGTCGTATCGTCAATGTACCATAGAACACCAATTCAATGTACAATTGAAACTCTACTGGTCACACCCGTATTAAGATATAAAAAAAGAGACACTCATATTAACATTTATAAAAAGATAAATTTTTTAATCCCCCTTATAAACTACTCCGGTCATTCTTAAGGAAAAACGACTATGAAGTACTGAACAAACGTAAGAAATCACGATTCAAAATATGTATTTTAAGAATAAAGAATCTAAAAAAAAATTTTGTTCTCTGAGGTCTTAGGGACTTAAACTTTATCAGACATTTTGAACGGTTAAGATATTTCAGTCTTAAGAAATACAATCTCGTATTAACGATTAGAGATCTTGGATGATAATTCCCGTTTTTCTTTGTTTGTACAAGGATCTCCTCAGTCTTCAATCGGTTGAAAGAGAATTAGACTACAAACCTACTTCCTAAACGGAAAGGTTCAGACCGACTTTCTATACATAGGGACGAGAAAGAGGTCAACAAAAACAAAAAATGGATCGTGGAATTTATATGTAAATGAATACACCTATGTAAACCTAGTACAGAAATGAAACAAAAAAGAAAACCAGACACTTGTAGACAGTTATTAGGACAGAATATTGGAAGTGACCATGTCATCTTATACAACATAGGTCATGAAAAACCACCAAACATGTGTTTTGGTGTCTTTACCTGATCAAAACTATCAGGTAAAGAAAACCAGGACATTTTATATGACAACCGAAAAAAAAAAAGACACAACGAATTGTAATTCAGGGATTTCATTAACGTCGGGGTTTTAGAAGGTACGTTTAATAATTACTTCTTAAACAATCAGAAAGAAGAATGAAACTTGGTCCTAAAGAAAGTTGAGACTAAATCGTTTATCTTCCCTGAACACACGAGTAATGGGACAGGGAAGATTTTGTGGTTTAAATGAGGGTAAATCATAATGACTGGATTTGGCAAAAGTACGGATATCGGGTCTCGAGAATGAGTATAGCTTAGACGAGCATGTGGGACCGGGGGTCCCATACTGAAATGAAATCACAACCAAATAAATAAATAGAGATAGGTCTCCTCCTTTAGGCAGGAGACATGAATCATACGGTGTTTCTAAAACAAGAGGAAGGTCCCTAACATGATCTCCGAAACGTCACGGTCCTACATCCTGTCTCACAAAAAACAATATCCGTTTCTTCTTACGACGTAACTAACTAATTTAGGTTATTTAGAAGAGTTAATCACTTAAAAAAAAAAAATTCCGAATCATATTCCGGATTTTCGCAGACTCTCCACCACTACTACCTCCATCCCTACCTCCTTTATCCAAAAACAGATAATTCCACAGGACCTTACATATTCAGACATAGACATCTCGTCATTCTGATAACACTTCCTCGTTATTTCAGATACAAGACGACTAACGAGTGAACAATTGACCCTCCTTTAAACTCCCAATTCCCTTGTTTAGAGTTATAAAAAACTAAAACATGGTACATCGATAAGGATATGACCCCTGACTTTGAATGTGTATCCCTCATTTCACCACATTCCTTAATGTCAGACCAGTAAAAACAAACAAACAAAAAAAGACACCTAAAATCCTTAGCTTTCAAGAAGTAACAGAACATCAGTAACGGTGATAGTCTTTTGTTATTTGGGTAATAGGACCTGACTGATACATTTGGTCCTTTAATCTAAAGACCATACAATGGGTCTTTAAAATCGAGTATTGTTTGTCGGGAGTTTATTCCTTCCAGGAATACGGATTCCGTCACAGATTCAACTTGAAGTAACAAAACGGATAAACACCTTATACTGATAAAAACACTAGAAAGCCAATTGGAAAGAATCAGAAAAAAAAAAAATTGAAAAACCGGTGTGACGTATGTAACGTACGTTCTAGGGACTGGTCCCTACCTCGGACACGGGGGACGTCACCTTCGTGTCTAAGAATTGGCGACCTGGTGACCCCTTCAGAGATTGAAAAGAATCAAAATTTCAACATAATCAGACAGCGATTCCAAAGACTCAATTAAATTGCTAACTGTATTGAACCTATCATATTTTGAATTCGAGAATAGGAAAATTTTTAATATATAAACGTCGACTCAGAGTAACGACAGGTGGAATTTGATAGTACCGTAACAATTAACCGATACGACGATGAGGATTCAGTGAAGTCAGTACAGGTTGAGAAACGGGATACCTGACATCGGGTAGTCCGAGGAGACAGGTACCCTAAGAGGTCCGTTCTTATGACCTCACCTAACGGTACGGGAGGAGATCCCGTAAGGACTGGGTCCCTAACTTGGACGTAGAGAATACAGAGGACGTAACCGTCCACCCAAAATGGTGATCGTAGTGGACAATTAACCGATATGAGGTTATATTTCAATTTATTTTCCGTTTTTACTTTAAGATCTCAAGTCTTAAAATGTACTATAAAGTTTATCTCTTATACTGATGTCCCTTTTTATATCATCTAGTGGTACTAAGAAAGGAAAGGTCTCAAATACCGTCTTGGACTTTGAAAATGTTAGAGTGTTAGGAACACGAACAGGCCTTCCAAAGGCAAAAAATAAAGGGGTACCTCATTTACCAATCCTATAACTAAGAGTTTTAAACTAAACTTATGACAACCATTAGATATACCAGGATGTAAAAACTAGAACCGTTTTCGATCGTCTAACTGAATATAAAATCAAATCAAATCGAGTTATAATCAAATACTAACGGGTGACTTTCGTCATGATAAGGGACTACTTAGACCGGATAAATGTGGAGACACAGATGGACAGGTCACAGAACTTCAGAACCATAAAGATACACCCAGAGATGGAAACACACATTGTACACCCACAGAAAAAACATACTCACCCTCCTTACTCACACTTTCCATCAAATACTACCAAAAAATGAAGTGGCGACGTTCAGGTTCCAAAATCTAACACTTGACTCACGTCTAATTCGGGACTTGAGTAACCCTCTATTACCATAACTATTGACTTAAATTAAATTTCCTTGACTATATCCCATACACCAATTAAAAGATTAATCCTTCAGGTCTCCGATAAAATTCTGTATTCCAATTTCTTAGGGTCCTCTCTTTGACCGGTCGACAAAAGACGGAGGGGGTTTCAAACTCGTCCGCAAAGACAACTTGGCTGACCTATGGAAAAAGCTTCTCACACCATTATCATAATACCAATACAAAATTTGATCTTCACAAGAATAAAAAGTCTCCGTAGAAGACTTTATAAATGTCTACCTATTACAGACCATAAACAAAGTTTTACCAGACCCTTTCCCCACTCACCCACCCACCATATATATCTTATTCGAACCGGTGTCCGGTTATTAACAACTCTTACCTATTACCCACGTTCCTTTAAATAACACGGCAAAACAGATTAGACTATACAAACTTGAAGAAAAGTTGTTTACAATTTTTAGGTCACAATGAGAAAACCCACGGTCTTACCATTTGTAAATTTGTAAGAAAGAGGAGAACTTTCTTTTACAAGTCGAAAGAAAACTTGTGTGTTCTGATCTCACTTTAAAGAGAGAAAGTCGTCAGTCACTGGGTGACCCTCATCGAGGAAATAGAAGGAAAGTTTCCTAACACAAATGTTTGTCCGAGTTAACCGGTATAGATCCAAATCCTAAATAAATCCACATACTAAAGGTCCTCCACACCCCCCTTTTTTTCTATCAATATTCTCGGTTTTAATGTCTAAACCCTTCGAGTCTCGTTCTTCTCTTTAGGTCTCTTGACTCAATCATCGTCACACATTGTACGCAGTACGGGAACATATTTTATAACGACCTGTGGAGAGTCTCCACTCAACCTGACGGTCGATCCCGTGAAAGGTTTTTGGAACCCAGGTATTTCGCAGTTTAAATCACTGTCGGGAAAAGGAACTGGACATAGAAGGGATGAGTACTGAAGAAAAACTATGTTTCGATCCTTCAAGACTCTCTCTTTATTAGTCGACAAGGAACGAATTTCTGTTTCAGACACAAAATCCCCTTTTCTTTTTTTTTTAGAGTTCGTTGTCGACGTAAACATGTACGGTTTCATGTTTCTGAAAGACAGAAATACCGCGAAAATAGAATAAATGTACCAAAAATGATTAGGTTTATTAATATACGAGTACACCCATCTTAACAAAACGATGAACTAGGTTCTCTCTACCCACCCCTTCGTGGACGAAAATCAGTAATTTCAGAACAACGAAAACGTGGTGTAGGTTCTTTTATCAATTATTTGTTTTTCATTAAACGGAAAAGGACTCTTACCTTTCCTTGTGGAGAAACCAAAGTGAGACACTTCTTCTCGTCTCTCTTTGGAGTTTCAACCCAAAAGATAAATAACTTTACTTTGGCTGTCCCTGGGGTGTCTCCTTTTACTAAGGACCCAAAACCAAGAAGGACGGGAGAGAGGGAGAGACGGTATCTCGAGTCGTTGACCTTCTTATGGTCAAAAACAAGGAATAACCACGATGGTGGACAAGAATAACGACTTGATTTACAAGAACCGAAAGAAACCACACTTATCCTAGAGGGAGACCCTTTCCACCCTCCTCCCGCTTTTTCCCTTGTCCTCTTCCGAGCAAGGTCGGAACACGAGTACACTCTCCCTGTGTGTCTCAATCACACGACGGGATTGTCTCCCCGAAACACGATGTCGAAGAAGGTCTCGACACCGAGGTGTCTACGTACGACCCGTCCGAATCCGACGAAGTAGGGACTACGTGTTCGAACAAGGATTGTTCTGGCTATTATTAACTTTATTCTTTTCTTTCTTATACGTTCGTCTCCGATAAGACTTTTCTATAAGTCACACATACCTCTTTCGACAGATTAATTCTCCAATTTTCTCTCATCGCACCCCTACTACGGCGACTTGTGTTCGCGGTCTAGACAACAACGTATACGTGACACCTACGTCCGTCTCGAGACTGAAATTCAGAAAGAAAGGGAACAATAGATCCAGTACCCTTTAGTCGGAGAATTTATGTTCGCCGTCTTATCTCTTCTCAAAGTTGGAAGCATGGGTCTAGAGTCTCTGACTCCTCCATCGAGTTCCGTCTTCACATAGACTGAGTTCCGGAAAGAAGTATCCAGTCACGTCCGTCATTGGATTTTATTGAGGGTTTATCTTACCACTACTATTATTGTCAATCGTCAATCTATCGTGAAAGTATGACAGTCTGATTCTACATTCATAGATTCTATATTCATATTTCTATCTATTATATACATTAGGAATTTATTAGGATCCTCCATTTATGATAATAATTAAGAGAAAATCTTCTCCTTTGATTTCGGATCTCTTCAATTCATTGAACAGGTTCCAGTATATCTACTATTTATTATCCCGACCCTAAAACTTGTGTTTATCATACAAAGGTCTCAGGTATGACAATACGACACGGTAGAGAGGCACCTCGAGACAGGAAAGAGTTTGTCCCAGTAGCCTCGGTATTTCATAAAACTCACCGACAAAAGAATTAAGAGAGATCCTACCATTGTATTGATACACATCCTCTCTTCAATTAAGTAACCCTCGACAACTACGGAAGCTCATAATTCTGAATTAAGAACTCCTTTGGGTCAACTCTTTCTGCTTTCCCCTACATCAAACGTAAACAACACAAACATGTCTTGATAGGACTTTGATTAAAACATAACCAAACAAAACCTTGACTGACACCCGAGACTTGTTTCCTGGTTTGGAATAGGCAGGGAACGGGTTCTCGTGACTACGGAATGGTAATTACTGACTCTTCTTACTGTCCACCCTTATACAATCACCAATGGTTCAAACCGGGACGATTTGTCTGAGAGAAAGTAATATAGTAGTTCACAAGTCTAGTGGTATACATGTTCGTCAGTGATGAAGAAAAGGATGAAAGGAAAAGGAAAAAAGAAGTGTAAAAGGGTTCAAAGTTTTATGGCAACCAGTGAACCAGCCATAGGTCAACGGGAGACCCGCACAAATTGACACCTGGATCTGGAAAGTAAGACCAGATCAAATTCCCCAGGGACTATCTACAAGAAAGTGAAGGTCGTTGTTTAATACCTTCTAGAACGAGACGGAAATGGACTAGAATATTATCTGAAAAATTTTGAAAGATGTAGTTAGATTTTATTGAATTTTCATTAATATTCTCTGGAGACAGGGGTTGAGGTACGAACAATTTATTATGATTTATACCAAACAACCATGACGGAGGAAGTATAGTTTCTGAACAAATATCCGTTTATTATCGGTCCATGTACCATTTAACAAGGGTTCAATGATATCCCTATCTACAAGTTACACATACTCCACCTTACTACTATAATTCTTTTATCCCACTTCTTTTGTCAAGGATGAACTTTAGTCTTCTTACTCCAAATCAGGGTAAAACGAACTTGACCAACATAATGAAATTTTCAAAAGTGAGTCTTTCAACTAAGAAGTAGACGAATTTTTCTCATCCCTGAATCATAAAAGGGAACTATGCTAGATGGGTATATTTTAGTAAGTAAGTAAATTTTGATCTAAAAAAATTTAATTTTTTTTCAAAAATTTAAATAAATATGCGACAAAATCGACACGTCCCAGAAGGAACAACACACCAAGGGACAGGTCAAGGCCGCTCTCCCCGGCGAGAGGTCGGCGTCACACTCCCGAAGAGTGGGACCACCGGAGAGAGCAACGCCTCGTGTCCGAGGTCCCTCTCACCCGAAGTCATTAACACCGCGAGTCCGAGCCGTCAACGCCAAAGGACCGAGGTCTCGGTCGGAGTCATCGGCACCGCGTGTTCGAATCAAAGAGACGTTGTACACCCTGGAAGGGTCCGGTCCCTAGGTTGGAAACAGAGGACATAACAGTCCACCTAAGAAATGGTGACTCGTTGGTCCCTTCGGGCTTTTGATTAACAACTATCGGAAAATGGACGGTCATGACAAGAACCACGCCCTCATATCGTTCCTTAATTTCCTATCTTTAACGACTGAAGTATAAGATCCCTCACGTCAATCTGTTATTTATTTATTTTATATACCATACTGACAACCATTGTTCACGGTATCCCTTTTAATTTTGTCCATTTGCACCCTCCAAATCCTTTTCACCCACTCCGAACGACAAAATTTATCTCACTAGTTCCTTATGAGATAACTCTTTCATTACAAACCTATTTTTAGCCTTCCCTTACTCACTGACTCCATGACGTTCATTTCACAGTTCATTTTACTCCTGGTTCTTAATCGGTAAAATCCAACCACCCTGGAGAATAACAATCGAGTGTATCCATCGAACTATTTTCACTAGAGTAAAGACCAGAGTAAGCATTCAGACTTTTTATTGGGGCCTAAAAAAAAAAAATTTATACTCATTAATGATTGTTCCCAAAGTCCTCTCACTGGAAGAAACAGTACAACTATACATTGAGTGACAACCCCCTCATCAAATAGACCCACCGAATCACACCTAGACCCGGTACACTACAGTCGTTTGTGTAAGATTAGAGTCCCACCTCCCGGATTATAGCGACCCCTTCTGTGGAGTTCGGTCCACAGTGAACAACGGTGAGAAACAAAGGTAAGAGATGAATAGTGTAAGTGGTAACAAAGTTTATGTCCATTTCTACCTTTTCCGTCTATGTAAATCAATGTGGTTTTATTTTTTGACGACGGGAACTTTCTATGGTCTTCTGATCTTCTTCCATAAACGATATTCATCACGAGTGTCTTCTGGGTCTTTTTGATTACGTCAATCTTTCTGATTTTAATTGGTCAAACTGATATAATTAACGACTGTTCCTATGCCCCGTCAAATAAATATAAGTATGTGACCATCTTCAAATTTAACGGTATTAGAGAAATATTATCGTTTTTTCACCTCTGACGGTTTTAAAGACAGTTAATTTTTTACTATTTATCTACACTATCTCATTGGACTACATTACGTATGTCGTTCCTCTTCCCTACTTTACACACCTATTAAAGTTTTTATTGACTTAAAAAAATTTTTTTCATTTTAAGTCACACTATGAAAAATGTATTTGTTTCTTGTATATGTGTGTTCGTATGATATACAATAACTCTCTCTTTATGTGTGTGTGTGTGAATGTTTATATATATTTCATAATTTTTGGTTTCTAACACGATACTTGAGTACTATCACTCACTGACCAGAATTTCCCCTGAAATCGAAATAGACGTCTAATCTTCATTTGTACTATCTTACAAATAAAGAACTCACAATCTGTACATGCATAAACAATAAGGCAAATGAAAACCCATTAAAATACCACCGATTTGTCAAATTTTCTTCTCCCGGTCTAAAGTATCCTACTCAGTGGTCTCTTATTAATTGGTCAAATAACTGTACATTAAATAGAAATAAATGATATCTGGTAAATAGAGAAATATACAGTCTCCTTTACTCCATTGACGTAAAGAAATTACGTACTGTTGTCAAAGAGGATTACACAGGAATTACCATATAGTGTGAGTCTACCTTCTCGTTCCTAGGAATACTCGCGTACAGTACGGGTAAGAATACTTAGAACAAAAAGTGAAAAAAACAATGAATGACGTCCGTATAGTTGAGGACCTTCCATGTAAACCAAGGTATCGATATTCGTACCTCTACGATCGTACCGTCTGACCCTACGTATCTTCGACTCATTGTCGTAACACGAAAAGGGGAACAGATTGGAGAAGAGGTGTCCCTTAGAAATTGGTCAAAGTCACGTCATCACTTTTTCACGAAGGTAGACTGTGAGAGGCGTCACGGGACCGTTTCTGAAAAGTCCTACTTGTCGCAAAGGTCGACCCTTAATACCTACTACGGCGCCTCACGAAACATTCACGACCGGAGACCGGGAGAAACTATGCCCCACTCTGACACCTACCGGAGACAGTCCCTGAACAATGAAATGACACCATAAATGACATAAGGAGTAGAGATGTCGACCGTGATCTTAAAGGGATCAAAGAGTCTCGACATTCAACAGAGACGACTCATACTTAAGTAAGAGTCATACTTAACGGATCACCCAAATAAGAAAAAAGGAAGTCCGAATCCCAGCAAAGCACGAACAGGAACGTGTCTTGTCATCGAGAGTGGAAGTCTCCTCTGTTCCGAGTAATACATTTATATTTAATGACCCAGGATGAGAGAACTCAAAGACTAAACCATCCAAACCATCCAAACCATCCCGGGTTCTTATAGACATTGTTCAAGGATCCACCCGATTAGGACTATGATGACCAGACCCCTTGGTGTGAAACTCTCGAGGACGTAATGGGTCCTATTAATTTATCTCTCATCGACTCAGGAATCGTGTTTGTACTACACGATGAAAACCACTAAAAATCATCTATTCGGAGTGAAAAAAGTAGAGGTCCACTGTGGGTAGTTAGAAGTCTTCCGAGAGAAACACGTCGATAATTTGTTAGACTCATTACATGTAGGATAATGTCCAATTTTACATGGGGACTCTTTGACCTAGGGACTAAATAACGACCATCCTTAGACATTACTAGATCGGTGAGAACTCTTGTGAAACCGTCAAAGAAAAAGGGGACCGACGTGACGTGTCGTACACTCCAGAATTAAGGGACTGGTCACCAAATTAGGTACGGGGGACGTAACCCTCACGTCTCAGTATTGACGGTCTGGTGGTCCGTTCAGGGGACCGTTAAAGAATTTTGTGATTTGAACTTTTAATGGTATTCTAAGTCTTCAATCTAAGGATCCGTACTTAGGGTCTCTCTACTTTTGTATACAAGTATACTTTTGGATGGGTACTTATAAGTATCTTCGAAATAAATATTATCGGGGTTTCATTTTTCGGGGTTTATGAAAATTACCTATCTACCACTCTGTTTGGCACCATGAAGATACGGTACCTTATGATGCGTCGTCATTTTCATTTGCCAACTACACGTCGATGAACTTACTAGTTTTCCCTTAATACAACTCACTTTTTGCGTCATAGTTTTCCAACTAGGGTAAATATATCGTAAGAATTTTATTTTTTTAATATCTCTATCCTCGTGTATAATCACCAACGATTATACAATTCCAACCCCAACTTACCCATTTCAATATTTTCCTATCGTAATCCCTCGAAACACCACTACTCTGTCAAAATATAGAACTAACACCTCCACAAATGTACTGATATGTACACTATTTTGACTTAGCTCGAAATGTCTGGGTGTCTACTTACATACATTTCGATCATTTTAGACTTGTTTGAGACCTGACACGACTACAGGTAAACGACCAAACCCATAGTATGGTATCAATACACTCTACGGAAGACACCTCCTCTGACCCACTTCACATGTACCTGACGGATATGTTAAAAAACCCCTTTGAAAGACACTTAACTATTAATAAAGTTTAATTTTTAAAAATTTTATATAGTCTCTATAAGAGTGGAGGGTCTTCCTAACGACAGAGAGACTCATTTGACGGTTGTTTAAACACGAAAAGAAACAATTTACAAAAAGTATGTGACGAAAACAAGGAAGACAATCCTTTTGGAGGACTACTCTTAAGTGAAGGTGTAACGACTACTTTGGTTTCTCCTGTATACATGACGGGTCGTGACGTAGAGGGTGGTCTTCAAACGCTACTGTGACAAGCTCGTCCACTTGGCATAGAAATAGGGATAGTGAAGAATCTGGAAAAGAAATTCTTGTGAAATAGACTCCTACATCTCACAGTGTACCCCCGGTTTCGTCAATTACTGACACCGGATGACCAAAGTGAAAAAAAAGGGACCCGAATCACACATACATGGTCAACACCGCGGTGAAGACTGGGCGACGGAAAGTAGGTCTACCACGTAATATAGAGGTGATGAAGGGAAACCACTCAGAATATCGCAAAGCAAGAGACATAAGTATCCGTAAGGACCCAAAATTGGTTTCCGAGGGACCATCGAACATCGGAATAACGACTCAGAAACGATATGACACCCTAGAGTCTTGTCAGTAAAACTTATTGGAAACAAGAGAAGGAAAGGACAGGATAGCACCCTCCTCATTACCCCTAAGACACTCGAAACCTAAACCCTGGTCGTCCGAGTGAATGAGACACCCTGTGACTCCGACCAGTCCTGTTCCCCAAAATCGTGTCACCTGTCTCCTTCCTTCAGTTTGTACACTCAATCCTTAGGCGTACTTACTAAATAAACTAAATCGATATTGAGACATGTTGAGGGGTTTAGTAGGGGGAAGTTGAAGAGTAGAGTTTCGTTAGTCCGATAAACATACGACCTTTCTGCTCTTTTTGGGAGTGGTTCGTACAAACCACTCGACGACGTCTTACGGTCGTGGTACCCCCTAGACGCCTTGACGGGCCACTCAACACCCCAAGTCTCACCTCTCCTCTCGGGACCTCAATCACCTTAATTCCGTCGGTCACTCTTTGTACAGTTTGACTGGACTATACACATAAAGTCTCGTTGACACCTCTTTCCTAAGCCTAAGCGGCACACAACTACTTGCGTGGTGTCTAATAGTGTTAACCCGACCATACCCTGAGCCTGGTGAGTCTGAACCGTCTCCTACAGTAAGTGTCGGACCCGTGGACGGAATTCGACCCACTACACTCACAATTAATGGACATAGAGAGTGAACCTCAAGAATATAGAATCATAACGAGTTCCCGTCACTCGAGATTTGTGTTTCCACATAGGATTTACTGTTTATAATGTCTCAAAACTTGTTTACCTAACACACATATACATCTGTACATATACGTACGTACATGTACGAGTGTATGGAAGAAACATGTCCACCGTTTCCGAAAGACCTTCTATACCTTACTAGAACCGGAACTTTCTATATTACCCGTCTCGAATCAATAACTATTCTTACTTCATTAAGACATGAAGGAACCACTAGGTAACCAATTCTTAGACGGACGGTCACGTCCTTTGTACCTAAACTAGGGACCAGGTCCTTCCAGGGTACACGGTGTCTCGTCGATTAGGGTACACGTTGTTGACGACTCGGACGTCTGGGATCTCCGACACGGGACGTTGTCTTCTTCGGGGACGTCACTCTTCGGACTCGCAGTGCTGATCTCTCCTCGGCGACGAGTGACTAGATCTCTTTCCGGGGCGTTACTTCTGGGTCGCGTCGGTTTTTATTTATTAAAAAATTTTAGTTTATTAAGTATCTCAATAGGACACGAGACGAGTAACAATCAATTATGGTCGCACAAGTAGGTACCCTCCATCACTCCAGTTTCTCCACTCGTCAGGACCGATCACGACGACACCCGCTACTTTCTCCATCTTCAACCAGTGTACTCAGGGTCTATAATTTAAGTACCACTCCTTGGTCACAGACAACTGTGACATTACTTAACCGAACCTTCTCTTAAGATCACAAAAAGGTACGTAGATAAGTCCCCTTATCCCTTGTCTGAAGTTTGTACCCCAGTAACGGAATAGTCGACGTACAGGATCATATCCGTGTCGGTCTTAAAAGGAAGTCAAGTCTTCTTCTCGGTCCTTCGAACATTAAAGGAAAGATGACCAAAGAGAGAGACTACCAGGACACTGATTCCTCTAGGAAACAACAGAAAATTACAGTAATTCAATACCGACTCTTATTCACCTGATGACCCTAGAATAAAATCTAAAGGAACGGTTTCTTAGAGACTGTATTATCGATACGTGTTATTTTTAGAGCAAAAAAAAGATTCAAAGACATCGTATACAAAAGAGAAGATGAAAACAAAACAAAAATACTAACGAAAGAGTTGCTTTGTCCAAGGAATTCCGTTCTCAAGAACGGAAGTTTGTAAAATACACAGAGAAACATGGGTCCTGTCACGACCTGTAGAACCTTAACTTTATGATCATTGGTCACACTTCGTTAAGGAGGAGGATTCCGGAAAGAATAGGAGATGAATCACAGAGTCCTCCTTGAAATATAAATACCGTCGTCGACTATTTATTGAAAACTTTGAATTCTTACAAAATAAGGAAAAAAAGGGGGTTGTAAGGACCGAGGAGAATCCTATTTGGGGTCGTTCTTTTTAATAATTTTACATACTTCTTTGTAGTGGTGGAATGGTCAAACTGGTAAAAGAGAGAAAAGGAATTTAAGACGGAAAAATCCAAGTAATGAATCCTATTATACTTGATCGTTTTGTTCTTCGTTCAGTCATGGAATTAATTCTTTACTACCTCAGAAGACTCTCCACTATACTCTCCTGACTCATACACTGAGAAGAAACGAAAGAGGAGAAAGGGGTGTCGACAAAAAGTCTCACTGTCTACTGGCCCGGTTCGTCAGACTTGACATGAATCATCCTTACTAGACAATGATGCCGTTTGTAATGAGATGCAAGAAAAAGGTTTGTTTTTAGGCGTTTACCTACATAAAACTACTACGAGTACAGTTCCTCCATCCTTATAAGTTTGGGAAGAACTACACAAACCACTGACCTTGTCTTTTGATGCCAATAAACAGAAGTCACAAAGTAAACGTATTAAAATAACAGATAGACGGACAGAAGGGGGTTGTCTTGTTCAAGGAACTTCTGTCCTAGTTAAATAGAAGATATAACAGAAACTTAGGGGAGTGGTTCGTAAGTCGTGTCAAGACATAAATATCAATTTTCCCGAAAAATTTATGTAAGTAACCAACTTAACTCGTTTTTGTTAGATTACAGAGTTTAATCAAATGTTCGAATCGTACCTTAAGTCTTAAGGTTTAGAACCTTAATTGTCACTTATTACGAAACAGAGTCCTGACGATATTTAACAAGAGATCATCAATAGAGGGACTTTATGAGGTAGTACCTTATTGCACAAAACCCTATCATATTTTTTTTATTCCGGTACTACTATAAATTTCGACCTTTAAACCACGATAGATTTGGTACCTCACACACCGACTTCATCAAATTCACTAGGTACACTCAATCCTTCGGAGAACACTATTCCAATCGTCGATCCTTTAACGACTGAGATTAGATAGGGTTGAACACCTGGAAAGCATTATAGAAGGTGTTTATCATTTCACCCTTAAACAGTTTAAGGGACTAAGAGAAGAAGCAGAGAAAAAGTGACAACATTAAAACCCGTTGAATACATTCAAGAAACTCGAAATCTAAAAAAATAAACTTTTTATTATGCTGGTGGAATATTTTATCATTTATTCTAAACATACTTTTTTCGTGTATTTACACAAAGTCAATTTTATTGAGTCAATATGCAACTGACTTGCAGACAATACTTTATTCGTGACGCGAACGACAGACTGACGTTCTTGTGTGGTAGATTCTTACACTGACCAGATCTGAATCCTCTCTCAGTCACACCCCTAAACTAACCTAACAACAAAGGTGCCGATAGGACAGTGAAAAAGGGTGACGACACCGACGTGACTTAGGTCGTGTTTCGATTTCGACGTCCCAAGTCGACAGGTAAGATTCATCAAACTGTAAAATACAGGACGGTACACACTTGAGACTTTGCCTTACAGTGAATAAGATTCCGTCAGACACTCTCTCAAAGACACACGAGAGATCTAAGTATGTTCACTAAAATTATAAATCCTCTTTTACTATCTTTACGTCTAAAGTTCGTCCCCGAAAATAAACTACAGACACTTTTCTTAAACTAGGGGTTCATGTTAACTTTAACGGAGTGTATCGTATAAGTCGAAACTCTTGAACATAAGTATAAAGTGTTGACTTAACTACAAAATGTACTTCTTTTTATTAAAATAAGTAGGAATAGACAATATCCCAAAATCGATTTTCCTAAAGTGTTTTTTTCCGAATTGTTTTTTAAGTAACCATGAAAGGACCACCAGGTAACCAACTCTAAGACACGAAAGTGACACGTCGTCCGTGTCCAAACTAGGGACCAACCCCTTGATTCTGGACGTACGGAGTACCACACCGGTTTTTAATTTTTTGTTTCTAAAACAGAATTTAAATCCACATACTAGAGAAGACAATAGAAAAATGGGTCAAGAACAGAAAAGTAGAGAAAAAGAAATCTTTTTATCTTGTCTTTCTATATACAACTTAATACCTGTACTTCATATTAACCAGAACGAAAAGACCAACAAGACCAAGTCTAACCCGGGTTCACCTTCCTACACCACTGGTTTACGTAGTTCCCCGTAATAGTCGGAAACGACGACGAAATACGCCTAGGGGTCCCATGGGGTCACAGGTGGGTCCTGGACGGGGGGGTTCAACTCAAGGTCAGCATGTCGTCCTGTACGATGCTATCACTTCTAAGTCCACTCGTCGGGTCGAGAAATGAAAGGAGGGAGGGAGACCGGTACACTACTGATCTACTATCCCAGAATATCGGTACTCGGATCGTGAACCGACTCGAACCTCTTTCCATTTCGTCTAAACGGTCGAACGTGACTTCGGGTTCAACGCGGTCCGAATCAAAGGAAGTGACAACAGACTTCTACAACAGAACTAGTGGACCGGGACTAAGTCTTCAGTCTTCCTTCAATACAACTAAATCTGACTCTATAATTCAAATACTCCTTTGGAGTAATAAATTGTTAGAGTATAACGATTCCACTGACTAAGAATGATCGCTAAATTGTCACTACACTTAACAATCCTGGTTCTTTTACTACTCAATGATGTTTCGATCAGTGAAACAAACCCTACTCTCTAAAAACAAAATTTTCCGGTTCACGTCTTCGTTATAAGGAATCGACAAGTGAAGATTAAGTTAATAAACCTTGAATTTAGCACAAAAGGACACCTTTGTTAAAGTCGAAATAACGATTCTAGAGTCCGACAGGGAGTCTTTAAGTAGGATATTATCTTTATGTTGGAATTACCAAAACCGAACTAAGGATTTTACTCCTTTTTCAGTACAAGAAAAAGGAGAAAACCTAGATCCCGACCTACCGGGACTCATATTAAAACTTTCTCTTCTCTGAGCAGAGACCTGAGAGAAGGAGAAGGAAACACGGAGGGAGGGTGAACCCCACGAGGGAGGCGGGAACGCGGGGTGGGTCTGGCCGAGACGGCGAAGAGGGAAGTCAGTCTGTGGGGAAGTGTGACAGCACGAATAGCGTCGGTCCACACGTCTCCTTTCGTCAGGTTTACTTGACTAAGTGTGGTCTCATATCTACTGACGGGGACTTACAGAGCACGTATAATTTGTACGAATACTAAATATTATAGTTGATTTAAAAATGTTTACTGACGAGACTGTCATATCCTCTTTTTAATACCCTATCCCTTCGTTGAACAATACACACGGTCCAGTCGGACCCTGAACGGTAGATTGATCTAAAATGAAAGGTGTCATAAAAGGATAGAAGAATGAAAAGGGAGGAATCCGAAAGATTTTCGGGGTCAAAAAGTGTCACCGTCCGTGTAACTCCCGAAGTCGTTCCATCCCCGTCCTCACCCTCCGTAGTAAATATACACACACACAGTAGACTCCAACCCACAGTCTTTCTTGCCGAGACCATATAGGAAGAATAGGTTGACAAATCCTTCAACGATGGAGCACCCGGAAACAACGGTGGGTTGAGAAACGGGGAGAGAGACAGTGACAGGAGAGAGACGAGTGGAAACGGATAGAGGAGGAAGGGAGTCCCTCCCTCGGGAGGTAGAGTTCACTGTGAGCTTGTCTAAGGAGTTGCCTCTCGATAGGGATGTTTGTGAAGGTGGTACTCAGACACCAGTCAGTGAAGAGAAGACTAAGAGTCCCCTGTCAGTAGATATTACACCTCTGACTAAGGTGCAGAGTCTCGTCAGCCCTGTGTCCATCCCTGAATTGTGTCAGTTGGGACGGACGGAATGAGACAAGATGTATCTCCCAGAGGGTTCCTTTTCCTTTGCCCCGCTCAGTCTTTACAAAGAGTACGTTTCTCCCGTTACGTCTCTTGAACCCATTAACTGACCCTACTTTCCTTCGTTACGGTTAAGACTTACTTGTTACCACAAGGTGACCTGTACACGGACAGTTGTCGTCGAAGAGTCATTCCTGGTAACATTACTCTAATAAATACACTAATATTACACTAACAAATAGGACTTCAGAAAAAGATTTCTGAAAAGAGGACGACACGAGAACTAGGGAGTAAGAGTATCACAGGGTAATTGGGAACACTAGGACATGGAGTAGTGTAAGAGTAGGGTTTCCCTAAACACTCTTCCCTGCATAAATACCTACCCCTTGGACGAGTAGTGGAACGATCCGAAGGACTTCCTGTCTCTTGGTTTTTCTACTTTTCGATCGGACAAACAATAACACTTAAGGTACGTCTCTTGTAAGAACTTAACAAGACAATTACATACCTTCTAACACGGACACAGTCATCTTCTTTAGTAATGTCCTATATTTTCCTTCTTGTCACTCACTGACGACTCTACTTTTCGAGTAGCAACCTTCGTATCTTGTCATGGGTATGAGAATCTCTGAACCCTTAATCACGAGAGTACCGAAGTCTAACCACCAAATGTAGGATACGTAGGGGAATTTTCTTTTCTCTCTGAGAGTTTGTATAAGTTTTCATATGTCTTATCATACGTCGGGGAAGTACAGGGACAGTAGATCAAAGTTATTAATATTGAGAAACAGTCAGATCAAAATAGACATGGAGACCGGTGAAGGGGATGAGCACCTAATAAAACTTCATTTAGGGTCTGTAATATAGGGGAAAAGGTTTTCATAAAATCATACATAGATTTTATTAGTAGAAAATTGTATGGTAATTGAAGAATTTTGGTGATTTATTGGTCACTCACAAGTTTATAGGATAACAGATATTTAAAGTATAAACATCATCAAAAGAAAAAACTGAGTCTTAGGGTTACTCAGTGTAACATTACCCAACTATTTAGAACGTATAGAAAATTAGACAAACACGATATCAAAGAGGAGTAAGATTTAAAACGACTAACACAGACATACCATTTGAAATCGTATAAAGAAACAGGAGACATAACAAATATTTAACCATCAACCTATATCACAAAACCAGTCTAAGTACAACCTACAGAAAACTACTGATAACATACTTACTGATACCGTTTCACACTAAAAACAATCTACTATAAAGACTTTGCCTTGGTCCCTCTTTGGTTCAGTGTCCTATTTACTCCTCTCAGTCCAAGTAAAATTCCCAAACACTTACCGACCCCGACCCCTTCGTACGTGTAACCAAATTGTAAACACCTAAATCAACAAGGTCAACTAAAGGAGGAAAGAATTTAGAAAGAATAGTCGGGTCTCTAACGTTTAATAATCTATTTTCGTTATTTTCTAACACAACCATTCACTAATATTTATACATCGGTATAGTAATGTAGAATATGGACTTATACATATTCCTAAAAGTATTGGTTGTATACTTTCGTTTAAAGACGATCGAGAGTCTGTACAACTCTTGGGATCCCCCAAAGGAGGTTCAGATGTAAGGTCAAATAAAGTCAACGAATTAAGTGGAAACCGAAGGTCGTCGAATCTGGAAATCTTAGACTGACACCAGTCTAGTATGTATACATGTATGTCACACATGTATATGTATGACACCAGTACTTTACACCGTTCAATGTATTTTCTCGGGTCTAGAGGGTCCAAAGGGTCTCTAATCATAACTCCTTGATACTTTACATTAGAGACCCACTTCAGTTTAAACCATTCTGAACCCAATACCGACCCTTACTAAACTTAATAAGTTTCAAGTTTACAGGAAACCCTACTAAGTGTGAATTGCGTACAAATCTTAACCAACAATTTCGATATGTGTCAGTCTCGAAAGCACTCGTTTCCGATCCTGGGGACCCTATTATAGTCTACATTGTTTTTAATCGGAAGTGAATTAAACATAACAATTTATTTATCTTCCTTTTGAGACAGAAGAAAACTACTCTTACTTTTATGTAACTATGTACTGTAAGAATATATTAGAAATTTTGAAAACGAAAAATTTTTGATGGTTCACTACATAGGAAGACCCAGTGGCCCTTCCTAATACTCCCTCTAACTCTGACCAGTAACGAGTCCTCTGTGACATTTAAACCTTTAAGGACTATTTATGAACTCGAAGAGACGGAAACAGATGACTCTCTAAGGACCACGTGACTTTAGTCTATGCATCAAAACCGGAGATGTCGAAGACTAGGGGATTCAAACCGATGCGACGGTACTTAGGGTTTCCCTCTCATCCAAGAGTTTACCTACCTCCAGTCAGAGTCTATGGTTGAATGGGAGTAAAGAAACAAAAGAAGTCCTGTGGACTGACTGTCACTTACATTAGTCTTTGAGGGTAGGTTCTTTCCCAGTAACTATCTCGCGTTCTCCTCGAGACCGGCCCAGTCCTCCTTTCCGCTACTCGGAGTCCGGAGTCCCATGGTGTCACTTCCGTTCGGGGGGACGTCTCGAAGAGAAAGAAAGAAATGAGATAGAGCGAAAACAGTGTGAAGTCGGACACCGAAGAAGAGAGACGAGTTTCCGGAAAGAAAAAGCTGAGACCCCAGACCCATAGGTACTACCGAAATTTGTAAATGTCAACAAAGTAAGAAACACAAAAATCCTCTTTGTGACTTTCTCTTCGTCCGAGGATCCTTACGGAGGTTTAGTAGGTCGTCGTGGTTGTCCGATTCCCTAAAATTTCTCTGTCAGTCGTTATACTAGGTATCGTCTGGTAGGGACCGAAGAGTCTGGTGGGATCCTGGAGGAACACGTCCCTTCCCTCCTCTTGTCTGGCTGTTTTTTGGAGGAGCCTCGGACGGAAATGTGAGAGCACTGACCCTTCATCTCTCATGGTCGTCGCTCAGTTTTAGGTCAAGAAGATCGTTTATGGCAGGTTGTACCTCTGGGTTTGCTCTCAGAGACTTATAACTGTCATAGAAATCATTCCTGTTTTCCTTCGTGTCACCGATATGGGTCGAATCGGGCAAAAGACTTCTAAGTCCACTCTTCTATTAATCCCTTCTTAACTCGAAAACTTATTTCAACTAAATATATATATATCGGACCCCACAGACCATCTGAACCGTTCCATGTAAAAATGGAACTTCCCATTCTTAAAATGGGAGGACTCACCGGACAACACCTATACTCGAGTTACTTACTCAGTGATCTCCCTCCCCAATCAAGAAAGAACAAAACTCCGTCTACGATTTAGATGGAGAGAGGTGTGACAGGAAACTAGCCATATCGTTTTCTTAAATGTGGTCTACTCAGTTCGTTCGGTGGACGGATACTACAATTTTGACCACCTGGTTCGGGGGTCATGTTCTAGACCCCGGGTCGTGCCGGTCCGACAGTGAAAAATCTCGTTGTGGGAGCGGATTAGGTCGCTTACCTTAGACCGATACTCTCGTCACTCTCCTTGTCGTCGTCGGGACAGTCGGACCTACGTCGGGACGGACTCTCGAGTTCACAGACGTCCATAACAAACCGGAAACTTATCGACATAACAAGGAGTGTCTTTACATTCGGTGGTTCTCCGAAGAATTGAGTGTGTTCGACTTCTCTACGTGACAGAAAGGGGGAACACCCGTTCGTTTACACGAGATAGTTAAAGACACCGTTGTCGTGGGAGACGACCCCCTTCTTCGTTTCCGTGAACTCTTTCCCCTCTGTTGAAAATTTTTTACAATATATATTTTATTGACCGTTTGAAAATTACTTTCTTACTCAATCACTTAACTTTGAACATATGCTAGTCTCTCTTTTAGGTCAACAACAAATAAGGACGGAAAACAAAATGATAAAAAAAAAAAATCCAAGTGGTTCCTAAGACACAGAATACTTCGGTTACTATAAGTAGTAAGGTATTCTATTACTACTGTCGAATTATCACCAGTAACGTGGAACAGGTATTTTGGGTAAACGAAATATATAAAGTCTAGAGGTATGTAACAAAAAAATGACTCAACGGAGTCTCTGTTCAAACGATTGTCATATCAACGAAACTTTCCTCCCTGTAGCAGGTTTTCCAACTATTGACATAGTGGTATGAACGGGTGACGAGAAGGGACTGGAGTCTGGGACAAGTCAAATTGTGTACGTTTCTACGATATTTTCACATCCTTTCTCCTTCCGTCAGATATACTCTTGTAAACAAATAATTAAGTAATTTCTTTAAAACACGGTCTGTGTGTGTTTTGCACTTACTCCACACTATTCTACCCCTTTGCTTACCCACAAAGCTATAAGTCTTTATCAAATCGTCTATAAAATTACAATCAAACCACGAAATCCAAAAACAAAAACGAAAACCTCCCTTAAACCAGGATACGTACAACGATAAATGGTCGCAAGACTACGAAAGGAAGCGGAGACCAAAGACAAAACTTCCCTAGGTTCACGATTCTCCAGTCGTCCCAACCGGGGAAGGACCGCAGTGTAGGGATTCAGAGTGTCATCGTCGTAGGACCTCCGTCTGAGGCGACACAGGTCCTCACCGACCTACTTCTTGGTCGGGGAAAGTCCATTCACCTCCCTGCGACCTAAACCTGTCGACCTAAAGTGACGGTCAAGACAGACCCTTTGTCGGATTGGACTCGTGTAAACTTTACTCTCCCGTCAACACGAAGCAAGGTGGTCTTGCACTTACACCTCCGCAAACTAGACGAGAGAGAGGTCCAAATAGAAAAAGTGACAACAAGATAGTGTCGAGAGGACGAACGAGGAAACGAAGACCACCTTCGTTCTTCCTTGTCTTTATACCACTTGTCACAGTCCTCGTGGACGAAAGGAGACTTCTTATTCAGGAGCCATATCTCCGTAGGAGAACCCTTACCTGAAAAATAACAAATAAAGAGACTTAACTCTATTGTTCCTCCTGTACATCTGAGATCTGTTTTAACCCTTTACTCGTCCAGTCTCGATGGGAATGGGGACGGAGAGATAGGACGGATCATAGGAACGAACCAAAAAGGAAGAACTTGCACGGACACAGGGAGGAAGAGGTTTCTTCGAGATTTCCCTACTAGACTGAGAAAGTGTGATCTATATACACTGACCTTTACGCACCTTTACACGAAAGAAATTCTCTTCGATCATAAAAGTGTTCCGTTTCGAATTTCTATTTCCTTATAACCTTAAAATCCGTAGTATGTGGTTCGTATCTTTAAACTCCATCAGTATCTAAAATATAGGATAAATGTAAGAAGAGTGTTGTGTGTATATATGAATCTCACGTATAAGTTTATTCGTTTTACTTATCTAGGAATGAATCTCGTCTTTTAGTTCCATTATTGATATATCAGAGGGGTTCTACCTCTGAAAAACACTAAAAACTCCCTTCTATTATACATAAGTCATAACAAATCAGTCGACTCCTAAAGACCCTAGACGAACAGATTGAATCCTTAGTTGGAAGAGACTTTCCACACAAAGTAGTAGGGAGAGAAAAAGACCATACAATCTACTTAACCCTCAGCGTACACACCCGTCTTCAAATTAATACTAGACTAAATTACTCGTAGACTTATATCTAAACACCGGTCGAGTGATCCCTCTACTCCCGTCTTATGATGTGTCGTTTGACATCTCTACTCGGGTCCTTGAAATGACCAAACTGTCGGTCAAGAGAATTACTGGTGCCTTTCAAGGATCGCCACCGACCTTCGTACTATACGTCGTCTTTATTTTTCCAGACTTGAGAAAGTCCATACTCACTCCCCGTATCTGACGATTGTAGACCGTTTCGTCTTGTTACGTACATCCCCGTCTATTAGAGACTTTAAGACCCGATCTCATCCAATGTCAATCTTTGGGTACCCTCTTTAAATAAGAAGGATTACTTTAATATCCAAATCAAATAAAGGGTGTAAAACAGAGTATAACTGATTGTACCGAAACTCTATGGGCACGAGAATGAAGTCGGACAAGAGGGAAGAGAAAAGAAATTGTCGGTTATCGAAAAGTCATGTGACTTCTGACTTAGAGTACTGAAGTGACTATCGGGACTAAGATCTGATCGACATATCTTAAGTGGTTGACCTGAGGAGTTGAACATTTTCTATAAACCGTTCCTCGATCTTATTTAAGGAATATATGATATGATATGATGGTAGGAGGAACGTCTCATTTGATAAAAAAAATTAGACCATTGACTAGTGGGAAAATTTTTTAATGTCTCCAATTGTGTTCAGGTTGTCAAACCATTGCACGCGACACGGAGAAGTCAAACTTCCTTGATCACAATGGTAAGCCTCTTCCGCTACCGTGGGGGTGAGGTCATGAGCACGGACCTTTTAGGGTACCTGCCTCCTCGGACCACCCGACGTCAGGTACCCCAGCGCTTCTCAGACTACGATGACTCGCTGAAGGGAAAGTGAAAAGTGAAAGTACGTAACCTCTTCCTTTACCGTTGGGTGAGGTCACAAGAACGGACCTCTTAAGGTCCCTGCCCCCTCGGACCACCCGACGGCAGACACCCCAGTGTGCCTCAGCCTGTGCTGACTTCGCTGAATCGTCGTCGTCGTCGTCACAATGGTAATACCATATATAGAAAGATGTAGAGAAAGATACGAAACACAAGACACATGTTCATATTACAATTCAAATAACATCAACAACAAGTCAACGATTCAACACAGGTTGAGAAAACGTTGGGGTACCTGACATCGGGTGATCCGAGGAGACCGGTACCTTAAAGGGTCCGTTCTTATGACCTCACCTAACGGTAAAGGAAGAGGTCCCCTAGAAAAGTTGGGTCCCTAGCTTGGGTGCAGAGGACGTAACCGTCCACCGAAGAAATGGTGACTGGGTGGACCCTTGGGGATTCATTTGAATAATGATGGTAAATTTTTAGTTATTTTCCTTCAATATGATATCTACAATAATATAGTGAACCGAAAAGTGAATTATATAGTACCTATAGGAAAATCTAGATAAACTAAGGTAGATACTTGTGACTATTTTAATTCCAAATGATGATACCTATAAAATGTTTGAGTAAACCTTCCTCCACCTTTAATTCCCTCTCTTTAACTGAACAAACTTTGAAGGACCACTCAGTCACCGTCATCTCTTACGAGGAATTATCAATTTTCGAACCTAATACTTAAATTGGATAAACTGAAATTAAGTCGAAATGGTAAACAGCAGAAAGAATAAAACCCCTTCGATAAATAACAGAAACACTGAGTCAAAGAAGTAAAGAATTTTACACCCGTTATTATCATGGATGGAGTGTATAACACTCTTAATGTACTTTATTATGTCCATTTTCACGAACGTTGATACGGACAGTATATCATTTATGAGTTGTTTACAATCAACGACACAACAATAAACACAATATTTCACGAGTTATTTATAGTGAGAATAATAATAATAAGTACCGGGTCCGGAGTAGGACTTAGACTATACCTTTTGTGATAGGTTTAAACGTAAGGTTTGACTTCGGTTCTCAAGGTTTCTTTTTCGTCACACCACTGGTCCTTATATCGTCCACGAATCAGAACCAATACCCTTTCACCGCTAAAGAGAAGAGGGAACGAACATAAGGTCCACCCCTCTATAGAAGGTTTTGACTTGACCTACTTAACGTCCTTCTTCACCGGTCTTCCCGTGTCCTTGTCCTTGAAGCTTCCTTTGCTCTCTTCCTTAATCTCCGTCGATTTCCCAAATTGGGAGTAGGGTCGGCGAAGTACCTGAACCTACTTGACGTCTTAGTCCCATTAACAACATTCGTAATCCAACACCCGCTACCCCTGTCTCTCTCCCCCTTCCTTTTTCCATAAACTCGAGTATTTAAGACAGAAAAGAAATCGTCTCAATATAAAATAGAATTAAATCGGTAAAGTCACTCTTGATTTCATCCTCCATTGTTCGGATAATCTATCTCTTTCCGTGACTAAACCCCGGACAATTTTCGAACATCTAATCTCTATCATGTGACAAGTACGTTTCATAAAGACTACTCGTCGATATCTTCCACATTTAATTTGATGAGTGTCAAGTCTTTGTCGTCTTTTTCCGTTACTTACTTGGTGTGACTGACACTCCCCTTAAGAAGAAGTCGTCCTTTTACGGGAACTCTAAAGGATGGACCTCGAAGTCCCTTCACCTAGACGGTTCCTCCAAGATTCTTGTTCTCCGACTGACGGAAAAGTAGGAGACTACCAAGTAAAAGGTTAGAGTGTGTCAAAAGGACCGGAAATAAAGTCGACGAGACCGACGGGGTTTAATCTATGACAAAAAAGGAAGCTAACGAAATTCTACAGTAAAATGTGGTCCTCTCTGATCGGAAGTTTTATTCTCAAATTTTTCCGACTCCATAGAGAAAATTTATCCGGGACTTTGGATATAGAGACGAACAGGTACTTTATTTAGATAACAAGTCTTGGAGGTCGGTCTATGTCGTCTAACACGATTTCGTCACATTTCTTGTCCTCGGACCCGACAAAACCCACCGACAAAAGAGAACGGGTGAAGAAAGAAGAATAGTTGTGAGTTTCTTTGAAGGACCCGAAAAACTCCCCGGGGAAAAGAGGAGACTAAGATGACAGAAAACTAAGTTTCGTTAACAACGAAATATGAAGGGTCTTATAACATAAATAGAGGTTTAATCGAATGGAAAGGATTAATGAATCGATAGGGATATAAATCTATCGAAAAAGACTAAAAAAAAGGAATTCGATATAGTGTAACCACAGAGTCCAATTGCAACGAAGACTTTCTCCCCAAAACAGTAGAAGGAGGGAATGAAAAGAGGGGTCAGACAGTCAACCAATCACGTAGTCTTGACTCTCACCCAGGGAGACCAACATACAGTGACAGTCACGAGGTCTACAAAACCAAATCGTGGAGGACCTTCTCGTTCCTTACCTCACGATTCTTAAGACCTCCTATTCTTAATTTTAAATCATATTACTAACCGGTCGACATCAAAAGGATACAGAGACATCTCTTGTAAAAAATTAACGACATCGGTGGTGGAGACTAATATTTCCAACGTATCTAAGTCAACTAAATCCTATATTACTCTTTTAAAGTCCGGACACATGGGGGATGGGGTCCCTGGTATTGAGACAACCACCTCATCTTGGGTTTACGATGAAGGTGACAGAAGGGTTAAAAAGAGGTTTTCAATAATCACTTAACCCCTCACTTACAATCCCCATATCTTCTCGAAAAGAATGCTACAGGTCGACCTCCAATTACCTCCAACCCCTATAATACCCTCTTTATTAAAAAAGAACACTCGAACACTTTGAGTGGCAGTTAAGGTTAGTGTCTACTTCAATGTAATGTCGAATGATGACTAAATACCAATACTCACTCATTTTCCGTCACGCTATGTATTTGAACTTCTAAGAAGTTGTCTTCAATGTGAATCTCATCAAACAGTGAAAATAGACCGTGACAAGAAGCTGAGGACATGGACGAAACCGTGTCTAAGTGAAAACCCCTCTTCCGTTGTAAAGTACCAGTGACACACCCTTCCACTGAGAAAATACCATCCAAACCACTCGTTCCCGTCCTTTCTTCATTTATGAATCGACACGACTACTTTCTATACACACACGTTTGGTTCTTGTTTCCACCAAGGTGACTGAACCATCTATATAACTTCAAGCCTTGACATTTGTGGACACGGGTTCTCCTCATGACTAAAAGGTCCACGTCCACCATCTCTCTCCTAATCATGTCCTTTCTTCCCAATGTGTACCGATAGGTGTCTCAGTACTTCGGTGAAAACGGAATTGTGTCGTCACCTCCAGAGCCACCTCTAGACCCCAAGACCTGTGTGTCACGGTTCTGTATAGAACAATGTTAGAACACCCCTTCGTCCAGTAAAGGTCCGTCTTCTTGGGTGGGAAGACAATATCTGTCATGAAACAAGAAAGAACTCCCGGCAGCATTCTCCAGAACCTCAACTTTATACACCACCCGTTACTGTACGGGTAGAAAGTGCCGAAACCATTCCAGAGTCGATTCCCTTTCTTTTCACCTACAGGGTGTACAAAGTCTCTTAAGAATGATTATTACCAGTCGACCTCATCTCCACCTGGTCTCCGAGTCGTCACTCCTAAATACACGTGGCTTCCCTTTGTTGCCATGTATCCTTTCCAACCTTGTCCAACAATACTTTTACTTTTCACGACCGGGAAAGTCCCTCCTCACTGCCGAAACTCTCCAGGGACGTTCTCCGTCTAAGTCACAAACTTCTCAGCGACGTAGACCTCGTCTTCCCTCTGACACGACGGCGAAACCGAGAGACATTGCTTCGATAGACATTCATTGAGATTGGCGATACCGATACCGTGAAAACTGATTGAGGTACTATCAATAAGTGAGTCTATCCTATTTTTCTCGAAAATCCAGAGCAATGAGAGTGAGGGGGTTTGACTCCGGGAAATCGATAGAAAAGGAAAGTCTAAGGATTTACACGATCCGTGACAGTGACACCGGACACCTATCAACGACCTTTTTAGAGTCGTCCTCAGATGTTTACTTGATAGGTCGGTATGGATAGAATATTAGGGGTTTATTTCAATCCAGAGTCTCCGCTCCAATCTGACGAGAACACGATCAATGACTGTCACCTCACGTCACCTCGAATCCCGTCCTTCTTCACTTATTTAACCGACACTGAAGGATCCGGTCACTGAAGAATTGACGTATAAACTAAGAAATGCAAAGAAGGGACGGAAGGACCATACGACGTGGTATCCCAATGTCGTTCCCTGATTCTTAAACATAGACCAAGAGTTTATACTGGACGTTCTTCGACACAAGATATTTCTGTCTGCGTCCAAACCTAGAATCAAGACGACAACCGAGAGCTCTTTCCCCTCAACCCTCGTCTCTTACCTCTGGTCTTAACCTGTCCAATCAACGTTTCCTGTTACTCTCACCATTGTAGACTCTACCTTCGTGGTTAAATAGAAGAACTGAGTAAAATCAAATCGAAAAACAAACAAACTAAAAATTTAAACTTACTTGGACAAACCGGAGGTACCGAGGGTACTTACAAGGAACGACGGTCTCCGTCGAGACACGGGACCTGTGGTATACGTACCAGGTACGGAACATCAAGACGACGGATAAAAGTCAAAATGACGTATTGAGACGAGTAAAAACCAACTTAAAAAAAAAATAAAAACAAACATAAAAACACAAGACAAAGACGATATAAAAGAAAACGTAAAATCGATTTGATTCTGAACGGGACGTACCACGGTCGAGATCGTGCGTGTCGTCTCGGGATCAGCTATTCTTCAACGTTTAGTCATAAGCTTTTCGTGCCTCGGACGTCCTAGCGTACGTCGTCGTCGTTAGTAGAGTCGGCGGCAGCGTCGGGAGTTGGACGGAGGGGAGTGTCCCTCCTCGGGAGGGAGTCGGTTGTTCCATCACGGACCCTTGGTGACATCAAATACCTGCGGTCCCCTCCTTCACTGGTACCCACGAGGTATCGGTCGAGAGTAACAGAACCGCTGAGGTCCCTCTCTCTTCTCACGAGACTTTTCTAAAGAAGAGAGTCCAGTCTATATGTTTCTTTTCGAGTAGGGTGACGACCAGGAACAGAATTGTCAAGGATCTTTCTATGTCTTTCATATCGCAGTATTTATCTGGTGAACAGGTATAAAGGACACCCACTCAAACAGAGACCTGAACATATTATTGTACTAATAGTTTAACCATGTATAATGCTAGAATCTGTACTGTTAGACTCAACGTAAAGTGAAACGTCATCTTTGGTACACTAAATAAACGCCTAAAGTCACAGAATACAGGGAATTCCTTCGTCTCTTTCGTCAGAAGGAACGAGACTGACTTGCTAACTCTCTTCTGTGTTTCTAAGGGAAACAAAATGAAGGGATACCAGTCCTTATCCTTTTTTCAGGGGTACCGGTAATCATATCAACGGTGTAAAATCGGGAACTTTGACCGACAATGAATCTTATCTATCTTCATTCATTCTTAATTACAACCGATCATTATTCGGACTCATCAAAAATCTTATATTTACAATATTTCCTTCGATTGTAAAAAACTTATAAACGGGTCCGTCATTCGTTTTATGAAAGGACAAAATAAAATGGATAGAGTGTTATTGGAATCCTCTGTCCCTAATGATAAATCGTTACCAAATATTTATTCCTTTGAGTCCGAGTCTCTCCTAATTGATTCATACTATGGGTCCTAATGAGTCGATCATTCATCATCTTCGTATCTTGAAGTTTAGGTCCAGAAAACCTGAGGTAATCCAAAGGGAATATTCATTATGTAAGAAGTGTCACAATATTCCCATTATTCAAATATCATATAATAGTAACTTTAAATTATGAGGATCGATCCTAGAAGGGTAAAAGAAGAAAAGAGGATAACAAATGAGGTGATCAACTTACGACTAAACTCTTAGACTAGTCTCTATATAAACTTACATTCGTTAACTCCCTCGATTTGAGAAAAGTCTTTAGAATTCCGGTGAACTATATACACTCATTAATTCCAATATAGATTCACGAAGATTACTCTAAAAGTCTAGTCTTTATATTTTGTTAATCAATCTTTGGTTAATTTACGTAAATTAGGGATGAGGGTGAGGGTCTAGAGTTCTCTCAGTGGTAAATAATGAAACCCCTTCGTAGAGTCACTTATTTGTGTTAGTTTAGGTCTAATATTCTTATGTGAACTTTACCAACTAGAAAGACAATTACGGTCCTTGGGTTCAGTAGGACATGAGACATTTATACCGGAAGACCAAGAAAACTGACCAGACGGAGAATCCTGGGATCCATACTCATTAGAGATCCGAGACGAATGGAAGAGAACAGTAGACGTACACCCTGATCCTTAAAAACAAAAACTTAAAAATTCATCTCCTACTAACCTTACCCTGAAATGTCCATTACTTCTTATAACCGTTCTCGAAACGAATGATAATGACACATGTTGAAACTACTCCTACAAATTATTTCTCTTGACTATAATGGGCAAAGAACCCATACTCGACTGGTGTACAGAAGAGAACGGAGGTTGGACAACTGAGATGAATACGAGCAGAAAGATAAAGAAAAGTGGTAGGGGAGACACTTTTCGATCTTTACCCTTGGTCTACTTGTCAAGAAAAACATTCATTAGAACAGTTAATTCTGTCAAATACTGACCGAGAGAAATAAATAAAGTCACTTGTCGGATAGGGCGAGGTTCATAACAATTCGGTCCTCCGGGGTAACCTTGGGATGTGCTTATGTCTCAAACCCCGGTCATGAAAGTAAATGAGTGGACGAAGGACGGTACTCGGTGTGAGCGGTAATAAGGGTCTCAGTAGGCGGGACAGACGAGGTGTCGTGTTAAGGGGGTCACCCAGACGGAGCTTGGAAGAATGAAGACACCTCCACCTGTCATAACTGGGGAGACACAAGGTGTCCGTCCCGAATGGATTTTGTGGTCCCTCTTGACTCTTCTTAAGAGTAGTACCAACCCTTAGTCTCCTACTCGACGTTTCGACGTCCCCACTGTTATCGTCGCCCTGGGCCAAGGGGGTTGTTCTTCCTTCTCTGTGGCTAGGTCTTGTCGATAAGGTTCTTGTCTCCCTAGGACGACTGAGTAGGGTCCACTACGGAACCGGTGTCGGTTTACCTTATTATCGGTGGAGACTCTCTCCTCTACATGTGTCAGATCCGACACCAGGAAGTTTAAGTCGTCGAGTCGGATCGGAAAGAGACATGTCCCGGACGGTGGGGCATTTTGGACGAGGAAGGAGTAGACACGAAGTGAGAAGATTATGACATGTCTTTTGATTGGTTACGGAGGTTTGGGGTTTGGAGTTTTGAGGTAACTGAAGTTTATACCTGGCTCCGTCGCTCCTCGGGAGATACGGTCTCAAAGGATGGTGGTTCCCCGAACAGGCGAGAAACCGTCTCGTCAAGGTCTCCTACGTGCCTCGGAGGTGGTCCCTACCTTGTCCACGGGTCCTATCTTCAAACGGTTTATCAGATTCCTTCCTGAGAGGTGGAAGGCTGACATTCGGAGGAAAGGGTGTCCCAGTTCCCTTTCCGGTGACCAGAACCCGTTTTGTTGTTGGGACAAACCTATCATCCTTGTTTGACGGAAGGACCCTTCTCGGACGATTAGTAGGAGGAGAACGGTACTTGAGACCCGGCGGATTGCCACTTCGAAGATCCCCTCCTGTCGGGTCTGACCATCTCAGTCCATAAATGGTGCCCTTTGGCAGAGTTCACTCTCTACCACCCGGATTCCTCGACCCGTCGTCACAGCTGAGCCCCTGAAGGAACGGAAACCTAAGAACCCACTTACAGTGTTCCGAGACACTAAGAGTCGAATGTGTACCCCAGGGACCCGGTCCTTACTTCAGGAGGGGAGTACTAAGGGTATGGACACATTGGATAGGTCTTTCTTTCGTGTAGTAAAACGTAGGTGTAACCTTGGTCCTGTGTCTCGTCCTCTGGAGTCTTAACCTCAGAGAGATGGTTCGGTCAGAAGTCCAAAGAGTTAGACCGACAAGACCTACACCCGTCGTCCTTCATCGGACCTTGGGCGACTCGGTTTGTCCATTCTTACGTTGGTCCCCGTCCTCCACACCCCCTGTGTCTTTTCGACTTCCGTCCTCCTATTCTAGTCTTCCCCCCTACCATAAGATAGATTTATTATAGGAGTCGAATCCACCGTCGTCGTCTTAAAGACTGAAATAAATATTGCTGAAGTACTATTCTCGATCTGTAAAAGGACCGATCTCATCGCTTACCCCCGTCTTAGTAGTGAGTGTCCGATCAAGGGAGGAAGATTTCTTTCTCTGGTTACTGACATACGGGTCCCGACAACGTCATATATACGATTCCTCACCAAGAATCCGGAAACTCTCACTAAGTCGTACTCTGTCCCCTCCGACTCACCCATTCAGTAGGAAGATACCGAATCCTTGACTTGACTAGGGTTCTAGGTCGAAGGTCTAGGTCGAACGTTGTTCCTACATGCGTGACTCGGTCCAGAGGTTACATCGTAAAGGTCTAACATGACTTGGTCGATATGGCTCTGGAAGGGAGTAGGTAAGACCTTGATGGTCCAAATCTTAAAAGTTCCTCCATACGAACATCCCATGGACAAATGACTGAGAAACACTCTAATATAACACACTTCTTACTTCAGATTACAATTTACGTTTCATATGTGTATCAAGATATTTGACTTCTGCATTTCCTATAAATATTAAATCCTAACTACATGAATTCTTAGGTTTCGGACTTGACAGTATGACAGAGGTAGTAATTGACAGTCATATTTAAACCTATTCAGTAAATTATATATTCTAAAATGGATATTCTTTCAACCAAGTTACTAAAAGAAAATTTCTATGAAACGTTGAGAATTTTACTATGTATATTAAGACACTTTAACTGAGTCTCTTTACATAGAAGTCAAGTCCGCCACATCTAAGAAACGTACGACGGTTGGTTGTAAATTAATGTCGGTTTGTTCACAAATAAGTCTTAGAAGACAAAGGTCATCACAGTCTCACCCCTAGTAGTGTATTTATATTCTAAACTATAATTCTATACAAAAAGAATCCTAGAAGTGAGATCTGAAACGTTATTGTAAAAATCCTAGGAATCTATGTATCCTGTTTCGTCATACCCTTCTAAGATTTCTTATTCCTTTTCATCCTTAAACGGAGTCAATCTAGGACCGATTACATTGTCTCTTTCTTATATGTTTACACTTCACAAAATTCCTATTCTTTGTGTATACTTTTTTATGTTACACTGATTTTGACTTGATTCGTTAACTTACAGTTTGTAATATCATGTTTGTTTTGTTTTTCAGGTTTGTCACCCGAAGGGTCCATGGTGATCACCATTTCTTGGGAGGACGGTTCCGTTCTTTACATTCTCTGTACTCAAGTTAGGGACCCAGTCCTTCTAGAGGACCTCCTTCCGTACCGTTGGGTGAGGTCACAAGAACGGACCTCTTAGAGTACTTGTCTCCTCGGACCGTCCGATGTCAGACATCTCGACGTTTCTCAACCTGTGACTTCGCTGAATCGTACGTGGGGTATATCGTTGTCAAAAAAAAAAAAATGATATCTATAAAAACTTTTATATATTTCATATATATATTTATATATTTCATATATTTCATATAAAAGTTTCATAGATATCATTTTTTTATTTAACAACGATAAACCCCACGTACGATTCAGCGAAGTCACACAGGTTACGAAACGTTGAGATGTCCGACCTAGTACCTTTTTTGTTCTCAAAGTCTTTTTGTAGAGAAAGACGAAATAACTGAGACGGTTTCGGAAACTGACACCTAGTGTTATTTGACACCTTTTAAAACCTTCTCTACCCTTATGGTCTGGTGGACTGGACGGAGAACTCTTTGGATATACGTCCAGTCTTTCGTTGTCAATCTTGACCTGTACCTTGTTGTCTGACCAAGGTTTATCCTTTTCCTCATACAGTTCCGACAGACAACAGTAGGACGAATAAATTGAATATACGTCTCATGTAGTACTCTTTGCGACCCGACCTTTTTCGTATTCGACCTTAGTTCTAACGTCCCTCTTTATAGCCATTGGAGTCTATACGTCTATTGTGGTGGGAATACCGTCTTTCACTTCTCCTTAATTTTTCGGAGAACTACTTTCACTTTCTCCTCTCACTTTTTCAACTGAATTTCGTGTTGTAAGTCTTTTGCTTCTAGTACCATAGACCCGGGTAGTGAAGTACCGTTTATCTACCCCTTTGTCACCATTGTCACAGTCTGAAATAAAAAACCCGAGGTTTTAGTAACGTCTACCACTGACGTCGGTACTTTAATTTTCTGCGAATGAGGAACCTTCCTTGCAATACTGGTTGGATCTATCGTATAAGTTTTCGTCTCTGTAATGAAACGGTTGTTTCCAGGCAGATCAGCTCCGATACCAAAAAGGTCACCAGTACATACCTACACTCTCAACCTGACACTTCTTTCGACTCGCGGTTTCTTAACTACGAACACTTGACACCACAACTTCTTCTGAGAACTCTCAGGGAACCTGACGTTCCTGGTCAGGTAAAATTCCCTATAGTCAGGACCCACAAGAAACCTTCCTTACTACGATTTCGACTTCGAGGTTATGAAACCGGTGGAGTACGTTTCTCAACTGAGTAACCTTTTCTGAGACTACGACCCTCCCTAACCCCCGTCCTCCTCTTCCCCTGCTGTCTCCTACTCTACCGACCTACCGTAGTGACTGAGCTACCTGTACTCAAACTCACTTGAGGTCCTGAACCACTACCTGTACCTCCGGATCGTACGACACTAAGTACCCCAGCGTTTCTCAACCTGTACTGACTCGCTGACTTGACTTGACTTGACTTTCATTCTTTTTAGTGACTATTGGGGTGAATCATTAAAGTACTCAAATGAAGACCGAAACCCAACACAGGGTCGGGACCAACTATATGAAAAATTTTCTTAACTTCATATCAACTAAATCTCAACATAATCAAAATCCATATATCATAAGTCGTCTCACTAAGTCAAGTATATAATTATATATATCATATATACACGTATATATATATACATATATATACGTACGTACGAACGAATCAATACAGGCTGAGAAACACTGAGGAACCTGATATCGGGCGGTCCGAGGGGACAGGTACCTTAAAAAGTCTATTCTTATAACCTCACTCAACGGTAAAGGAGGAGGTCCCCTAGGAGGACTGGGTCCTTACTTTGGACGAAGATGTGACGTCCGACTAAGAAATGACGACTCGGTGACATATGTATACATACAATTATATATATGTATATACACACACATAACAAAAAGTCTAAAAAAAGGTTTTACCCGATAATGTCTTATAACTGATAATGGACACGATACGTTATCCAGGAACAAATATATAAAGGATATATCATCATATATATACAATTAGGGTTTGAGGGTCAAATAGGGAAGGGGAGAAAGGAGAGACTATTGGTTTTCAAACCAAAGATACAGACACTCAGTTAAAGACAAAATATTTATTCAAGTAAACATAGTAGTAAAATCTAAGGTGCATACACTTTCACTTTCAGTGAGTCAACACAGACTGAGAAACGCTGGGCACCTGATCAGGTGCCTTAAGAGGTCCGGTCTTATGACCTCACCCATCGGAAAGGGAAGAGGTCCCTAGAAGGGTTGAGTCCCTGGCTTGGACCCAGAGGGCGTAATGCCCGTCTAAGAAATGGCGGACTCGGTGTTCCCTTCGGGTCTAAGGTGCATATTCACTACATATAAACAGAAAGAGACTAAGTGAAGTGAATTATATTAGATAACCAGGTCGGTACAACGACGACCAAAACAAAAAATACGTATATATGATATATAAACATAACAAAAATAGTTTTCATCTTAGTAACATTTTATACCTATGTCAAATCAGGGTACTAAAAGAATATAGGTATTAGTAAAAGGGAGACCTTTTTTGATGAAAATTACTGATATTATACGAAGTGTACTTACATGGTATTATATAAGTTGGTAAGATGAGACCAATTTATGAATGAAGGTTAAAAAACAATTATATCGTGACACTACTCATAGAAATATGAATTCTCAAACCGGTGCAAAGACTATTTGAGGAATCTTATTTGAGAATCTTCCTATTATTGATCAACTTTCAAAATTTGAATTTTTTTAGAGAACTATGTACGACCGTTTGAGTCCTTCTAATATGAAGACTTCCGTCATACTTTCGTATGGACGACGACGACGACGACGATTCAGCGAAGTCAGCACAGGCTGAGACACACTGGGGTATCTGCCGTCGGGTGGTCCGAGGGGGCAGGGACCCTAAGAGGTCCGTATGGATGGTTGGTAATTAAACATGAACTATCACTTTCTTTTGACTAAAAATTCTAGGTAAACTACTTAGTCAGGATTTTTATTGAACAGTTTGGTTTCATCCGACATAAAACCAATCAGAGAAAATTCAACTCAGAAAGTCTTGACTGTACTGTTTTACTTCTCTAGTCACCTTCACTCTTCATCTACTTCCTTCCTTTAGCTCCTCCTTTTACGACCAATCCCAGGTATATACTATCTTATATAGAAATCCCCTCAGGAGAAAATAACCTTTCGTAAATAATTCGTGGTTTAAGGAAAGAAGGAGGTCTAAACATAGATATCAACTATTCATTATGATGTTCAAATTCCATATGTAACACTACCAACTATGTACACATACAACGTTTCAAAATGGTGTTATTTCCATCACTTGTTTTGGTAGTGGTATGGATTAATGACAACACACACACACACCACTCTTATAAATTGATTCTAGATGATAGAATCGTTGAAAGTCCATATATTATTGTGTTGTATCAATTGATATCAGTGGTACGATATGTAATCCTAAGAGTCTTGAATAAGTAGAATATTAACCTTTACACATGGGAAACTGGTTATAGAGATATAAAGGGGATTGGAGCTCGAGAACCGTTGATAGTAACGTAAGACAAAGATACTCAAATTAAGAAAATTCTGGGGTGTATATTCACACTAGTATACAAAAAACAGAAAGAGACTGAATGATGAATTTTTTTTTTCGAAATAACTATATATTAAATGTATAACCTGTCGAGTGGATAAATTTCACATGTCAAGTCACCAAAAAATCATATAAGTATCGGTAGGTGGGAAGTGGTGGTAGTCAAAATTTCACAAAAAAGTCATGGGATTTTTCCACAGTCATTTGGAGATTAGGTAGATCAGTTCCGATACCAAAAAGGTCACCCGTACACACCTATACTCTCGCGACTTCTTAACTACGAAAACTTGACACCATAACCTCTTCTGAGAACTCTCAGGGAATCTGACGTTCCTCTAGGTTGGACCCACAAGTAGGATTTCCTCAAGAGGATTTCCTCTAGTCAGGACCCACAAGTAACCTTCCTGTCTACGACTTCGATTTTGAGGTTATGAAACCGGTGGACTACGTTTCTTGTCTAAATAATCTTTTCTGGGACTACGACCCGTTCTAACTTCCGTCCTCCTCTTCCCCTGCTGTCTCCTACTCTACCAACCTATTGTAATGACTGAGTTACCTGTACTCAAAGTCGTTCGGGACCCTCTAACACTTCCTGTCCTTTCGGACCGCACGGCGTCAGGTACCCCAGCGTTTCTCAGTCTGTGTTGACTCGCTAACTTGTTGTTGTTATTTCATAATACTAGTGGGGGAAACATGAATAGTGACTGAAGGTACCACTAATAGAACCGGTTAATAGTTGTACACCGAATAAAAGTAAATCGTTGGGAGGAGGGGAAAGGGAAGGGGGTGACCTAAAAAAAAAAAGAAGAAAAAAAACGGATACGACCCAGAAATAACGACGTCCCCGAAAATAAATCAACGTCACGGGTCCAAAGAGTAACACCATTGAAGAGAACAATGTCGCACACTCGATATCCCACCCGTCCCAAGTCATCAACGCCCAGGGTCCGAGATCCCGTGTCTGAGTTAACAACACCACGTGCCCGAATCAACGAGTCGTCATACACCCTAGAAGGACCTAGTCTCTCACTTAGACACAGGGGACGTTACCGTCTACCTAAGAAGTGGTGACTCGGTGGTCCCTTCGGGGGAAATTTTCGGCTTGATACTATGATAATACGGATTTTTTAATCGTTATTAAAGAATTATATTATATCATCTTTAATATATTATATCATTGATCGGTCATAAGTAAAAAAGGTCAACATATGAGATATCATATCATAATGATATGATATGATGTCATATACATTGATCGGTCAAAAGTAAAAAAAGATCAAAAGGGTGTTTGCAGAAAAGTGTCAACAAGTAGAGATCCAAGACAGACTGACAAACGTAGGTCACGTGACGTCGTACGGTCCGAAGGGACAGGAAGTGATAGAGGGTCTCAAATGAGTTTGGGTACAAGTAATTCAGCCACTACGGTAGGTTGGTAGAGTAGGAGACAACAGGGGAAGAGGAGGACGGAAGTCAGAAAGGGTCGTAGTCCCAGAAAAGATTACTCAGACGAGAAGTGTAGTCCACCGGTTTCATAACCTCGAAGTCAAAGTCGTAGTCAGGAAGGTTACTTGTAAGTCCTGACTAAAGGAAATCCTAACTGACCAAATCAGAGGAACGATAGGTTCCCTGAGAGTTCTCATAAGAGGTTGTGGTGTTAAACTTTCGTAGTTAAGAACCACGAGTCTGAAGAAATACCAGGTTGAGACTGTAGGTATATACTGACTACCTTTTCGGTATCGAAACTGATCTGTGTGGAAACAGTCGTTTCAGTGCAGAGACGAAAAATTGTGTGAGAGATCCAAACAGTATCGAAAGGAAGGTTCCTCGATTACAGAAAATTAAAACACCGACGTCAGTGGCAGACGTCACCAAAACCTCGGGTTCTTTTATTTTAGACAGTGACAAAGGTGAAAAAGGGGTAGACAAACGGTACTTCACTACCTTGGTCTACGGTACTAGAATCAAAAGACTTACAACTCAAAATTCGGTCGAAAAGGTGAGAAGAAAGTTGGAGTAGTTCTTCGAGAGTCAAGGAGCAGTGAAAGATGGTAATTTCACCATAGTAGACGTATAGACTCCAACAACCATAAACAGGGTCGTTAGAACTAAGGTCGGACACTAAGTAGGTCGGACCGTAAAGTGTACTCCATGAGACGTATACAATATTATTCGTCCCACTGTTATATGTCGGAACTACATGAGGAACGGGTCAAAACTTGGTCAGTGAACAAGGTATAGGCCAAGATTGACAACGAAGAACTGGGTGTGTGTCCAAAGAGTCCTCTGTTCATTGTACAAGACCATAAATGTGGAGAAATTCTTAAGAGGTGTCAGATAACACTAGATGTGTCAATTTTCCGAAATCACATCAGTTACTTCGTCTAAAAAAACTTTAAGGGAACGAAAAAGATACTAGGTTGTCTACAACTGTTAAACTAGAGACCAAGGAGACGGAAAAGATTTAGATCGAACATGTAGGCCTTCAAGAACCAAGTGTTCGATGACTTCGGATCGAACTTCCTAAAACTCACGATGGAACGGTCGTAGACTTTACTCGTACTAACATACCATCAAACTTGTTAGAAACCGAAACGGGAAGAAACCTTAACCCTACTTTTGACTGGAAAAGGTCAGGACACCGGTTACGACTCAAATGGTTTAAACGACTGTATAACTCATAACGTGAAATTGTCTTAGTAGAAAATCGTAAAATTTATCGAGTTGACCTTAAGATAGTGGAGGAGATCGAAACAAGTATCATTACGAAGGATTCCGCGTGAGGTCTTACAGACCGAAATCCATTCATTGGTGTGATAGCACCAATAGGCCCAGTAATTCTGAAGAGAACATACCAAGAAGACACATAAGAACGGTGGAGAAAAATTGGATAAGACGAAGAAAATCCAGGAACGGTAAGACAGGAAATAAAACGGGTAGAAACGTACTTTACAAGGGAACCATAGAGGTCAAAAGACCTCTTCTAGACATCAGAAAAGGTAAGATAACAAAAGGAGATAAAGAAACGTAACAAGTAAATTCTTCAGGAAGAATGGAGAGGAACGACAAGAGACCTTGAGACGGAAGTCAACCCCTATAGAAAGGGAAAGAGGGAACGGAAAGCGACGAGAAAAGAGTCGATAAATATTTCAGAGAAGTCTGTTGGTGAATCGGAAGAACTTAAATAAACTCTACTAAAACCAGTGACGGAGGATATGTCACAATACTTGGAGACAAGTATCAAGAAGTCCATGAGACAGACGATCTAGATTCGCGAACTTAGACAAAATAGTGGAGGTCAAATATTGGTATTCCCTAAACGAAATCCATTATGGACTTACTGGATCACCAAAGGGGATGCAAGAAGTCAAATTCAGACTTAAAACGTCATTCCTCGAACACTACACTCCGTGTCAGTTGAGGTCCAGAATAAAAACGACTGACATATCTCGAAGAGGTAGATATCGACGTTTCTTAATATTAGTCAGACTAAAACTATAACTGGTAGACCACTATAGGTACACATCTCAGTAGAGAACATAACAACCTTCTCTCACAAACAATACTGGTCACGAAGAGGACTGTCTTGAGACAATCGGAAACGGGACCAAGTAAAACATAAGATGCCGGTGTGAACGGACAAGAAGGTCCATAGTAAACTGAAGGATGAAAACGTAAGGTTAGGGGACACTACATTTCCTGTAGAAAAACTATAATGACGATCTTCCAGAACATCCAGAAGTGTCTTGGTAAGTTGAAGTGGAAGAAGCCGTAATCACCAACCCGTATCTGAAACTAATGATACTACAACTTACTATACGGAACTTTACTTGACTCTAGTAAGGCAGTAAAAACTCTAACGTGGGTTCTTGACGAAAAACGAGAGAAAACAACTGAAACTCCCGATGAGGTAAAGAAGATTCCCTAAGAACGGGTGTTATCATATATGTTACCAGTAGACTTAATTTAAGTAGGTAAGGAAAGGTAAAATCAAGTGACTAAAAATTCTACAGTTACAAATGAGAACGATAGAGGACGAACTGGTGTAGGTCAAATGGAACTAAGTACCTGGATTATAAGGTCCAAGAAAACGTTATAACAAGAAATGTCGTAATCAGAAATGTTGAAAAGTGATGGTCTGTGTAGGTGTTGACCCACAGTAAGGGAGAAACCGGGTCCGAGAAGTAAGAAAGACCTCGAAAGAGAGACGAGGAAGGATCATGGAATAACCTGTGGAAGACTGGACCTTCCGAGTAGAAGGCCAAAGTATTAGAAAAACGGAAGAGTACGACAAGTACCCCAAGATCTCCGTTCTTAGCCTCTTCCGTTACCGTTGGGTGAGGTCATGAGAACGGACCTTTTAGGGTACCTGCCTCCTCGGACCACCCGACGTCACGTACCACAGAGCTTCTCAGTCTGTGCTGACTCACTGAAGTGAAAGTGAAAAACGAAAGTACGTAGCCTCTCCCTTTACCGTTGGGTGAGGTCACAAGAACGGGCCTCTTAGGGTCCCTACCGTCTCGGACCACCCAACGACAGACACCCCAGCGTGTCTCAGACTGTACTGACTTCGCTGAATCGTCGTCGTCGTCGTCGTCGTTGTCTCCGTTCTTATGACCTCACCAAACGGTAACGGAGGAGGATACCTGGTGCAAAATAGTCTTGAGAGGTGATACTGGACAGGTAGAACCCACCGAGACGTGTCGTACCGAGTATGTAAGTAACACAATAATACGTCTGGGGAAGTGATACTGTTCCGACACTAGGTACTTCCCCGTGGAATTAAGACGAAAGACAGTTTCGGTCTTCACGGGAGTTGTCATGGGGAAATGCCTCCGGTGGAAGTGGAGACAAATTTACTGAAATTTCCTTAGTCACAGATGAGAGAAGTCCTCTAAGGTCACCGATGGAGCAAGCGATCTATCCTTAGTGTAAACTAATCTCGTTAAGGTTTAAGATCTAAGAATCTAACGGTCCGAATACCTCTTCAAGGATAATTCCAGTGAACCAACTTTTTACTTCGTTTTCACAGACGTCTATTCGTCTAGGTCCAAGACAGGTTGTCGAGAATAATATATAGTCACTTCGTCTTCCGTTCATTCCTCAAGTCAGACTACTTCCTAAAATAATCACGAACCGGTACTTATTGTACCTTGGTAAGAATCAGTTTTTCGAGTAGAATTGGAATAGTCACACGAGGACCCGAAGGGTCCACCGAGTCACCATTTCTTAGTCGGACGGTCACGTTCCCTGTGTCCTCTGTCCCCAAACTAGGAACCCAACCCTTCTAGAGGATCTTCTCCTTTACTGTTGGGGGAGGTCATAAGAACTGACCTCTTAGGGTACCTATCTCCTCGGACCACCCGATGTCAGGTACCCCAGTGTTTCTCAGTATGTGCTAACTCGTTGACTCGTTTGAGATTGGTAATGTCGATATCAAGAATTTAGACTGACGGGCAGTGTCAGTGACTTCTTTACCGAATTTTTTTTTTTCTCTCCTTATTAAAGTATATTTACCCTAGTATTGTATGGACTACAAAAATAATATCTTTTAAAGAGAGAGGAAAGGAATTTAGTCAGGGATGACAAATGGGGACGGGAGTTGGAAGAGTCTGTTATTAGATAACCCGTATATAGACATAAAAAGACAAGTACATTAGGATACGTTTACATATATATAGCACAAAAAAAGAACCCCTAATAAAATGTCTAAAGAAAATTGAGTCATGAACTTTTATGAACTTTTAAGGAGTTTCAGTAGATCAAATTAAGTTAAGGAAAAAAAAAAAAATCACCGACTTGTCATAAACTATAACTCCTATGATATTTCATAAATCGGTAAGACGACATCTATCCGTAATGAAATAAAGATCAATAATCGTTTTGTTACGGTGTTATTTGATTATAAAAACGAAGAATAAGAGTTCTCCCATTCTTTCATTTATATGAAAGTTAGAATTACCAATAGAGATCTAACGAATAATCCTTCTTATATTATAAAGTGTTAAGAAGATTGTTACAAATTCCGATAAGAGGGTGTAAGAAATACCTTTAGAGAATTTTTATTATAAGGGTCCGAGATTGGTCTTTCTAAGACTAAATCATACAGGCACCTCTCTATGTGTTTCGACATAAAAATTTTTCAAGATCTACTTAGTCTCCATCATAACCTTGGTGACGTAAATTCGTGTTCTTTTATAATTTTTATTGACCGGAAAATCGAATCATAGTCGTTATACGAAATCGATCCATGTGTCTTAGTTTTATAGTTTAGTTCTACACTTAACCGTTATCTGTATATATAGTTTACATCCAGTTCCCACACACGTGAAAGTCTTCCGAATTAATCAACATAACCTCGTTCGGGGAACCCTCAGTGTATAGGTCAAACCTCGTCGAGTAGAGAAATGTCAGAGTGTTCCAAAAACCCTTCTCTATTTGTAAATCTTAAACAAATCTTACATTCACTAATCTCTCTACGATTACTCCTTTATTTTCTGGTGTGACGTGTATATTTCACAACTTCTCGAAGACGAGTATATTAACCTTCACTTTTAGGTTTCTGAACTCAAAATTAGGACTAATTTGATGAATGATGAACAGTCTGAGACCTTGAATAAAAGGACAAAACATTTTCCTCCACCAAATTATATTCCAATGATACTATTAAAGGATTGATCTGACCTCTGTTGTAAAGGGAACAGTGACGTCTACGAGATCTCTTAATGACACAGTCCATTGAAGGAGACATAGATAATATTCAGAACCTGGGTTTAGACTGTCGTCGTTTCGACTAATATAAATGATAAATCGATACACAGGTGTCTCGGGGAAGAGATCCCGGACACAAACTCTAGGGATACCGGATACCCTTCGATAGGTGTAAGACTTTGAGGACAAAGATGTAAGATCCTTAGGTAGGAGGTAACTTAAGTATCTACTTATAAACAATAAATTACTTCGTTTTTGACGTCTCAAAACACAACGTCCGACTCACGTCTGAGACCCTCTTCTCTACCCAAGTTGAATACAAATACAAAAGGAGGAGTCCGAGACGTCTACAACATCCCTCCTCCAACGTGAGTCGGGGACCGGAACCAGAGAGTTTCTGGGGTTGTCGTCTTTACCTCGTGTCAGAGGTACTTCGGTTGCGTCATAGACGAAGAGTCCATCGGTGGAGTCCAAGATATCAAGACCCGTACCCCACCACACAACCCTTTCTTAATACCTCTCTATACCCACCACCCCAACCACTATTCCGTCCCGTATCCTTACACCCCGATAATCTTCTCTTGTTCTAGATACTAACCCGAAGAAAACTCACTCTCCTCCAACGGTGTACCGATGATGGAATATAGATTAAGTCTAGAGATGAACACTCAGAATGAATGGGATAAGAGAGGGTATAGGGAGCCCTGTCTCAGACACCCTTTTGGCGTCCAGACTACAATGTACAGACGGACACACAGACACACAAACTTCCGGCGTGGAACGGTTCCGGGGTCGTCCCTCACACCCCTCCTACTAGTCATACCACGTCTCTTGAAAGCCGCGTAGAGTGCGTCAGAGTCACCGTGGCAACAGAGTCTCTCCCTCCTCCAGGGTCAGAGAAGGGTGTCAAAACATTCATCTTAGTCCCAGACAGATAAATCTCGTAGAAGAAAGAGAACGATCCATTTTTATGTGACGCCACTTCCCCGTTCTCTTTACCTTCCAACATTAAACCCCTTTCGGTACACGTGAGTCGTTTTTACTCCTGTGCATTAGTAATAAAAAAACCAGTGTGTAAGTGAACCTCGGGTCTTCTTACAAGAAAGGGACATCGTCAAGACCTCCCACATTACAACCGAAGGAGTCCTACTCTTCACAGGGTCTTCGGAACTCTCCTCAGAGACTCCTCGGTACTGACGACCGACCCAGTCTTAGGTAACGTGATTAGTTTCCTTTTTCTTCTCTACCCTACTGCATAACAAAACGGACAAGAAGGGGTAGGATCTTTTACTGGCTAACCCCAGGTCACCCGAAAGTTCGACTTTACTTCGTATACGTAACCCTCGTCTTCCTTTTACTAAATTTCAGGAATAGAAACCCCGTAAAGTATATCTTAATTACGTCATTAGATATCTACTTTCCAGGTCCCTATAGGTTCAGTCGTCTCTAGTCGTTTGAGTTTATCAAAGTCACCAACCTAAAGATTTTACACGGAAAACTCTTAAAGTATGTGAACGGACTCCGTTGAACTCTAAAATAATGTCATATCCAGTCCTATATTTCGTGGTCATCATGTGACTTCGAACGAGTGGTACAGTCAAAGTATTTTTAAAATTTTTTGTCCAGAATTTATACACCATATTTTTATCTTTTCATGTTTTTTCTTTTGATTCAGAAAAGGTGGTCAAGAAGTCTAGGTCAAAGAAAGGGTCACTGACGGGTTCTCCATCAGTAAAAAAGGTCAAATAACAGTATTTAAATATTTATCGAGACTTGTCAACCGGTGAGAAAAACCTTTTCCACCAGAAAGGACGGGTCGCAAACCAGAGTATATGGAAATTACCGTTCAACAATGAAACGATCCTCTCAACCGAAGGAAAACCGGACTCAAGACATAGTAAGTGAATATGTAACTAAGTAAGAAAATTTGTTTACGAAAGACTCGAATAGAAGATCCATAACACGGCTTTTTACCCCAACTCACTCGATCTACGTGAGGGACGAGAGAACTGAAATGTCAGATGACCTCCTCCGTCTATTTGTTAATATTATATTTATACTATCCTAAATTACGATACCTTCGTTTTATCCCCTTAAGGTCCGAACTCCTTAGTCCCTTCAGAAGGACCTCTTAATTTTACTTACATCGTCTATTTCCCCTGACTTCGTCTATAATTGACTCAAAATTTTTCGAAGAACCATACCATACTAATCTCAGACCGTTCCCTATTTACCTCTTACAACTGTTCACTCTGACAATTCTGACATTCGTTCCCAGTATAGTACTTGGTATCATTCCTCAAACCTTCCTATCTCTCTACATCTGTGTAACCTCTCAGTTGATCCTTTAATTTTACAAACCACGGATGAACGGACCTGTACCCCTTTTTTCTTAGCTCCTACTATAGATCCTTAACACCCAACAATTACTATTATAAACTCCCTTCTCTTCGTCCTTATATAAACCTCCCTCTCTATACACGTTTAAACCCGCATAATTCGAATTCAACTCTATCTATAGACTATCCGAAAACTAAGACTCTGTATATTTGAATTTTAACTCTAAACTCTTAGTATCGGTGACTTTTCTCCTTCTCTTAACGTTTTTCTCCCCTTTTTTTTTGGTCCTGCATAGAGACTTCTCTTAGTCTAAATTCCAAGAAGAAAACTTCTTGGGGTTTTCCTCTGAACCATTCTCCGATATCCCTACCTTCCCCTGGGTCACTTCTTCCCACAGAAAGAAAACCACTGCCACAGTGTACATCTCTCCTGACCGTAGACCAGGAATCCGATGAACCATTTACGGATGGTACACGGTCCGGCACAATCCACGATACTCGCGTGTGACGACTTTGTTGTGTTTCATAGAATATTAGAGTTTTTTCTTTGTTCTATGTGACCGTATATCTAATAAAATAAATTATATAATAAATAATTCACGGATATTATTAGGAGGTCCTCGACAAGTTCCAATACCCCTATGACCTCACTTTTCTTTACATAAGATCATCCTCTCTTTTCTGTAATTTGTTCATTTGGGGTCTGTTACACACTATTTCTTATTTTGTGTCGTTCTCCGATTCCTCATTTCTCCATTATCACCAATAAGAGTCCCGACAAAAAAAACTATCTCATCACTCCTTTTCGTCGAGATTCTTTCATTGTACACTACTCTTTGGAGTCACTATACTTCCACATTCGGTGCCCTTCTCGTAAGGGTCATTGTCTTTGTGTTTCACATTTCCGGGATTCCACCCTATTCGAAGCATACAAACTTCTTGTAATTCTTCCAACCGCACATTTTCCGTGTCCTTACCATCCTCTATTTCACTCTTTCTAGTCGAAACGGTATAGTGTGCTTGAACGTCCGGTGTGATTTCCTCCGTCACCCGACCTCTATCCTTCGTGATTTAACCTCCGACGACGTCACCAGATCAACTTAAATTTATATTTTGGACATCCATCTTTACTGTCATATACCGTATCCGTTGATTACCTTAACACCTACTTTTCACGTTTTAGTTCCTGTCACAGTTATAAAACTCAGATCCACTGAATTCTTTTATGCCATGGTCTTCCTCCTCAACCCCTCTTACAACCAAGTCAAAACCTGTACAAGTATAGAGAATGTAATTTTTTGTATAAAGACTCTGAAACGGTGTATTCACTTACTGTTTACTTCTTGTTTCATCCAGTATTTGTTGTCACCCATGTCTGAATTGTCCGTGGTGGTTTTACCTCTGACCTCACATCGTCATTGTCCTCTCTACCTTATCTCTCAAAGACTGACATGTAAATCCCTCTATAATCAAGGGTTATAGACTGACATGTAAATCCCTCTATAATCAAGGGTTATAAATCTCACTCACATCTTAAAAGTCAGAAAAACCAAAAGACTTAAAGGGAGAGTAAAGAAAAGATAAAATTTAAAAATAATTAAAAAAATCTCCGAAGACAATAATAAAAAAAAAATTAGGTGTAGTGTGTTGAACGTCCTAGAATCAGGGGACTGGTCCCTAACTTGGAACCGTCACTTTCGAACGTCAGGAATGGTGACCTATCGGTCCCTTAAAGGGAGAACGGATAAAAATTTAAAGATAGAGTAAGAGATTAAAATTATCATCGTAATTCCTGAAACGATTTCTGGAACTACAATCCTAACCCTTTCACTCCCAATACTCCTTCTGTATAATTCTCTTCTCTTGACATGAAACCACAGAATTCAAGTATGACCTCCTACAAAGTATCAGTCCTACAAAGGATCTCCCCGACTACCCTTCTCACAGCTCATTTAACCCAGGTAGAGATCTAATTCGTTGCAAACATGAGATCAAGGAAGGTATAGGGGGACGAAGGGAGTGACACAAATGGGTTGGTATCGGACGACACACAATTAGGAGTAGAGATACAAAAAAAAACAGAACAGAGTAACATTCCTAAGTAGTTCGCACTCCTTTTTCGGAAACCTTTGGGCCGTAGCAACAAGGTCGAGGAGAAGGGAGGGACAGTAGGTACTGGGAGGACATAAAGAGGAACCAGGGGTTGAGATGGGTGGGGTTGGTGTCAAGGACAGGGGTCTACAGAACTACGGGTCGTACCGTCCCCTCGGGGTATCTGGGGGTCCATTGAGAGGGGGTTAGATTATAATACACGACCTTACATCATGAAAAGGTCCCTGGCCCTTCTTAGTTTAGTCACGTAGACAACCCCCCACCCCTTCCCCTTCCTCCCAGGGTTCCACCTCAACATTTCCCTTTACTTAATAACGAAATTTCTAGTTCGTAACTAGAACTACTTAGTACTGACTTAGTAAAGAACCCGTTGTACCCCAGATCTGGTCTCGAGGGTCTTAGATTGATGAGTACTTTTACTTGACGAAGTCAACACTATCCTATACTAAAATTCACTGGGTCCCTTAATCATGGGTCAGAAATCCTAGGGGGTTTTGTCCTTTATAGTAGAGATAGTCGACAAAAAGAGAGGAAAATAGGGTTCAGAGTCAACTCCCTACCAGATCCTCCCACTCATCACTTACCGTCTGAACCTTTCTAGGATACGTGTCTTATGGGTACGGTACGTATCTCTGGGTCTGTCAGGACCCCTTCCACCCGTCGTAGGAAGACCGAAAGGAACTGGGAAGTGTCGTTCTAAACAAGGTAAAAAGGGGAGTACCTGGTTTAGATGTCAAATTCCGTCACCAAGAATTACTCTTTCCCATCCACGGTCACCGTAGACCACCCATCTTTCTGATCCCTACGACGATTTGTAGATCGTTACGTGTCTCTTCAAAGGAACGTGTGGGGATGGGATGAGGATTCTGTTTCTTACTAGTCGGGGTTAATAGTCATCACGGTTTCAACTCTTTGGACAGATACCCATATTTAGGGGTCCCTTTTCCTAGAAGAATCTTGACTCATCATGACAACTATAAACACAGGTGTAAAATCCCTCGAAACCTATTCGTCCGGAAGACCTATTTACCTGAAGATTAATGAGTCACCTCGACGGTCCAGTGGTCGTAGGAAACTCTCAATGATCTTCATAGACTAGTCATTCCGTCGTAAATAACGTTGAACAAGACGTGGTTTATGATGTCATTTATGTACCCTCTTTCTTCCGTCAAGAGACGAGAATTTCTCGAGTTTCAAAGTCATTAGTCCACATACATATATATATATATATATATATATATATATATATACATATCATGTCGATAACTACCTTAAATTTTTAATTTTTACTCTTCATGACAAATCTTCACTGCAAACCTTTTAATCAATAAAACGAAGAAAATTCATTTCCCCTTAGTTACATAACTTTTCCGTAAGATGTAATACATACACCCTCGTCACGTTTGTTTTCGTCTTTAGAACCTCTTACTTGTGTTTACATTCGTCTGTGTCAAGTGGACCTCACTTTCATGACACAATTTTTTTTGACTCACTACAAAACCTCACCACTGAGATTCCTCATTTTAATAGTGTCTCTTGTATATAAACCTTATAGTCTCTCGGTAAGTACATACACACAAACACAGACAGAAAACCTCCTGTCTAATATTACGTCACTCTATCCTCACACGTTGTAGGTCCTCTGACAAAGTAAATGTGTCTAACCGTCACTGAACTAAAATCACATATAATTCTTAAAAATTTTTACTTTAATTTTCGTTTCGATCCAAGGAAGAAAGGGAATAAACATACAAGAATTTCTCCACTCCTCAACCTTCCTTGTCGGTCCTTACCAGGAGACCCTTCCTATTACCAAAATGACTTCTATGAGTTAGAAACCCAAAAAAAGAGGGGTCCTTGAAGCTCCTCACAGGTCGTCAAAGACCGATACACACTGTCCCCACTTTGAAGGCTTCCCCAGTTCATGTGTCCTTCCTGAAACTTGATGGCCTCAGAGGGGGTAGCAAGGTCTTGTCTACGGAGGGCCCCTGGTACCAGTCTCCGGTTGGTCGTATAACCCCGGTCTAAGGACTGATGAGGTCCCACGTTCGGAGTCGATTGGGTGTGACGGTGTGATGGTCTTTCTGTGGTCCTGGAAGTCCAAGGAGTACGAGTCAGGACCCCCCTAGAAAAGGTAAGTGGGAGGGTGGGAGGACAACAAGTGGGACACAGCGGCGGTGGTTCGTCAGAAACACATGGGGACTCCAGTCGAACCTTAAGTCCAGGACAAGGTCCCAAAGCTCGGGGACCAGGAGCTTCTCATCTGTACGGGGGTCTACTACTGACCTCCGTTTCGTCAATACGGGACGGCAGATCCGTATCCTCCTGTCCCTCTCTCCTCAAAGACAAACAGGATCGTCTACGGGGACCGTCTCTTGTCCAGTCCCGATCTCGGGACGTCGTGTCGTCCACCATTCCCAATGGGTAAAGGAGAGGACCTCGGTGTCGAAAGAGACAATTTGACATGACGTCGTCTCAACCGTGGGACGTAGGGACGGTTCCAACACGTTCAGAATAGAGTTATGTCTCAACCGTTAAAGAGGGTCCCCACGGTCCTTGGGGATTCCTCTGGACCGAGAAACTCCCTGATAAACTTTGAAGTTAAAGGTAAGTGGATCGTTTTCCTTCGTCGACGACAAATCCCAAAATAAACTAGGTGAAATTTCTACTTAGGTACAATGAGACCTGTGATCGGTAAGGAATCCTAGAATCCCAGTGGTAAAATAAGAACTTATGAGGTTCGGGAGTATAAGACAAGGGACAATATAATGGTTGAAGACACGAAACAAAATAGGTGGATAGGGATAATAGGCTAGGAGACAGAAGAGGTAGGGAGTAGGAACCTCCCTGTACATCGGGACATCAGAACCAGGACTGGTGTAGTAAGTCCGATCGGGTGGACGGGTCTGACAGTCGGAAGGGAGTCGGGGGTTTGGAATCCGAATCTTACACCCTGATGGTTGTATTGTAAATGAGAAGCCTTGTTTACCCTCAGTCCGTGTGATTGTATGGGAGGACAGGAGTCGTCGTGTCGGTAATGACGGTGAACGAGTCAGCGGCGACATTTGGGAGTCTCAGTCGACTTGATAAAATCCCGGTTTGTATGACAAAAAACATTTCATAAAAAGTAATTATTTAGATATTCTATCAAGATAAATTAAGGAACAGTAAACAGATAAACTAAGGAAAACATAAAAGAACGAGAAAACATAACCCGACCCCTTCGTTCTTTATGGTTAAGGGTCACCGGACCCCGAGTCATATACCGAAAACTGACTCACTTTCACTCCTCGGTTTCTTCTCAACTTCTGACCAACTTCCCATACATAAGTTCCATCCTCAGTTACTCAGGATTATACCTCACTGAAAGGAACAAAAATAACGACGATCATGTAAAAGATAGGGAAAGGACGGTTCTCCGTGAGTTGTGTAATGTATGAAAGAGGAAGGGGGGAGTCCCTCTAAAAGACCCTAAGTCTGAGGAGAATCTTTGAGTAAGGACTAGATCCATGGGCAACACGGGAGGGAGATGTTCAAATAGTACACGGAGAATAGGGAAGGAAACAGAGAAGTATACCGACGGGGAACGGAAGGGAGGTCTTAATATACCGTGAAGGTACATTCTTACCTCTTCCTTTTCCGTTGGATGAGGTCATGAGAACGGATCTTTTAGGGTACCTGTCTCCTCGGACCACAGGTACCCCAGAGTTTCTCTGCCTGTTCTGACTCACTGAAGTGAAAGTGAAAGGTACATTCTTTCTAGGTAAAAGTGAGGAAGGAGTGAGCTTTTAAGTAGAGGGAGATTTTTTATTATACATTCGAGGGAATCGTTTGTAATGATTGACCCGTAAAGAGAAAAGAATCTAATAAGGTCGAGACTCCTAGTAATTCTAACTGTCCAGTTCTCCATCTCTCCACCACAAACTCAGGAAACCTGATAACGAACGGATTAATAGTGGTAGACAATACTTGTCTAAGACTCGTGTACATCATAACTCGTCCTCCTACCCGTCCGTAAAGAGTGGGATAGGATGAACTTAGGATACGGTAGTTCTATATATCTGCACCCTGAAGGGAACGTCAGGATACCACTTCTGAGGCGCGAAGGTGACGTACCCCGTGTCCAAACTAGAGACCAACCCCTTGACTCTAGACTGTATGGAGAGTCACGTCGTTTTTATTTTTTTTCTATATATCTAGAATCCTATAAGACTAGGGACGATGACTAGGTCGTGGAGACGACCACAGTTGTGTAGTCAAGTCAAGTCAAGTCAAGTCAGCGAGTCAGCACAGGCTGAGACGCTGGGGTACTTAGTGTCGTGCGGTCCGGAGGGACAGGTAGTGGTTGAGGACCTCAAGTGAGTCTGAGGACAGTTAGCTCAGCCACTACGGTAGGTCGGTAGAGTAGGAGACAGTAGGAGAAGAAGATTATTAATAACTAACTTGTTAGTAAAGAACAGGGTGATGAGGGAAGGAAAACTCACATGTAGAGAAATTTCAAAGGCATCTTTTGGACCCGGGTGTAAGATGGCATCTCCAAAAAGAATACTCCTCGATTAAAGGTCCAGGGATAACGGAAGCTTTAGAGAGAAAAGAGTCACTTAGTTCTCCCTCCGACACAGGAAAAGTCCACTTAAAGCATCCGAGAAACTTGTAGAGTCACTGTTTTGGGAAGGAAAGGAGAATGGACAAAACTAAGACTTGGGAACCTCGGATCAGGCGACATGGACGTAAGAAACACGAAAGTCTGAGAACTGTTAGGGTCCGAGATTTGTGTTCCCGGTCTAAGAGAGAGTTTGATGTAAGACTTGGCAACGAAGCGAGATCTTGGATGTTGCGAAGGAGATCAAGACAGTCAATGGCTGGCTTCATGGGCTTAGACTGTCAGTTTAACAATATGAAAAAAAAAAAAAAGAGATAAACGCCCTCTAAGAATCCAACCCAGTGTAGAGAGGTAGAAAATCCTCGAGGTACTTTCGGCCACAGCACAAGGGATCGTGAGTAAGTGGCGTCCTTGATCGATGTCTGCTTAGTAGAGAGGAGTGAGAGAAAATAAAGACGAACGGGTCTTAAAATTCGACTAGGGAACCGTACCAGAACAAAGAGAGGATCGAAGTTATTAAAACGAGTTCAGGGATCTCGGACGAGGCGGGGGCGGGGGCGTTCGCGCCACGTACGGCCAGAATCGGGGAGACATCCCTTTCTCCCAGGCGGTACAAGGGGCCGCCGCGGCGGCGAACCGAGACCATCGGCGGCGGGGGCGGGGGTCGGGGCGGGCCGGGTCGCGGATCGGCTCGGGGCCCGGGTCGTACCGGCGGGGCCTCGGCCGGGCCCGACGTGGCGGGGGTGGGGGCGGGGGCGGCGGGGGAGGGCCCCGACTGGCGCAGCAGTTTCCACTCTCCACCTGCTTCGGGACCCCCGGACCGGACTACTCTATCGACACACTCCCGCCCGCCCTCTGGCAGGGGAGGCCTCGCCCGGGCCTTCCCGCCCGCTCACTGACCGACGGAGTGAACCCCTCACCGGGGACCCGCCCGGGGACGACCCGACCCGACTCAGCCACCGTCGCCGAGGCTCCAGAGAGCGAACGGAAGCCCGGCCCCGTCTCCAAAGCAAGACATCCAGAGGATCGGCCTCCCCACTCCGACGATCAGCGCCACTCGGAGAAAGAAAAGGACGGGCGGGACAGTTTCGCCGGGTCTCCGGCGCTAATCGAAGGACGTGGCGCTGTCGACGTGCGGACCGAACGGCCCCGCTTACCTCCCCGAGAGTCTGGAAGTCGGTGCGCCCCAACCCGCTACTCGTCAGTCTTTAGTGGAGCAGAAACCGGGTGCGGACGAGGGGTCACTGTCGGCAGGCGGGATAAGCGCGGATCAATTACGGTCGGCGTCCCCAAGCGTGAGCCGGAAGTCCACAGTGGGGCGCGCCTTTAACCCCCTTGACTAACCCTAACCTGTTCCCACGTCCCTATTCGGTCTTAAACCCCCGGGGCCCAAATTCACGTATTTTCTACTTTTTTTCTGTCATTTTTTTTTTTTTTTTTTTTCTAGAAGCCGCTATCCTTCTTCGTAAATGAATCTTGGCCGTTGTGACCAGTCTCCCGTTCTCCCCAATCGGGAGGGCACGTACGTTTGTGGATGTGTGAGGGGGATCTTCTTTTTTAATTTATAAAGAGTCGACCACGTCTTAAATACTAACAAATTGATGTTGTCCAGTATTGTAATTAAACTTTATCTCTTTAACTTCCGATTAAATCTTAACGAATTCTAAAGGTACGAGAGACCCTCTCGGGTAGTTGAAGTTTGTGACAACACCTCCACTTCTTGTATTAAACTTTACTAAAAAGAAATAGTACATCGAACCAGTTATTTAACTTTAGTAAAATCTTATTTCAAAAGAAATAACATAGTGTAAATAAAAACTTTCTCTCTATGAAGAAAATAAACAAAATAAATAAAGTAAGTTGAAGAGTTTGTACGACCGTATTACAAATTTGTGACAATCGGGTCAAAACCTTTAGACTGATCTGTACAAAGGTAATTTTATAAATTTTTGTTCTTTTTGAAAAACAAAACACCAAAAATTAAATAGTTAAGATCGGAGGAAATTACTATTATGATTAAACATAGATCTAAATACATCTGTTAAAATTTTCGAATTAACACATATATAAGCCCGGTCCGTAGTCAACTTCTTTCGAAAATATCTTAGGAACAGGGTTCTTCAGAAAACTTTTTCTCTTTCTTTTTACTAGCCGTCAAGTCTGTACGTACGATAACATTTTAGAATTTCAAAACAACCCAACCTTTATCCTCTGTACTCGACGGACAATCAAAAAACTGTCATATGGACACGACAGACAATTAAAGGGGACCGTGAAAAGTGGGATGATAATCTACCCTGTTGGTCAGTGATAAAGACTTGTCATTCAAACACGATATGAATTTGCGAACACTTAGAATAACAAAAAACTGTAAATATACCATTACAAAGGGAACATGAAGAAATTATGTCATTTTTATTCTAAGGTCTGTATCCCGTATAAGGAATCCCCACCTAACACTTATGTTCTGTATCAGTATAAACGTCAAATAACCATCCTTTATTTTCAGTAAACTAAATCCATTTACCCTCAAACAACTATATCTTTTAGTATCATCTTGAGCACCTATATTCTATGGTACATGAATCATCATACGAGAAGTTCTGTTGAAAGTAAAGAAATACCATAAACAATCGATCAACCTTACCGTCTATACCTAGTGTACGAAATCTCTATCACACGTTATCTAACCAAACACGACGAGGTCCTCAAAGATCGAAGGAACCTTCAATGACCCTTTAAATGGAAAGTAACATCTTTAGAAAATATAAAGTAAAAGTTCGAAGAAAGAACGGAAGGAGTCATTAACATCATATTACAAAGTAAACTACTGTTTCTTGTGGTCAAGCGACTTCGATATATTGGTGGCACGATTAAGTTGAATTCACATTGAACAATGTTTAGATCTAAATTCAGATTATACACGACCAAAACGTGGTAAAGTATCACCATTCCAATATCTCTGGTAGCAACCGTAACTTATATCACAAAATGAGGTACTTTGAAAGGGACAATAGAGTCTAAAATACGAGAATGTAAAGATCGGTTCTCCGGACATAAAATACCAGTATCGAAAACTTCCCCTTATCCAGAAGACACAAAGCATAGTTTACGGACTTAAAGTGCAATACACTTCAAACTCTAGAACCTTATACCATCCACTAAGTACATATTTAATAGATAAGTGACTTTAATAATCACCATTAAGGTATAGGGACTAATACACACTAATCCAAAGGACCAATTCTGTCAAAACCCGGACGAGGTCAAAGACCGAGACCAGTTTAAGTAAATAAATTTTCAACCACCTCGGGTTCACCAAATCCACTCTATCATACGGGAGAATTGATAAAAGAAAAAAAAAAAAAGGAGAATTGATAAAAGACAGTTCGTAAAAAATAGAAATCGATTCTATCATTCAACCGTTATTCTTTTATCTTTGTTTGATCCTTTTTGTCAATTAAAAAGGATCACGGAAAAACGGTGTAGTCGTTTTGACCACACACATCAATTTCGTATTTCGGGACTTAAATAAATATAACAAGAAGGAGGAGGGGGACTTTAAATGAACTGGACTTTACAGGTCCAGAAAAAAGAAAACAGGGAGTCTATGAAAATTTTACATGAAAAACGACATATCTACTCCAGGGTCTAAACATTTTGATCTAAAAGGGAACTTTAATTATTTAGATAATGTGAATTACGTTTTTAAGTGGAAATAACGAATGTAACGTAACAGGTAAAACACATGTACAAATAAAATCGTGTGTGTCACGATGAGTGAAAGAAAACGTAAGTCGTACAAAATAAGGGATCCAAAATAATAGGAATAGAGAATTTAATAGTCTGAAAGTCTAACTTGGTTTTACACACACAACATTCAAAAAATGGACAATTATAGATTACCCGTCGGAATACTAAGTAAATCCAGGACAACGGACGAGGAGACGAATTTTTAGTCTCCAACAAACCGATTGCACAAAAGGTCATTGAATCGAAATTATCCTAACGAATAAAAGTAATGTCTAAAAATCTACTGGGTGTATCCAGAACCTCAGTGTATCGATGAAGTTCACACGCACACACACACACGCGTGCGCGATTAAGATCAAGTAATACTAACGAACAAACAAAAACTTATTAAAATAAATAGATAAATACCGACACGACCCAGAAACAACGACACAAAAGACAAAAGACCAACGTCTCTCGTCCCCGATGACAGATCAACATCATGCTCTCGAAGAGTAACATCACCGCAGAGAACAACGTCTCGTACCTGACATCCCGCACACCCGAGTTATCAACGCCGTGGGTCCAAGATCTCGTGTCCGAGTCATCAACACCGCGTACCCGAATCAATGAGGTACCGTACACCCTAGAAGAGTCTTCTCCCGAACTTGTTCACAGAGGACGTTACTCTCTGTCTAAGAAATGGTGACTCAGTATCCCTTCGGGACTTTCACTTCAGCGAGTCAGCACAGGCTGAGAAACGTTGGGCACCTGATATCGGGTGGTTCGAGGAGGCAGGTACCCTAAGAGGTCCGTTCTTATGACCTTACCGAACGGTAAAGGAAGAGGTCCCCTAGAAAGGTTGGGTGCCTAACTTGGGTCCAGAGGGTGTAACGTCCGTCTGCGAAATTGGAGACGTGGTGGTCCCTTCGGGGTCAAGTAATATAAAATTTCGTTGCACTTAAAATTAAAAAAAAAAATTGTTTTAGACAAAACACCTGAATTGGATAGATTTTCTCTATTAAGAACTTTTAATAAAAGGAGAAGGAAAAATGGGATCAGTTTGACAATTCGCATGATTTAGAAATCATGGTACACAGGATCTCTTTCGTCCCCTTGTCTTAACACACACACACACACACACGCGCGCGCGCGCACAAACATATACTCTGTCTCTCTTCAGTCGTAACTCTTCCTTTCTCTTGTGAAACCGTTGTTCAGTAGAACCTTCCTTTTACGGTTCCTTCTTTATATCGACGAGTCATTACTCCGTTTTAGAAGTCCAAGGCCATGACAACTTACTTAACCGCTTTCAATATTCCTTTTCAAACCACTTTCTTAAAACTAAATAATCTACTCTACACAAAATCACGGTTAGGATACTAAAGTAAAGTCATATTTTTACAAATGAAAATGTATCTCTACTTTATTCGATTGTGATTAACTGTAAAAATATACTATACATTTTAAATAAAAACTTTAAGTTTCATTGGTTTATCGTTGATGAATAAATTACGGACGGTATATGGATTTTTGACATCCCTTTGTCATATTTTCTATTTTACGTTAGAACCAGGAACCCCTTTATCCATGAGTACTTTTCAATTATTAAATACAGTATTCCGACACACTTATTATTAACGGTCAATTCACCGTCTGGGTCGTTCAACTCAAGTTTCCTCTATCCATACCCAGATCTAAACTAACCAGATCGTTCCCAAACATATCCTCCTTTCTCGAAACTCCTACCCATCCTAAGTTTATTCGTCTTCTAACCCTGGTAAATAAACACGTAGTAAATAACTTATGGAGAAACATGGTCTGTAATATGATCCGAAATCCCTATGTCTTAACTTATTCTATATAATTCATTCTATCTAAAAAGAACCTCCGTCAGATCACCTCCTCTGTGATAACGTTTATTTATTATATTACTTAATCCATGCTTCACGACAACCTCGAAATATCTCCCTTAACTGAGAATTAATCTCTCTTTCGAAGTGACTTTCCTAATATGAAACTCCCCTTGGAATGTCCTACTCATCTTAAAGAGGTCTATAATTCCACCCCGACTCTTCCTCTTCCTTTACCGTTGAGTGAAGTCACAAGAACGGACCTCTTAGGGTCCCTGCCCCCTAGGACCACCCGACGGCAGATACCCCAGCATATCTCAGTCTGTACTGACTTCGCTGAATCGTCTCTTCCTCTTTTATAAAAGATAATCGCTTTTGTCGTCATCTTTCCGTACCTCAAACTTTTTTCGTACCTTACACACTGTCATAACACATTTCAAGAACCGTTCTTCATCGTCTACTTCAACTTTTTCAAAAAAACTTGTGGTTCAACTCCTGGACTTTGAATCCCTCATATCGGAGACCTACCAATTCTTGTAACCTACTAATTCTGACGGACCCAAACTTAATTCTGACGGATCAAGACGGAATTAGCAAAGTGACTCCTGTTCTATGACTCATAGGGGTCGGGAGTTAAAAGAGTAGACGTTTTACGTCAATTATTTCAATACCCTAAAAACTTCCTAATTGTCTCTGTTAAGTACTTTTAAACATGGTATCACGGACCGGACTGTGTAATAACTTTCAAAATTTCATCTCCCTACTGGGTTACTAAACCAAAAACTTTCCATTGTCTATAACAACTATTCACTAATGACTAATTTTACCTTCTCTGATTTTAGTCCCACAGTCTTCCAATTACCTCATCAGGTTCACATTTTACTGGTGCCGTACCTACTTAATACTCTTTCTCTTTTTAGTTTATACTGTGTTTAGGACTCATTATAATCTTTCATCTATATGCCCTCGTTACTGACCCACACCGTTACTTTGTCCATCTTCTCGTTTGAAAAAATTCTTTTGTCATTACTTTGAATAAAACGAAATCACTATCAAATTTAACTCGTCAACATCAATTTCCGTCTCTAACCTCACTATCCATTCTCTGACCCCTACCAATTCTTCCTGAAACTTTTTATTCAAAGTCTGAAAACAGAGGAAATAAGTAATCAGGAAAAAACTGATTTGCCATTTCCCATCTTTTCTTTAATCCCACCTTTGGTGGGGTCATAAAACTCATCTAAATAAATCGACACGAAACATGTTATTTCCCTCTCCTTTTCATCTCGAATCTAAAAAGATCATGTGTTTCACTATTCTTGAACTTGATCGTAACGTCGTTACCTCTATATTTTATCTCTTTTAAATTTTATCTTGATCTCAGGTCTTTCTCTTGTCACTGTAGTTTTAAAATTTAGACTCACTGTCTCTTACTACTATAGTATCGTTTTTATTCGGTCCTTCTTTTTTGATTAAAAACTCCCTTCCCATAGCACAAGTTTCTTGGTGATGTTTAATTTTCCTTAAGTTCCCTATGGATCTTTAAAACTTCTGTCACGACATCCTAAATAACTTGGAAAGGAATTTCGTACACCGATTACGCACGAAGATGGGGACCGTAGACCCACCCAATATGGTAAAAAGGACTAGTCCTCTGAAAACTACTGAGAATCAGTCTTCTCGTAACAACAGCACAACCATATTCTGTTCACCATGACCTCATCGTAAGACTTCTGGAGTCAAAGTTAGTACTGAGATGGGGAATGATCAATTTTGTGGAACTCTCTCGGTAATTGAACAGACTTGGACAATAGGAGAGACACTTTGACTCTATTTTAACGGGATGGTTGAGTATCCTACAGAGACTCTTAGTATCCTAACACATATACTTTCGTTCGTGATCTTTATATAACAGTAACGATATATTTAGTCACATGACGATGACGACGATTCAGCGAAGTCGGCCCAGGCTGAGACACGCTGAGGTATCTACCGTGGGGTGGTCCGAGGGGTCAGGGACCCTAAGAGGTCCGTTCTTGTGACCTCACCCAACGGTAAAGGAAGAGGTTACGTACTTTGACTTTTCATTTTCACTTCAGCGAGTCAGCACAGACTGAGAATCGCTGGAGTACCTGATGTCGGATGGTCCGAGGAGGTAGGTACCCTAAAAGGTCCGTTCTCATGACCTCACCCCACGGTAACGGAAGAGGTTTTAATCACATTTCTATTCATTAAATCTTTGACATTGATTACAAAGTAATTAAGTCATTTACAAGTAATCATGGATACAAGATTAGTGATCGATATATCACTACTTTCTGTCGAACGAGAGAAAATTCCTCGAGCATTCGAACTCCCCCTTCGTTCCATCAATATCACGTCGACTATCCATTGGATCGGTTTCTTGTCCTTGTAAAAAGTTCTTAACCTTGTGACTATACTTCAAATTCCTGTTTCTCTTTAATCTGTTTTATACCTTTATCACATGGATATTTATTATCCCTTACGTTACATGTCTCCAAAAAGACTCACTACATCAAAATTTTTACTTTTATTGTAGACCTTATATCCTACACAGACCTTATACTCAATCACCGTTTTTCTACTCCCAACCTTTACATCCGTTCCCAGTCTAATCTTCCCTAGAACATACTGTACAATTTCATGTTTTAAACCTAAAATACACTACGTAGTAGGTCAGAACGTTGTCCACCTACAACTCTAGACTTAAAATTTTTTTCATAAGACTCAATAACACTTTGGACCCGTTTAACTTTTCTAAAAACATTAAAATCCCCTTTTTTCAGGAATAAATCACAGAATCCTGGTTTCCCTACTTTGCTCTAGTCTCTTAATAGATCCTGGATAAATAACCGACACAATCCCACTCCTTCTTTTTCTGAAAATCCTATTAAAGGTCTATTTGTTGATATAACCACTATCAAGCCTTCCTTTCAAGTACGTAATTCAAAACCGACATAATGCAAATTCTATGAATACCTTGTAGGTTCACCTCTATAAATTATCAAATTATCCCTAAACCTCAAATCACCGTGTCAGACCTAACTCATTAGACAAACCCTCAGGTGTTTTATATCTAAAACCAACTTCGGCATCAATACTTACTCTCCTCATATTATACTCCCGGTTCCTGTCTTAAGAGTCGGTGTAACAGTATCCTAATCCTTTTCCTGAACTTCAAGTACTCTATCCGATTAGTCCATACTGGTCTCTTAATTCCCTTTTTGGTCCACTCACTAAAGTTCTTGGGCTCTCTCTCTCAACATTCCACTTCCTCATCTCGTCTTCGGTCTATTTACACCCAACTCCTTTCTTCTGTTTTCACTTTTTTACTTCCATAGGTGACATCTAATGAGAAACTTCTTCGAATCAACATTTTATACCCTATATATACCGTCTTTGTCCCTACTCCTCATTCCCTTTTAATGAACAACTCCAACGAAAATTCTAGTATCTCTTAACCCATGTCAGAAGGGAACCATAGACACCCCTAAACTAAGATCCTATGGAGAGGGAGAAGGTTTTAGTCACGTACAAGTTTAGGGAATATATTTTACCACATTATAAACCTATATCGGATAACATAGGAGAGTAAATGAAATTTAGTAGAGATTTAATGAACATTATTTTGTTACATTTACGATACATTTATCAACGATCTCTCCGTTTAAGTTATAAGAGAAAAACTTCAAAATGAACTTTTTATAAAAAGAAAATTTTTATAAAAGATAGACACCAACCAACTTAGGAGTGTACGGTTGGACAATAAAACCTCCCGACCGACATACAAATAGATGAGTTTCCCTTCTGGGATACCTTTCAACCTCCGTCCTTTGTGTCTTATCCCCGTACCCACCCACCCTTCCCACTGACTTCACTTTTACAACCCCCACCCCACCGTAAGTTTCGTGTCATCTTACAAATCATAACCCACCCTTCTTAGGAGAAGGAACTCTATCCTTCTTTACATTTCTACCTAGGACCATATCTACATCTACCTCTCCTCGTCTTTTTACTGTAAACCAGACTTCCAGAGTTAAAAGAGACTTTTTCCACGTTTCAACTAATGACTCATTCTCTCTTTAATTCAAATCCCGAGTTCCTTCTCCACTGGTAAACTTTAGAGGTGACTCCTCTTACCCTCTCTCGTGTCTGTTCCTCCAAATTAACCTAGCGACCGTTCACAGTTACTGGTTGTTTCAACGTCTGGTAATTAAACATATTCGTGACTTAACAAAACTACTAAAAAATGAATTACAGGTTGAAATCTTTGATCGAGTAGGTTCTTAACCTCAAAGTCTTCATCTTTTCTTGTTTTGTTAAGTCCTACAACAAATTTTTCACCCACCAACTACCCTATCGAAGTTTTAATGTCCTTCGTTTCCAAAGGTCTTCATCAACTAATCCCCTCCACAGGTCCAAGAACTATATTAACCTCTTGTTTATCTCTTTTCCCTCACTCAGACTTTCGTAATCTCTAAAACCAGTACCTCATTCTCTAACCTCAAGTCCTAGAGTCTCCATCTCGTCTTTACTACCCGTTCCGACTCTTTCAAATTCACCGCACCTCCAGTCTTGGAGAGTTAAGAACCCAAATGTATCCAGTAGGAGTCCCCGTAACTACTACCACCACGAATCTCTCCTCTTCCGAAAACTTGATCCTTGGGCCCAAAGTACATTCTCAACTGGTCTTCACATCATCTACCGATCCTGTTCTTATTTGATCGGTCTTCTGTACTTGGAGTTTCCTCCGTCGTAAAAGAAGAAGTGTCCTCACTACTACAATCTACACCTTTATCTCTCGATTTTCTGACATCGGAGAAGACGAGTCTCACCACCCTTAAGACCTCCGACTTACTTCTCCTAACCCTCCCTCCCCTTGTCGGACTCCTACAAGAACAAGTCAGCGACTCAGGACAGACTGAGAAACACTGGGACACTTGTCGGCGTACGGTCCGAAGGGACAGGAAGTGACAGAGGGTCTCAAACGAGAATGAGTACCACACTTATTTTATGTCTCTTATTTAAGTTCTCCTTGAATAAAACCTGTCAACGCTCATTACCGTCACTACTTTTCGTGTCTGTAGACTTACGATGAAACCTCATCTCAAAAGTCCACCGCGTCCGACACGGGGTGTATCACAACCTCCGGAGTAACCCGACTATCAAACGTCAGAAACGAATCCCAACCCGTTGTCCCTTTTCGAGGAGACAAATAACTGGTAAGTAACATACATGTATGTAAATACACGACCAAAAAGGGATAGATTTTGAATCTTCTCAACCTTTTGTCCTTGTCAACCGACTTCTGCTTAATCTTTACATTTTTTTTTTTAATTTTTGGATTTTAATCTACCTTTACGAAATTTTCATGGAATCCTCAACGTTTTACCATCATAATTAAAGAGTCAATTATTGTTTAAGTTGGGAGATAACTGGTCGTCACAGTCATTAATTAAAGGATAATCCGGTTTAAGATAAACCAGTCAAAAGAAAACGAATCAATCTAGTGGACGATATCGAGGAAAAAGGTGGACGGTTTCTCGTGTTACGGAAAAACGGAGAATAAAAGAATAAATGACTACATAATTTTGTAAAAAGGTTTTGAAAGATGAGAGGACAAAGTCACAACACAAATCAAAAGTAGACGAAAATGGACACCACTGTAAAGAAGTGGGGAGATGGACGGGTAAGGAATTTTCCATAACATCGACAACAACTCTAACTTTTCATACGGAACTTAACTTTTTCTTTACCTTTTGTATCCAGACCCCCGTCACATATGAAAAAAGAGGGATTACTTATCCTGTAAGACTGAGAACCAATTTCTCCTCGTCATGGAGCCACACTAAACGTCACCCCGTAGTGTCACACGTACTTTTGTACGCCATGGTGTCCACTGACCGACTACCTCCCCTTCCAGAGGGTGTTCCAAAAATCCTTCAAGACATAAAACTTGTTTCAAGTCGATAATCACCTTAATACAACAATTAACAATCCTCAATACAAGACACATTAGACCTTACGTTGTAGAATTTGTCATAGAGAAAGGGACTCATCTCCTCTTTAAGAGAACCGGACTACTCTTTTTATAGGGTCAAACTAGAGTCTTTAAAAATAAATTCTATATAAATTTGAAAAGTAAAAGTATTACAGGGGTTTCATTGAAAACTAAATAAATCATTAACAATTAAAGACATCGAAAATTTGTCAACTAAATGACTATCACCGTTTAAACCAATATCGTATATCATACGACGACGACGACGACGATTCAGTGAAGTCAGCACAGGTTGAGACACGCTGTGGTACCTGCTGTCGGGTGGTCCGAGGGAGTAGGGAACCTAAGAGGCCCGTTCTTGTGACCTCACCCAACGGTATAGGAAGAGGTTACGTACTTTCACTTTTGACTTTCACTTCGACGAACCAGCACAGGCTGAGGATCACTGGGGTACCTGACGTCGGATGGTCCGAGGACGCAGACACCCTAAAAGGGTCCGTTCTCATGACCTCACCCCACGGTAACAGAAGAGGTTATCGTATATCATATTATCAGACAAATTAGCAACCAACTTCTTTTTGTATGTAATTATTTCCAAAAATAAAAAAATCTTAGACTGTGTCGATATAAACCCACCGGGGTACCTGACATGAGAACGGACCTTTCAGGGTACCTACCTCCTCGGACCATCCGACGTCAGGTACCCCAGTGATTCTCAGTTGTGCTGATTCGCTGAAGTGAAAGTGAAAAGTGAAAGTACGTCACCTCTTCCTTTACCGTTGGGTGAGGTCACAAGAACGGACCTCTTAGGGTCCCTGCCCCCTCGGACCACCCGACGACAGAGACCCCAGCGTGTCTCAGCCTGTACTGACTTCGCTGAATCGTCGTCGTCGTCGTACCTGACATCGGGTGGTACGAGGAGATAGGTGCCCCTAAGAGGTCCGTTCTGTATTGACCTTACCCAACAGTACGGGAGGAGGTCCCCTAGAAGCGTTGGGTCCCTAGTTTGGGTCCAGAGGGCGTAACGTCCACCTAAGAAGTGGCAGACTCGGTGGTCCCTTCGGGACAAACCCCTCGTTTTACATGAAATTACGGAACAAGATCTACGTCATTTTTTATTACCCTTATTTACACAAGAGTTCTTCCCCGGTCCCTTTCGTTCAAAACAAAATGATAGTTTTTTTCTATTTTCGATCTCCCTAACTACTAAAGTTTCAGAAATCTTTACCAAATATAAGGAGACGAAATCAAGAATAAAGTGAAGATTCTTGACTCGAGAAGGATTTAATAAAAAGAGGATACTCTTATACCAATAAAAAATAAGAAAAGAAGTCATTAGCTATTCTAAGATTGGGTCAGGGGACAAAAATCAATGAATTCAACTTGATACTTCTTCGTCAAGTAGGATTTGAAAAGGTCAGAAGACACATTATTAACTATTAGTGTCACTACCAGTCCTTCTATGACCCATGACATACGGGTATGTGTTTCACTCAAAAAAGAAATTTTTAAATAAAGTCTTTTCTCTCTTTATGTAAACCCAGATACACATCTGATGTAAGAATGATATTTAAAGAAAGAAAAAAAACTTTTGGTTTCATGATAAACCATTTTTCGGATTTTGACGAAGTTGGGTTCGACTAAAATTTACGTATTTCTCTAGTAAACAACCTAAGTCAATTTTTCCTTATGTTTTAAAATTGTCTATATATTACAAAAGGATCCATGTACTGGAATTCCATCTACGGTAACTTTTACCTCAAAGTACAAGAGATAAGGTGAATTGTCTAAAGTCAAATTTTGTTATGTCAACCATTTATAAATACCTTTAATATACGATGTCCTCATTTTTCCGGTTGATAAAGTCATCAATCTGTTCACCTTTAACATAAAATCCTATTTAAACGTCGTTATCGTAACCTCTACATAAATTTTTCACGACATAGAATTCGTTGAATTTACCTTTACTCCTACTAAACGAATATTTTCACAAAATCTACTGTTTTTTACTTAGATCACCGTTCCTTACGTGACTACAGTTTTTACATACATTTCTAAAACTTACTTTGACAATGCACTTTTTACTTCCATTCTCTTTTTGGTCATAATTATAATAAAATTTATATATATACGTAGATCTAATTTAGACATTCATTTGTAAACCGACAAAATTAGATATAAAGATCTTTAAAGACCCGAAGGGACTATCGAGTCGACTATTTCTTAGGAGGACGTTACGCCCTCTGGGACTAAGCTAAAGGACCCAGCCTTTCAAGGGGACCTCTTCCCTATCCGATGGGAGAGGTCATAAGTACCCGAAGGACCACCGAGTCGACTATTTCTTAGGCGGACGTCACGCCCTCTAGACCTAAGTCAAGGACCCGACTCTTCTAGGTAACCTCCTCCGTACCGTCGGGTGAGGTCATTCGAACGGACCTCTTACGGGTACCCGTCTCGTTGGACCGGTCCGATGTTCCGTACCCCAGCGTCTCAGCCCGTGTTGATTCGCTGATTTGTGTCCTGTCTTCAAAGACGAGTTCAACCGGTCGTCCGTAACAAAATATATAAAAATAATCCTTCAACCAGTCAGTGGAATATAAAGTCTAAAGATAAATACGAACATACTATAATTCAATATAAATAATATGAAGTAAATTCTACTTCTCACATATTAGACAAAACTCTCAAGATAGTTTTTTACAAAACCGAATTTCTTTTTTTCGAAATCAATAGGACTTTTTTGCATTAAAACACTCTGTTAAGTAAAGAGAATTATTAAGAATATATATCTAATAAAATTTTTTCTTCATATTAAACTAAAGAGAAAAATTTTTTCGAAAATTTTCAATTATGAGATAGATCATTTACTTCTTTGTTTTGTTTTTGAAGTCGAAAAGTCAAAACTGAGAATGAATGGATCTAGGTAACTAATCAAAAATACAATTATCACTAAAAAAAAAATTAATTTTTTTTTAACGTCGACAAGGAAAGGGGGGTTGTGTAGCGAACTGTAGACTTCTTCATAAACTATACCTACCCTATGGGTCCCAACTACAAGACTTCTTGGTGAATCATTTTCTTCCAGCCCATCTACTTCTTTAACGTGAATCTTAATAGTTACTCCCACGACGGTAAGAAGCCTCTCTCTTTTGGTACTATCTTCATCTCCGAGGTTAATGTCCATGTGAATAAATACAAAACCTATAATAAAAAAAATGACATGGTAATAAATGAATGGACTAATATTTTGACAAAGAAGAAGTAAGTATAATATATGATTTAATCATAATGGTCTAATAAAGGATATTACTTTCAAAAACGGACAAAAGTTACTTCTTTGTACTAGGATTTATTAGACTCACGTCTTCAATCAGATTATACGAAAATACTTCCAAAGTAGTCAACTCAACCGGTAGTAACTTAAACTGAGTTGTTTACGAATAAATGATACGAAAGTCAGCAGTCCCCGTTTATGGAGTCACGGTATAGTCTACGGTTTTTACTAGTAAATCTTCAGTACTCTTTCATACCTCAATCTTACCTATAAAATGACGGTGGTCATATTAAAATAGTAGGATTCTACACGTACGAACTGAAGGATTTCTTCTCAAAATATTTAGATCTACTTTTAAAACAGTGAATGATGTTTAAAATCATGAGAACAATATAGAACAAGATCTAGAACTCGTGTACTTGTTAACCCATGTGTAATAGGGACAGTACTGAGAAGTATCTAACGAAGACAGCATCTGGAAAGAACTATCTTAAAATACGAGAGAATACATTTGCTTTAATCTTAAATTCATTTTAAACAATAAAATCTAAAAAAAAAGTATAGATTATTAGAAGAACAAAGTCACACACCACTGTAGGTACCGGTTAAAAAACTAGACTACTTTGAAAAACTTCATCCTCCTAGTGGACGATTATGTGCTATGGAAAAAGAACCACTAATACACCTGTCTCCAATAAAATCATATCTCCATTATTAGTATATGACAGTAAACTAAACGAAAATTCACAATAGTATCTACTAAAGATAATGAAGGATTATTTTATTCAAGAAATTTAATGGACATAACCCAAGAAAAATTATGGAGACGTATAAGACTTCAAAAATCCATTTCGATAATAAATAAGGAGAAAACAGAAAGTTTGATAAGAGAATTAAAAAAAACACAATGACATTAATGGTAAAGGGTCACCTTTAATATTCGTTTTGCTCCCCGGAAATAACGGACAATAGATCACCGGGACTCCTCGATTACGACAAATAGAGAGAACAGGAATTTCCGTAAGTCGGTACGTTTTTTTTTTTTTTCTAATTAACATAAAAAGATTAATTTATTTTATCTTACGAAATAGTGAATTTGAGATCACGAAGATAGAAAGGAGGACATCGGTAATTCTGAGTTCATATAGTATACCTTAGAAATACATAAGACTTTCATAATTAGACGAAAATTTTTGAAGTCTCCGTAATTTTACTGGACAAGTAATAGTGAATTATCATCTAACAAGAAAAACGAGGAAAATGAAAAGATTAATATTTTTAATTTTATTCTATATCTTGTTAAACATAAAAGATTGTGTACGTAAAGAAAGGACAAAACTTTACTTTTACTTTATAATATTACAATATATTAAAGGAAAAAAATAATTAAGGACACGAGACTACAGTACGGTCAAGTTAATATTTAAATGTCGTAGTAAAAATTATCGACGTAACATAAGACAACTGATTTGATCAGTGTCAGTTAGTTAAGAATAACAATCCGTAAATTCCACAAGGGTCAAAAAACGGTACTGTCAACTACGAAGTCACCTGGTATAGTAAATATGTAGGAATATATGAACGGGTCAATAAAGACATCCTGTTTAAGAATCTCCAATTTAACAACTCATCTTCGAGGCGTTTATCCACACAATCATAATTACACAAAGTTCGTATAAGATTCGTCAATTGTACGAACTAATTAAAAATGTTGTCTCAATACTCCATTCATGAAAATAAAATAGGTAAAATATCTCCTCGGACTCCGAACTTTTCCAATTTATTGAACGGGTTCCAGTATAACAATCATTCACCACCTTGATCCGTCAAACTCGCACACGAAAATTGGTACAGGAGGTGATCTATAACTTTGGAATGGACTACTTAAAGTCACGGTCAATGACAACAAGTATAGAGGAGATCACAAAAGTTGGAGGCAAGACTCCATACGATCCTAGGAACCACCCTTTCCCTCGAGTCCCGAGACAGGTAGGTTTAAGGGAACCCTTAAAATAATAGGACTCATCAAGAAAGACAAGTATCACAGTAGTAGCCGGGGAGAGTCAGAAAGGAACCTCGGAAGTTCTTTCTATCTTTAACCGGGAAGAAGTATCTTTCTAAGCCCGGAAACTGTCTTTGTTATCTTGTCAAAATCCTTCGAATCAACCATCGACTCGCAAACCATAATCTCCCATGAAAACATCGTCTGAAAAAAAAAAATTGTTCTGAAAAAAAATTTCGAAAAAAAAAAATACACTTGGTTAAAATTTCAGAAATAACTTAAACAATATGAAAACTAAAACAAAAGACAAACCAAAAAAACTGTGCACGCTAGAAACAAGGGTGTGGTTCCTGACTTGGACGTAGGGGACGTGACATTCAGAATTGGTGACCTGGTGGTCCCTTCAGGGACATCGACTGAGAAAATTAAGTAAAATAACAACCTTTCATTATTTCTTAGTCTTATTCACTTTTCCCGTCCATAAATAATTCATGAATGGTCCGAATTAATAAAAAAAAGAACACTTATTTTACTTTACACAATGTGTAAAGTCAATTGGAATTGAACAAATTTTGTTTCAAACACCCTTAAGGGACCGTCAGGTCACCAATCCTAAGGCGTGAAAGTGACGGTTCCTGGGTCCAAGGTAGAGACCAGTCCCTTGGTTCTGGACGTTCGATACGTCACGTCGGTTTTTTTATTTCTCAAACATAAAAGAAAAACATACACTAGTACATTTGGTTTGAATAAATGTATACTTTATCAGAAAGGAAAAAAATTTGGTTTATTCATTTTATACTCAGACAAAGAATCCACATAAATCTCTCTTTATCAACGACAAGATTATAAGAAAAACAAATTTTAATGTAACAGAAACTTAGTAAAGTCTATTATTCGTGGATTAATATATTCCGTTGTAAGTATTGGTTGTTTCATTTGTATTTTGTACTAAAAAGAGAAGTAATCCGTCGTACCGTATTACGAATTTTAGTCTCCTAATCTCCAAAACACTAAAACCTGTTCAATGAATTCGAGAAACGAAGACAAAGGAGTAAACATTTTGTCTCTATTATAATGTATGAAGTATCCCAACAAACTCCTTATTAATCACGAATCGTATAATACTTATGAGTCATTTATAATCGACGATAAATAAAAACTGTAACAATGACAAAATAATTAACCATATGGATTCCTCCTCTGGTTAGACGATTAACAAAAATGTCGTTTGTTAAACATTTAGATTCCATTAATTTAATAAACTGAATAAATAAGTTGTTTATAAATGACGAGAAGATGAACGATCCATGAAAAGACTCACCATTTAGTCCGTACTTATTCTTTGTTTCAGGGATTAAAGCACCTCGAAACAAAATCATTCCCTGTTTCTCTTTTTCTATTATTTTTCTATTACTTCTTATTATCTTTAATATTCCCATTATCCCAATCTCCTTTACTTTGTTTCTAGTTTGTCGAATCAATTTGTTTTTATATTCTAATTAAGTGACCTTTGTAAAAGAAAACATCACACAGAATATAAATACCCAGGACTTCTAAGATATAGGTTCATGTAATAAAGAGGACTCTCCGTTGGTACTTACGTCTGTGGAATGACTTATAAAATGGAAATTCGTCCTTACACTCATGACGGTACTCTTGATAAAAGTGAAGGAGTCCCAAGAAAATCTCACTACACCTATCATCTCAAACTTCTAAAATGTCATGTTGTACATTCTTGTCTAAGACACAGGTTTGTACATTTCGAAAGTCCTTCTAACAGATGTCAAGAGGTCACAAATTATAATAAGTCTACAAAAGTAAAGTCATAAAGGATTATTTAAACTAAAAATGCATACATGAATCCTTGTCAAAACTCGAGACACATATCAAAATTAAAATCTTAATAAAAAAAGATTGTCCTTCATATACTTGGTTCACTTTTCTTTACAACGCAACCTCTAAAGAGAGGTGGCTATAACTCTGTAAGGGTACTTGTAAGAATTGTTTAATTAGTAGGACAGTAGTGACGTCTAACAAAATAAATAAAAAATTAATACGTCTAACACAGTATGTGTGTAACAACTAATTAACTTCCAGAATCAGATGTTATAAATAGGGTAAAGAGAGAATTTAAAAATACCGACACCATTAGAATTATCGACATTCGTTAGTATATCATATCTCAAACTGGAAAAGAGTGTAGAGGATCGATACATGAACAATCATGAGTACCGACATAATTCAGAATCTTAATTCTAAATTTTAATCTTTTATTGAAGTCTTAATGACTCTACGTTTTGTACTACGTTATTTCTAGTTATATCACTGTCCATCACCGTCTTCACCGTTTGAGACTATATTGAAGTTTCTAGCCCACCCATTGAATTTACTTACACTCTACTCCGGCCCTTTCAAGTACGAACTGGAGTTTCGTTAGTTTAATTTCAAAAATAATTTGACGTCACAACCTTTTGTCCAGATAGTAGTCTGATGGTCAAATATTAGAGACTAACGATCTAGAAGAGTATAAACTTACAATATCACAATTCGTCACTTTATCCTTGACTTAAGAAAAAAAGAATATATTCATTGTTCGACAGGTCGTTTTAGGGTGATTTTTGTATTTTATAGGTCCTTAAATTTTCATATTTCCACGTTTCTTTATGCATACTGTCTGAAAATTTTCATCTACTGTCAAATTAAGAAAGAACACAATGCAACTGAAGAACGAAACGACGAGTAAAATTCACAAGTAACATCCGATTTCCTTTGGGAGACCAGGAGGTTTTATCCTTTTTATAAAAAATAAAAAATTTTTAACCTACCTGAAACTCAAAACAAAACAATTCAGAAGAGACATTGTTTTTTCATCAGTGACTGAACATCTTATTTTATTAATTGTGATGGAAATTCATATCATGATTAAAACGGAATGGATCGGATATTTCCATTTCTCAACTCGATAAAAATCTCTAAACTGAATAATGAATATCATTATAAAATACTGATAGACGACGTATGTGTTTTATTTAGATTCCTCACGTTTATAAAACAGAAACATTCATGTCATTGTATCGAATAGAAATAACTAAGAATACCCCGTTCTACGACCGGAAAAATTTTTTTTTAAAAACATACGTCATTTTAAATGAGAAACTTCACCAATCAAGAGTTGAAATTGTTTACTAATTTCGACAGATGGTAGTGTCAGTGTTATGTCTTTTCATAGTAGGGTACTTAAGGAGGAACGACGGAAACTATGAGTGGGGAAATGGTTGAGACGTGGGGATCAATGGTGAACCGACAATAGGTATAGAAATTAAAAAAATGGAACCAAAATTATCAGTAAATACATACACGTACATATACAAAATTTACTAATTGTTTACTACGTCAAAAGTTAATGACTTAAAAAAAAGAGATCCATTTTAATTTATAAGTCTTTCTCAGATACTTCGAACATACCTTCGAAAACTATCGAACGGAGAACGACGTGAAAATTTGGTTGTTAAAGAAACACAAGTACCACCTGAAAGTGGTCTTTATGTGTGTGACCTACTATAATCCTCTCACTCATATATAAAATCATTGTTCTCAACTAAGGATAAATATCGTAAAACAACTCATCTCTGATCTTCGAAGTTTGGAGAGAAGTGACGGTTCTAATCCATTACCATTTTTAATTATATGACCATAAAATTCTTTTATAGAAGATTGACAAGTCTTGTTACATCATACGTGTCATAAGTCTCAACCATGGTGAAAGGAAACAGGTAAGGTAAGAGTGAAAACTGTTCAATAAAGACGAGAAACAAAGAAAAGAAAGAAAGTGTCAATCTATCTAAGTTTCTCGGTGGACGTAAACCTGGTTACACACTGAACGATACCAGGCTAGGAAGACTTCTAAAACCTTTACTTTTTAGTGTCCTTGTAAAATCAGTGTTATGTCAAGCTCCTACAAGCATAAAAATATTCATTCCTTTTTATAAGTTCGAATTAGTGTAAAATCAACAATTTTATCGCATACGAAAGTAATATATATCTTTCAGTAATAAAATGAATTAAAAGAGAAAAAGGGGTGTCGATAGGTCGTCACACACTTAAAAACGTTTTGTTATTAAACAATAGCTAATAATCTCGAGTACTTCGAGTTCTACGTCCCATTCTTGAGACAAAGGGATTGGGTTTAATTGTGGAATACATGTTTAGTTTGAATCATTGGTACTAACTACGAAATGCTACGTATAATTCAATAAACAAAACGTCGATATCTTACATGTCTTTTTCAGTTTGATGTCCCAAGGGAAGTAATTATTGTTAAAAAAGCCGTGGATTAATGAATCTACAGATGTTATTATTTCCATTCTACAACAACTATTTTTTTTAACAATTTGTTGAATCATAAAACTAACTGAATAAAAAACTTTTATATCATCTTTTCCCCGTAACAAACTTTGACATTGATAGGTTTAGAGAAATACTTTTTTATATTCTATATTCCCTCCCCTCTCCTGTTCTTTACTTTTAGGTTTTACACTTTGAATTCAGTGCAATGGTAAAGTGTTGAAACAGTAAGTGTTTTTGACGGACACTTTCTTATAAGACTCCATTGAGACAGTTCATTTTTACGTGTACTAAAAGAGTTTGAGGGGAAAGAATTTAGAAAAGAGAATATTAGTTCTCTTACAAAAGAACGAACGTATTTCGACGACGACGAGGAAACTGGTAAAGCACATAAACTTGACATACCAACAAATAGTACAAAGAACAAAATACAGGTGACTCCATCCAAAAGAAAAGGAAACAATAAGAGATTAAAAAATAGGTGATGGGGTACTAAACATTAACTTGGAAATTAATTGAGTCAGGTTGGAAGAAAGTCCTCCTGTCACAGGGGAAAGGAAAGAAAAATGACGAGAAAGAAGGAAAAAAAAAGAATACAGAAACATTAAATGGAAGAAAAGATCATCAAATATAAGGTGGAGGAAGGGAGGTTTAAACTAGACAGACAATGTTGACCTAAAGGAAATTGAACCTTGTATTAAGTAACTCTCTATTATGGTTTCCTAGAATTAGATCAATTCACACACGGTTCCTGTAACTTCTACTCGAATTCATACAAATCCGTCAAGTGTAAAAGTCTTCTCCTTTAGTTCTTCGGTCGAGGATAAGACAGAACTATATAGTCCTTAAGTCAACTGATACGGTATCAAGGGTTCCAGTCTGTCCTCACCAACACGGTCCTCCTTTCTTGTCTTCCAATTTCTAAAAAATTTCATGTAAATTACTCCAGTAACGATTTATACCCAAACTCAAGTTTTCTCCTCGTTTTATCTCAAAAACCTTCTAATATCCACTATCAATTTTCCAATTTTGTAAATGGACTCTAGTCTATCATCGTCATCGTCCGATAGTTTATCGAACCTATGTCCCATACGACATTCTTGAGGTATGATATAATTAATGGTTTTGTTGGTATGGTATCTCTAATTGGCTCAACCACCAGAAATCTTTGATATTACGGAGGTTCCTAATATGGTCACGATTCTATTAGAAAATTTAATATAGAACAAAATATTTTAAACTTTGAAGATATTTCTATGGATTACTTCGTTCCGAAGTAAAAATTCCTTTTTATACAGATTCAAACCTGAGGTAAGAGGTTTAACTAAACAATATAAATTGAAACATGGACATTGGAGGGAAACAATCACAATTTCCTTGATCACAAGTCACGAGTCAACTAATGACGGTATAACCAACAGGAAACAGTCAAATTGAGTCCTCTAGTTCCCTATGAAAAGAATCATGAGGTTTTTCTTTGAGTTTGGTAAGTTAGGCAGAACAGTTTTAGTTTACAGAGAACTATCACGACTAAGACATGTACCACAATTACTAAACTCACGAATGTACCATGCCCTGTACAAGTATTACAAAGCAAGGTAGATATCCCGTTAAAAGATCTAAGAAATAGAAAGAGAAAAAAATTTAATTTTTGAACCATAGTCAGGAAGTAAAGACTCCGATTTAAACTGTATGTAAATAAAGTACCCTTAAAGTAGTCTCTTTGTTCGCATAAAACTGAGATATAATCGATCTTAGGGTTTAGTACCTTAAATTATGTATGTAAAGTCAGGAAATGTAATTTTACTCGTGTATTGATAATATCATAGACTGTTTATAAAATATAAAAAAACATGAAAGTGCACTTAAGATAAGAGACTGGAATTTGAAGACTCTATCCGTCCTACAAAATATTTACTCTTTGTCTAATCAATTTATTAAATGATAATGTGTATACCATATATGACATCAAATCTAATCTTAGATCGGGTAATTAAGTTACAAGGTATTTTATTATATTGGTCACGGACTTTAGAAATAGTCCAATTAAATTCCATAATAAATATAGTTGAATACTTCGAAATCTTTCTATAAACTTTAACTCTGCTCATACAATGGAAACTCAAAAAGACAAAACCATAAAATTACTTAAAAAAAGATTTACTTCACTTTATAAAGAAACATCATCAAAGTCAACTAAAGAATATTATGTACTTTATTCATGTAAGTATATAAGTATTTATTTTACAAGGTGTACAAAGAAAAAGAAGAGACACAAAAAAAAAAAGAACGAAATAAAGGTAAATCAACAGGAAAGGTCCAACGGACGTTGATTTTTCTGGGAGAATTTAAGGAGGTTGAACATACTTGAGAATCTGGATCTTTTAACGAGTAACGACAAGACACAAAGGAGTTTTTTTGACTCAAGAGTGTTAAAACCTAAATTATTTGTACGTACAACCTAATAAACATAACCTAATATTTCATGTTGTTCGTAAGATCTTTCTAACCCTTAAAGTAATTATTATTGTTCATTTCTAGACTGATACAAGATGTATTTTGACACAACCTTCGTTTTTCACATAATGATGATTTTTAATCAAGGATGGAGAGAGACCATGGGAAGTAAGGTGAGTGGGGAACTAAAGGGTGGGGGGAATTTTCTATAAAAAAGACGAAAATACACAAAATCTGAAAACCTCAATTTCTGTTTAACAATGTAACTGTAAGTTTGAATAGAACGTCGACGACATAATTTCATACTTTTATTACACTACTTATAAGCTGTCAAATTGACAAGAGGTGTAGGAATAACCAACGGGTTAAAATACCTACAAAAGTGTACCAGAAATGGCAAACAACCTCTTTTTCCATACTAAAAACAAAAATTTTTTAACAATATGACAATATAAATAAGGTCAAATGATGACGTCCGTGTATGATGAACGATTTCCCTCGACTTCAGATCAAAGTGACACCTATGTCGAGACGAACACAGTCACCCACACCTATACTCTCGGAGTTTCTATAAAATCAATCGACAAATGTCGGGGGTACACTCCCACAGACCCCCTGACCCTCTTCTGAATATTTATCGGACTACAACAGAAGTCGACAACCCAAAAGAAAGAAAAAAAGAAATCGAATTTAGAAAATACTTCCTTACCTCTCTACCGAAACGAAACCTTGACTACGAAAACGTATAAAATTGTAGCGAGAACCCCTACAGTACCGTTAAGTACCCTCTTAAATTATCGGAGGTAAACCCCGTCATAATCAGTAAAACATCGTCGAGACATGACAGTCTTTACTATTTCTCTTTAAGTCCAAGACTGGATTATAAAGAAGAGGATGTACCTCGTTATATAATATACATATATTAAAATCACCATTACCAAAGGACTATTAAATCTCTAAGGATAATCATACATGAATTATCCGAATTTTTTCGTATTTATGATAAATTCTCCAAAATAAAAACTAAAAGTAAAATCAAGACATCTCAAGAATTCTGAAGGAATGAATTAGTGTAAGAAGAAAAAGGTAAAATCACAATTAAAAGGGTACTCCGTTATGGAGTCAAAGGTATACACCTTATACTCATAATCTCATGTCTATACTAACATTTTGTAAAACAAGATATAGGGAGAGATAAAAAAGAGTGGAGGAGACACAATGTTTTACAAGGAAAGACGGACTCTATACAATGAAGACGGTTCCGTAAAAACCAAGATTTTAAGTCTCAATGATGAATTTGACATACAAGTTGTCCAAAAAACGTCTAAGGGAAACCCGAAGTAGTCAATGAGGCATCCAGTTGTAATTATACCTCTATCTTAATGGGTGAAATCGTTAACTCTTCCCCCGGTCATTTCCCGAATCCACGTTCCCTACGTAATGTGAATATTGGAAGATAGAAACCATATACTCTTTATCAAGTTAGTATCGGAGTAGTCCGATTTCCCTTAAATTCTTAAGTACAACGAATAAGACGGAGGTCCGATCTGACGTCGTGTTGATAAAATTGCATCATACTCACCCTACCATCCACCCCTTTCGTCCCTTCTATCCATCCTCCTTTTACCTATAAAGATTAAACTAAAAGACTACGGAGGTGCTTTTTCCTTCATCAAGTAATATAGATTAGATTTACAAATACGATACTCATAAGTTTGTTTCTCTTCAATTATCCAAAAGGAGTTGATTACGTGGACAGTTTTTGGTCCCGTAGACTAAAAACGGGACCAAAATCTATCTTAAAATCTAGAGAGTCACTAGTGTTAGTGCATCAGATTGAGGAAAACTCTCTACTCTTTTGAATTTAGATCAAAGACACCTAGAGAGTATTCACTTTCACCTAAAGAAAGTCACTAGGACATAAACTTCAGACGATGTTTCACTAGAAAACAAGAAAAAACGGTGAGATGTAGTAGAATCGATAAATAACACTCCTTCATAAGTTTGATAGACTGGTAAAAACAACAAAAAGACACCTAGAAGAGATTTAATAAGTATAGAAAGATTTTAGTCTTAAAGTCTAAACTTGTAATATGTGTTTATCTTAAGATTGGTCACAACTTGTGTCATTCTTTTAAAAGAATTTGAGAAACGTATAAAAAGGTAAAATTATGTGCAATCGACAAATTTATCGGATAAATGAAGAAGTAAGATTACTTTTAAAAGAAAACCACACTTTTAGACGTTTACTGAGAAATAACCTAAGGTGTAACTCTTTTGGTCAAACTGAGACTAGATCAGGGACCCTTCGTTGATTGGATCGGTCTCGGAAGGAACCTCCGACCAAATTAGGGTTTCAATCCACTTTCATCAAAAAATTGGAGAACACCTGAAAAATAAAGTAAAAAATTTTTAGAATACAATATTTTGAACGTCGCATATTTTCCATCTCGTTTATTATACTACTTAATGATACATGGTTAATAAGTCGAAACTGTCAATAGTTTAGTACCGGTTATGACACAGTAAATATAGGGGTAGGTGACGAGGGGTAGGGTATGGAGTCAACAAAACTTAGTCTAGAGTCGACAATAAAAAACATAGATATTTACAATACCTTACTTCGAGTCTCTATTCTAATTTTGGGAAAACTCTTGCACCATTTTCAATCTCTGAATGTGGCGGGTCTTTTAAAGTACATGCTTTATGTACATGTCAGAAATGCATACATTGTAAAACTCCAACGAGTATCTAGACTTCACTTAACCATTACGGCAGTCAAAATGACCGGGGTTAAATTCTTGGAGACGAAGTCTCTTAGGTCATACCACACTAGACGGTATCTTCCAGTATATACATTCTAAACAAGTAAATGGTCTAAAAAAACCTTAATTGTCCTCTTTCCTCTAAGATAGATAGTCTCTCTAATTTCATCGTAAACTTGACCCCCAATTTCTTACAACCTTAACACGTCATTCTGTCATTAACACGTTACTCTACACTCATTCTGTCAAAATCCTCCTCCATGAAGGGTTCCGACTCAGACTGTCCTCCTTTAGTATTCCAGTGACTGTTTACAAATCCTCAAGTTAAACTAATCGTTCATTACATACTTTCTACTTTACTTTACAAGTAACGAGTCAGCACAGACTGAAAAAACGTTGGGGTACCTGACATCGGACGGTCCGAAGAAACAGGAACCTTAAGAGGTCCGTTCTTATGACCTCACCTAACGGTAAGGGAAGAGGTCCCCTAGAAGGGTTGGGTCCCAAACTTGAACCCAGAGGGTGTAACGTCCGTCTGAGAAATGGTAGACTCGGTGGTCCCTTCGGAGAAGTATGTAATCTTTCATTACTTACTTCCTATTATTATCTTTTTCTTCCTTTCAGTTTTAATCTAGTCCTCCTAAAACTAGTAAATTTGTCTCTTAGACCTTGAAACTATTTACCACCCTACATTGACGTTGTCTTTTATTAGTACTATCAGTAAATCTTTTTAATGAGACCACTTTACTTGACCTTCTTTCTGATCTCTAACCTTCTGGACAATACTTTGAAGTAGTCCTTAGTCTTTGTATTACTTGGGGACAATTGTAATCCTTACCTTTCATACCCTCTTGAGGTTCTTGACATTTTCATCTTAGTCACTCTGAATTGTTCTAACGAATAAATTCTCCTCCCTTACTAACTTAAACCGAACCTACAAAACTCACACTATTACTATCACGGCAATTGTGTGACTACTCTTGACAATAAGATCGTTGGGGAGTGAAGTCAATATCGACGAAAAGCAGAAGTAACCCTAACGATCCGGAAACTGGAACAACAAAAGAAAAATTAGACTACGGGAAAACGGAAAGAAAGAAGAATTCACTTTCACTTCAGCGAGTCAGCACAGGTTGAGAAACGCTGGGCACCTGACATCGGGTGGTTGGGGTTTGAGAGAAGAGAGAACAAAAAGATGAAACAGGATAATTAGAATCGGGGTCATTTCAGATTGATAGGTAAAAGAGGTAAAAATGTCAATCCTATATCTCACGATGACCTCTATAAATATATCGGAACCCAGAAGGGACCACTGAATCACTATTTCTTGGACGGAAGGTTATGTCCTCTACACCCAAACTAGGGATTCAGTCCTTCTAAGGGACCTCTTTCTTTACCTTAGGTTAGATCGTAAGAACGGAACTTTTAGGGTACCTGTCTCCTCGGAACACCTGATATCAGACACCCCAACGTTTTCTCAACCTGTGTTGAATCACTGATTTGTTGTTGTTGTTACTAAACCATAGTGGGAAACTAAAGATCGTAATCGATCCGAGAGTCATCATGGGTCTGTAGAAATACAGTGATCAGAGGAAGGAGTGAATAACGGTGGTCCTACATAAGATTTTAAGAAAAAAAATTGAATTTGTAAAAGAAAAAGATCGGTGAAGGGAATGACAGTCTCTTTTGTATATGGTAGATACCTTCGAAAGAGACGAATGACAAGGGGACGAAAGATTTGACGTGAGTAGAAAAAATCCCCCCCCGATATGACGTACCGAAAACCCCTAGAATCAAGGGGTTGATCCCTAACTGAGAACCATCACTTTTGTACTTAAGGATTGGTGATCTGGTAGGACTATTTGACGTGAGTAGAACTTAAGAATCGGACAACTTTTACACTGGGAAGTTAGGTCCCGATGACAAAGACTGCACAAGAATATGAGGTAATAGGAAGACGAAAAAGTCCTTTAAATGAAATAATGAATCCACAAGAGATAGAAGTCTGAGAGAGATGATTCGAGAAAACATTTTACAAGTTTATATAGACTAGAAATTTATTTTTTATTGTAAAGGGGACAGACTATAGAAAGTAACTGGTGATAATACGATACTAAGAGAACGGAAAGGAAGTGTCGTTTCGAAGATCTACCTTTCGTCATGTGTGTATCTTCGATCATAAATCATTGGCATCTACTGGGACCATTGAGAGTTCTATTTGGAATTGGACAGTGTACTTCAGAAACATGGAACGGATCAAAGAGAAGTCGAAGTAAAAAAACAACAACAAAAGAAAGTGCAAAAGATACAAGGTCGGTACTTTGTCGTATCGGTTGAAGGACTTACATGATATACATATACGAGAAAGTTCAAAGTACGGAATTATGAAAAAGAAATAAAAGAGTACTGTCAAAACAACTCCATATTAAGTTTATGGTATGTTAATTGGATAAAGGTAACACATGAAGTGACTAAAAATCATATAAGTCTCAATACACAGACAGTGTTGTTAGTCAAAACTTTATACAAGTACTAGGAGAGTTTCTTTGGAACACAGGTAATCGTCAAGGGTCAAGGGAGGTGTAGAAGAGAGGTCGGGACACGTTGGTGAACAGACGAATGACAAACGTATCCAAAAGGACAAGACCTTTAAAGTATATTTACCTTAGTACGTCATACATCAGAAAACACTGACTGAACAAAGATATTATAAAAATTCCAAATAGGTACAACATCGGACTCAGTTATGTAATAAGGAAAAATACTGTTTTATTATAAGATGAAATACCTATATGGTATAAAACAAATAGGCAAGTAGTCGACTACCTGTAAACCATGAGAAATGAAAGACTGATGATACCTATTACGATACTACTTATAAGGACATGTTATACAAAAGTAAGAAGAATCTATACATTGACTCTTATCGCAACGACCTACTATACTATTGAGATACAGATTGTAAAACTCCTAGACGATTTGACAAAAGGTTTCGTCGATATGGTAAAATATTAGGATGGTCGTCACATATTACAAAGATCAAAAAGGAATATGAACGGTTATGAAAAAAATTTTAGAAAAAAATAATATCGGTAGTATAACCTATACTTTAACATAAAGTAAAGAGATTATTACTGTAACTCACATAAAAATACACGAATAAACTGTAAACGTACAGAATAAAATTCTTTACAAGTAAAAATTTACCTAATAAACAGAAAAATGATAACTTAATATTCTTAAGAAACATAAAAAATTTCCACTCAGGGTATAGTCTATATACTAAACGTTTATAAAAGAGAACAACACACTTAATAGAAAAATGAAAGGACCACTATAAGAAACTTCGTGATCTCAGAAATTAAAACTACTTCAGGAGAAATAAAAAAGAAAACAACGAACACCAAACCATAATACAAATTCTTTGATAACGGTTCGAGTAATTCTAAACGGAGACACAAAAGAAGATTTTTAAAATATCAAACTGGTTGAAAATGCAAATCCAGGATCTAAGAAAAACTAAATGACACACACACACACACACACACACACACACACACACACACACACACACACACAACATTTCACCCCTAGGTTGAAGTAGGAAAACATACACCTATAGGTGAACACACACACACACAACATTTCACCCCTAGGTTGAAGTAGGAAAACATACACCTATAGGTGAACAGGGTCGTGACAAATAACTTTTTTGATAAGAAAGGGGTGACTTAACAAGATAAAGACCTGAGGAATTAAAATAAGGTGACTAAATAACTGACAACGAATGAAAAAGATTGAAGAAAAATCTTACGGAATAGACGGTGAAGGTGGACCGGTTAAAGATAAGGTTTGGTTTTCGACGAAAAGAAGTCGTCTAGAACACGTATTGAGACGTATGAATCTCGTATCACGAGTAACGTAAAAACACTATTAAATATATATATATATATATAAATATTGATATATAGGAAGTCATCAATCATTCGAAAACCTCCCAGTTCTGACTTGGAAAACATAGACTTAGGGTTTCGAAATCGTGTCACGGACCGTATATCATAGGATAATTATGTAAATAATCCTCTTTGTTATCCCCGTCATAATTTAAAACAAAACTTACACAAGAAAAGATCCACAACAGTCCTATAGGTCCCCGATTATGAGTTATCTGTAAAAATAAATAATTAACTTCAAACGAACATGGAAATAAATAAATGAGTAAACAGTATATAAATGACCTACGGAGAGTACACGTACCGAGACCCCTATGTCCTCATTTGTCTTGTTGTGGAACACGAGTCCTTCAAAGTAATATCATACCGTGCGGCGGGGTCATGAGAACGGACCTTTTAGGGTACCTGTCTCCTCGGACCACTCGACGTCAGGTACCCCAGCGACTCTCAACCTGTTCTGAGTCACTGAAGAGAAAGTGAAAAGTGAAAGTACGTAACCTCTTCCTTTACCGTTAGGTGAGGTCACAAGAACGGACCTCTTAGGGTTCCTGTCCCCTCGGACCACCCGACGGCAGAGACCCCAGCGTGTCTCAGTATGTGCTGCCTTCGTTGAATCGTCGTCGTCGTCGTCCCCTTTACCTTGTTATATGTCTATCACACTTTGTCGACTGTTATTTTGGTCGTTTCTTTAGGTCTTTAAATTCCCCTCCATCTCTGACCGTCATTTCTGAAGTCTTAGTAGGAGTTTTCCATTATGAACTTTTATACATCCTTGCCTACCTTAGTGGTTCTCTAACTTCTATATTTTTCTTCTAAGCCCCCTTTTTTCACAGATTTTCCATCTTTTTGGTCTTCTCATTTTAGGACCTTTCGTTCCCTTTTCTCTTCCGTCTTACTACTTCCTCTTAATTCGGATTTTTTCTTGGCAGCAAAGATCAACAATCAGTAATCATCAGAATTCTAATTCAAAGTCCCCTTAACGAACTCGGTCCAAAATTTTCTAACTTACGATTTTGAAGAATTTTGTTACTTTGACACGGTAACAAAAAAAGACTGAGGAATTACAACATAGGTATTACTTTTTAATTACATATACAAAGCTACAATAAGTAGGGACATGAATGGGGACACACCCGAAGAAGGGGGGTGGGGCGAGGGGGTCCGTGGACTAATGAATGAGGTATTTCTTAGAGAGAGTCCGAACAATCGGTAAACTAAAAAAAGTCAAACTTTCGGGTATATCGAAAAATTAAGGTAGTAAAGATGATAGATTTACACAATTAGAACGCAATATTTAGTAAACTAGTAAATATATTTACCAACGGGACATATGTACATCTATCAACTTATATTAGTCGATTACACATTGTAAACAAAAATTATCACTGTCTTTACAACCATTTGCAAGACTCATAAACGAGACTACTACTTGAATACTGACTTCCGCTTCTGGTCAAACTACCATACTGATAAATAAAATGACAAAAAATAACACTTTACGATAACAAATTGACGGGTTAAAGTTATATGAGAACATTTAATATCAGTAACGAGAGTTTACCGATATGATAAACTATTCACTATTCAGTGAAAAAAGTCTATAATAAATCCTGAGATTTGATTAAAATCAATAAAAAAAAAGACAACTATGCCCCTTCTTTTACTTAAAACCCTTTCCCCTTTAAACTTTCTCTTGTCTTCCTTTGCTTTTAACTTCACGATTTTCTTACACCAAGAAGTACTTATACCTGTGATGAATCTTCCCTCCTATTTTTACGAAAAACAAAGTAACCATGATATAAGAATTACGTAGTCTTTGTGGACTTATGTATCACAACAACAGTGAAGAAAAGTCTTTAGTTTTATTCGACAAGGGTCAAAACTCACCAATACAAGATTCTTTGGCGAACAAATCAAACTCTAAGTCTTTCGGGAAAAAAAGCATCTTTGTTTCAATATGTACCAATAATTAACAATACATTCTGTCGATCGGACACATAGATTACGTGTAAATATCATATTTGATGATGTTATCTTCGTTTTAATGAAAAGAAAAATACAAAACTTCTAAAATAAATCTTGAATTTATAAATAACGTAATTAATTAACCTATTTGTTTTTTATGTTTATTAAATATTCGACTTTTGAGAAATAAAGGAAGGTAGACGGGGAGTGTAGAAACAACGTCGTATAAAAAGTATCAAAATTAGTCATATATTTACAAGGGTACACAACTTGTACCAAATGTATCACCATTTTAATCTGTGGATGTATAAAAATATATGGTATTAGAAACATCAATTAGAATGCAACAAACCGTAAACCCAACGAAATTTAATAGAAATAATACTTATCGTACGTTATTTGTATCAGTATGTTATCAAAATTAAAAGGAAGAACCTTATTTAAAGAACTTCTTTTAATGCCTCAATTATTACTCATACTTCTTAAAATCGAAGTAATAAAATCGACACTTGACGGTTTAATGCCTTCTTAACCTGGTTATACTTCACAAAGATCGTTACTTAGGTATCTCGATAAAAAAGTGTCCGGGTGGATTAACCCAAAACCAGTAAAAATGAATCTTCATTCAATGGTAACCAAATTAAATATATATAAACTTAAGATTACTACGATTCCTTCTTTAGACGAAATGGTCGACACATTTGAAGGAGAGTCCACTGGTGGATTGTTCATTTTAGACTTATTTCGATAAATCTTTATAGAAATGATAAGAAAAAAATCAAGTTAAAGAAGGGGAACGGAAAAAAAAAAAAAAAAAAAAAAATCTTTATAGAAATGAATGTTTGTCCAAGTCAAGAATTTGACAAAATTAAGACAAACAAGTTTCATGTCTCACTGATATATGTACAGACGACAACGGTAGACAACCACCGTCCGTCGCTCACGAAAATGAGACCGAATATCAAAGCAATTGACTTTATTTAATTGTATAATCAAGAAAAACCCCACTATTATTCAAAGTTACTTATTATAAATAAAAAGGAATAAAATTAAGAGAGAAAGACTACAAAACATCTTTTCAAAAATCAAGATTGTATAAAGTAGTAGACAGAAAAGGTATCGTAAAATTTTATCAAAATTAATTTATAAATAAAAAGGACAAGACGATGGTAACAACATTCTAATCAAGATCCAAATCTAACATCAAGTGTCACAATATCTATGACTATATTACTAGTTATTATATTACTTTATTAAAAACACGTATAGGATGATTAAAAAAAGTCATCTCAAAAAAACAATTATAGTTTAAGACATTTGATCATTCTCAAAAAAATAATAAGTATTATAAAAATTAATAATAAAACTATAGGTACTAAGTCATGAATTGTTGGTTAAAAAATAAAGATTTTTATTTAAAGTTTTTTTAGAAATAAAAGAACAAATCGGACCGACCACCCCTGCACATAATGAAAATAAAGATGAAGATTTTCTTGGTTATAAACTAAAACAACTAAAAAGAGACAATAAAAGAACCGAACTTAAAGTAACTAAAGACGAGAAGTAAAATATCATCTTCAAAATTAACCGTAATGTAAGATAGATATAGACTTAGATCTTTCAAAAAAATTTTATTACATATTAAAAGATTTGATTCTATTTTAAAAAACATGATATATTAAGTAAATGATATTAATAAGGAAAATTATATAAATCATATAGTAATAAAATAAATTTTAATACAAAAAAGAAACTTTTTTCGACAATAATGGTTCAATTTAATTATAAAGTGATAAAACATAAGATTAATGATAACGTTGACCATAGAGTTACATAAGAGATTGACATATTAATATATAAACCGCCAAATAGAATACAAGTTGTTCAACCTAGTCGTCTTAATGAAGGATGCTATTAAAAATAAAACAAAAGGTATTGAAATTTTTTACAGTAAACGTATTCCGACTATGACAATAAAAGATGTAAAATTAGAAAATAAAGAAAATTTTTTATACTTAGTTATTACAATTTATCTTCATCACTGTCCACTAGGAAATCAGGAGAAAGACATTATTTTTCCTTTTTTAAAGAGACAATTCAGATTATATCATGAACCAAATCTATAACTACTAAATATACTTCTATCTGTGTTAACAGTCTCTTCCGTCACCGTGGGGTGAGGTCATGAGAACGGACATTTTAGGGTGCCCGCCTCCTCCGACCATCCGACGTCAGGCGCCCCAACGATTCTCAGCCTGTGTTGACTCGCTGAAGTGAAAGTGAAAAGTGAAAGTGCGCAACCTCTTCCTTTACCGTTGGGTGAGGTCACAAGAACGGACCTCTTAGGGTCCCTACCCCCCTCGGACCACCCGACGACAGGTACCCCAGCGTGTCTCAACCTGAGTTGACTTCACTGAATCGTCGTCGTCGTCTGTTAACAAAAACCCTTAAGTTGGTTCTTATTTATATTTAAAAATAATATAAGGAAGATTACTTTAAATACGTAGAATAGTTATAAAAAGATAGTTACTTTTTAATATGAATAAATAGTTGAACAATATAGTAAGAATTTGAGGTCTCCACTTAGTTTAAACTAGTAATTTTTCCGTGACATCAAATCACTTTTCCTAGCCACCAAGTCTACAGAACCACGATGGTAATATGATCGACACATTAGAATCCTTTCATTGGATTGAAGAGTTTTAGAAGAGAAGGTATACTCCCTTATCTCTCCTACTTTTAAAAAGGAGTGAGAAGTTCATTAAAATTTTTAACCCTTCGTGGTAAATACCCGAAAGGTCCACCATGATCACCATTTCTTAGGAGGACGGTTACGTCCTCTGAGTCTAAACTAGGGACCCAGACGTTCTAGGGGACCTCCTTCCGTACCGTTGGGTGAGATCATAAGAACGGACCCTTTAGGGTATCTGTCTCCTCGGACCGCTCGATGTCAGGTATCCCAGCGTTTCTCAGTCTGTGCTGATTCGCTGACTCGTGTCCGTGGTGAAAACTGTCACAAAGAGACCCTTTTATGTGACTCAAGGTCGAAACGTATGATCTTTATCTAGAGGGAAGTCACGGTCGTATCGTCCACGTCAAGGAAGTATAACGAAGTGGAAACGTGATGGTTCATAATTCTCATCCCTGAGGTTCTTTCAAAACTCCTATACCTAGACCCTCAAGCAGATCCTTGTTCTCACTAAACTTCCTCTTTCTTGGAACACATTACCTCCTTTCCCTTCCTCAAATCCTATCTATGATCCCATCCAACCCTTTTCTCGATGACCTCGACGTAAACAAAGGGAAAGAATAAGTATAAGGGAATAAAGAAGGGGAGTTGAGGTAGAAAAAAGGAAAGGAAACTGGTGCTATTGTACGGAAGACAGGAGAGGAAGAAAAGGACGAGTCGTCACTTTGACACGATACCTAACTCGGACGTCTCTTTGGACTAAATCCTTCTTTTGAATAACTCAACCCCTAACGACGCCTCCGTCTTATTCTCAAATCGAAAAGGTACCCCTTTCCCCTTCTTATCCTAACCTCTAAAGGGTCACCCTCCTTCTTTTCTCATCAAAAACGTATAAGTTCCGACTTTAACCGGTTTCCTTACTGAGAAAGAAGAATTCACTACCTGAAACCATAAGACATAACAAATTACATGGACACCCAAATAAAAACTTCCGTTTTTAAACGTCTTTATATACCGTAAACATTTACGTGTATCGTAAGGAAAACCTCCATAACACATTAGTAAATTCCCTTAAAAACTTCTGACCAAAGATACTATAAATCTTACTTATGACAAAGAAAGTCAATATAAACAGAACTCAAACCATTTCCTTTATCTATTGGGTATACACAATATCAAAATGAATCGATTTTAAAACGTAAAGGACATTACCTTAGTACATACAGTCGTAATGTTACCTTTCGAGTTTACTTTGCAGAGACGACGGATGAGAATCTCGATAATGAACGAAACTTTGTCAGACAACGATAAACACATTTTTCTACAGGGAGTTTGAAGGTCTAACCTAACCCTTGTCTATCGTGTATGACAACTAGGACTCATACACGTTTTCAAGGTGTTAAGACTAAAGTTCTTTAATATCCGAAAACAATATTACCTCACACCCTCCGAATCGGAAAAGAAATAACCCTCACCCATTCCATCAAATATTTCAATGGATGTAAAGAGACACACACGATGTCTAAAACGTCTAAACCACAGGAACTTCTTGGTGTACTCAAACATAGAGTAAACACAGTAATGGAAAGTGAATTGTACGAAGGTACCCACTGTGTAAAGGAATCCCCATAATTATATTTACACGCTAACAACAATCGTGTCAGAAAATAGTCAGAATACACAAAAGTGCACAAAAAAAGACAGGGATTAAACAGATGAAAGTAGTTTATAATATCAGTAAGACAGGTATTAAAGAAGACTTGTGTATAGAAAATTCTTTAGAAAGGAAATCTCGAGATGGGTCACCGTAGGGAGGAATAAACGGTCTAGATGTCATGATGTAAAAAGTTTAAAGTTCATACTCCCTGAAGTAAAAAGAGGGAAAGAAAGATGTAAGTAAGAAGTCATGGTGACGGTTCAATTTAGAGATAGAAAAATAAACAGAGTTGGTGGAAAAGAGGTAGTAAGTGAAGGAAAAAAGACCTGAGAGGTAGACTTCTTGCCGAGTATATACCGTTATTTTTTCCATGTCTGGTCTGTCTCATTGTAGCAAAACTTTATACTGAAGGATTCAATAAGAGTACAGGCACATTCAATCACATAAGTAACTCATACAAATACGTCTCAGGAGACGGAACACGTTTAAATCAAATTCAAAATAGACTCAATCTTAAACTACAAAAATCTTCAGTATAAGGTTCTATAGACAGAAAGACACGTACCTTTATAAAAAGGGAGAAAAAGTAAGGAGAACAAAATTTTAAAGTAAGAAAACGAATAAACATTACAAAACATGAGAAGGGACGTACTGATCCCCACAAACTAACAGACAGAATAAGGGGTTTCATTAAAATGACACCTGTAAATGAAATTATAATACGTACTACACAAACATCTGACTAAATTTTAGGACTAAACATTTCACAAAAATATAAGGTCACTTAAAAATTAAACTTTATTCATATCAAATGTATAGTAAGTCAAAATATCTATACTATTAATTTCGACTTTTATACTCACATAGAGGAATGTCGGTAGGAGGGGACACGGGTATGAGGAGAGGAGGTCAGATCGATAAATTTTTTAAGGTAGTTAAATTTTTATTTCATAGATATAATTTAAATAAACTTCTCTTAGTTTAAATAGGAATACAGGAACCCGTTCTATGAATCATTTTAATCAAAGAAATAGATATTTTACTCCTTTAACTCAAAAAGTCATAGAGATTACAGAGAAGTTTAAGATTATAAGATACTAAAACTTTGAAATTCATTAAAAAACCGTAAATTTTTTATGGACACATTATGGTACCATGGGTGTGTTAAAGCCTAAACATTTTTGACATCGAAGTAACGAGTATGATAATGGGACTCTCGTAGTCTTTGTACCAACACGTCGGACAAAAGAGATTTTATACAGGAAACAAAAGTAGAAACTTTAACCTAAAGAAAAAGACAAATGAATGTCATTCCAGGTCAGTAGTAGAATCAAAAATTAATATACATGAACACCTGACGAACTTAAAATTTACTCTACGACATCGAGTTTTCTGACCACCACCAAGTCTGGAGGTATATGGATTCCGGGGAAAACCAGATCACAGAATCGGAAAGGAATTGGAAGAGGAGTTGATACCACGAAGGTATACACGCGACAGTAGTACAACTTCGTGTTAAGATTCCTTGGTGTGAGAACCCAGGTCTCACTAAGATCAACGATATATACTCTATTGTCCTGCCTCTAACAACAAGAAAGACCTCCGGTTCCCTTCCTTCTATTGTTGGAAACTCAGAAAAAAAGTCCGTATATAAGTCAATAAAACTATACAAGAGAAGACATAACCACCATCCGTCATGTCGATTGGGAAACCTCCACTTCGTAATCACTAAAAAATCGGTACAAAAAACCCCTCAGAAAAGAGTAACAGTGAGAGGAATACAGTATGAGTGGATCCCCACATTTTCGAACATATATAAACGTACTGGAATTTCCTGAAGATCAGGTACTTCAACTCTACATGTAACAACTTTACACCCATACCAGGAATCAAGACCCAGTGGACGGGTCATCAATGAAGTATAGTGTTAAAGTCTGGTTTAAACTTGTTCCTTCGAAGAAAACAGTATCATACTACCGCATAAAGCTCGGACGTACAGTTTCCGAAAATACAATTGGTTCGTCTTCCGATATCTGATACTGGTCAAGATCAGACAATCAGACGTACGACATCCGAGAGTACTTTCAATCTGTCTGACATCCTTACAATGGTAAAAAAACGGGAGACCAAACACCATGTCCAACCTGAGATCAAAGAAAAGGTAACGAGAAAATGAGTAATCAGTCATCACACTCTCAGTTTCAACACCTAATGAAAAGTGAAAATAGACATAGTCTAGGGTTATAATCTGTCGCCACTCGATTTGTAACTTCCTCTTCGAAAAACCGTACTGAAGTAGATCAGAGGTACACTCGACCACCATCCCCAAACCACAACCAAGTCTACTGGCACTTTGTCCACATTCATACCTACGGGATTTGAACTCAGAAAGAAAGATAAATAAGGTAACTTTCATCCAAGTCGACGTCGGGCCTTTCTTTAGTATTCTTTGTTTTAAGCTCGTTAACCGTTCTACCGTTCCCAGAAGAGACAAGAGTCCATTACTATGTAAAAAGGTTACTAAACAGAACGTCTTTAGTGAAAATAACACGAAATGATGTGTGTCACAGGACAAACTATAGATTTTTGTTATATCATCGTAAGAAAGACATTTCTTCAACATATAAATACACAACTTTTACCACTATGTTCAGAGAGACTTTAATCGTAAAAACTGAGGAACTAACAATAACGAGTGGAAACGATAGAGAATAGGAAGATACTACTTTCATCATCTAGACATGGGACTTCCAATCTCGTCTCATTCTCCTTCCCCGTGAAGAATCTCACAAGGACTACTTGAACGAGTAGATATTTCCTTGAGGTAATACGACCTCGGGGTTTAACAGAAGGACCCCAATTAAGTCCTTCTGGTCCAAATTCTGACGTACGCTTACTCAGTCAAGAATTTTTCAACAAACGTTTTGGCGAATATAGTCTGTAAGATAGAAATTTCGTATACTTTATGGTATAAAAGAGTTAAAATACTATGGATAACGACTACTTAGAGTATATATAAATTATTTGAAAAGTCCTTTTTGTTATATACAGAGTCAACATGTCGTATGGGAGTATAGACTTTGTAAATCTTACCCCTTTTTACATATAGAACCTTAACTCCTTTTATACCATCATCGTCGTTTACAGTATTCAATATACGTACCTGAAGTAGACCCGGGGTAAGGAAGAAAAATTGATCCTTGAACAACCTTCAGAGACTAGAAACAATAGAGAGAGACGATATCCCTCCTCTCACTTTCACACGACTGTGAGTTCCCGGACTGAGGGTGTCCCTACAACGGATCACCTCACAACCGACCTCCTGCCGTCTGGGACGTTTCACCATTACTACAATACGTTGAACGACACGGAGTCTACCTGACCCCGTGTGGAGTGAGAAAACGATTGTTATGTGTATTACGTACGTCCCTTAAGAAAGACGAAAAATCAAGAACAGAGTCGTCGACTGCGTTCGTCTTATGACATACTATCCATCATAGCCTAATTCTTGGACTGGTCCCGTCTTTTAACTATCTTAGTCATAAGAAAAGTTAACTTTTATTACTAGTTAGAGAGTCGAAAAGTACTTTACTATACCCCCATTGAGTATAGTATTACGGATTTTATAAATAAGCAAACAGATTACGTGGGAAAAGAAAAATTTCGGAGTCAAAGTCTTACACTTAGTCCTATAAGTATAATGAATTTTACCTTTACATTAAGGTTCAAAGAATAAAAAATAGAAAAATTAAATACATTAACATAATCTGATACGAATATAAAAGTCTACAATTAAAATCTTAATTGTTAGACGAACTCGGGATCTAGTAATGAATACGTGAAGTGAACGGTTTTGTAAACACGTTCCAAAACATGGGACCATTTACTACGGTTTCAAACAAAAGACACCACAAACAGTTTACAAGATACATATTAACTGACAGACATTGTACGACAAAGGAAGGAGACGTCTACATCGACGAAAGGATTTAGACAGACAGAGAGAAATCCAATCGACATACAGACATTTTCATACAATTTAATTTAGTCAGATAGTCCGTGAAATAGACAGACCTACATCTTCGTTGAAACATCGTGGAACAAAATTCCAAACGACGTAAACAACGACACGAAACACGTAAGACTTGCACTTACATTGTAATCTATAATTCAGTAACAATATATTCCCCAACTTAAATTTAGAACATTCAGTTTTAACTTTCCCACAATAATTCACACGGAAATAAAACGTACTTTTATTTTTCTTAATATGTATTTCGTAAGGACATTAGACCGAGTAACTTATAAAATATGATTCTTTTTGTTCAAAAAAACCGCATTTATAAACACATTTATGACTCAACTGAAAGATTTTCGGGTAATGTCTAATTTATCTTCTTTCACTATACTTACAATATCAGATATGTGTCATTGAGGTTCAGATCTAAAGAAAGGAAAAACCAACCTTTCGTCTTTTACACTATACATTTCGGAATGAAATACAAAATAACATTGGTGTTGGGAGGTTCCCAGTAACAACATAATTCTATCCTTCGTTGTCTAGACTACAAAAGGAATCAGTACTAACTGTCATAGTAAAACCACAACATCAATCAGTCAAAAAATTCCGTTTTTTTGTCATTTCAAAATTAAAATTAAAAAGTTATTTAAATTTAATCTAACTGAAGAGCATTAAAGTAAAGTGAATCAGAGTATTATTTACGAATTTATTTATTTTTCTTAAAAAAAGACATCTGTTTATTAAAAATGAACATATGTACAAGATAAATATACAATAACACAACAGACGATGGTGGTGACCACATACACTCTATATGTTCATACAAAACTTTAATATTGAAGTTTAAAAGTAAAACTTGTTCCAAAGAAAAAAATAAATTTTTTTATAAGAAACTAATAGAAATATAAAGAACGGAAAGTAAAAAGAATAATACAACATTCGTAATCCTTTTAATCGACTTTTCTTAAAGTAATTTTGTTTAATTCTAGAATTTGTAAGTCATTTAGATCATTATCTTTTCCTACTTAAAGTCATCGAACTTCTAACAACATGTGAAGAAGGACAAACAAGTCTTTTCCCTTTTTTTTGGGTCTTCCCAGAGTATGAATTTATTTAGATTTGATGTTAGTAAAGAGTCAATAGGAACCCATATTATAATGAAAATGCAACATAGGCGTTGTTTGGAAAGTCTAAAGCATTGATCGTGGACGATTAATGTACGAAACAACTATCGAGTCGTGAAGACAAATAAGCATTAAACGTACGTCGGACTTCGAGTCAGAAGGTTGAAACTTTAGTGGGGGTTGACGTCCCTTCCTAACTTTCTACCGAAATGACTCTCTGACAGATAAGGACCGTATCTCACTCAATGACCTATCACGACTCGAATTCCCCAGGTTCAACCCTCTGATCTATCGAGGTGTCGAGACGGTCGTTACCTAGAACTATCACACCAAATTCATAAACTAACTTCACTAAAGAGACCGTACTCATCTGGGTAAAACTTTGTTGTTTTGAGTATGTCTTCATCATAGCGGACACACTAAAAATTTTTAAACACATCGTAAATTTTAAAAATTATCTGTACTACTGGGGAATACACTTATTACCTCTCGATTCATAACGTTCTTCTTTCAAAATTTTAAGACTCTGGAGAAAGGACAACAGTCTTTTAACTTTAACAGAATAGTTATTGTAATGTCAAGTAAATATCATAAAAAATTCACAAAATGTTTGACGGATAGCCTCATCCTAAACAGTTAGTATAAAATACAAGTAAAAGAAGACCCTCAAACTAACCCTCGATCGGTAATATTACGACGGAAGTGATCCTTGATATATTCTCTTATACACCGGTAGACACAATATCATTCCAGTAAAGGAGAACTAGTGAATAAGACACATCATGACTCCTTGTGTCAAACTTTATCGTAACATGAGTTTGAATGATTCCGGTACAGTTCTACGGGACATTTTAACTTTTTTTAACTCCATTTAATCACGGAAAGTCTATCTTTAAACGTTAATAGTCTAGAGAAAGAAAGGTGGAATTACACATTCGAAGTTTACTAGAAACTTAAGATTCGTAAGTTCGAACTGTACCACACGTCAAAACTCACACTACATATAAAACACAAGACTCTTCCTAAATCTTCGTAAATCTCCGGAACTCTTTCTCGTCTATTATATTTAACTGGATCTTTTGCGAAAATGTATATTTTAATTTTCGGGTGTTTTCATATAACGGTTTAAAATATTAAACTTTTTTAAAATTGTCGGAAAAATTTGATAACTATATGGGTTTATCTAGGGTTAAGAATATCATTATAGTCAAAAATTTAAATAATGACATATATTTTGTTTAATACTTTATAAAGTACATTTCAGTAAAGACAATGGTGTTCGAGAAATTTTGTAAGTAAGACCATCCGTAGAATAAAAGGGTTAATTAAACATTTAATATTTCTTTTATCAGGTACAAAACTTCTTATCGTTAACGTCCCTACTAGGTCATCTCCACCCAGTGAATATGGTCAAAAGGCACACCTGTTTAATGTTCTCATGAAATGTTCGTATGTCCCGATCTAAAAATAATTCACCACTAAACATGTCACCCATATGTCATTCATATAGACGAAATTAAACATTATACTAAATTGTCAATTCTTTTTAATTAAGAAGGAAATGAGTCACAAGTACAAAGAAAACCCCCCAGGGGTTGAATGATAGACTAACTCTAGATGTTTGAATAGATTAAATTGGAAGAAATTAAGGAATCTAAATAGTCACAGGAAAGTATAATTATTGGCGAAACCTACTTTAAATAGTAAAAATTTAGTACATATGACGATTTTCAAGTAAAATCCTTATTAAAAAGATTAACTGGAAGAACATCTTCTTCGTTTTATCTTCCCTACCTGTAATAACAATATTTATAAGACTCAAACATATAAAACCCATTTCACTTCTTAATTCTGAACTGTTATATTAGTCTGTTATAACAGAAGACGTCAAAAACCAGGACCAGAAGTTACACTCGCGAAGTATGTCAAACTTGGGTCTTCTCGGGTTTCTTAGAAACTGATGTCTTTTATATACTGATTTATACAACTTTAAGAGATTTATCCGGCCTCTATCCGATATAGTCCTTACGTAAAAAGTAAATATACTGAATATACATACAGGTATAGTACTTTACTAATCCTAAATTAACGGATACTCTGGAGTCAAGATAGAGAACTAAGGAGAGATCAACCATCTACCCGAACTCTTCTATCTACGAGTAATCGGAAAAATAGAAGTGAATTCTTACGTCTGAGAATAATAGACTCCGTCTAAACCTAAGTACTATGTGACTTGTATATACCTAAAAAAATTCCGATATATACAATTATAGAAATCTATAAATCTTGTGGTTACAATCTTATCTTTCCTTCTAGAATCATCTACTCGCCTCAGGAAAATCTAATGGGTGCTTCCTATTCTGATGTTTTGACAAGATCAATCAAATTGAATGGTTCAAATGACGGGTGTTTAAAATAAAGTAACAGGAGACTTGTATCGTTGAAGACGTTGAATACGAAGAGAGATACTTAATCTTCACTGTCCTTTTCGTAACGATCCGAGGAAGATCAAATACAGAATCCCTTGGTTGACCACTATTCATAATAAAGTCAATCTGTACTTTCTTTTCTTAAAGGAAGACAAACGAGACGATGTTAAGATGGTAGTACCAAAGTGGGATCTCTTAAAGTATTAAAGTAGGATCTCTAAAGGAACACTAACAATACCTACACTATATTATTTGTATAACTTTTTAAGATTCCGGTAGTCTTATGACTTAAGTTCTACCTATTAAAATTATGATCGTAAACGTACCTACGACTCCACAGACACAAATATTATCCAGAGACACAAGACACGTAACTCGCTACCACAGAATCACGACACACATTTGACACGACACAGTCCTTAACCCCCTAACCTACCCCAAGAGATTATACCCATGATATATACAATTTAACATTTACTACTACATCATACCCCATGACAATATAAAAAATTCACTAGTAACGGAAAAGACGACATGTTATACTGGGAAGAGTAGAGAGAGTAAGTAAAACGTACGGAGACGAGTGAAGACATGTCGGTGTCAACTCCGATAACTCCGACTTTTTCCATGCTAGTCTCAGGAACGCGACCCGTCTCTAGACACCACACACCCACCCGTAGTCTCTTACAGGATACCCACACAGAAGATCGAACGTGTCGGGTTCTACTTAGTCTGAGTGACTGAGTAGTTCAAATTGTCAGTATAGAAGAAGAAAAAAAAAAAACTTAGTGTTCCTGACTAAAGGTATCACTGTTAAACCAAAAAAGGGAAAAGATCATATCATTACTCTGGTCGTAAATTACAAGGTCTTAAGAAATCTCATGTCGTACAATACGATATTATAATATTGTAAATATCAACGTTTATTTCTGGACAAGGTATAAAACGTACTAAGAAACGTTGAGTCTAAAAATATAAGAACTCACTTTAGGAGAGATCTATGTCCAAACCATAAGAGTACTATTTTTTTACTATTTCAGTAAAAGTCATTAAGGGAACTCTCAGGTCCTCGACAGTGATACTAAAACACGACGTCAAACCCGACAACAAACGACCATTATCATATAAGTACACATAGTACATAATTGAACCATAATGTGCAGCGACTTTCGAAACGACGGGGTTGGTAAATAAACCAAGTGTACGTGTCTGAAAACTCAGAGTCCCTAACGTATAATTTCGTTGATCTAGTATTAGTTATCATACCTTTAGAAAAGACGCGTGTAAAATTATTATCTCCTATGTAGTGAGGTCTACTTCACTTATTCTTTGGTATGGTCAACTTCCTCTTAACGACAGAGAAAACTAAATCCAAAGGTTTTTTATCCGTTACTTATCGATCACTTAATTGTTTTCATAGAGGATTTATACCTTGAGATTTATGAAAAATAATGGATGTTTGTGTCTAGATGGAGGACCTCCGTAAAGGGTGGAAAAAGTAAAGTATAACCACCGCTACCTCACTACTATGGAACAGGAGGTTCCATCAAGATTAACGATTTAAAATCGAAATAAAGAAAAGAGGAGGGCACAAGAACCATGTCTAAACATACAATTCCTAATTGAAACAAATCGGAGGAGTGAACGGGGATGAGAACAACGACAGAATGACACTATCGGTGACAACTAAAATCTCGGACTCCATCCTCTATTAACTACTTCAACCTCAGTCCAACTCTGGGACTCTGGAAACGGACCTCTAGAGTCCCAGTCCTCTCCCGATAAAAACACAGAACAAAAAAATTCCGATACGATTGTGAACAGTAGATACTTCGATAGTACAAATATGAATCCAAATTTACAAAGTATAAAATTCCCCTTTAGACCTTACCCCTATCCGAAGTCAATGTCATGTCAAATTTACAACGATACATGTTGATTAAAGAAAGAAGAATTTTTAGTAATTAATACAAAAACTTTAGAGTCTTTACAAAAAGTTAATGACTGAATAGTTTAAACGTAAAACAATTCGTTATGCTCCTAAGAGAGGTGGTGTATCTTAGACGTCAAAACTTCTCCGTTTCCCAAACCTATCCTAGTTACTCTCTTACGGTGGGGCCTTTCTACGACATGTCGTTCTACCAAAGTTAAGAGACTTGTGGCGTGTACGGTGACTCTTGGTGCCCTGACCGTTGGTACCACGGGTCACTGGGTGCCGAAGGGTCCCTGAGAGTGTAGAGCCCGGGGTTTTCCTGTCTAGTGGGCTCCTTGACCTCCCCAGCCGGTTCGACTGACATTTACAGTGTCAGGGAGACCTCTTTGGTAACACGAAAACTCTGGGGTCGGGGGAAGGACCTACCTCCGAACTCCCGGGACCCTGTACACGATTGACTATTCTAACCCAGTAGCGACGGTTCCACCTCTCGTCACTCGTTCCCCGAACCCCGTTAAAGGTCACCTCCCGTTGATGTGGAGGTAAATACGAACACCAAGTGTGTAAATTCAAATGTTTACTCTAAAGAAAAAGGGGAGTCATCTTAATCTAAAACAAAAAGTTGGTATTGAAGTTTATGTTAGGATTCTCGATTACACCTGAAAAAAAAAAAAAAAGTACTTTACAGAAATTTCCTACTTAATCGTACCAGAATTTTATGTAAAGGCTCCAATGATTCGACATAAAACTTAATACCCGTTTTACGACTCTTTGGGTCAACCGTAAATTTGTTTTACGACTGGAGTCCAGATATCAAGAATTTACACCGATTAAGACATTATATCAGAACTATAAAAAGTTAATACTTACTTTGGATAAAGATCCGTCTGAGAGAATGAACTTGTGTTTAGGTTTTTGATTAAATCTTAGAAAGAACGGGTCTAGAAAACTCTAAATTTGGGGTGTCTAAATTCTTCTTTTAGAGATTTAAAGTCTTAATACTTCTTAATGTCTTAATGAGTAAATTCCATGAAATTTTTCTTCAAACATGTAACAGTTTCATTAAAATTAAGTTTTGTACAGACATTTTGAACTGCATAAAACACATACGTACAAAATTAAAACGTCTATAAATTATATATCTGGATACTACATGTCCATACTGTACATATCCAATGGATCTACAATACTCTTTAAAATCAAATAACACTCATGAGTTCAACGAATATGTCGGTGGTCCCACTAAATGACGACCGAAAGATAATAAAATACAAAACTACGTTTCCTTTAAAATTTTACAAGACCTTCACAAAACTAATTCGTCACGTCGTATCTTCGTTACCAAGACAAGTCAGTAAGTCTACAATCACCTTCGTATTCTCAGTTCTGACGTACAACTTGTAAAAGAAAACTATCAATGTCTTGACGAACCAATTTGATTTACCTTGGTACACGATCAAAATGTGTTAATGACTGGACATAACTGACGGTGACGCCAAACCGTAAACGGAAATGAAACCACCGAACGAAGGGAGTACGGGACCTTATGTTGAGTCTCGAGGTCCGTCGCCTTGGTAGATAACAAACAAACGGTCTTTCACGTGGGACATGCCAGAGGACAGATTCAACCTTTATAATACGTACACGTCCTGATAAGCTCATAAAATATTTGTCATCGTGTGTTATTTAAGGTACGTACCCGGCGACGAGGATAGAGACACAACCCAAAATAAACCTTCTACATCAGACTAAACTGGAAGAGGACGTTTAGTCTTTTAGGTCGATTATCTTAACCCTATATAGGAATTCTCTTTTGATAGAGGACCTATCAATTACGATTAAACTACTTAATTTAAGAACAGAAGTATTTAAAACGAGAAAAAAAATTTTTTTTCAAACTAATGTGAACAAAATATACTCATGATCATTGACTCGTGATTCTCTGAGACCTACGGATAATATCCGGATTTAGATAATAAATTTTAGTCACAAAGTCAATTGAGAATTAACTTTCTTTTACAACAACAGATATTAAAACAATGTCATCGTAAACCTTATATAATCCAAAAAATTATTATTCTTTTTTTGCTATGACGGTAATATGAGGAAAGAAGAAACAGTATTAGTTTGATTCATATCTTGAAACGATTAACTCCCTTTAAACGTAAAACAAGTTGTAAAGTATTATATTGACATATCCTTCAAATTAATGTCAAAAGTGGGTAATACTTTGTAATTTAACTTTATAAATAAATAAATAAATAAAAATTAACTTTATAAATATGAACGGATTAAAAACCATCGTTTCTCTCGAGTTTAACAATTAGTAATGTCGAAGAACGACATTATCGTAAAGATTTGATTCTCGAATTGACTATATAGTTCATCATCATTGAAGAAATCAGGAATCCAGGTAGTGATCCCAATACATAATAAATACCTTCGTATCCATTTGTACTCCGTAGTAATCACTTCGTCTTCTTAATCCCAATTACCATTTTTAATTTTTCTTTTATTCTCCTTCCTTACCTTAAGTCTTTTTCACCATATGTACTTCTCACCATCTTATGATAGTGGGTCACAGAGTCTAGAAAAGGATAAACAACTTATCCTTCGAGAAAGATCAGACGGAGAATTGATCAAAGTGTTACTTGATATCTTCATAAAAATTTCAAAAAAAATTTTGTATTGACTACTACTTACGTTCAACACTTTTCAAGTCTAGAAGGATTTAACATGTAAATTTACAGATGGTCTTATCATCATTACAACCATTTTAATGATAAGTTATAGTTTAAAAAGGATGTATAGTAGAGGAAAATGTAAGTTTCTACTGTAAGACTCAGTCTTTTCTACTAGACTGAAGAAACTGGAAAACGTCAAATCGGTAGTTGTTTGGAGTTTTGGGAATTTACGAAATGGTCACTTTAAACTTTAACCGGACTTTGAAAACGAATTTTACTTAATAGGAATAAAATAAGTCCTAAAAACGGATAACGTTGACTAAAAGGAAAAGGTGTCGATAAGATGTATTACAATACATTACAAAAAAAAAAAAAAAAAAAAACGTAGGAATTGTGAAAAGAAGGTGGAAGGGACGAACATCAAACACGAAGACGTCAAACTCCAAAGGAACCTTAGATGAGAGACGTAGACAAGTATACATCTAAATAAACGGTGCCAGGTCCTGGAGTGACGTTCACCAAGAGAAGGGATCAAACTACTACAAGTGTCTTCGTCCATTCACTGTATCGACCCCGGTCTACACTCGTTTCAGTCCAGAATCTCAGTATGTCTTGGTACGTGATCGTTGAACACTATCCAAGACCACGAATTATCGAGATTGACTGTTCCTCGATCCTTACACCTTAATTTTCAAGAGACTTAGTCGTAGGTAATGTCCTTCCTTACTCTATAAACTCAACTAACAAAAGAAAAAAAAAAAGACAAGGATCTTTATCACACAAAATCAGTAATTATATAACGAGAACGAATGTAATTATAGGGTCTTTTAAAATAAGGAAAAAAAAAAAGGGGTGTAGCTCAGCCAGGTTGGGTGTAGGGGACGTCACCGTCGAGTCTCAGAATTGGTGACCTGGTACTCCTTTCAGTGATAAGGAGAAAATTTTAGTTGTCCACCTTATGTGACTACTGTAGAGGAGTCTTTCACGGAACGAGAGAAAAGTCCCTTTAACTTAAAATGTTTAATTAAGACCTACAAAGAGGATGTTGACTAAAGGGAAACAAATGGTAACTTACTGATAAAGGTAAGAAGAAAAGACCTATAACATAACCATGAATTCGACAGTTCAATTCAATCTCGTCACAATACGATTTTTCCTGAGACCCGAACCCCCTTGGGTAGGATCCAGATCTAACTGTAGAATCTTGACATCCTCAAGGACAAAGAGACACGATTACACATAGTTTATGACTGAAGACTTGATTGGGGGCCCCGAATAAGATCTACAACACCTGATCCTCGTCTTTACAACGGAATCACTCTCTCCAGGTCCTTCGTCATCAGAAGTCGAAAGGAGTCGGAAGAACCGGAAACCACTCGAACCCTCACAACTGTCTCAAGACTTGGAAGAACCGTCTCGTCCTTCCAGTCTTTCTCTCATCAGGTACCCGTCCCCCGGTCCGGGAACGAACGGAGCAATCCCTCTTAAGTCACAACAGACAGACCAACCGTCCCGTGTGGATTAGTGTCTCTGGGTCGTAAAGTCGTCAAACGTTTACTTTCACTATACTTCCCTGTCGACGTTTAGTCGGTGTTGGATCTAGACTCCTCTAGTTCGTAAATGAAGTGAACCTTCTTTCTCTCTTCCTTCCTTCGACTCCCGAATCGTCCCATTCAATGAAAAGGTAGTTGAGGAGACGAACGAATCAAATATCAATTCATTTCTTAAATAGTGGGTTCCCTCACAATTAGTGACTAATCCGTCGATTTACACCAGCATTATCGTTATAAGGATTACGTAAAGAGGAAAAAGAGAAAGGGTTGGGGAAAACTCCTAGGGGTCACTGATCGAAGTGAATGGGAAGAGAAGGAATAGAGGGATTTCTATGAAAAACAAACAACCACTTAATCTCTTTTAATCTATTCGGAGTGACCAGACCTCTACCACTTTTCTACTCATACTAAACCACTTTAAACTCAGAAAACCACCATTCCTCGTCCCTTCTACCCTTTGGATCCACACCCTTATCCGATCCATTATAAAATCCTTTAATATCTACTCTTTACAAAAACATCCGGTAGCTTAAGTACAGAGGAGAGGTCACGAACCACAACCACAAGAGGGAGATATGACTTTTATTTAATCTCGGGTTCAGTGACGAAAACAAAGAGAGTCCAGTCGGGGGGTGGGGGTGGGGGTTTGAACTTCCTAGGACATAGAGTAACGTCCTTTCAATTCTGGTCCCCTAAACCCATATGTTTGAGTCTGTACTCGGACAACTATATATGTCTACGTTTACGTTTCTAGACCGAGGAGTAAGGGTGGAAGAATGGAAGGACGGTCTTTTAATCAGGTAAACATAGTGCTTGGGTGAGGTCTGTGTCTCCGTTCATATTGTAGTTTCTAAAGTGGTTGTAGTATGGAGGGGTTTGACACACTAGGGAACTGAAGATCGCCCAGGTTTGTCAGAAGTAAACCTGAATTAGGAGGAGGTAACCTCCTTCCTGGAGAGAAACCTTTCCGAATCTATTCGTGAAAGACCAGAATTAACCGAAGATAACGTCTTATTTCCGGAAACCATCTTATAGTCTTTCTAAGAATGATGAAAACCTTAATTCTGAACTAAAGAGAGTTTTTATGAAAAGGAGGTATAGATATTTCTTCTAAGGTAAGAAAGTTTCAAATTCTTCCACTACAGAACGGTCTCCCCTGATTCATCTCTCTCGTATATTTATGAATAAGATCTTAACGTCACTAAGACCCTAAGTCTTCTTAGGGTCACTTCGTTTACGAACCACTAATTTTAACCTCCCTTTTCGGTCCAGTCAAAAACCTTTACCCCAGGATTCCGCACTCCCGTTAAGGCAGGTGGGAAATCATTTCTCTCTACTGAGAACTTAGGATTTTATTACATGATAGAAATCCAGATTGAAAAAGAAATAACCACCCTTATATCTTCTATACTATACGTCTACTCGAATCAATAAAGACAAAACACCTGAAACTTTGACAAGTAAATACGTTACTCCCCTTTCTTATGTTCCCATCTTACTTTCCCACTTCTCTTTCTTTCATGTTTCCTTTAGTTTAATCAAGAAGATAATCGGACCCTTGTCACCAAATGTTCTCAGTACCACATTTCACTACACACAATCGACCTACTAAACCCCTCAAAAACAAACTAACAAGACGGTGGATGTAGAGTCGACTTACTCGTAAGAGGGGTTATCTTGTCCAGGTCTTCCTAAGTCACAATCTGGTAAAAACCTCGTCTTGTGTTAAGAACTAAACTTGAAATTATCAATTGAGTAAGTATCATTTTGGTCGGTGACAGTCGTATCAGTATAGGACAGTAAAGGGACATGGATGTCCGTAAAAATAGACCCCTCGTTTTGTTGAAAAATCGAAGTTTTCGAGAATATCTACGGAAAGAAAAAAAAAAATTAACTCCATTTCAAGTGTATTGTTTTAATTAGGAAAATTTTACTCGTTAATTTACTGTAAATCATGTAAGTGTAATAACACGTTGGTAGTGGAGATAGATCAAGATTTTGTAAAAGTAGTAAAGGGGGTTTTTGTGGGTTTGGTAATTCAATAAGGAGGAAGGAGGAAAGTGGGTCGGGAACCATTGGTACCTAGATGAAAGACAGAAACCTAAATGGATAAGAACGATGAAGTATTTTAACCTTAGTATATTACACAACAAAATATAGACCGAAGAAAGTGAATCGTATTAAATAGGTGTAACATCGTACATAGTCATAGGTAAAGAAAATTACCGACTTAAATATACATACATACATACACACACATACATATACAGAGGGTCAAACAAATAAGTAAGTAGAGAACCACTGGAAATCAAACAAAGATGGAAAACTGATAACACTTATCACGACGATACCTGTAAACACATATCCGTAAACAAACACACGTACATAAGTCAATAAAACTCATATATGGATCCTCACTTTAACGACTCAGTATACCATTAAGATATAAATTGAAAAACGTCTCGACGGTACGACAAAACGTTTCGTCGACGTGGTAAAACAGGATGCTAGTCACGTCCTTCCAAGATCTAAAAGGTATAGGAGTGGTTGTGAAAACAATTAAAGAGCATAAAACTATTATCGGTAGGATCACCCTCACTTCACAACAGAGTGTCAAAACTAATCGGAAACTAATCACTACAAATCGTAGTATACGCATAACCGTTAAACATATAAAAGAAACCTCTTGATAAGTTCTGAAAACGGGTCAAAATTAACTCGGCAAACAACTCAAAATCTTCAAGAAGTGTATAAGTCCTACAATTAGAGAGTAGTCTATACACTAAATGTTTATAAGAAAGGGTAAGACACCCAACAGTAAAGTGAGACAGGAAACTACGTGTTTTCAAAATTTTAAAACTACGTCAGGTTCAATAGAAAAAATAAAATAACGAACACGAAAAACACAGTATAAGTTCTTGAACGGTTTAGGTTATAGTACTTTGAAAAGAGGACACAAGAAGATTCTAAAACATCAAAATAGAGAATATCAATTCAGAAATGTGAATTAATTTGAGTTTGGTAAGATCAAGGAGTCAAGGGTCTTAAAAGGGTAGATGTAAACAATACGAGTATGAGAGGAAACACAAATCTTGAGGAGAAAGGGACATAAACATATAAGCTTTGTAGCGGTATGAATTACCAGATAAGGTCGACGATGGACGAAATATCTTAGACGGACTCCGAATGGTCGACTTCTCTGAGAGAAGACTAGAGGGTAATCACGAAAATCAAAGTAAAAAGAACATTCTAAATATGTAACGGAAAACAATATCAAATGTAGATTGGGAAGATATTCTGTAAATTTACAAGTCATATAAAAAAAGTGTAAACAAAGACAATATCATAAAACACTTACTAAAATAGACAAATAGTCATTCATAAATAACTTACTTGCCCACAAAATTAAAAAAGGCTATGTCAGAGTACTAAAGTAAAGGAGTCAGGAACATTTTCCTTATCTTCTTCTGTCCGGTCCTTTCCTCCTAAAGTGTCTCAAGAGTGATCCATCAACCAGTCACACCCGAACCAACATGAAGTCTTGAGTAGAGAAGGCCTCTAAAAGGATTATGATGCATATTGAACGAGGTCGATACATTGAGTCGTAACATTCACGATCACGAGTAAAATATAGGTAAACTAAAGATGAAAACCCAAATAACGAATATTTACACTACTATCCAGAAAATTTTACTTACAAAAGGAAGAGGTTGATCTAATCTAACTAATAAAGAGGTTAATGTACCATCAAAACCTGTTGGTTTTGGAAAGAACGAAAAAGGAGATATGAACTAAAAATCCTTGTGTGATTATCGTATACTTATATAAGAAACATAGTCTTCAGTGTGTAACGTTTATTCAGATTTCAAGTAACTGGATCAAGGGTAACGTCCCGGAAACGGGGAAGAGTCTCCTTTTTATTGACAATAGTCAAAATATACTCGGTAGGGTCTGAAAAAGATTCGTAGATATAATATATATCTTGAAGTACATATTGTGTATATACGTATTAATATAAGTGTATCTTATTTAAGAGACAAAAAACTAGTCATTAGTCATCTATACTTTATTTAGAATGACAATGGACCCGGACTCTCTGATCTTACTGTTCATTTTCCAGTTTGTACTTTTGTGTAGTACACACAGGTTGAATGTTTGAAAGTAAGGTATAGACAAGATGTACATCAGGGGTCCATAATAACCTGTTCGGTACCGAGGTGCCAGGGCTGCTGCTTCCGTGTTCTTTAGGGGGAGTAGTCACCGAGGACACCAACTCTGGGGTGGATGTCAACACCGAGGACACGGAGACTTGGAGCGATTTGGACCGGGATCGTAACTATGTGAACCGAAGAAGACGAACCTCTTATTACAAGGACCGGATAGGGTCGACTAGGAAGTTTTTGACTTGTACTTTTCGATACTTCTTATGTTCACTCACTGATCGAGACACGTTCTCACTATATAACAGAGACCGTCTTCTACCTCTCCTTCACACCGAACCCTTTGTACCCCATAAACATTACTCCCTAAAAGAGTAGGGTTTAACTCGACCAAAATAATGATATTTTCTTTGTATTAAACGAACTTACTCTTTACTACCCTCATCCTCTCCACTTTTACATATCTTCAGTCCCATCCATAGTCGTCTTGAAGACCTCTATAAAAAGGACAACGGTAAGGAAGAGGTATGACATGAGACGTCCAACCACGATCTGCCCCCATGAGGTCACAGTCCGAAACCTATAGCTACGGAACTTCTTTACAAGGTCTTCTACCTTCTGTGTAAGGTTAAGACACGAATGACATTTCGTGAGGGATCACCGGAAAGTCTGAGGTTTCAGGAGGCCGTGACGTTTTCCACTAATCAGTCCTCGACCAACCCCTCTGAAGACCTTACTAGGACAAGGTTCTGAAGTAACGTCTTTCTTTCCAGACTCTGAATATTCTGGAAAGACGTAAAGTCTGGAAGTATTGAAATCCAAGTAAGGAGTAAAACAGACTAGATCCGGTGTCTCTTTAATCTTTTCTCAACGAATATTCCAAGTACAAATAAAAGCATACCCCTCTAATCTGTCTCTCCTCTTATATTAGGAAAGATGGAGAGAAGACAACTCATGAATTCATAATTCTGGTATATACAAGACTTCTCCAACCCCGATACGGACACTATTGCCCGTCGATGTTTGAGGACCACCCGAAAGAAAGGGGGGGGGGNAAGAAGGGGGGGGGGGGGCGGTATTCTCTACATTTTTCAATCAAGATCTATCTCCGACTTCACAGTGAGACTAGGTTCTCTTTTTAACGTAAGGGTGTGAGAGGAAGGAGGAGACGGTTTGCATCAGGGGTTTAAACCACGTCGTCGACAGCAAGGATAGGGATGGAAGGAGTAGGTCACTAGAAAGAAGGATCCACGCCTTTATAGTCAAGGGAAGGGGTCCGCAGGGGATAAGTGGATACTCCATATCCTTGTAGATAAAGACCCCGAGTAAGAGAGTCCACGTCTTTACAGATAATGACACTAGGTCTCACGGTCTCCAGTCTGACCGGTTGTGTGTCCTTCCAAACAGTTCTTGACGCAGAACATCGACACCTGGCAGAGTACCTTACCGAAGACCAGTGTCCATCTCACTACCATAACCCTTGAGACGGTATTACCAGTATACTTTCGCACAACAAAATTTTTTTTTTTTTTTTCTCCTTGACTTACCCTGTCCCCTCACCCCATCGTCAACATCACTGTCCAACCCTCTTACTTGTACCTCCCTTATAACTTCCGTCTTTTTCTAATCTAGTGAAGAATAAGGAAAAAAGGGCGTCCACTAAAACAGGACGGGAGTCCTGGAACCAGTACCGACTGACTTCAACATGTCCCAACCCTGTGGACCAAAAGATACGCTGCAAATGTCGATCTACTATGTGACCTACGACACGAACTTTCAGTCCGGTACTGGTGGGACACCCGATCACAGTCTGCCGGTTCTGGTCTGGGTCTACAGGACTTCCCGAGAAACTTCGCCAACGACTGTCTACAGAACAGTGCCGGGAACTGTGACCCGAAACCCGAAGCCCGGAACCCTTATTTACAACCCTTTCAACCCCCTTCGTGTCACGTGCACCAACCACGAAGAGTACGTCTCTGTAAGGAGTGAGCGGGACCCCTGATACTACTCGAACCGATGTACAAAGGACCTGTGGAACCGAAGGTATATTAGTACCACCCACATCTACACCGACGACCGAAAAGTGTCTCGTGGAGTCGAAGTGAGGACCTTGGACCGTGTCAAGTCTAATCACCGGTAGCCCCGGAGATAGTACTGAAGACCCTCCTCGTCTATCTCTGACCCGTCTATCGGGTAGGTCTAAACCACCACCGTAAGGTAGGTCCATTCTCGGTAACCAAACCCCCTTATTCCCCAGTCAGGAGACCCTCAAAAGGTAGGACCGGGACATGAAAATCTCGGGAGAAGTAACCTAGTCCAATTCGTATTACTTCTGGGACAAACTAGTAATACACGAAATAAAGCCAAGTATTAAAAGACAACTTCTTAGATCCCATCCACTACCACCATCTACTCGTAACCTCCACTCGATCCACTCCCCACCTGTGTCAATATCTTGACACAACAAACCCCAGATAGAAACGCAAAGGGGAAAGATAAGGGTAGAATAAAACAAGATATCCAAAGGTACGAAGGGGCCTGAACTACCTCCGAACCGACGGGTGGGAGAACGATGAAGCACTAATACTCTAGGGATGTTACTAATGACAAATGTCCAAAACTGAAGGAAAGAAACACCATGGAGGGACTAAGTGAGTGTGGAGATATCTATTCGAGTAAAGAGAGGGGGAACGAATAGAAGACGGAAGACCACTCCTAAAAGAAGGAAGTGTATGAACCGAAAGAATAGGGAAGTTTCACGATACGATTAATTAACTCGTCCATCATATCTGTAAGCCCTCACCCCACCGGTAACGGAATCAGGCCGGAATCCATTAAAACCCCCAATTACTCGTCAAGAAGATAGAAAAAGTATTAGTCGTCTCGTTAAAAAAAAAGAAACAGAAGGTATCGGTAGTCCTCAACCGTCGGAGCAACGTCTAAAACCACCTGGACCTATGTGTGTAGTGTCGGATACCTCGATTGGGAAAACGCAGGGAATTTGGACTTGTCCAGATGAGGTTGGGGTTGTTCGTCGGTCAAATGACGTCACGGATGATATAGTACAAAGAACCTTCGAGGACGGTCGACCTATTCTCCGTTAACCTTCTCTTTCATTTACCGTCCCATATTTATCGACTCGGTCTAGTACTGACCTACAGATCTTTTACCTCTCCGACACTACTTTATGGACGACTACGGTCTAACAACGGTTGAAAGTTTAGATGATATAGCATTTGGATTAAGTGAACAGACCCATCTAAGATTCGACTTACCCTCAAGGACATACTACACTGAGTAAAGATTCTCCAATCGGTGTACAACGAAGATCTCTGTTCTAAGATCTAAATCACATACCGTTTTCCGGGAGTATAAGTTGAAATATTTCAAGAATTGTCAAAGGAAACACTCTTTCAATATGGAAACTGAACTTGGTGTACCGTGGTTCCTCTTCTTACCGTGGAAGGAGAAAACTTTTTCTGAAAGAATATGTCGTCAAACCCGATTTTTTTACGTCTACAGAATTACTGAACTTCACCACCTTCTTTCTTGTTAAGTCTCTTCACCAACCCTCGTACCCCCTCCAACACTCCTAACCGTTTGATAAGATGAAGGACCGAAAAAGTTCTATATAAAGAGTAAAGGGACAAAGAAAACTCCTGAAGATTGAAGTCTTAGGGTCCCTGTCTCCTCTGATCACCCGATGGCAGATACCCCACCGTGTCAGTCTGTGTTGACTTCACTGAATCGTCTTCGTCGTTGAAATCTCGTTGAAAAACGGGAACACAACATAAAATCTATAGGGTCCCACATAGACATATATGACGTCAAACAATAGTGAACCAGATATGGTGTTATTTAAGTCAAAACCCGAAGAATTTAGTGAACAGAATAGAATAAAGGATTAGTGACCGTTCACAATGAACAGATGTATCTGGTAGAGTTCTAACCTCAAAAGAGAGAACGGTTTCCTCACCAATTGTAGTCGAGAGAAAAATCCGGACAGTGACATGGTGTGGGACAGGTAACAGTAGGTAAAGAATAGTGTGAGAGTCCTAATCCTATAAGGGATTCATAAGTAACCTGAAGGGACCACCGAGTCTGCCATTTCGCAGACAGATGTGACACCCTCTGGACCCAAGCTAGGGACCCAACCCTTCTAGGCGACCTCTTCCTTTACCGTTAGGTGAGGTCATGATAACGGACCTTTTAAGGTACCTGTCTCCTCGAACCATCCGATGTCAGGTACCCTAGCGTCTCAGCCTGTGCTGACTCGCTGAAGTGAAAGTGAAAGTGAAATAAGTAAAGATGTTGAACAATTCTGGAGTTGGAAAGGTGAACATAGGTCTTATAATATATCTTGAGAATGTTGAGTTATTATTTTCCTGTTTTTGGAGTTAAATTTTTACCCTTTTACTAGACTTATTTACAAAGAGGTTTCTATGTGTCTACTAGTCATTCCTGTACTTTTCTACGAGTTGTAGTAATCAGTAGATCTTTATGTTTAGTTTTCTTTAAACATAAACATGTTATTTTTTTTCGTGAAGAAAACGTTCCTATTGTTGTTATTTTTCTATTCACAATTACTCCTACATCTCTTTAACGTTGGGAGTATGTGATGAACATCCCTACATTTTAACACGTCGATGAAACCTTTTGTCAGACCGTCAAAGAGTTCTTCAATTTGTAACTCAATGGTAAACTAGGTCGATAAGACGTGGATCCATACATGAGTACTCTTTACTTTTGTAAACACGTGTTTACAAGTATCGTCGTAATAAGTATTATCGGTTTTCCATTTTTATTGGGTTCACAGGTACTTGAACACTTATCTATTTTACACCATACTTGTATGTTACTTTATAAACCGGTACGACCCTTCCCAACTCCCGTCCTCTTCTCCCACTGTCTCCTACTCTACCAACCTATCGTAGTAGTTGAGTTACCTGTACTCAGACTCGTTTGAGGTTCTCTATCACTTCCTGTTCCTTCGGACCACACGACGTCAGGTACCCCAACGTTTCTCAACCTGTACTAAGTCACTGACTTGTTGGTCTTACTTCATGATTAAGTACGAAGTGTACCTACTTGAAACTTTTGTGCAAGTAGGTAGAAGTACAATTCACTTTTCGGTCAGTATTTTCTGATGTATAACAGACTCACGTAAATATATTTTACAAATCTCATCCCTTTAGACACCTTTGTTTCATCTAATCACCGTCGTATTCTACTGACTACTCTCATAACTCCTACTACCTATTTTGTATACCCCAAATAAAACCCCCAACTACACAAACGATTTTAACTAACACCACTACCATGTTGAGATATAACTTTTGGTAATTTGACATGTGAACCATAGTCACTTCATTTTACTTCGACAATGGTTTTTTGTCAAAAAATTTAGTCTCACATTTTCACTCTTATAAACAATTCACGAATTGTCACGGATCGTGTATCAGACATAAATTATTTACCATCGATAATGACTTATGTATGGTGAAATTTAAAATAAGTCATTGTATTTATCTAACTTAAATGATACGTTCTACCGAACTTGTCTCCCTTTATACCCAACCTTACGGTAAAAATACCAAGTTTACTACATGTACACTCGATTTCAGCAAATATCTTCCATACCGTTTCCATTAATACTATAAAACATCGATCTTGTACATTCATTTTATATATCCCGAAGTAATGACTAACAATACACACTTCACACTATGTCAACTCAGATTAGTCCTCTGTCTTTGGTATATCGTTACCCACTGTGTTTTTAAAGGTTGAATTGTTACCACTACTGTTATGTACTTTCACGGAAGTCAAGTCAAGTCAGTGAGTCAGCACAGGCTGAGAAACGCTGGGGTACTTAGCGTTGTACGGTCCGGAGGGACAGGTAGTGGTTGAGGGCCTCAAGTGAGTCTAAGTACAGGTAGCTCAGTCACTACGGTAGGTCGGTAGAGTAGGAGACAGCAGGGGAAGAGGAGAACGGGGGTTAGGGAGGGTCGTAGTCTCAGAAAAGGTTACTCAGTTGAGAAGCGTACTCCATCGGTTTCATGACCTCAAAGTCGAAGTCGTAGTAAGGGAGGTTTTTTTAGGGTCCCGACTAGAAGTCTTACCTAACCAACCTAGAGGAACGTCAGGTTCCCTAAGAGTTCTCAGAAGAGGTTGTGGTGTCAAGTTTTCGTAGTTAAGAAGTCACGAGTCGAAAGAAGTGTCAGGTTGAGAGTGTAGGTATGTACTGGTGACCTCTTTGGTATCGGAACTGATCTGCCTGGAAACAACCGTTTCATTACAGAGACGAAAACTTATACGATAGATCCAACCAGTTGAAAAGAAGGTTCCTCATTCACAGAAAATTAAAGTACCGACGTCAGTGGTAGACGTCACTAAAACCTCGGGTTTTTTGTTTCAGACTGTGACAAAGGGGTAGATAAAGGGTACTTCACTACCCTGGTCTACGGTACTAGAAACAAAAGACTTACAACTCGAAATTCGGTTGAAAAAGTGAGAGGAGAAAGTGGAAGTAGTTCTCCGAGAAGTCAAGGAGAAGAGAAAGACGGTATTCCCAACACAGTAGACGTATAGACTCCAACTATAAAGAGGGCCGTTAGAAACTACGGTCGAACACGAAGGAGGTCGGGTCGCAAAGAGTACTACATGAGACGTATATTCAATTTATTCGTCCCACTGTTATATGTCGGAACTACATGAGGAAAAGGATAAACCTTGGTCAGAACAAGATACAGGTCAAGATTGACAACGAAGGACTGGACGTATATCCAAAGAGTTCTCCGTCCAGTCCACCAGACCATAAGGGTAGAGAAAGTTTATCGACACTTTTCTTCTCTTCGTATTTCGTTTCCTCTTTTCCTTTCTATATTCGTAGACTTACGTCTCAAGGTTTCTTATCGTTCTTCTCTATTCCTTCGGAAGAAGTCGCTAGTTACGTTTCTTTATCTCCTTTTGTTGTCTTACCCTTTCTGATCTCTAGTGAAGTTCTTTTAACCTCTGTGTTTCCCTTATAAAATACGTTTCTACCCGAGCTATTTCCTGTCTTTACAATACTTGGATTGTCTTCGTCTTCTATAATTCTTCTCCACCGTTCTTATGTGTCTTCTTGATATGTTTTTTCTAGAAGTACTGGGTCTATTAGTGCTACTACACTAGTGAGTGGATCTCGGTCTGTAGGACCTTACACTTCAGTTCACCCGGAATCTTTCGTAGTGATACTTGTTTCGATCACCTCCACTACCTTAAGGTTAACTCGATAAAGTTTAGGACTTTCTACTACGACACTTTCACGACGTGAGTCATACGGTCGTTTAGACCTTATGAGTCGTCACCGGTGTCCTGACCTTTTCCAGTCAAAAGTAAGGTTAGGGTTTCTTTCCGTTTACAGTCAAAAGTAAGGTTAGTGTTTCTTTCCGTTTACAGTTTCTTGAGTTTGATGGCGTGTCAACGTGAGTAGAGTGTGCGATCATTTCATTACGAGTTTTAAGAGGTTCGGTCCGAAGTCGTTATGTACTTGGCACTTGAAGGTCTACAAGTTCGACCAAAATCTTTTCCGTCTCCTTGGTCTCTAGTTTAACGGTTGTAGACGACCTAGTAGCTTTTTCGTTCTCTCGAGGTCTTTTTATAGATAAAGACAAAATAACTGATACGGTTTCGGAAACTGACACACCTAGTGTTATTTGACACCTTTTACGGAAGTGAAGTACGATTTACGACTCCTAAGATTCAAACGAAAACGGGAATTTCACACATGTCAAACGAGCCTCTTCTGACTGTTTTCGTCCTCGTTATATTACTCAATATAAAAGATTTCAGTCGTATACTTCATTTAGACATAAAAGTTTTGATGTAACTTTAAGGGAATCCTATTGTGAGAATACCTAAGGTTGTATAGAAAGAGAGTTGTTCATAACCTTTTTTTTTAGAAATCAACTAGTGACCTACTTTATTAACCGAACTCAAACCCCCAGGGACAACATCAGTTGCTTCCTAAATAACTTTTAAATAAAGATCAGTGATCTCTATAGGGACAAGAGTTCCTCGAATGTAAGACTCCCGTCGTCTCCTTCTACTGTTTATCATTTATGTCTTGAACTAGACGAAAATTCACGATGTTTCTTTTAATTTATCCCGTTAGTCACACAAATTGACCACCACCACCATCATCATCGTCACCCCGACGAGTCCCTTATGCATGGAAAGACTCCTCTACCTTATATAAACTCTATATGTTACCTCTTGTAAGATTCATCCTCGTCATTGTTCACGTTTCTAGGACTCTTACAGACCACACAAACCAGTATTCCGACCATACAAATCTGGCTTCCAGTAAAACTAGTCTCAAATGACGAACTTTTCCATCTACTTCTCCCTACTTCAGTCGTTCCATCCGTCCCCGGTCTAATATACCCCGTATTATCTGGCACCGATAAACTCAGACCTAAAATAAGACGAAAGTCACCCTTCGATCATCTCAAATTAGTTTCTTTAATATACTAGTTTAGGTAATAAATCCTTCTAGTCTGATTGAGTTCCTCAAAGAATTGCAGTTGTAATGACTGTACAGTCCGACTTATTAAGAAACAACATTCTCCCTCGGGTCACGTAACATCTTACATTGTAGAAACCGTAGAGGGGTGACTAAGATCATTTTGGGAAGACCAACACTGGTTTTGTAGAGGGTTGAAGTGGCTTACAGGGTGACCCCTGTTTTAATGACAAGACAGACATGTTTTCGACACACAAAAATTCTTATAAGTGTAAGTCAAGTCAAGTCAGCGAGTCAGCACAGGCTGAGAAACGCTGGGGTACTTAGCGTCGTGTCGTCCGGAGGGACAGGTAGTTGGTTGAGGACCTCAAGCGAGTCTGAGTACAGGTAGTTCAGTCACTACGGTAGGTCGGTAGAGTAGGAGACAACAGGGGAAGAGGAGGACGGGGGTTAGGGAGGGTCGTAGTCTCAGAAAAGGTTACTCAGTTGAGAAGAGTACTCCACCGGTTTCATGACCTCAAAGTCGAAGTCGTAATAAGGGAGGTTTCTTTAGGGTCCCGACTAGAGGAAGTCTTACCTAACCAACCTAGAGGAACGTCAGGTTCCCTGAGAGTTCTCAGAAGAGGTTGTGGTGTCAAGTTTTCGTATTTATGAAGCCGCGAGTCGGAAGAAGTGTCAGGTTGAGAGTGTAGGTATGTACTGGTGTCCTTTTTGGTATCGGAACTGATCTACCTGGAATCAGCCGTTTCATTACAGAGACGAAAACTTATACGATAGATCCAACCAGTATTGAAAAGAAGGTTTTTTATTTCAGACTGTGACAAAGGTGACAAAGGGGTAGATAAAGGGTACTTCGCCACCCTGGTCTACGGTACTAGAAGCAGAAGACTTACAACTCGACATTCGGTTGAGTATAAGTGTAAGCCTCTTCGTTTTACCGAGGACAAAGTGTACTTGAGACCTCGTTAACTACTGGAAGTCTCCACAAAACAAAAACGATTCAAATACACCAATTTATGTCCATTCCATTTACATACGATACTGATGACAATTTACACGGTATCGTTTATCGATGTTTTCCAAATCAACCCACGTGTTTCCCTCAGATGGGTTCTCTTCCATTCCCTTTCCTTTTCCAGTCCTTTTCGACGAACTCCGTCCTTCCTCTACCCACTAGAAACTTAACTTAGAATTATCTAAGTATTAACAACCTTCCGTACGTCACGAAAGATCCCTCTCCGTCATACTTCTTTCCTGGAGACTAGGATCTTCCGGAACAGTCCTTTCTTCCTACTTAACTTTCCTACTTCACCTTTTAGGTTGTCATGACGGACTCATCCGATCACCTATAAACCCGGATATCGAGTCCTTTCACCCGACCTTTATCCGAACCTTTTATTGGAGAGGTCCACTATCCCGTCTCCCTTCCCGTCCCTACTCTAGTCGTTCCATAATTATCATTATATCTCGTTTCTCTTCATTCCTGTGGGAACAATACCTTACGACTCTAAGGTCTCCAGAGGTCCGTCGGACCCGTTTTTCCGGGTTACAAACGGCCTCTCTGACCACCCTCGACCCTTTAATTACGACCCAAGGGTCTCTCAACACGTCATAGCAAATTTAAAACCGTCACTGGAAAATGTAAAGTAGGGACAAAATCCCGGTACGTATAAAACGGGAAGGGTGAATTTTTAAAGTAGATGGGATAGGGTGAGGGTACTCCTTCGGAACCTATCAAGAGCTTCAAATCACACGTATCTGGGTGGAACTCCTGAACACTTTTGTTTGACGGTCCGAAGTGGAGATTTGAGAGCTCCACTTGTGCAAAGGTCCTTTACACCGTCGACGGTCAGACCCCCGGTGTCAAACTCTTGGTGACATTTTCCATCGATCGACAGAAAAACAACGAAACCTTATATTTGAAAGACCGATACCAAAAAGGACACCAGTACATACCTACACTCTCAACCTGAAACTTCTTCCGACTCACGGCTTCTTAACTACGAAAACTTGACACCACAACCTCTTCTGAGAACTCTCAGGGAACCTGACGTTCCTCTGGGTTGGTTAGGTAAGACTTCCTCTAGTCGGGACCCTAAAGAAACCTTCCTTACTACGATTTCGACTTTGAGGTCATGAAACCGGTGGAGTACTCTTCTCAACTGAGTAACCTTTTCTGAGACTACGACCCTCCCTAACCCCCGTCCTCCTCTTCCCCTGTTGTCCCCTACTCTACCGACCTACCGTAGTGACTGACCTACCTGCACTCAGACTCACTTGAGGCCCTCAACCACTACCTGTCCCTCCGGACCGCACGACGCTAAGTACGCCAACGTTTCTCAACCTGTGCTGACTCGCTGACTGGATTAATTGATTACTCAAATTTTATGACGAGACCCGGAACTTTACCGGAGTTTACAAATTACGATCACACTCCACTCGGATCTTAGTGGATTCTTGAGGGAAGACCTCACCAAAACTAATTACTTAGAGCACAAGGGTGATAAATCCTAGGGGTTCTTATAAGTAAAGTGTTCCGTGATAATTTTCTGTGGTAAGAACAGGAATCTTCTATTGGTCTCTCCTGACGTGTAGTCCGTCTCTCCGACGGGGACCAGAGGTCAGAGCTCCGAAGACGCCGGGAGGTGACTTCCCCGAGGTCCTACAGCGTCTTGGCGGAGCCAAAGGGTTTACCGAACTCTGTCGAGTCTTCCTTGACACTATTTTGACCGACCACGCGGGCTTCCCTGGAGGAGGAGCGTCCACCTCGCCGCTGCGCCCCAGCTTCCCTTTCGGGCTCGGCCCCAGGGTTTCCAGCGGGCCTGCCCGGGGCGGCCGTGGCGGGACAGGATGGGGTTTCCGCAAGGGCCGGAGTCGACGCCGGGATTGCCCGAGGCAGCCGCCGGCCCCCGCGGGGCGGGAAGGGTCTGGGCGGGGGCCGAGGTAGAACGAGGCCTGGTCCAACCCGGCATTGCGACGAGGCGCCCCAGTCCACTCCTTGCCGCGGGGGATGGGAACGTTGGGGAGTCGGGGAGCCAATGGAGCGGCGCGGGTCGAGGCACCGGGCGGTGGGCCCTCACCCGCCCCGGGGCGGACGCCGGAGCTGGGCCGCCCCCCCTGGCCCCCTTCCGACCTCCCCGGATATCCGGGGTCCCCACCGGCCGCTCGGCCACGCGCGTAGAACCCTGGGCCTGACGGACCACCCCTGCAAACCCGCCCCAGCCGCTCCACCGGTCTGGTGCCCTTCAGGACAAGCGGCCAACACAGACGGGGAGCAGACAGGCCCCTAGGATCCCTCGTCACTCCGGAGGCCGCGTCCGTCCACCTGGTGTCCACCTCCCTGCCTCCGGTCTCCTACCGGGACGACTTCGCCAGGAGATCCTCTCGACTCATCCTTTTGGTCGCTCGTCGATTCAGGCGCATCTGAAGAACCACTGTGTCGTTTAAATCCCTTTGCCCTTTAGACATGAAACGAGTCACTCGGGATCCTGCTTACGCCTTCCTTCGGACTTTAACATGTGACCGGGTCCAAATATTAAGAAGCTTTGATGACATCCTTCTTCGTAAGGTCCAAACTAAGGATCAGGGATTGGCCGTCGTTTGGATACGCCTATACGCGGATTGGACCCACTTGAGAAGATGTCTTCTACTACCGACTACAGGTGGTATTTCACTGTCTTTACTTTCCTTCAGTACGTTGACGGAGATTTGAAGGAGTTAAAGACGGTCAACCACCCCTTTTGACTAGACTATTTCATTGGACAGGACTAATCTATTACTCATATTACTCAATGGATGGTCAGTCCCTTCCCCAAAGTTCATGATCTATTCCTCCATCTTGACGTTTGGCTTCGGAAAGTCAGGAGGGACCACCACAGACGGATGGGACAGGTACGGTCTCGGATCAGGACGGAGGTCAAGAAATAGCTTCTCGGGTACGACTGTCTAAATTTACCAGGAAGGGTTAGTTCTCCGTCTAAAACCTTTTAACATCGTAGATGACAACCGGTAGAAGTAAGTGGGAAGGACAAAACGAAGTAAACAAAGTATTTAAACCTTGTCGATGGAGGACACAGGGACCCGAAGTACGGTAGAGACTCCGAACGGATCACTCTGGGTTGGGAAAATCATCAACTGAGTGACCCACCCCTACCAAACCTCTTGGTCCTTACGAAAAGATCAGAAAAATTTTCATCAACGACTGATTCTTACAACTTTTCCTTCATTTTTAACACCAAGTGATCATGTCAGATTAATAAGAAACCCGTTTCAACTCATCAAACAACTCAGTGTGAACCCAAACAAATTCGAAACATGTTTTCGAAAATTTTAGACTTTATCTACTATGTACGTATTAAGGTTTTCCAGATATCGATGTAACTTTTCAGAGCAATACGAGATCAAGAGGAGAGGTCTCCATTGACAAAGCGTGAAACAACTCAGATGAAAGTCCCTATAAGAGATATATGTTTATTGACATACAAAATGTGTAAACCAACGTCTAATAGATATGTCAAAAAGTAGAACGAAAAAAGGGTGAATTGCACTGAATCTCTACTAAAGTATATACTTATTTTCCTCTCGACGAGTACAAAAAAAAAATAATTTGACAAAGAAAACATACCCTCATATCGGCCAATTGTTACACTATCAAAGGCCATCTGTCGTTTCCCTGAGTCGGTATGTATATTCTCTCGACGAGTAAAAATTATCACCGGATTGTAAATAACATACCGAAAGGCATTAGACAAAATCGACAGGGAATAATTACCAGAAAATCCAACAAAAATTACAAAATAAAACCGGTTTGACGTACCGAACACTTTAGAATCAACGGACTGATGCGGTATCGTCACTTTCACGACTTAGAATTGGTGACCCGACGGTGCCTTAAGGGATTAGAAAAAAACAATGTTTATCACGACATTACTTATCGACACATACATATTATTAAAACGTAAAAACATTCATAAAAATATTTCATGTAGGACCTTTACCGTAACGTAAGATGAGAAAATATAATAATAAGAAATTTTACATGGGTCTAAGTGAAAGAATTTCAACGAAACAAAAGAATATACGTCTATCATAAATAGAAGTAAGACAAGACTTTGAGAACAACCGTATTAAGGAGATCTTGGGAATTTCCACTCTGAATTACATCATCAAAATCTGACATCTTTATCCTGAAACAGTGACCTTGTCAAGGACTCTAAATCTTTAAATTTATCGAATATATCAGAAACCACGATATTGTGAACAACAGAAATTTTAATAATAATTAAAGAGGGTATTTAATAAAAGTCTGAAAAAGAAACCTTGGACTGGAGAAGATGGGAACCAGGTAGACTGACAAGAATCTACCATAACGAAAAGGAAATAAGGAAAATAGTTGACCCGAACCTCTTCTTCTTTTTTTTTTACTAAATTGTAGGAAAGGTAGGTCTAGAAACCTAGGGTTTACTGACGAAATCTTGACAGACTTAGTCATAAGAATAATAGAAAGAATTATTAAAAATTGAAGACGATCTATATGCGGGTGAGTAAAAGTTAAATCGTTCAAAAATCGAAGACATAACACGAATACAGTATTCCCTGTGTTATTATTGAATTTAAATAAAAGATTAAAAGGATATGATATGTAAGTTTTCCGTCCGATGAAGGGAGACGGGGAGAGTAGAGAAATAGTCGTGGATCTTGTCACGAAAAATGTAATACCCAAAAACATTTACAACTTGACCTAAACAAACCCTAGAAAAAATAAAATTAACCTCATATCTAAATGTCATGACACAAATAGTCACAATCAAAGTCCACATATCGTTTCACTTAGTGAATATGTATATGGGTGAGATCTAAGAAAAGGGTATATTGGGTAATGTCTCATAACTCATTTCAAGGGATACGATTTGTTATCCAGAAATAATAGATAAAATATGTATACTCACACATATATAGTAACAAACCCCAGAACTATTTTCTCTTTATGTTTAGTAAATATCGACATGACCCCTCTTCTCGGTTTTGGGTATAACTATTTGAACTGTTTAATTTACCATCTAAGTCTTTACGGATTTATAAGACTATAGTTTTATAACAAATGTCTGGTCGTCGTTATCGTAGTGGACCTTCCCATCAATCTTCATGCCTGAGAGTCCGGGGTAGAGTTTTGATGACTTGGTCGGACGGACTATCTGAGAAAGTCTTCTACACTAAACTAAATTTAACACTGTTACACATAGAAGCTTCCGGAATAAGGAATATCCTTTAATGTCTCCTGTAAAGAATAACAACAATGTCTTACAGTATGGGTCCGATAGGTGGGTGTCCGATAGGTGGAAAGGGACCTATAGGGCATTCATAACGGTGAGTACTACGATTTTATCGAGTACGGGACCCTTGTCCACAACATATCCTGATCGGTCGGGTACTGTCTAGAATGTTTATACGATCTCGTCCCCATAATTTAAGTTTGTCGGTCTTCATGACTCATCTCATGCACTCATTTCCGTCCCAACACCTCCCTGCTGTCTCTGAACGCAGTGGATACCTTTCGGTGGACAATCAGGTGAAGTCGGACTACACCGGTATGTCCCTTCAACTAAGTCACAACGACCTATAAGGTAAAGAAATTCATTTCGGTTGTTATACCTAAAACATACTTTGACGGGTAAAAAAATTTTAACCCTTTACGTATAAAAATTTACAATTTATGACATACTAAGTTATGTTGTACATACATTTGATTTAGGTAGGATACTCAGTGAGCAAAAATTGGAAACACAACCTACAAATTTTATTAATTCTTCCCGAACTGAGTCTCTTCTGTTTAACGTCACCTAATCTCCCGGGACCTAAACATCAAGACTCTGAAAATCATAAGACTCATGTACAATATTTACACGGTGGTTCAAGATGAAACAACAAATAGATATGACAAGACTCCTTATTGGAGTATCGACTCCAATTACATAAAGTCAAAATACGAGTATTCATACATCCCGAAGAAACATTAAGACCCATTTATCTTTCTCCCCGGATATACCTAATCACTGTTATACACATGGACACATATTTCACTTATATATCAAGAGGACTTAAACAGTATTCTCTTTACTTTAAACATTGATACAAGGGTCCAGGGATACATGATTTGACCTGAGACCGTTGGTAAAGACAGTCATATCCGACTACGACTTTGTCTGTTAGAGTGGTAGGGTTACGAAGTTGTGTTATTTTTGGATAAAGAACGAATGAGGTCAGAGGATCTTCAGTCACCACCCCTACTACCCCCTTCACACACCATCCCTCGATTCTCTGAAACAAGGTAAAGTAGAACACCCAAAAGTCCGAGGAAGATAGGAGACAACGGAATCATATAACTGAGATGGATGGTAGGAGATAACGAAACCTCAGAAGGTGACCTAAGAAACGAAGGTCGACCGTCTACTTCCTTTACTCTCTCCTTCTCTCTAGAATCTCCTGACCCGTCCTTCGGCACCCCTGGTCCGACCTTCACCACATGTAATGAAGACAGGTGAAGACAGGTGACAGCAAATGGTCATAAGTCAGTATGCCAGGATAAATTGGCATTCCCCCAGGACCCTTTACATCAGAGACACCGGACCCCTTTTCAAATCACTTGTACATTGTCAGAGAAACCCGAAGAAGGGTCCACCGAGTCACCATTTCTTAGGTGGATGGTTCGTCCTCTTCACGCAAGTTAGGGACCCAGTCCTTCTAGGGGACCTCTTACTTTACCGTTGACGGAGATCATAAGAATGGACCCTTTAGGGTACCTGCTCCTCGGACCGTCGATGTCAGGTACCCCAGAGTTTCTCAACCTGTGCTGAATCACTGATTTGTTGTCAGAGAAGTCTGAATCTGTAACACACTAGACTTAACTCCAGGTTTCACAGTGTGGGTCATACACGAGTCCAGTGCAAAAATAAGAAAGGCAATATGTGTCCAGGTCGCATAATGTCCTTTCGGTACTTAAGAGAAATTCCATCTCTCCGTCTAGAAAGGGTATAAAGGTCCACGATCCTTTTACTTCTTTGATATGACTCGAAGCGATCAACAAGTACTTCGGAACTCCAAACTTTGCTCTGTGAGGGTTCATCTCTTTGTCTGAGAAGAACGGATTGTGTCCATCTAAATGTATTTTGACTTAAGACAGTCTGTCCATAGGACTGTTTGATGATATGACTATTTGATTATACTCTATGGTCCCGAAGATTACCCGAAAAATTATACATTTTCTTAGTCGATCTGGAATTGTCAATAGAGACAAAAGAATCGACCCAAGACAAAGAGTCACTCGTGTAAGTAAACTTTTGAAAAGGCCAAAAAGTCGGATGCCCAGTCCTCAGGAGAAAGGGAGGAGGACCAGTCATAGGAATAGGATCACCAAAAGGAGGTTACCCTCCTCCACGGATGGGTGGTCGTGGTTCATCACCGATGGGTCCTCGACCTCCGATGGGACGGGGACCACCAATAGGTCGGGGACCTCCGATAGGGCCGCGGGGTGTCGGGCCGCCTCGAGGTAGGATAGGACCTCCACTCAGCACCCAACACCTTCATCACATTGTAAAGAAAAGAACAAAGAAATTAGGAAAAGCAAGGACGAACAAAACATACTTTAGTCTCAACGAGAATCGGACGAAGGATGGAATCTATCATTTCTGAATCGACCGTTCTATCTCCCTATTTCTAAGACTCCTCCGTACTTTCGACCTCTTAAGAGTCCTCGCTAGAGGTTTTAAGACAACACTTCCTTAATCTTATTTAGAATACCAGTAGTTCCTGATTACCAAACGAACTATTAAACATTAGAATTCTTGACTACCTCTGTAAACTAAAATCGTACTAACACTGGAATCCTGTCGAGACAGGTGTTCTACAATTTTTTTTTTTTTTTTTTTGAATCGTGAAAATATAACATTCAGTAATCCCGTTTACTTTCTTCATTGTAAAAAAAATTACATAAAAAATTACTCCTTCCTCAACAACTCTTCAACTTAAATCTGGTTTCCCTGACGACGACATCGTAATATCTTACAAAGAAAATAATAAACATTTCAAAAGTGAAGTTAGTACTCTGGACAGTGATATCAAATAAAAAGAGAGAACAAGAAGAAGGTCCGGTTCCCAAACCTCGGGGTGGTCCTCCTCGTCCGAAAAGACCAATAGGTGTCGGTGGATGTGTCAGAATACCCCCACCGGGTCGTGTCCAGGGCGATGGACCATCCATAGTCAACAGGTCTCTTCGTGCTACCGAACTATAAAACTTAAAAAGTCAACGGTAACTTTCTTGAATCAAACACAAACCCTAGTAGAAATCATTTACAAATATGATTTATGAAGAATCCATGATAGACCAAAGTACTTTTACATAATTAGACTATTTTTTCCAAATTAGTATTCTACCTTTATTCCTGGACAAAAAAAGTTAACTTTTTTTCATAGAGAGGACTTCGGTTTTTTTGTTTTGGAAATCCTTAAAGAGACAGTAAGTACACTGTGCTTCCCTTACTCGGGTCTTGGTACACGACGGTAGGAAAGGTTTGTCTTAGTCTTAATTAGACCAAGTTGATAAAACAAGAAGAAAAATTTCATAATAAAAATTTCTTTAACACAATTTAACAAAATTTCTTTAATATTGTACCTTATAAAAATTTCCAGGAACACTGGTTTCAACACAAAACTAAGTCATATAGTACTATGGATTTTTAATAAGATCACTTATTGTATTCACACTTACAGGAGTATACAAAGGTATAAGCATTATTTAGTCACGACAAAACTTTTTAATCTATCAATTATGGACAAACGACATAAAAAAAGAATTATATATCCACCAAAAGGACCCCCTCGCTACGGAAGAGTCATAGGACCTCCTGTTGGAGGAATGGGATCAGTCCATAAAAAGCAAAGACAGAAAATTTAATTCAGACGATTTCTTCCCGTGATGAGGAAAAAACCAGAATCTCTAAAGGAACTTCGTCCCTTCTGCCAGATATTCTCTGTGAATTCTGAAATTAGAAACGAAGACTATCTGAGGTACGAGAAACCAGGTGGTCACAGGACTACTGAAACTATTCTGTTTGTATCCAGGGAAGAGAGTCCACTACTGTGGGTATGAGAAAAGAAGTATCTCTAAGTTAGTAATCTAACCCAAGAGTCGTAACCAAGGTCAAGAGAAAGGAACAGGGAACGACCGTCATATTGACACTTGAGTCCACCGACCCACTAACTATAAAGATCGACACAAAATACTTCATAACAAAATAAAAGGTAAAAACGGAAATATTGAAAGGTGAGAAGAAAGTCTAGTTATGTCTTAGGAAAGGAAGGATAGGACAAAAGAGAGGACAAAGAACCCTAATATCGTCACTTCACTCATTCCAAAAGATTACAAGTGATTAGTGAGTCAGGGGATTTGCACGGAAGTAAACAAAGATTAAAGAACACATAAACAGAAAGTGGTGAAGGAGCGCCCGAGTACTATCGATAAAGTAGAAATACAGGGAAATCACGAACCGTTCGGGAAATTCGCACCATCACTAATTACAGACAATTTAACTAAAAAGTCATCAGAGTCTTCCGGAGGGTATATAGTTTAGGAACGGGGTAAAGTCATATCGAGGAATGAAATTACACTTCAAAATAAGAAATTGACTGAACAATTAAGAAAATATGGGATACGGTCAATGATCCTTGTATTCGTCAAAATGCAAATGAAATAGAACTAAAAGAGTAAAGTATGACAGATAAGTATTTTCAGATCGCAAAAATTCGAAAAAGAAGTCGACCCAACCCTTTCCCTAATGTCATAACCTTCTCTTTGTTAAATTGGTAAAAGACCGAATGAAAGGACTAAACTCCATAAACTCGAGGTCTCTCTAATTCCTTGAACAGGGTCCGGTGTGTCGATCACTTACTGTTTCGACTCTGATCTAAGATCGAGAAGACGAAAGGTCTTGTCGCCAGAGAAACAATTTTATACGATGAAATGACTATCTCATTTACTATAAGGAACTTTCGGGTATCATGTAACGAAAGTGAAGAAAAAATTTTTTTAATAACGTTCAACTAACAGTTAGTATCATATTTCGACATCGATAAGATTAGTAAACAATACTCTTAAAAATAAAATCAAATCAAATTCGTACACATATGAAAATTTCTGTAGTAAAATACTCACTTATATTTTCTAAAAATTTGTATTTTTGTGAATTTCATTTTATGTGTATATGGACGTCGAATAGAACACATTGTTAATGGTAGAATTTGATTTTGGTCCCTCAATTGTCTCGCCATCTAAAACCTTCTCGAAAATCTACCTCTACCTTATCTGATGGAGTACTCGAGGGACAGTGACTTTTAGGAGACCACCTCCAACCAACGACACACACACAGAACGAACTCATCAAGTCCGTTCACTGGAGAGAACTAACTAGGTTAAGATTAAGACACCGTCCAAAAGTCGTTCTTCCAACCTTAGTTTACCCACAGTTTCCCACCTTAGAACCACCGTCTATCTTACCCGAAACGACACGACCCTTTAGGAGACATCAATCACTAAACTGGAGTTCTTGTACCTGGGACTAAAGAAAACTCAAGTTTTATTACGGACCTCCTACTATCATAAGAACTACTTCTCAGTGAAGTTTGAATCTGAAACTTGTTTCTTATTTTGTTTCGGTAAAAAGGGAGGTCTACTTTTTACCTTATCCAAAAACAACAAAAATCTTTGTTCTACTATTTTACTCTCAGTAGTTTGTCATGGACTACCCTCAATCAAAGAGAATGATGGATCAAGTCACATAAAATTTGTCTTGGAAGACGGGACGAATCCTAAAATCAGTGTTACCAATGTAGTTTCCTTTGAAAGTATCAAAGTATTCGGAGTACATTTCCGTTATACAACTTTTTCAAAAAGATGAACTTATATACGATGTTCATCTTATAAAAATCAAAAGGAATTTTGGTGTTATGTTTATAAAGAACAATCAAGAAACGAATGCAACGACCGAATCTTTGATCACTGTCTACTAACAATCCGAATAACCACCTTTTTTACATATCTACTCACCCTCCTTAATGTCTGACATTTTCACAAACGACTTTCTACCAGACCAGACGAAGAGGGGTTTGTGAAACAGGGGTGTCAATGATCGTACAACGACATAATTTACCCATATTGAACTTTATGTCGAAGTCAACGGATTTATCGTCGACTTATTAAAATATAAAACTTTACTACGACTAAAGTAGAAATTTACTATGAAATCTTTATGAACCAATTTATTTTGTATAATAATTTTAATTAAAAATTTTTTACACCACCCTATAGTAGAACAGAGTAGAGAGAATTCGGGACTAAACTCAGAAAATTCTTTTGATTATTTGACAAAGTATTGAAACATAAATCTTAAAAATTTGAATTAAAACATTATTGAAGTCTGTAATTTTTCAACATTTTTAATATATATCAAATCAATGATTCACACAGACTGACAAACGTTGGGGTACTTAATATACATCGGACGGTCCGAGGAGACAGGTACCCTAATAGGTCCGTTCTTATGACCTCACCCAACGGTAAAGGAGGAGGCCCCCTAGAAGGACTGCGTCCCTAGTTTGGGTCCAGAGGACGTAACGTCCACCTAAGAAATGACTGACTCGGTTAAGGATATATGTATGGGAGATGAGTCTAAGGGGTTTATAATTGAAGAATGTATTTATGTCACTACTTCTTAATTACAAAATTACTACGATGATGAGCTGGAAGTCAGAAATAAGTCTAAAGTAATTGACAGGGTCATTACAGGAAAGTCGAGTCCTAGTTTAGGTCCTACTTTGTGACGCAAACAACAGTACAGAGAAGTCAAAGGAAATTATACTTTATCAAGAAGTTAGGAACAAAAGTAGTGGAACTGTACAACCTTCTCATGATGGTCAATAAAACATTTTATAAGGAAATAAATCCAAACAGACTATTCAGGGAGACTAATTTAGATCCAGTACGGAAAGATTGTCCTTATGGTGTCTTCACTACGACACGGGGATCACAGAGAATAACAACTAAATGGGAGAATGACCACTATTGACCACTACTAGTAAACAAAGTCTGTTACAGACGATCCAAAAGACGACATTACAATGTTTCATATGTTTAATATGAAAATAGGTGATTAAAATCGTAGTTTAATCACTGAGAACGGACTTTGCGAATAATGACACCAGAAACAGTAACCACTAAAAATTTAAAGAAGTATCTGACCACAAATTTTTTACATAGGTTAAATATAATTTTTATTCATTTATTTAAAAATTTTTATTTTTTACATAGGTAACAAAACGAAAAACCAAACAGGAATTTTTTAACTACTTATTGAGGTTCTCAGAGATCAGTAGCTAAAGTAAAAACACGAAAAGAATAACATTCGACAAAATAAAATACAGATCATTAGTCTCGGATATGACTTTTACTTCTCTCTAATGGTTTTAATGTAACGAACAAACTTTAGAGTAACCCGTTGAGGCTGAGACGGAGGGATTTCGACAATAATATAAGAAATTTATTTTGTGACGGTAAGTAGAGCGTGATGAGTCCCTAGTTAGAGAAAAAGGGGGATAAGAGGGAACTTCTTTTGGTTCCGTATCTTTCTAACACTGATTGAAGTGTTCGAACTGACAGAACAAAGGACTTTCAGACCACAGTACGACAGAAAACCCTCAACCCTCCCTAAAAAATAAAATTCGATCACAAAGAAAATAATTTCTACAACTTGTAAAAAAGTATGACAAAAAGAGGGTCAAAATAACTTTGGGTTAACTTTATCTTGTAACACAATCACAATCCATACATTGTACAACTAAACCATATACATATATAACACTTTCCTAATCTAACGGTGTTATTGACTGGACCCAAAATACGGAGAACAAGAGTCGGACGACGCTACTGAGTCCCTTGAGTCCCTTGTTAGGCTGGGCGACGGTTAAAGCTACGGTACTCTCTACGACTTCAAGAAGCATTTCGCTACTTCCCAAAACCATTCCTTTTACATAAAAACAGAATAAATATTAGTCAAGTTCACTAACCTATATTTCATTTTGATTCCAAATATAGTATTTTGGTTCAAATTCACACTCGGACACACGTGTGCGGAGTTAAATTAGATCGTGGTCCTTGGAACATTAGATTTTTTACAGGAGTCACTCGTGGGGTGTGTCTGGAGTAGGAATGAATCTGTACACACCAAGAAGGTCCATGTCTGCTCGTCCGTTAATATCTACAACACCGGTTAGCAAGGTTACTGGTTTCCGTTTTTTAATTTCGTCGAAAATTCTGGTACATACCGTTCCATACAAAACAAAACAAAGTAAAAGAAAAATCCTGAGTCGTTCTTGTCACCGGACATCCGGGACTTAAGACAGTCCAACCTATGATATAAAAATGATCATGACTATTCATATTTCATCTCTGTCGATCTGAATTCTCTGGGGTCTTCTCCACATAAGTTATAAATAAAGAGAATTTTCGGAAAGGTCAAGATCTCATCAGGAACTAGAGTATTAGTATGGGTACATGATACAGACCATCCACTGTGCACAAGTCATCTTTCATCTAATACTGGAATTACTATTAGTAATCAAACCAAGTTAGAAGAGGAACTTCACCCTAAGTTCCTGAAGAATACACCGGGAACGAATAAGAACCGGGCACCGTAGCAGAAAGTGAAGAGAGGGAGGAATGTTTGTATAGGACAAAATGTCAAAATATCTTGGAGAACGGTAAGGGACGTGTGTACGAAGACACCACTATATACAACAAAAGAGCAGGACCTTATGGAAAAGGAGAAAACAGAGTACCATTTGTTCAAAGAGGTCCTAAACCGAGTAAATTCGATGAAACACTTCAAAGAGAGTAACGAACAAGGTGACACTAGAGTATCGTGAAACATTCTGGAGACGACATTGACTAGAGTCACGGGTGAGGGATTTTTGACACTCGACGGGATCCCGTTTGGTACAGTATAAGTAGAAACACAAATATCATGGTTCCTGTCCTTGTTATTGTCTATCGGTGTATTTATAAACAACTCTCCTACTAGTCACTCATTTAGGTAGTTCTAGGATACCGACTGTCCACGGTACCGAAGAATTTATATTTCCCGTTTTCGCCCCCATCGTAACCAAACAGTAAGTCTATCCTTAGGATTAAAGATTGTAAGAGACCTAGGTCAATTGAAAAGAGTCTTACCCTCATCTCTGGTTGACTGGACTAAGTAGAAAGGATGAGACGAAAGGGAGACACGGGTTGGGTCACAGGTGAAGGAATCAGAATTCCGAGGAATTCGCTGTGTTCGAGATCCAAGGGAGTCCCAAGTTGTAGTCGGAGTAAAAACAGTGTTTTTATAAAAAATATAATACTTAAAGAAATCAAGTGTACATCAGACACGAAACAACAGGATTTAAAAGAACACATAGTGAAAACTTAATTTTGATTTAAGGGTCTGATAAAAGGAATGGGTGGCGGTGAAAAAGAGACCTGAAGAATAATTATTTTGGTGACAAGGAGATCGGTCGACACCTCGGAAACTAGGGCGTAAGAAGAAAGGGTTAGTCAGTCACTTATGCCAAAGTCACGGACACATACGGTCCGTGACGAAACAGGACCGTTGACCAATAACGAACAGAACAACTAGATTAGACATTTTTCCGAGTAATCTTTACACAGAAGATAGAGGAAGAAAAGTAAGGTAAAGGTGACAGTGGTGAGTTTGGGTTTGGAAATAATGAGGAATAGATTTATAAGGTCATCCGATTTAAAGTATATATAGAAACCATAATATTAGGTATGACGGACAACAAAAGAATACATTTTTAAAAGTCACTGAGGAGGGTCGTACGTCTTAGTTTAGGTACAAGAAATCGAACCATAAGTTCCATTATTAAGTTCTTATATCAAAGTTGAAACAAAAATAATTACAGATTTTTGTAATAAGAATTGTTTTAACCAACAGAATAACAGGGTAACTTATTTGAAACGAGTAAGAACACAGATATGATTCATTAAGAGTCGGACTCGTCTTATAGTGTTAAAGAAAAGTTTAAATTTTTGTGTACGTCTTAGAGACTCATAAGTAAGAACTGTATTAAAAAATCTTTTTAAGACGTCTAATAAAATTACGTATATCGGTTCCGATCCTTGTCGAAAACACAAGAACAAAGGGAGGAGGAATGGACTTTATAGAAAGAGGAAAGAGAAACGATTAAAAACGTAGGAGAAGTTATAGAAGTGACTTCAAAAGAGACTGCGAAAGATCGGGTGAAATTGAAAAGGATGAAGTTGAATAAAGACACGACGAATAAGTTGACCACGACCTCTTGTCCGACGAAATAAAATCAAAAATCTACAAACAGAAAAGAAGAGTTTATTCTTGTGTTACTACTACTAAAGACGAAGGAGTATTTTGTTCTTGTCAAAGAATATGATTCATTTATGTACAAATAGTAAAATAATTAAACTTAATAAGAAACAAAGGTTAAGGAGAAAAAAACATGGACCACATCACCGCCTTGATGTTATTCAAATAATAATTCATAAATAACTATCTTGCTGATTTTATATAGAAGAACTTATATTATTCGAATTTATGAATAAGGCATCACATACTATGAGACTTGTCTTTAACTCCAAAAGAATTTCATCAAGTTAAGATAAAAAGAGCATAAAGGGAATTTTTTTAAATTCGTTTTGTTTTAAACCTCTCGAGTATATGACTTAAACACAAACATTACATTGTCCTAAATTAGTTTCTAGAATTTAGTCTCAATTCACCTTTATACCTTCTTGACTAGGAACGGGACAAGTACGGTGGATGTATAATACTACGGACCTCAAATGCCTTACGTTACTTCCATGATATACCGTAAATGAAACTCATAAAATAGGATAAAGCTTACATTTTGGGGTATTTGATACCGTCAAGACTTAAATGTCACTGTCCATTTGGTTATATAATGAAATATAGTAGACTTATATATCTCGAAAAGTCAGACCTGCGGTCTCAATATAAACCACCTTGTAATTCTAAATTATTGAATATCTTTAAACGAAAAACAACCATTAAGAGAGAGTAAGAGGGAAATAAAGTGTATCCCTCGTCCTTGAGTCCTTGCACACAACTAACTTTAAAACACGTGTTCTTGTTTGGTCCTTTAGGCTCTTTATCAGTCTACAATAGTTAGTCTTAAACCTGCTCTGGAACTTTTCCTGTAATCCAGTCTATGTAGACCCGTAAAACTTGCAAATGAACATAGGTACACGGTCCACTCATAACTTAATTCACAGACTCACAACCACCTCCCTTGTAAGAAATGACGGATGACGGTCACCCGTAAGAAATAAGGAAAATTATAGATCGGGGGAACCTTAGAACTGTAGAAATTCTCCCTGTTGTCTCTTAAACATACCCAAAGAAATAAAGACATAACTTTTACTAAAGACGTTTAGACCAACAACATTCCTTAGCCGTCAATTGGTGTACTTCCAACATACTTCAGTCTTTAGTTGAACTCCGAGACACAGAATCTTACTTCGACTCAGACATAAAAATTCCAATCGTAGCAAGACGATCAATTAACCCTGGTAGTCGACTTCTATACGTCCGGACGGTACGTTCCACTGTTCACTCTGTCTTTACGTCCTTTGTAAAGTCGTAGGTGACTTTGTGGAACGAATTTATGGAAGGAACAAGACTAAGGGATCTAAACGACCGTCTCAACGTCTTTTAAGAGGTTTATCCCATAAACCTTACTACGATATTTATTAGTCCCATATAAACTTCTTCTACTACGTTTTCTGATCGTATGACTAAGTCATAGTCCTCAATGACCGATAGGGTGATCATGTGTTCCGACCTGTCAGAACTTCTAAGATTTTCGTCTCCTCTCCGAGAGTCTCGTTTCCCTACATCAACGTCTTTTCTGTTAAACGGTCTCGCACACCCATACCTTTACTCTTTTGTTTCGTTTACCTACCCTCCTGTAACTTAAATGGTGTTGTCTCGGCCTTCCATCCAATCGTACTTTTCTTTGAGTCTTTGTGTCTAAATTACGATTTCTTTACTAATAAGTCTGAAATTACTCCACGACTTACAGAGAAATACGGCCCAAGTTCCGGGTTGGCAAATATTTTATTTCCTGGGAGAAGGTCCTTCACCGAAAGATCCTGTCACCCTGGTACAACACACGAACTTGGGTTTCCGTCAGTAGACCCCTCAACCACAACTCGAAGAAACGGACACGACATAAGTCGGATAAATCTTATCCGAAGACATGTAACGAACACGGTCACTGGAAGTCTTTTGTCAAGGAGTTGGAAGTTCTTGTGCCGAGGTAAGACAAGGAGTCTGTCTGTGATTCTGAGATCTCCCGCTGGAAAAGGAACAAACCCAAACACAAAGACAAAGTCTCTCTTTGGTTGCTGGGTAGGTTCGAAATGAGAATGAGTCCGGGGCTCGAAGGAGAGAGGGAGAGACGGGGTAGGGTAGGGTCCCTTCTCAAACCAGATATTTACCTATGTCTGACAGTCGTGAACACAATGAATGTATAATTCTAACGTGAACCTACTTACTTTCCTTCAAGTGCTTCGGAGATAGGACATACGAAGGAGAAAACCGAATTGAAGAACCTCCCTCCCCGGAACAGAAAAGAACCCAGGGGTGGTGTATCGTGTAGGACCACCAAGACAAGGAGACCTCTTGGGACTGATTATGTGAGACCATGGTTTATTCTCGAGGTATGGAAAATCCATGTACCATTTACATTTCACCTTGAGTCATATTACGACTAAAATTTAGGGTAGGTTCGTCTTAGTATGAAACAATTAAACTCACCATCAAGTATAGAGGATCCTCTGCTCCAGGCGTTTCGTACCGAATCCTCAGCGAAGTAGTACTCTTTAGATTTCAATGAAGTCTGGAACCTCAAGTCCCTATAGGTCGAAGACCCCGTAGAGTCACGTAGAGAGGGGGTCGATCTGTTCTCTGTCACGGGTGACCGAGTCCTGTACCTGACTACCTTCCTCTGGGATAGTGCTCTCTTCGCTTTCACTTTAAGGAAACTACCGGCTCCCTAAAGAGGGTCTCCCACCTTCACCGACGTAACAGTCACAAGTCCTGAGCACCCAGTACTCAGACACACACACCGGTGTCGGAGACCTCCACGATATCAGACGTCAAAGTCACGTCAGAGAAAGAGGACCGGGTCAATGGTGGGAAGTTTCGTGGAGGAGTCTCTTCGAAAGGACCCGAGAGGACCCGGTAAACAGTAAGGGACGAGACTCGGACGTAAATTAAGGGCTCTCAAACCAACATCGGGATTAGGGAGAAACCTCTGTAGAAAATAGAGGAAGCACCCTCCTTACCTCATCACTATCAGTAAAGGTTAGAGAAACCAAACATAGTATGGATCTGAAAGTCATGGACGATGACCTCTCTACAAATAACTTATTTTTGTTTTTGGGGGGTGTCGAACATTTGGTTCCTAGTTTGGGTTTTCTCATTAAAGAAATTCTTAGGGACAGAGAAATCAGATATCTCTTTCGAAAAATTTGACTTATAGTCATTTTAACAGATATGGAAGTTTTCATTTTACAGACACATTAAAAAATACCTTTGCAAAAGATTAAATCGAGAGTTTCGGGACATTTTGGAGAACAAAATTATATTGGAGTAGTTTGGTACTAGTATGTAATATTTTAGGTATCAACCGTTACATTATTTTATGATCAATGTGATCATATCAAAGAAACCTTCACTTTCTGTTCGCACTGTTTGAAATACGTAATTAAGAATCATTTAACGGGAAAATTTAAGTTTTCACTGGTATAACCTTTTGGAACAAAATTTTTATTCTGAACATAGTGAAAGAAGATTGAGGACGAAAGGAAAAAAACGTCCCTTTAGCACTACTCTTGGTCTTACAATTGGTGGTTGACCGAGTCCTTCTACGAGTCGCAGAGATGGTCCGACCACTCCCCTCTGATCCCTGTCTACTTAGAACGAAATTGTACCAAGAACGGTGTTCTTCGAAAGGAGTCGATTTTCGATGGTACCTCCGGATAAGGTCCCATACTCGAAAAGAAAACTTCTAAAACGAAGATAAAACTCCATAGTTTTATAAAGTTGGGGATATGAAAAAACAGATGTCTACCGATTAGCTCTAAACAATTCGTCACAGTCGGCACTCAAAAGGCCTTTACAACTTTCGCCAAACTTCTGGTAGACATTCTGTGGAAAGGACAAAAGCACAAAACGAAGTAAAACAAACATTTACTCACAATAAACAAAGTTTATTGAAACTTATCAACAAGGGTAATTCACCACTAAGAATCATATCGGAGGGACCTCAGACGAGTCCGTCTCTGTTCGATTAGGATACAAAAATATACGTCAAGGGATACTTACCAACCACCATACTAGTTTATCCTAACAAAACCTTAATAAACCAGAAATAAGAGATATGGGAAGAACTCCTGATATGTTTTTATATATTACCTAACATCGTAAAGGTAATTCCATTTACCCTTCGGGATTCCTTTGGTGTCTCACGGTGTCGTGTTTGGTAGTAAAACTCGGGGGTTTGCGGAAAGTTCATAAATCGGTTTCCTCTGGGAAAAGGTAAACTTTAATTTTCGGGTCAAAAACCAGGACTGCAGGTCTTCGAATTACTTTACCTTTAAAACAAAAGTACCTCTTATATTCTGATTTCTCTTATAATCATTGTGTAACCATAATCGTTAACTTATAAAATATTTATGGTGATAACATTAACATCGATTGTGTTATTGCATGTCAATCAGGTAGAGATACTTTCCATCTCGGAAACGATTGAATTAAAAGAATTCTCTTTTGTACAGTCCAAAGAATAATAGTAAGAGTTCAGACACAAAAGAATAAATAGAACCTTAGATAGAATGTAGGAAGAAAGTCAGTTTCCTATGTAAACTGTAGATCTTAAGTCTAAAATCAGTAAAAAGGCAAATCAATCCATAATGGTCCGATGTTAACGATGCGTAAAAGAGTACAATTCCCCCTTTTACAATTCTTAGAATTCACTGACGTAGACACCTCTCTTTTATCCTAAATGACCGGTCTCCCTTAGAACATCTTAACTTCCATCTGACAGACTACATCGACGTTTCTTTCTCCCTACGACTCTTTTTAGTACCCCCTCTCGTGAGATGTTGAATGGATTCTAAAGACTCTATTAATGTACCCTTTACGAGGTTTCGTCGACCTTCACTATCTACTTCGACCACACACCTGTAGAAGCAATTCAGTGCTAAAGAGCAGACTTCGGAGAGAGCGAAAGTCACGTCACACGGGACTTGGCGGGACGGAAGAAACGACTCGCCGAGATGATAAGATACTTTCCGCGGCCGTGTCTACTGAGGTGGGACCAGTCCTAACACCAGTGAGCTTCACTCCACTCCGCGAGAGAAAGACAGACTAGCAGTGAACTAAAACTTACAACTAAGAAAAAAGAATCACTATCTAATTTGTGTTAAAAAGAAGATCAAAATAACTCTACATTAACTGTATGGAGTGACATATTTAAATTTCACACGACGTATCTCTAAACTGAATGTAGTCCTTCGTTAATAGTGTCATTTAAATTACTTGTAGGTAGTAGAATATTTTATGCTCTAATTTCCTTTTATAAAAAGGAACACTGCTCTTGAAAATCCTAAATGAGAGATATTGTATTTCGTCACAATTAATATAAATAGTGTAACATATAATGTGGGGATCATTGAATAGAATATTGACCTTCAAACATGGAAGACTAACAGAAAGAGGTCAGACGGGGGGAGTTAGGCGACGGAGATCATTGGTGTTTAGAATAGAAAAACAAACTCAAACAAGCAAAAACTTCACATAAGCGGATGTCATGAGACGACCAAAGACAATATTTCGTAACACTACACTATAAAGACATGTAAAATTTTCCTAACGGTACTGTATAGTAGTATGTTTTTATAAGTGTATCAACAACTGACATGAGGGGTGAGTAAGTATGAGAAGCGAGTAAATAAAACGTTGACCCTCAAACGTGGAGAATGAGAAAGTGGATCAAGAAAGGACGGGGGTTGGGGGAGGGAAGACCGTCAATGGACAAACAAGAAACACAGAAATTGAGACAAAACAATATAAACTAGTAAACAAAAAAGTCTAAGGTGTACATTCACTTTAGTATGTTATAAACAGAAAGAGACAGAGTGAATCTTACAATTAAAGAATTTTCAAGGAGGCAACCAACAGTCAGGTACTCACTGCAATTCTTTCTCGAGACAAAAAGTGACGACCATCTCCGACATATTTCGTATCGCAAGTGGAAGAAGGACGACACTCTCCGAACGAAATCAGTTTGTCTGACGGTCCCTTAAGTTCTTCTCCAAATAGAAAAGCAAAAGTAAAACGAATACATTTTTTGACCTACTCCCTTAAGGGACCACCAGATCACCAATCCCAAGCCGTGAAAGTGACGGTTCAAGTCGTCAGTCCCTTAACTCTAGGACGTTCGTACTCCGCGACGGTTTTTTTTTTTTTTTTAGTTGTTTTTCGACATACTTTCTGGATACGTCTAATTGGGATAACCTGTATTTTTAAGAATTTTAAATCGTACGTGACATATTATTTTATTGAATTTTCAAAATAGAAATAGAAAAATAATTTATATCGGAGTCTACATAAGGAAAGAAACTGAAACATATAAATCATCTGAAAAAAATTAACTTTCTTTCGTACATGATGTTTTAACATACTTTCTTCCATTTAGTAAAAAATAAATAAATAAATAAAAAAAACATTTAGTAAAAAATTTTCTGTTGATATTATGTTATAAACCTTTTTGAAACAACACAGAAACAAAAATCTGAATTTAAAAGATTCGTCCTAGAGAAAGAGAAATTAATTTTATATGCATTGTGTTAAATGGTAAAATTAGTGAAAATTCACATATCAAGGTACTGTAATTCATGTAAGGGTAACAACACGTCGGTAGTGGCGGTCTTGAAAAAGTTGAATTTTTTGACTTTTAGATATAAGTAATTTGTTATTAAGTGGTAAGAAAAACGAAGGGTTGAGGATCGTCGGTGGTAAGATAAAAGACAGAATACATAACGTTAAACTGAAGAGATCGATGAAATATATTCACCTTAGTATTTCATAAACAGGAAAAATTGTAAAAATCCCAAGTCGGTGTAACATCGAACACATTCTTAAAGGAAGAAAAGATTCCGACTTATGATAAGGTAATATACATATGTACCACGAGTACAGGCTGAGAACCACTGGGGTACTTGATATCGGGCGGTCCGAGGAGACAGGTACCCTAAAAGGTCCGTTCTTATGACCTTAAGGAAGAGGTTCCTTACATATGAGATGGAAAACAAATAGGTAAGTAGACGGTTACCTGTGAACCCAACGAAGGTGGGAAACTGACAACACTTATTACGACGAAAATTGTACCACACGTTTATAAACTCGGACACAAAGTGAAAACACCTATAAGTCTTCACGTTACCAACACAGCATACCATTACGATAAAAATAAATAAACTCATTAATGATATGACAAAAGGTCACCGACGTGGTAAAATGTAAGGATGGTCGTCACTTGTCCCTAAAGTTGAAGAGACGTAGGACCGGTTGTGAAACGATCACGACCATATTTACGATCGATATTTTACAGTCAGGAAACCACAAAAAAGGGGAGACGAAACCAATTTTAATCCTAGAAAAGTGATGATTTCTTATTAAAATTATCTAATAGTCAAAAGAAATTGTTGAAAAAAGATTACAATGTTTGTAGCACAGAACGTACGTCTAGCTAGAACACGTCTATTTTGTCTACAAGTCAGTCTACATAGTCTTCTGCGACCCGTGTCACTAACGTTCACTGTGCTCACCTCTAATGGCTTTCGAAGAAGACCGGTAACACCCGGTCATCCTCTCTAAAAATATTTACTTACTTCGATAAGTTTCGAATAGGACGTTTCGTTACTGACTGGACGTACGTCGTTGTAGTTGGGAGTGGATTGGTTTTCTCGAAAATGATTCCTGACACAGTCCCACAACACGAACCAAACGTGTACACCAATAACGGAATTAAGGTTACAATAAAGAAAGAGATACATGTTAGTTCATTTCGGTATAGTGTTACTACTTCATTATTACGTTACAAACATTTCGCATTAAGAGTGACGTGAATAAGATTTATCCTGCGGCTTAACTCATTTTCAGTGTTATCAAAGTTTAAGACACACTATTATAACTTATTTAAAATTATTTATTATAACTTGTAATCTTTTTTGAGAAACGAAAGGTAACCTGTCAATATCAACCATCATACAGTTTTAACATAATGAAAAATTTTGTTTAAGTCGACAAAACTGGATTTTCTCATTAAACGTAGAATGAAGTGTATTTAGTCATAAGATATGAGTATTTGTGACTTGAAGGGTGTATCTTTTATCAAATCATAACCGACATCGCCGAAAAATGTTTCTCTACTATACAAATATACGGATTTTATATATCGGATGAAAATACAGATGATTCTGACGGATATCTAGAAATAACCGGGAACTAAATTTTTTTTTAATATTTTATGAAATTAAAATCAACGTCAAATTAGTACTAAGTTCTTTTACTTCGAACTGTGTATTTTCCACGGTTTACTTACTTACTTACTTACTTCGAATTTAGTAGAAGGACCCTCTAACTTATAATCAAAAAACCTCTTCATCAAGTCCTTGAGTCAAACACGATATCGTCACACTAAAGTTTGGACCCAAATAAGGGTCATGATTCGTTAACGAATAATACAACTCGTAATGTTATCCTTCAATCCCTTTCATGTTTCCTTCCTCCAAACATTAGATCACCCCCTAGATTTGTTTTGAATCCTATGTTCCTATAACAATCTAATATTTAAGAAGACTCTTATTATTGGGATAAACAAGAAAAACAACTTGAGGGATCGTGTTTCGTCTATAAATTATATATATACCACTTACTAACATGATTTTTAACTCCCTTTCTTATCATTTATAGTTAATGTTAAGTCCCTTGTAAAAAACCCCCCATTCACGGTTCCTTGTATGTACGTTCCACCATATTCTGTGTTGGAAGGAGAATCTCCGGATACATATCGACATCACACTCCGCTTTCGTTCTATGTGACCAGCTTCCTATTGTCCGGTTCTATCTAAAGACAGTATCTAAAACCTTTTTATTGGTTGTCGTTATCCTAAACCATTTCCTTTTCCCCACATTCAATAATCTCTTTTTTAAACACTCTTTATATAAAAATTTGAAAATTTCTAACTCTATATTGAGTATATAGTATGGTAAGTAGGAAAATTTCACATGTTAAATCACCCAAAAATCCTATAAGTGTATGAACACGTTGTCAATGGTGTTAGCTAAAAACTTATAAAAGTAGTGGACTTTTCTCTTGAATGTGGGTAATCGTCGGAAGAAAGGAAAGAAGGACGGACAGGGGACCGTTAGCGATTAGACGAAAGACAGAGACACCTAAAGGGACAACCCCCGAAAGCCATGTTTACCTTAATATGTCACACACCGGGAAACACAGACCGAAGAAAATTGATTGCATGACAAAAATTCCAAGTGGACACACCATCATACTTAGTCACGAAGTAAGACAAATACCGACTTATTAGGTAACAAACCAGATAACAAACCTAAATGTAAAACGAACAGGTAAATAGTCAACTACCTGTAAGCCCAACAAAAGTGGATAAATGGTAATACTTATTACGACGATACTTATAAGTACGTGTTCGAAAAGATACCTGTGTTTAAAAGTTAAGAGAACCGATATTATTGTCCTCACCTTAACGACCATCATCATCACAGAAATTGAAAAACTCCTAGACGGTTTGACAAAAGGTTTCGTCGACATGGTAAAATGTCAGGATGGTAGTTACTTACTCCGAAGGTTACAGAAGTAAGAATGGCTGTGATAGTAACAGAGAAACTAAGATTGGTAGGATCACCTACATTTCACCGTAGAGCAACGTCAAAACTAAACGTAAAGGGATTATTGATTACTTATATGAAAGAACTAACCGGTATAAAAGAACTAATAGGTAAACGTATAGAAAAAACCCCTTTATAGATAATTTTACGGACAAAAATTTGACCCAATAACTCTTAAGGGACCGTTAGGTCACCAATCCTGAGGTACGACGACGACGACCTCCGGGTCCAAACTAGGGGACAAACTCCTTGATTCTAGGGTGTTCGGTGCACCAGGGTTTTTTCTAATACTACATATCTTCCATCCTATCAATAGAGTCGTGTTTAAGTCAGCATTAGAAGTGAACCCTTTTTTAGGACCCTCTTTGCAGAATGAGTTGTCAATGAACAAAAACAAAAACTCTTGAAAATACTGAATATTGTGATTGAAATTTTCGTAAAAAGAGTTAAAAACATTAAAATTATACAAATAACCGTCTTTTCGTTAAATAAAAATTTTAATCTGAGACCACTGAGAGGTACCTTTCATTACACACTCACACACATATCAAATTATTAAACAAAACTTTATTAAAGTTTACATATCTTTTCAACGGTCCTGTCATGTTTCTTGAGGGTACAGGAGAAATGGATCTAAGAGTATCAATTATAAAATAACCAAGTAATGAATGAGACTCACACACACACACGCACGTATTCAGAAAACAATGATCAGAAATAGACTTGACAACCACCCAACTCTCTCGTTTGACGTCAGTGCGACAGGGCAGTGAAGATTTGTGAGGTCGTCCACAAAAGGGGACTTGTCCCAGTGAGAAGATGTATCACCGTTTGTTAGAAGGTGTAGTCATTTAGTTATAACCATGTTGTGATGGTGGGTTAGATAATTCGGATAAGTTTAAAACGGGTGATAGGGTTGTTACAGAGAAGTAAAGACCCAGTTGTAGGATATGTCTTTATGCATGACGTAAATCAACACATAAAAGTCTGAGGAAATTAGACCTTCTCAACGGTCAGAAGACATCGAAATGTCAAAATAATTTTCCATGTTCGAAAATAATATCCTACCGAATGTTAGACCCAGGAAACAGACATCCTTATGGTGTTTTGCTACGAAACGAAAAGAGTCACTCAGAGTAGTCCTCCGTATTTTACATCTGAGGAGGGGTGTGACCACTACAATTGGAACTAGTGAACTAGTACGACCGAAGAATTTAAGTCAAAAAGGGAAACATTAACTAATCATAAGGTTTTAGTACGGTGATTTGATAAGGAATAGTTTAGAGGTGTATGGTCGGAATCGTGACTTCTGAGGACAGACTTAGTAGGTGAAGATATCAACCACGGTTCACCATTAACAGATAAAGTTAGTAAAGGAGAGGTAATGACCTAACTGTAAGTTGACGATATTTCTCGAAAGGAAAGAGAAGTAATATAGTCACACTTGAACACATAAGGATAGAATAAGTTGTCTAACATTAGGTAATAGTAACAAATGAAACTACAAGTTTAACAAACTAAACCGGTCCTCGGGGGGAGTTCACCGAGGATTGTCACGTTGTAAAATTTCATACATATGACGATTCTAAGTAGGTGTGCCACTTATCGATATCAATTAGGTAAAACTGACGAAACATTATACGCTAAAAAACCTATATAATAGTCACATAAGTAGGTGAGAAGGAAACCCAACAAAGGTCCAAAAACGATAACATAAAACGGAAAGGTTGAGACTCCATCACGACTTAAAGTTTACATAATTTACAAAGGTAATTGTAGTATATGAACCTCAGACGACACATTTATAACGCGTGTTCTTCGTATCACCAAAACGTAAGAAGGTTGTCACACACTCCGTGAATGAAACGTTTATAACAGAATCGACGTAAAAAGTACCTCTTTTTGAATTTACTAGACAAAAGTTTTAGCAAATTATTTCCAAAAATAGAAATTTATTTAAAGGAAAACCAAACAGATAAATACCTCCCAATAACTTTCTTTCCTTTACCGTTGGGTGAGGTCATGAGAACGGACCTTTTAGGGTACCTGCCTCTTCGGACGTCCGAGGTCAGATACCCCAGCGTTTCTCAGCCTGTGCGACTCGCTGAAGTGAAAGTGATGACTTTCTTTCCTCAGCTCTTTCGTTTGAGCTTTCACCTTTTGAAACATGAATCGGTTGTGGGACCCATTCCCTTTCACCGTAGATGCTTTTATGCTTTGGAGTCGGTCGGTGCCTCCAACACCGAGTCCTCGTTCCAAAGGTCCCGCGTGCGCGTTTTAGAGTGGACCGCGGGGGTAGGAAAGAAGGGGGCCCGTTACAATAGCGCTCAGAACCCTAGTCGAACGCCACTAACGCCTCCGTTTCAATAGCGCTCTCCATTAACCAACGATATCAACGCTTTTTGCGAAGACGCCGACAAGCCATTCTGACTATCATGAGGAATCTTTTAGTAGAGAAAAGCCCGAGTGGCGAGGTTGGGACGCCGGTGTGGCAAAATGGAATCAGAGAAGAGGAAGTCGAATTGGGTGTCCGACGTAGGGACGTGCTAACATGAACGCATGTCCGGACTTTCGACGGCTGGGGCTATCCGGGGGCTGAGAGGGCGGTCCGGGTCCGGAGGGTGGGTTTCGGTCTGAGTCTTGGGTGAAGGGCCAAACGCGACTCCAAGGGGGCGGTTATTCGCGTGTGACCCGAAGACAGAGGTCTGGTGGCGGTCATTGTAATAGAAAGTACATTTGCCAAGGAAAAAGCAACAAAAAAAAATCGATAAATTTTTAAAAAAATAATTAAAAAAATTCTAACATCATATCAATTAAATGACATCACGTAGATTGGATAAAGATTAGACTGAAGGGGAGGACTTTGAAGACTCGTCTATTGTTAGCGAATGGAACAGCCACCGTTGCCCTCGGGGGTGGACTAACGGAACTGATATTGAAAATCGACCGGTCTAAAGAACGTGAGTAAATTGTTTATACGACGATTACTGAGAATGGGTCCGTACTACGGTCCGTGAGTCCCCGACGTCTTTACACACTGTCTAATGAACAGAAATTTCCTCAGTAACTCGTAAGTCATCGTGAGTTCATCACGGACAGTTATTGTGGAAAACACTTCACGAAGTAACTAATTCGTCAAAATGATAAAATCACCTATAAGTGTTGTTTACACATTGTCCAGTCCAATATAATAGGCAAAATGCCTTCCACTGTGACTCCGGGTCTTTTCAATCCGTAAAGAGGTCCCAGTCCGATCACTTCCGGATTAAGCACATGACGAAAACTTTTTCTTTTTTCCTCTGAATACATGTTCTAGTAAAGTTTACATTTGAACCATTCTTTCAACAGTCCCGGTGAATCCGGGATTCAGTCGGCAAAGCGTTCACTAGACTCTGAACATCCATTGCCTTTCACTCGCTGAACAATCTTTCTCCGTCTTCGAACCCCTGTCGTTGTAGAAAAAAAAAAAAAAAATGGTGATCGGATCTGTGTGAATTGTTTCACATAGGATACTTTTACAACCTTAACGTAATTCAAGGTAAAAATTAACTCAGTCTTTTATACTGGAAAAAAAAGGAATTGTCGATAGGTTAAATAAAAACTTTCACACAGGAATCACAACATTTTAGTAAAGTTTTATAGAAACTGATTTATTCTGTATGCAGTCTTGAAAAAAGTCACCCGATTGTAAGACATACCAACGAAGAAAGAATAATAGTTTTACACAAAAAGATTTTGACTCTCTAATTTATTGGGAACTCCCCTCAGAACGTGTAGTCTTTTTTTTTTTTCTTTTTCCGATGGTTTTGGTGATACTTCCTACACCCCCTACCCTCCACCCCACTACCGTAAGGATGGGTGAAACGGACCCGAAGGGACCACCGAGTCTCCAATTTCGTAGACGGACCTTACGCCCTCTGGGCCGACGCTAGGGACCCAGCCCTTCTAGGGGACCTCTTCCTTTACCGTTGGGTGAGGTCATGAGAACGGACCTTTTAGGGTACCTCCCTCCTCGGACCATCCGATGTCAGGTACCCCAGTGTTTCTCGACCTGTGCTGACTCGCTGAAGTGAAGTGAACGGAACAGTATTAAACGAGCATTACCCATCAATGTACATATTCCTCCTAAAAAATCGTGATTGGTCGTCTCAGTAGGAACACTGATCGGGGGATTTCGTGACGGACAGACCGTGGTTACCAACCTTTCTCCTGTTTCGTCATGACCTCATTCCGTAAAGGGATCCAAAAGGGGACAATAACCACTACTACATTACACCTATCAACACGTCGACATCTTATATTCCCTTGTCTAAGTGAAGAATATAAGTGTCTCGCGTTTCTTCTGGTCTCTCCAAAACGGGTCCACGACTATACCTCGTCCACAGTAGCTGTCCGTCTGGACACGTCTAGTGACACTGTCTCCCTATACTGAACCATTTCAATAAAAGCCCTTAAGACCTTCAGGGATCAAATAAGCAAGAACTCTCGTGCAAACAGAAATCGGAGGACAGAGGGACAGTTAGTAGGACAACACCGAACCCCTTCTTACACAACCCTTGTAATCGTCCTCCTTACCTCAAGACGTACAAAGACAGGGTGGTTTAGGGTACAGAAATGTATCATTACCGTGAAGGAAGAGTCACAAGGACATGAGGTCGTGAGAACGGACCTTTTAGGGTACCTACCTCCTCGGACCATCCGACGTCAGGTACTCCAGCGTTTCTCAGCCTGTGCTGACTCGCTGAAGTGAAACTGAAAAGTGAAAGTACGTAACCACTTCCTTTACCGTTGGATGAGGTCATAAGAACGGATCTCTTAGGGTCCCTACCCCCTCGGACCACCGACGGCAGATACCACAGCGTGTCTCAGTCTGCACTGACTTCGCTGAATCGTCGTCGTCGTCGTATTAGACGTTCAGTACAATCACATATATTTTATGGACCGTTAAATTTATGATTTGAATTACTCCCATTTTGTCGACCAAGAGTAAAAGGATTTGTCGTCAAGGAAAGAGGACTTTTCCTAGACTTAAGAAGGTCTCGAAGAGAACACTAATTAAAGTAAACTACTTTGACGTCATATTGATAAGTTGAAATTTTCTATTACTTTACAGTTTTATAAGTAAGTCATGATACTTCAGTTTGTCGAATAAGGTTTTGTCCTATATTATTTACTAGAGATAAAATTTCCATATATATTTACACATATATATATAGATGTATTGTCGTTTCGTGATCTTTTATATAATAATGTCCATTAATCAAAAAGATACACGAAAGGAGTGAAAAAGTTTTGAAGGTGAGATTAATTTTTGTTTTAGTATTTTTTAAAGGTGTCACACGAAAATATTAGTATATTTGTGTTATTGAATAAAAAATTTTGAAGGTTGAATTACCGGAAATTTATCTTATAACGTAAATCGACGTCGATATAAACAAATTACTGAAAGATGAAGGGGGTAAACAAAAACACCATATCGAACAATCTTTTTACAAATTTTACACAGTCAAATTCAGTGTTACCCAACGGTCTGTACACCCTTTTAAGAAATAAACTTATATTAACATTTCATACAAAGACAGTTGTCTTTCCAAAATTTCCTCTATGAAGTCAATGGAAATAAGCACGTCTTAAGTTAGTTCACCAAGACCCTCTGAGACGTTTTTAATGACAAAGAGGTCTTCCTTGACGTTTTATGTTGAAGTGAACGTCGAAACTCAAGTTAGGACTTCCTCCTCCTTAGCGAAATCTACTGGAGCGGGTGTTCGGACACAAGACATTCAGGAACACTAAGATCTATGTTATTAATACACTCACTAGTCCCTTAAGACTTCATAAATCATCGAAAACAACCCTGTCTACTTGTGTAGAATTGGAAAAATTAGCTCTTTATTGTGTCTTATTAAACTCAGAAAGGACCAAGACCGTCGACAGTGGTACTGGACGATTAAAATTAGGCAAACATAGTTTCTGGAAAACTGTAATTGACCTGAAAAAATTTACTAAATTTTTAAAAAAGGTTTAACCGAAATAAGAAGGGTCGTCAACTATTATTTTGTGTATATACTAGTGGTTTTTTCTCTTAAATATGTTAAAACTTCTTTGTTATTCGTTATTATATCTTTCTTCATTTGTATGAGAAAATACTTTTTTTCTTGGGGTTCAAACTTTCGTTCTGGTCACTATATATCTATTAAACCAGATAAGTACACATGTTGAGTAAAATTAAAGGGATTTTTATAATAAATTATTGATAAATCATTGATCATTCAAGACAATTGTCAGTTTGTTCTTACCTCTATTAGGAGTTTATTTAGGTACCCGTATTTACTTATCTGTATATTAACCTGAAGCGTCGCAACCAGAGGATTCGACCAAACCTTCGAAAAGGAAACATAAGAATATAAATCCCGACAATCTAAATCCCCCCCCTTTTTTTGTTTCGTTTTTTGACAAACTCTGCATAAATGTGATTTTTTAATAAACAAGAAATAGACTTTAAGTATAAATTAACCCGTAGACCGTTGGGATAGACATGAAGATATATGAGTGGTATGGCACCTCGTTAAAAATTGAAAGAAGGAAAAATCTCCTCTGTGAAGAACTTTAGTCTGCCATAGAATAAAGTCTTAAAGATCGTGGATCTTTATAGACCCTATATTTTCCCGAGTTTTTATAAATAACTTTCTTACTTACCTATCAAAGATATAAGTGTGAGAATGTCAACGATCGATGTATTATAATAGAGACTTTGTGAAACAGGGATTTGGACATAAGATCCGATTCAGAAAAAAACAAAATAAAACAAAATTAGGTATAGGAAAAAAAACTATCACACTGAAATTTTAAAAATAAAATAAATAAATAAAAATAACTTTATGTCAACTAAAGATTACAACACGAACATTCTATTCCCTCAATCTCTTCCGCTCCAAGTCTTTTTCTTGCTCTGGCCGTGAAATGTCCTTGTCTAGTGGAAATTACTCCGCTCTTCCCCGTCGTCAGTCTAGTCACTCGACGACGTGATTGGATTCTTTTTTGTTCATATATATCCGTACATACACCTTTCAATGCCAGAATTCCCCCGGATAAGAAGAGGTTACACCAAACCTCAGTCAAGTCAAGTCAGCGAGTCAGCACAGGCTGGGAAACGCTGGGGTACTTAGCGTCGTGCGGTCCGGAGGGACAGGTAGTGGTTGAGGGCCTCAAGTGAGTCTGAGTGCAGGTAGCTCAGTCACTACGGTAGGTCGGTAGAGTAGGAGACAGCAGGGGAAGAAGAGGACGGGGGTTAGGGAGGGTCGTACTCCCAGAAAAGGTTACACAGTTGAGAAACGTACTCCCCCGGTTTCATAACCTCAAAGTCGAAGTCGTAGTCAGGAAGGTTACTTGTGGGTCCTGACTAGAGGAAATCCTACCTGACCAACCTAGAGGAACGTCAGGTTCCCTGGGAGTTCTCAGAAGAGGTTGTGGTGTCAAGTTTTCGTAGTTAAGAAGTCACGAGTCGAAAGAAGTGTCAGGTTGAGAGTGTAGGTGTGTACTGGTGACCTTTTTGGTATCGGAACTAATCTGCCTGGAAACAACCGTTTCATTACAGAGACGAAAAATTATACGGCAGATCCAACCAGTATTGAAAGAAAGGTTCCTCATTCGCAGACAATTAAAGTACTGACGTTAGTGGTAGACGTCAGTAAACCCTCGGGTCTTTTTATTTCAGTCGGTGACAAAGGTGACAAAGGGGTAGATAAAGGGTACTTCACTACCCTGACTTACGGTACTAGAAGCAAAAGACTTACAACTCAAAATTCGATCGAAGAAGTGAGAGGAGAAAGTGAAAGTAGTTCTCTGACAAATCAAGAAGAAGTGAAAGACGGTATTCCTACCACAGTAGAGGTATAGACTCCAATAACTATAAAGAACACCGTTAGAACTAAGGTCGAACACGAAGAAGGTCGGGTCGTAAAGAGTACTACATGAGACGTATATTCGAATTATCCCTATAAAATGTGTACAATCAACGCAGGTTGAGAAACACTGGGGTACCTGACATCGGGTGGTCCGAGGAGACAGATACCCCAAAAGGTCTCCATTCTTATGACCTCACCCAACGGCAAAGGAAGAGGTCCCCTAGAAGGGTTGGGTCCCTGACTTGGGTCCAGAGGACGTAACGTCCGTCTAAGAAATGGTAGACACGATGAGTAAAACTGTATAAACTTTAAAAAGTATTATTTATAGTTGTGTATGTTCCTTACTACGACGTCACTTTTGGACCATGTATGGAACGTACGAGATATTTAATAAGGTTCCACACGATTCAGGATACGACCCGTTATACCCTTCTGGACCTTGTCACAAAAAGTTTGATGTCTACCACTCAAAATCAGAAAGACTTTTAACTAACTCCCTCAGTACTGTTCATTAAAGAATATGTACTTTGCATTATCTTTTATGGATTCCTAAAACTCGATCATTCCTACTTATACACTTTGAAACAATGTCAGTATACATAGTCATTTAAATATGACTACACACATGTACTAATACTAGATTTTAGGAAAGATTTCTATTAAACGTACCTTTCTTCAAATTATTCAGTGACTCTTCCAGGTCGTAGAGGGTGACCTTCAACGATTATTACCACGGAAGAGCTCAAAGGTCAAGTAAAGAGAATTGAACTAAAAGAAACTGTCACGAAACAAACATGGAACCAATAGACTAAACACTCAATCTGTACAAGAGTAAAGAAACAAAACTAAAAAGATCATTGTCACTGACTTCAAAATGGTTTCCTTTTCTTTGTCTTTCTCCTCTTCTGGTACCAAGAACCAGTTCGACACCACCTGGAAGAAGGAGACGACCTTCCAGTCTACACACTAAACGAGTTGTCGTCTTTATTGGTTCGGGTATTTTGAATCAAGGTCTCTTCATGTTTTTAGTGGGCGTTACTTAAACTCTCTACACTACTTTTCTACTCGTGTCGATAGAGACGTTTTGGGAAGGAAAAAACCGAACTGGACCCGAAGAAAAGTGTCCTCTTTCAAGCAAACTTTGTCACCATGGTGACGTGGGACACGGTCCAAGCGGGTATCTTGGAAAAGCTAGTCCACAATTCCATTAGTCTCAAAATTGAGAGGTTGTAAAGTCGGACTACAAGTCAGTTCTGACAGAGGAGAATTCCAAGTCAAATCAACCGTGGAAGAAAGGAAGAAAAGTGTCCGTGTGTATCACAATCCAAGACCCTTTGTTTCTATTTTTTCCGTCTTAGGATGGAATCCTCAAGTATCAGGTGAGTAGTTTTCAATACTGGTGGTCACACTAATTTACTACCCCACCCCATATACCTGTGTCTCATCTATAGACAATGAAACGGGTCCCCATATATATCCCTTCCAAATGGGTAGTTTTATGGAGAAATTGATACAGGACCACCCAATTTAATTTATCATATACTCCGTCGATTGTGTCAAAGACGTACCATCGGACGGGGACTGGTGGCCTTCTCCCCTTCGTACTTAGCCATCCGACACGATGACCAAACACAAGACCCGGAACAAAGTCAAAGAGGACCGTAGTCGTCGAAGAACTCCGTGACGACAATGGTGGGAACACGTCCATGTGTGAGTGAGAAGTCGTCTGTGGTGTCGACGGAAGACAAAACGTGTTCGTTTCCTCTCTCTTTCCGGGTTGACAGGGTTGATAAGACTCACGTCAAGGGATAAATTATTAACTCCACCCGGGAAGGACTAAGGACACCTAAGACGGTGTTAGGTGAGGATGTAGACGACACTAAGAGAGGAGAATAAGATCCTATACTAACCAAAAAAGGACAAAAAAAAAAACAGCTAGACTAAATTAAAAGAAAGACAGACAGTTCCTAAGGATTTTGACACATCAGGTCCCTACCGTAAAGAACAAGAACCCGACAATATCTTAATAACAAAATAACTACTATTCCTATTAGTAAATCATAAAAAGACAGTAAAGTATACGACCTTTCTCCATCTATAAACTCGAGTTAAACGGAAGGAACCAGGTCACTGGGTCGGAGACACGACAGCTAAAGGAAATTTAGTGACATCCCCTTTTCAATCAGTTTACTAAACAGTCAGGAGTACTGGAGACGAGTATTATAAGGACACAAATTAACAAAGTGTATGAGTTCCTTTTTTATATATTGTTCTCAAGAGTGATTAAAATATATCATCGTATCTAATCAGAAAAAAGTTCTGAGTCGCTGATTTTACTGTATTTGGACAGGAACTTTTCCTCTGAAGTTAAACAGTACACCATAAGGAACAGGATAAGTTATTATGTTTAATCTTTGGACTCCCTGTAAGGTGAATAGAAGAGTCTCCGTATAACCAGTCTCTATGGCGTAAGAGGTTACAGAGAGGAAGAATTTTGAGAAAGGAGGGAAACCATAAGACTAAAGATCGAGTGACTGAGAAGGACGAATCGAAGGACGTAACGTAGAGAAAGGGGACCACCACCACCACCACCAATGATTCAGTACAGACTGACAAACGTCGGGGTACTTGACATCGGGTGGTCTGGGGAGACAGGTACCCTAAAGGGTCCGTTCTTACGACCTCACCCAACGGTAAGGGAAGAAGTCCCCTAGAAAGGTTGGGTCCCTAAGTTCGGTCCCGAGGACGCGACGTCCGTCTAAGAAATGGTAGACTGAGTGGTGGCTTCGAGGACAGAAAGGAGATAGACAACGAATCATACTTCCAAGACAGGAACCAGTGGAAGAAAAGAATTAGACACAAGTTAAGGATCCCTTCCCAATAGTAGGTATTTAAACTCCCCTTCCCATAGTAGGTACTTAAAGTGTACATTTCAGACTGTAAGACTTTAAGTCCTCTCCCCAGACTCGATCTCGACGACTTAATTTTCAGAAGTCTGGGCAGAGGACTTAAAGTCTTACAGTCTGAAATGTTAATGGATGACTAAAGAGATATTACTTTAAGGTGAGTTGTAAAACTTTGACTTGATTCGTAGAAGGAAAATAAAATAAAACCTATCACCGTAGTGAGTAAGTATTTAGTGTCCTGTAGATATCTTAGATATAATGAAGGTACTGACGAGTGGGTCTGAGACTGTGATTGGACGTTTAACCTTGACGTGGTTTAGGTCGGAAAAGATATAGGAGTCACTCACGGAAACCTTAGAGAGAAGAATCGAAATAAGAATGTGAAATAGTGGAATATTAGAGAGTGAACCTCGTAATGTTCATCTGAACATTGACGGAAACGAAGGGAGGTCAAGACGGAAGGGTGACGAACGTCTCACTGAATTTTCATTTATACTAGAGTAGAGAAGGGGACGAAGTCAAGTCAAGTCAAGTCAGCGAGTCAGTACAGGTTGAGAAACGCTGGGGTCCCTGACGTCGTACGGTCCGGAGAGACAGGTAGTGGTTGAGGGTCTCAAGTGGGTTTGGGTACCGGTAACTCAGTCACTACGGTAGGTTGGTAGAGTAGGAGACAACAGGGGAAGAAGAGGACGGGAGTCAGAGAGGGTCGGAGTCCCAGAAAAGTTCACTCAGTCGAGAAGTGTAGTCCACCGGTTTCATAACCTCAAAGTCGAAGTTGTAGTCAGGAAGGTTACTTCTCAGTCCTGACTAGAGGAAATCCTACCTGACCAACCTAGAGGAACGTCAGGTTCCCTGAGGGTTCTCAGAAGAGGTTGTGGTGTCAAGTTTTCGTAGTTAAGAAGCCACGAGTCGAAAGAAGTGTCAGGTTGAGAGTGTAGGTATGTACTGGTGACCTTTTTGGTATCGGAACTGATCTACCTGGAAACAACCGTTTCATTACAGAGACGAAAAGTTATACGATAGATCCAACCAGCATTGAAAGGAAGGTTCCTTACAGAAAATTAAAGTACCGACGTCAGTGGTAGACGTCACTAAAACCTCGGTGGTTTTTATTTCAGTCGGTGACAAAGGTGACAAAGGGGTAGATAAACGGTACTTCACTACCCTGGTCTACGGTACTAGAATCAAAAGACTTAAAACTCGAAATTCGGTTGAAAAGGTGAGAGGTGAAAGTGAAAGTAGTTCTCCGAGAAATCAAGAAGAAGTGAAAGACGGTATTCCCACCACAGTAGACGTATAGACTCCAATAACTATAAAGAGGGCCGTTAGAACTAAGGTCGAACACGAAGGAGGTCGGGTCACAAAGAGTACTACATGAGACGTATCTTCAATTTATTCGTCTCACTGTTATATGTCGGAACTGCATGGGGAAAAGGATAAACCTTGGTCAGACAACAAGGTACAGGTCAAGATTGACAACGAAGGACTGGACGTATATCCAAAGAGTTCTCCGTCCAGTCCACCAGACCATAAGGGTAGAGAAAGTCTTAAAAGGTGTTAAATAACACCAGGTATGTCAGTTTCCGAAACCGTATCAGTTATTTCGTCTTTATCTACAAAAAGACCTTGAGAGAACGAAAAAGCTATTAGATCGTCTAGAAAGTTACAGTAAAGACCAAGGAGACGGAAAAGATTTTGGTCGAACTTGTAGTCCTTCAAGTGTCAAGTACACAACGACTTCGGACCGAACCTCTTAAAACTCGTAGTGAAATGATCGCACACTCTACTCACGTTAACACACCATCAAACTCGTAAGAAACCGTAACGGAAAGAAACCCTAACCTTACTTTTGACTGGAAAAGGTCAAGACACCGGTGGCGACTCAAAAGGTTTAAACGACCGTATAACTCCCGTCGTGAAAGTGTCTTAGTAGAAAGTCCTAAACTTTATCGAGTTGACCTTAATGTAGTGGAGGTGATCGAAACAAGTATCACTACGAAGGATTCAGGGTGAACTGAAGTGTAAGGTCCTACAGACCGAGATCTACTCACTAGTGTGGTAGCACTAATAGACCCAGCACTTCTGGAAAAACCATGTCGAGAAGACACATAAGAACGGTGGAGAAGAATTATAGAAGACGAAGACAATCCAGGGATGGTAAAGACAGGAAATAACTCGGGTAGAAACGTACTTTACAAGGGAACTATAGAGATTAAAAGAAGTCCTCTAGAGATCAGAAAGGATAAGATAAAAAACGAAGACAAAGAAACGTAACTAGTGACTTCTTCCGAAAGAATAGAGAAGAACGATAAGAAACCTTGAGACGTAAGTCTACGAATATAGAAAGGAAAAGAGGAAACGGAAAACGAAGAGGAGAAAAGTGTCGATAAACATTCCGGAGGGGTCTGTCGGTAAAACCAAAAAACGTAAAGAAAAAGGACCCCTACCAGAACGAGGGACAGAGGACATGTTACAGTACTTGGAGGTAGGTATCAAGTAGTCCGTGAGACAGATACTCTAGATCAGGGAATTTAGACAAAAAGTGAAGGTGACATATCAGTATTCCCTAAACTAAATCCAGTATGGACTTACCAGAGCACTAAAAGGCGTGAAAGAAGTTAAATTCAGACTTAAACCGTTATTGCTCAAGTACTAGACTCGGTGTCAGTCGAGGGCCAGAACAAAAACGACTGACATATCTCGAAGAGGTAGAAACCGACGTCTCTTATATTAGTTAGACTAAAGCCACAACCGGTAGATCACTACAGGTACACATCTCAGAAGAGAACACAATAACCTTCTTCCATAAACGATACTAGTTTAGAACCATCGGAATGATTTTTTTAAGTAAGGATCTCGAAAAGCACGACGGTCTTTATGAAAAAGTGGAAACTTTTTGTCTTTATACAACTGCTTGTACTAAAATTTTATAAATTATTTTTTGTATTTTAAAAAAAAGTCGAGATTTAAATTTAATGTCTTTATTAGTATTTTATGTCTGACCGTTATTTTCGTGGGATTAGAGTGAGTGAGTACACGTTGATAATTATTGTAAAGTCATATTTTGAAAGACTAAGGAACAGATATACATAAACATAAGTATGAACGGGAGTCTTTCCTTCCCGAGACTGAAACTCTATTCTAAGAGAAGAACCGAAATAGAGATTTGATACCCTGGATCTTTCTCAATAAACTGAGGAGACATACCTTTATTAATTTGGACTGGAAGAATGGTACCTGTCATTACACTCTAAGTTTTCTCTATTACACTTTGGACCCCTCCGGTGACCGTAAAACTTTAAAGACACATTAAAATGAGAAAATATCGTCACGTCGGAACTTCAATTTCATAAACAGCGCCTCGGGAATAACTGGGGTCGGGTCTAGAGTCCTCCGTTAGAAGACTTCCAGTGTAACCTCCGACGGATGAGACACGGACTTAGGAAGTAAGGTTATCCCGGCGACGTCTTGATGTACCAACCATACGTTCAAGGCAGTCGACCTCTCCATTTCTGAATGTCGGGCTATAAGTATGTCTAAATCTGTGAGCATACCGAGAGAGAAGAAGAGGAAGATTCTAAAATAAGTTTCGTTCGAGACAATTGTCGACTCAAAAAATCCGAGTTTTTTTTATTAGCAAATGAAAACAAAATGTGTATCTACAATTAAAATATCAAATGTACAATGTATATCAGACACATATTAAATATAGTTATTTATGTATAAATAACACCTTTTATACATTTAGTGAATTTTTGACTGTTAAAAACCTTCAGAATAAAGATGTTTCTAATGAAAAACGTATATATAACATTTAAAACACATCACAAAATGTAATATCAGAAAATGAAGGTTCAATAAAAGAATCAGGTCTAAAGATATCTTACTACACATACCCAGAAAACTCCGAGAATTTTCTCAAAACGTTTAACGAACAATTTTTTCATATTATCAAAGTAGACGAAATAACGGTAAAATGTGAAAAATGCGTATCTTTAGAGGTTAAGGAAAAGTGGTAAGTCGCGAGGGTGGACGTCACGTTAGAGAGATTATAAATGGTTGAGAACAATAAAAGAAAAAAGTATTATCGGTAAAATTATCCATACTTCATCGTTTGGAACACAAAACTAAATATAAAGGGATCACTTTATTTTTAATTTCCAACGACTCGTAGAAAAGTACACGAATAACCGGTAAAATATAGAAGAAACCCCTTTATAGATAAGTCCACGAAACGAGTAAAGACTGGACCCAACAAACAGAAAAACAACAACCGTAAAATCCTCAGGAGACATAAAAAATCGACAATTAGGGAATAGTCGACACACTAAACATTCATAAAAGAGGGTAAGACAACCAACGGAAAAGAATACGACCAATCATAGAAAACTACGGGGTCTCAAAAGTTAAAACTACTTCAAGATAAATAGGTAAAAAATTAAAACAATATTACTTCTTTAGTAACGGTTTACACTACAGATCTCCGAAAAGGGGACACAAACGTAGATTGTCGAAATGTCAAAATCGAGAATACAAAACCGGAAACTAGGTAAAAACTCAATTAAAAACATATACCACAATCCATTCTTGGTTAGAGTAAGAAAACGTACACTTATTGATCAGAAGAATCTCGGTAAACAACCTTTCTGACAGGACAGGCATAACTTACCAAAACTGTAGGAATTAAAACAGTTAAAAACGATCGTAATAACCCACAAAAAAAACTTCTCGTCTAAAAGTTTCTAAATAATGAGATGATAGGGCATTTCCGGGGAGGAAGTGTCTTCAAAATTTTGAATTGAGTTTCTTAATCTTATCAACTGAATGTCCAATACGGTTAAAATTGAAAATATTATCTGATGCTTTAACGAAAGGTATCAATATGGTTAAATGTAAAGGTAGTTGATACACATTCTTATGGCAATTGAAATGTCACGACAGTTGTGAATTATAAAAGTCTGAAACTGAGAGGGTTAGACGCCAAATTTCACTATAGAGTACCAAAATTACACGTAAAGTGAATAAGTACTATAAATCGTACAAAAATAAATTTACAACCTAAAAGATTAAACGAAAAGAGATTTAACAGATAAATATCTGAAACGGTTAAAAGACAACGTTTAAATAAAATCTACTTAACGTTTATATTTTTACAAATATAAAGACCGGAAACAGTGTAAACAAAACATTTTCTTAAAAATTTTTCTATGTAGTACTGAGAGTATATTCATATTTTACTTTATTTCCCTAATTTGGTTAAGTTTGTTCTTAGACTTGTTTACTGGGTCTTAACAAGTCTCCATTCCAACGAATGGAAAAGGACCATTCACTTTCACTTTCACTTCAGCGGGTCAGCACAGGCTAAGAAACGCTGGGGTAAACGCTGGGGTAAACCCTGGGGTACCTGACATCGGATGGTCCGAGGAGGGAGGTACCCTAAGAGGTCCGTTCTCATGACCTCACCCAACGGTAAAGGAAGAGGTCCTCTAGAAGGACTGGGTCCCTAGTTTGGGTCCAGAGGACGTAAGGTCCGTCTGCGAAATTGGAGACTCGGTGGTCCCTTCGGGGATAAAGGACCATTCGTTGGTCCTTTCAATATTATACAAACGACTATTAAGTTTTGAATAGTCGGTATCCCCTTATTACTCAATATGAAATTGACCTGTTTTATGTACACGTATAGATACCTGTTCTTATTAAACGTAATAATAGTTAAAAGATATTTAATTTCTTAATATTTTATCGTGTTTCTGTTTACTTCCTGTATCCGGGGAGAAATCTGAGTCTATTAGGGTCTTCCCAGACAATCTGTTATGGACTATGAGGTGACTTTTCTGTGAAGCCATTAGAAAAAAACAGGTGAAGTCTCAGAAAATGTTTTAAAGGACAATGTACCATAAATAAAGATATCTTCCTGATAGGGTAGAAGAAGTTCTTGCCTTGAGACTTCCAACCTCCCCTTTCTCTTGGACAAGGAGCCGGGTTTTTTACCGGATAACGGTTATAAGACCGAGGACCTCGATTATTGTAAGGACTATCAAAGTAGCAACCACCAGGAATACTCCTTCTTCTTCCCCTTGAGTTGGTGGGACTCCACTTTCTTAATCTACCAAAAAACCACCATTAGAGTAACGTGACTGGATACTATTTTGTACAAATATCAAACATTTAGTGACATTGAGTATATGTGGGTAATGGAAAATTTTGTCAATACAGTTTTGTTAATAGATATTTTTAGACTAATTTTATAAAGGACTGAATTCAGGTTGTTGGTTTTATTAACTAAATTAAGTATAAAATGACGAATAGAGTAAACGTTAAATGAATAAAGACTCATCCGATATTATATCGGTGTTCAACTTTTCGTACTTCTCTCTACGTCAGTGTCAGAGGGACGAGAAGGAACGGAGAAGAGGGATTAAGGCAGAAGCTAGTAGTGGGACTCTCAATTGGAAGTGATATCAAAGAACACAAGGGAAAGACTATGAAAAAATACTTATATTTATTTCGTTTTCATGTATCAGTTTCCTTCTGAGTCTTCGTTTTTACAAATCTTTTCATTTCAAAGGATTTCTAAGGAGTGTTTCCCGCGTTCCCTCAGTCTAAAGCCTTTCTGACCGAATATCTGTAGCTGCATCATTTTCAGTCCCTAGCTTAACAAAAAGAAATCCCTCAGACCTAAATGTCTTTCATAAGTTTCAGAACGACAGAAGCCTTGATCTTGGACAGTCCTTCTGATACGATAAAAACGAAATAAAGTTCACACTTCACAAATAAATAAAAATTGACTCATAATATATTTCACGAATTAGTATAACCTTCGTGTCTTTCACACAAAAAAGAAGTGTATAAGTATGTGTGTTTATGGATGTAGATAAGAAAGGAACAGTAAAAAAAGGTGTTTACCACTGTATGAGTGTATGAAGACGTTGAACGAAAAAAACGAAATATCATATAGCACCTCTAAAAAGAATGGATTCATATGCTTCTCGTAAGAGTAAGAAAAAGAAATAAACATGAACGACATACTATACTTTATCATACTTGTAGGAAATTAAACGAATTAATCAGAGGACAACCACCTGCAAATTCAACAACTTTAATAAGAAAACTAAGAAGGAAAGAAGGGAGGAAGGGAGAGAGGGAGACAAGGAAGGAAGTATAAAAAGATGTTGCATACAAATAGTTCCCGTATCCTTTAAGACAATTGTGTAAACGTTTACACAGAGCTTGTTTGTGTTAGTAATCACCTTTGTAAACTACTTCATTAAAATATCACTCACCAACTTAATGAAATCGCAGACTAAGATTTATAAAATTTATCTCGGTGAACCCTTCGGGTCTCTATTCCGATCGTCATAAAAATTTTATAACACATCACAGAAAAGAGCAGTAACACTAATGATTTTTAAGTACGAAATGAAAATAATTATAAAAGTGGATCTAGTCTATAAAATAAAATCTATAAATCTAAAATACAAGGTAAAATCAAACTCATTGATCAAGAGTTGGAACCAACGAGTAGTATCAGTGCACCTTTCGAAAGTTTTGTTGTCACCGGTTTGAGATTGGTCCAGTTAACATATTCTTAAATGAAAATTTCATTATGGTTACGGGTTCAAAACTAAAAAACAAAAACTTTCGAAGGTCTATTAAGATTATACGTAGGTCCCAACTCTTAGTGACTAATTCCAATGCACTTACTTATAAACCGTCAATCATAACCTAACTATTTTCCTATTATATTCATTAAATAAGACACATGAAATAATTATCACTTCATGAGTTTTGAAATTCTACCACAATCACAAAAATCATCATCAGTATGAATCTCATCATTATCATCATCATCATTTTGATAATACTAGCTTAGGTAATTTTCTTACGGGAGGCTCCCTCGACCTCCGTTGGTACGGTATGACTCTCTTATTTTCAGAGACAGAATACTAAAAGATCCTATCCCTTAAATCCTTGGTTCGTCTTACGTACTTCTTTTCCTAATGAACCCTGAACCTTTCAGCGACGATGGAACTAGGAGGACGTCACCAGTCCATCCTTCTCCCTCCCTCATACAGATTGGGTATCTCTGACACCCTTCTTTACAAAATGATATGAAAATAAATGTCAACTCAATTCCACTAGACTCTAAGAGAAGATGGTGTAGACGATTATCGTCCGAAGATCACTACCACCAAATTGGTACCACCTAAGAAGAAGAAGTATATTTTCTAGTCTGGATCATACATACCACCGAGATGCCATGATAATCCATACGTCCGAGAAAGAGAAACGAGATGGAAGAAATTGCACACGTAAGGTATGTGTTCCAATAGAGCACCAAGTTCTACCGACAAACCTAGAGATCGGACGTGGTAGTGTAAGGACCGTCTTTCAACCTTCTCCGTTGACGAGTACCTAATTTTTTCCTGTGTACGACCGACATAATCGGGAAAAACATCTTGGAAGAAAGTAGAGTAACGGGCAGAGAGTTTCTTTTTCTCTGAATCCTTTCTCACCAAAACAACCTGTGTAACAGTGCGTATGGTCTAGTCCTAAATAAATGATTTCGTCTTGTACTGTGTCAAAACACACCAATTGACAGTCAGAGACCAGTGTCACTGGATCACTAATCCCTCTTCACTCTGTATTTCCTAATAGTTATATACATAATAGACTTACTTTTATATATGTAAAAATTTAATTATCCTATAAAAATCTTGTCAAAATCTTAATACTTTTTTAACTAGTGTATAAAGTCTCAAGGATATATGGGTTACACTAGCATCACATATTATATTTACACGTAACAATCTAAACTAAACGACTATGAAGTAATTCCTACATAACAACGATAATAATGAAACTTGTCAATAGATAAACTGATTAATTTTCATTCTTTTTTAAATTTAAATAAAATGGATTTAGACAAAGTGAGAATAAGAGAAGAACAGAAATATACCTAGGTGTAAAGGCTGGGTAGAGCATAGAAAAAGACACTTCTGAAAATCGTGAAGTACGTAGTGTCCAAATGACCGGTGTTGAACAAAGGTAAAAACAAACTGATTTCCAGATAGAAAGGAAGTACAAACTTCCTATTAAGGTCATCTATATCTTAAGATTCAACCATCGAGCAAAGAAAGTCTTGACATTCATAATGTGTAGTAAGAGAAGAACGAACGTACTAAAGACTTTCCTTTAGGTTCTATTAAGAATAGGAATAAGGAGATATCCATTCAAAAAAAAAAGGAGACTGAAGTTCTAAAAGAAAGAGAAACCGAAAGATGTCAAACTTATACTATATGGATCCAAATCTAAAATATATATATATATATAAATAAATAAATAATACGAACCACGGGAGTCGAAAGATCTAGACACCATAGACAGTGATTAAACCATTTTACACGTCGGTAACACTGAAGTTTATAAAGAAGACGAGGAAAGAGTAAAAAAACGGGGAAGACCATAAGGATCTATGGAAGACATTAACAGGGTGGCAAGAATCTATAAGAAAACACTAAATTTAAAAAAAAAGAGGAAAGACAAAGTCAAACCTTTTAAAAATAACCGAGTCATCGAAGTTCTAGCGTCTAAAAAAGGGAGTCAATACAGGTCAGACAACTATTCGGGTAGTTTAATTAAAAAGAAAAAACAATCACAAAAACGAAAGGTTGTAAAGGACAACTAAGAAAGAATCTTGAAGGTAGAGAGATGAATATAATGGGTAGACAAGAATGCACAAAAGATGAATAAGGTAATCTCAGGAATAGTATAATTAGTCAATAAAATTTAATAGATGGACTATTAAAGTTTTAGACGCAGTATAGACTCAGATCAAGTATACTATCGAGACGGAGAAGTCTACCATAAAAAGAATCAAAATCGTAAAGAACACCAAAAAAAGGAAACTTCCGACCCGTAATACAAAACCCATTATTCTTTACACCACTAACCCAAAAAGTCACACTCCAAAGTACAATTGACCCAACCCTCCATCCGACATAAATTATGAATGATATCGACATTCACGATCTCCGAAGTCACAGGAGAATGAGGAAGGGACAACAGAAACCTAAACGAGTCTCGAAAAAGGGTTTATCCCATACACAAAACGTCTAAGAGTCAACATTAAGTGACAATAATATGACCTAGGACAACTTACCACCATTTCAAAACCCCTTTCCTTCAAAGGATATTAGGACACTAACTTAGAGTCATAAAGTTACTCAAACTCAGGGCTCCAACATCGAAGTATTCACACAGAATAAAAGAAGGAGAAGAGTACACTCTCTCCTTCCGATTTGTCCCGATCTCAACAGAGTAACGGGAAAGGGCCCCAGTCTATTTTGAGACTACTTCATCAAAGGGAATGTCTCGTCCGGAAATAATGTCTCTTGTGAGACCTGTATAAAATTATGTCAATGAAAAGGGAAGAAAGAACGATTCTGTTAAAAAGAGGACAAAAGTGGTATTCTTAGACGACCTCGAGGAACTAAATTTGGGATTCTTTCACACCTCTGAGGGATTCTCACCCGTTGGGTCCTCAAAAATTGAGAGACCAATCAAGTAAGACAGAGGTCGTCAAAAAGTGTTAATAGAAAAAAAAAAAAAAAAAGTGNAAAAAGTGTTAATAGAAAAAAAAAAAAAAGTGTTAATAGAAATTTCACACAGATGGTCAATTTGACCGAGATCACCGAGGACTACGGACATTCGATTAGAATCGATACGAAGAGACATGAACGAACAAAGAGATAAAAAGTTCCACCACTAAACGGTATACTTGAATTAAGAATCCACCCAGATTCTTCAGTAACTAAAAAATAAACTTGTCGAAAAAAGAACAACATTTCTGTTCTTAGTGTCGAAAGTTCGAGAAATACACAGGTTCCACTGTGACCTTTAGGATGACACTAATGAAAGTGTCATCTTTATTTACATAAAACATGAAACACGTCTGAACAAACTAATAAAGAAATCTTAATCAACGATCTTCATCTTAAAGACCCAGTTCCTGATACTTGTAAAATTTCTGAAAACTAAATATAACAGTTTGACGAGAGTTTTTGATGTTAAACGAAAAGGATCGTTATATCCTATTAATAAAAACCTTAAAATATTGATATTCTTCCAAAACTTTCAAGTGTATGGCTTATTCTTAAAAACGTATGTTCATAAGGTAACGAAAATTTCTCGTTCTATGAAGTAAAATTGGAATTAATATAATTAGAGGAAAAACGTATATTACGATTACCCGACTAAGAATTAAACGTCAAAAGTCTTCGCTTAACGACTAACGGCTAAAACCGGACATCTCTAGTGTTCCCAAGGAGACCAACGACACGGGTTTCCCTTTAGACGATTTAAACTTTTCCATTTAAACAAGTGAATTTTTTATAAACATCTTCTTCACGACACAGTCTGGGTCGGACAATGAGACGAAGACTAAGACTATGGTTTCCTTTGACACTTGACACACCGACAAGGGATCCCATCGGTCGAGTAGGATTAAACGAATTATAATTATTAAAGGGTCAAAATCACGACGTTCAGAGGACACAGTCCTTTGAGGAGTGAGGACCGTTTAGTCTTACTGACCATTGGGATCAAGGGACAACAGGTGATTTTTAATAAATCCGAAATAAGAGTCTATAGGACAAAGGGAAGTCGGGAAACAATATCAAAATGGTGTTCATTTTGATGCTTTATCGGAAACTTATGTGGTTTTCATCGATTTATAACCGACATACCAAGTTGGATTATGTAGAAAGGTTTAAATAAAATCTGACTGGATGAATTTTACAAAATCGGACGATTAAATGTATCTACACGATGATAAGACTTTTCTATATCGAAACTACTCGGACCTTGTTCAAGAGATGACAAAAAACAAACAAATACTATTTTTATTTACGTAAACAGGCTTACTGAGATAAAGGTTAAGTAGGGTGACTACTACGGTTGTCAACGAACGATAGGACGACTTTTCCTTTGGTGTCCTTCATCCAGTTAGTTGCAGATGACGTCTTCTGGAAAAATTTTTTTTTAACTTTATATCAACAACGTGTTATAACAATCGAAAAGTCCACATGATGTATTACTAAACTGTGAAGGTATGTAATACTTCACAAGTGGTACTATTCATATCATGGCAGACAGGGGCACATTTCAATAATGTCATTATAACTGGTGTAAGGAATACAACATATAATAATGTCATACAGAGACACTGTATATAATGTATTGACCAACACACCTGGAGAATTAGAGGAAGTCAACAAAGGAGAGTGGGTGACTTAGTGGAGAGGGAAGCCCGTTGATGGGCAAAAAGAGACAAAAACAAAACAAAATAAGAAAGAAAAACTAAGGTGTATATTCACTCTACTACACCATAAACAGAAAGACACAGACTGAATAAAGTGAATCGTATTATGAAAGATCTAGGTAGGTACAACAGTGTTTACCGTTCTAAAGAAAAAAATACCGACTCATTATAAGGTAACATATACATCCACACATACACACACATATGTATACGTGTGTGTGTGCATATACGGTGTAGAAACAGAAAATAGACAAATCTATTTCAATGTATAGATAAAAACCGAAACGACCCAGAAGCAACATGTACCCGAAAAGAGACCGACGCCACACACCTATGATGTGAGATCGACTTCACGTGGTCGAAGAGTAACGAGACGAACAACGTCTCGTACCCGAGATCTCACACACCCGAATCAACGAGGCACCGTACACCTTAGAAGACATGGTCCCTACCTTGGGTACAGAGAACGAAACAGACTACCTAAGAAATGATAACTCGGTGGTCCCTTCGGGAAAGAAATAGATAACTATCTGTGAATCCAGTGAAGGTATAGATAAAATGTATTAGGACACTACTTATAACTTCATGTATAAAAGAAAAGGTCAATTACTATGACAAAAGAAGTCCATTTATGTGGTTTCACTTTTACGATCAAGTCTACCTTCCATATAAAAATTAAAAAACACCTTGGAGGGATCGCAAAAGGTATTGCCGAGTGGTTAAATATTAGGGTAGTTGTCATGTAACAACATAACAACATGACTCTTTTCTGAAGGGAAAAGCGGTGTAGGAGCGGTCACGAATAGCAGAAAACTACCGTCGGTAAGACTGTCCCCCGAAGGGTGTACCGAGTGACCATTTCTTAGACGGACGGTTCTGTCTTCTGTGTCCAAGCTAGGGACCCAGCCCTTCTAGGAGACCTCCTCCTTTACCGTTGGGTGAGATCAAAGGAACGGACCTGTCAACGAACCTGTCTCCTGGGACCACTCGATGTCAGGCACCCCAACGTTTTACAACCTGTGTTGACTCGTGTGCACGTACGAAAGAATGTCCACACTCCACTATAAAGTAACACCAAAACTAAACGTAAAGGGACTACCAATAACTATAACTTGTAGAAAAGTGTATAGACAACCAGTAGACATACGGAAGAGACCTTTTTACGGATACTTGCAGAAGACGGGTAAAAATTTAGGTCAACAAACCCAAAAAAAAAAATAATAATAATACAACACAACATACTCAAGAAACATGTAAAACCTATAATTGGGGTAAAACTCATATATCAAACGTTTATAAAAGAGGGCAAATCATTCACCGGAAAAGTAAAACGAGTATCAAAGAAAAGGACACATTTTTGAAAAATCTAACTATATCAAGTTAAATAAAAATGAAAACAAAGGGAACGGACTCCTCAGAATAGGTTATTTATAACGACAGTTTCTCATATAACGGAGACAAAGGGAGATCTTCGAAATACCAAAGTCCACAATGTAAATTCAGAAAATAGGTAAAACTCAAATCAGAATATATGTAAAACTCTTTCATCCGGTCGACTAAGAAAACGTACAGTTCAAAAGGGTAGTGGTAAATAACTCCTCCGACATAAAAAGTACCACATAGGAAGAAAGGACACAATATTTAATTAACTGGTATACTCACAATAAAGAAATGAGAGATAAGACAAGGTGACTAGATACACACACAAAAACACGGTCATGGTATGACAGAAATAATGGGATCGAAACATCATATCAACTTTAGTCCCTCGTACTATAGTAGTCGAAATAAGAAGAAAGAACTCTAACAAAACCAATAAGTCTCAGAAAACACCGAGGAAAATCTCGGAAATCTCGGAGGAAAACACCGTTTAAAATCTTAATAAACAAAATCAAGACACTTTTTACGGGAATCATAAAACTATCCTTAACGTAACTTAGAAATCACGGACGTCTCATCAAAAAATTGTTATAATTAAGGAAGTTAGGTATTCGTACCACATAAAAGTGTAAACAAACACAGTAGAAGTCAAAGAAAGGAATCATAGAACATGAGAAGTCTCATGTCCAGAAAACGGTGGAATGAATATAAATAAGGATCTATCAAAAAAAAAAAACTACGTAAAAATTTACTCTCACAAAAGAATAAGAAAGACTATTAAGTAACAGTCATACATCTTTACGTCACCTAAAGACTATAACTAAAATATAGGACGTTTAAATAACTTAAGTAAATAATCAAGATCATCAAATCCCTACCGTAGAAATCCTAAAAGACATATGTTATGGTACAGACGTTTGTCACCGTCGAAATAATGAAGAAGGAAAGGTTAAACCTAAGGAAAAAAAGAAAAAGAAAAACAAAAGACTCACGACACGGATTCTGAAAATTATGATACAACTTATTTTCACCATTCTCACTCGTAGAAACAGAACAAGAACTAGAGTCTCCTTTATGAAAGTCGAAGAATGGAAACTCCTACTACAACCAAAACCTAAACAGTATATACCGGATATACTACAACTCTACGTAAAGGAAATATGGGTGAAAGAACTCCCAAAAATTAGTATTTACATACAACTTAAAATAGTTTACGAAAAAGACGTAGACAGTTCTTCTAGTATACTAAAAATAAGAAGTCAAACAATTACATCATATAACGTAACTAACTAAACACCTATAATTCGAGGTCCTCAACCACTATCTGTCCCTTCGGACCGTACGACATCAGGTACCCCAGCGTTTCTCAGCCTGTGCTGACTCGTTGACTTGACTTGGGTAAGTATATAGGGACATAATTCAGGGTCAACCAGTATCACATGTTAAGAAAATTACATAACAACTTAAATCAAAGGACTATAAAACAACTCCTAAAACTTTAAATATAAGTAGTCCCTATACTAAAGATTTTGTTGTATTACAATAGGATACTTCTGTCCTGAAATTCAGACTAAAGACTAGTAACAAAAACAGAACAAAAGAAGAAAAGAAAAACCAATACACCGTACAAGTAACGACTCGCACCCGAAAGAGATCAACACCACTCACCCCAGATGAGACATCGACACCCGAAGAGTAACGCTTCGTGTCCGAGATCCACATGCCCCAAGTCATCAACGTCGTGTGCCCGAGTTATCAGCCACCGAGTACCCGAATTGACGAGGAACCGTACACCTTAGAAGGACCTGGTCCCTAGTTTAGGTACAGGGACGTCACCGTCCACCTCGAAAGAGGTAACATGGTGGTCCCTTCAGGAAACTATAACAATATTAGTCGTTTTAGTTTCTCTAATGAAAATTGGAACATCTTTAATTTACACAAAAGGAAGTAAATTAACTAAAAAAGGACCATTTACAAAAGACACCGTTTGGTATGTTGGTAATTCTTAATACAATTACATATAAATGACTGTACAAGAAGTAGACACATTACTCTTAAATCTACTCCCGTCCCAACTGTTTATATACTACCGTCTGACAGTAAGTAGGAGGAAGTAGGTACCGTCTATTATGACTAGTCAGTTTTATCGGAAAGGAAAACTTGGGTAGGAAAACTTAGGTCTATTCCTGCATCTTAGAAACAGTTGTGTCATAAGATTTTGTGTAGGTGATTATAGTCTTAAATTCGTATTCAATTTAGGACAAACAGTAGTGACCAGGTCTACTAAACATTCCCAGAAAAGTAAATATACTTGGACACTTGATTTCGATTCCGGTGTCAGACTAAAGAAAATTCGAAAACAATAACAACAATAACAAAAAAACGTTTCAAAGTAAAAAAAGGATTCTTCGTTGTACCTCTTTAACTGAGAAACCAACTTATATATAATAATCTCATAAACGACTAGTTTGATGATAGAAATGACAATTAATTGTGGCAATTATATATAATAGAGTCACTAGTACTATAATAATTTGGGTGAATATTTATTTATTCGTCTCTGGGTTTTACAGATATATTGACCGAGTTTAGTTCATCGTATCGATCAAGGATTTCAGTACAGAAACGTGACGAGTCAGTCTCGAGGTCTGGAATACGATATAGTGAGACATTGTGATTGTCGATAGACAAAAATAAGGAAATCTGACTACTACTTCCAGTCAAAAGTAAAGTACCACACCGAATACAATTATACCACGGTAACGACATAGGTCCACATTTCTTCTAAGCCCCTCGAAAAGTACAAATGGGAATGGATCTATCATGTCAGATACTTTTCCATTCTTTTTAATCATATCTACAATAGTAGGATTAAATAAGAATATATACACAAATGAATATAGAAATCGTGTGTGTAGAAACGTCAACTATAAACTTTTGTCAACTATGTGACCCTACAATTTATATCTCGGAACTTCAGAAAACGGAAACTTAGAATTTTTGAAATCCTATTGTTTGTCGGGGTTTGACCTTTGTTGGGTTTAAAGATAGTTGTCCACAAGTCTTTTTGTTAATACACCATATTGGTATGTTACCTTATGATAAACCGTAATTTTTTCTTACTCGATAATTTGTACGTTGTACCTACTTAGAGTTTACATAATACTCTTTACTTTCTTTGGTCTGTTTTCTCCCATGTATGACTTACTACGGTTACTTTATGTCAATAGTCTTTCATCTTTCGTTTAGTTACCAACGAACCCTCGTCCCTATCTCCCTTCGTACCTAATGTTTTCTTTATAGTCTTTTTTAAATCTCTACCACTCTTATAACCAATAAGACTGACTACTTTAGTATATGAAATTTATACATCAAATATAATTTTTCGTCTCTGTAATGAAACGGTTGTTTCCAGGTAGATCAGTTCCGATACCAAAAAGGTCGTCAGTACATACCTACACTCTCAACCTGATATTTCTTTCGACTCACGGCTTCTTAACTACGAAGACTTGACACCACAACCTCTTCTGAGAACTCTCAGGGAATCTGACGTTCCTCTAGGTCGGCCAAGTAGGATTTCCTCTAGTCAGAACCCATAAGTAACCTTCCTGACTACGATTTCGACTTTGAGGTCATGAAACAGGTGGACTACGTTTCTCGATTGAGTAGATTTCTCTGGGATTACCACCCTTTCTGACTCCCGTCCTCCTCTTCCCCTGTTGTCTCCTACTCTACCAATCTACCATAGTGGCTGAGTCACCTGTACCCAAACCCACCTGAGGCTCTCAACAACTACCTGTCCCTCCGGACCGCACGACGCCAAGTACCTCAGCGTTTCTCAGCCTGTGCTGACTCACTGACTTGACTTGACTATATCCGTACTCACGCACACATCAGTGAGTCCGTCTAGACTGAGAAACCCTGGGAAACCTGACATCGGGTGGTCCGAAGAGTCAGGTACCTGAAGAGGTCCGTTCTTATGACCTTACCCAACGGAACGGGAGGAGGTCCCCTAGAAGGTTTGGGTCCTTAACTTGGTGCAGAGGACAGAGAGAACGTGACCGTCCGTCTAAGAAATGGGCGACTCGGTGACCCCTTCGGAGGACATATCCGTATGGAATAAAATAACACGAAACGAAATAATAAGAAGTGTCTACAACACAAAAGAAGAATGCTTAACTTCCAAACATCATCGGGACTCTATTCGTTCAGATACCCTCTATAAAAGGTCGGCGTAAACGAGTGAAACACAGAGACAGTGAAAAACAAGTAAGAGTGTCATAAAGTTTGTAATAACAAAATAAACAATATCACTAGACACAAAAATACTTAGATTAGTAAAACCGGAAAAAAATCACTTCTTCACTTCTTCATAAAAATTCACTTCTTTATAAAAATTTAATTCTAGACATGTAACCAAAGACTCTGTAACGATAACATGTGAATTATCTAATGTCATATCACATTTGTATCGAAAATAAACGTAACCCTTTGGTTTTTTAGGTACAGAACGAAATGACGTTATAAACGAAATAACTACATCAGACCTTGGTTGGACGTCATAGAGATTTCATTCGGATATAAAGTTAAAATGGAGTTAGTTCAACCTGTGTTTTAGAAATCTTATTACATTCTTCAGATAACACAAGTCATACGTTTTTAAATTTAGGTACATGACTAATTACTCGACATTATACCAAGAACGTCAAAAGTCTACAATTTTATGTTTAATAAATAAATTCTCTTTCTAGTCAAAATAGTACAACGAAGAATCCTCTTTCACGTCGAAATATTTTTAGTTATTATTTTTGTGTAATGATAAAGTCGTAATAATCCTGTCGATAATGAGTTATTGTCTCAGTACTTTCTGGGTAGTAGAGATAAACTTTTGGTTTACTCATTATTCGAGACATATTCATAGGAAACTTAGTCTTCAGTCCAAATATCCCTACACAGACTTTATTTATTATCATAGTTTCCGGAATATAAGTACTTTTGAAAACCCCTAGTTATTATCGTTTTGATTTGAATTCTAATTTACAGATTATTATGTCCTACCTAATTATCTGATAACATTTATTTTTACCACCTTGGCGTGGGTAATTTTTCTATTCGTAATACCGAAGGGACCACCAGGTCACCAATTCCTTAGGTGGAACGTTGTGCCCTGTGTCCAAGTCAGGAACCAAGCCCTTCTAGAGTATACGACGTCCCTTTGATTCAGACACGTAGTGTTGATGACTTCGGATTCACGGATCTCGGACCCGAGGTGTTGTTTTCTACGGTGGTATCACGTTTCGAACCGTGGAGTTGATCTCTCGTCGGGGGTGCGAGGTGTTAATCTATTTCGAATCACGTGTTCACTTCTGGGTCACGTCGTTCTTTTCTTTCATTACTTCATATATATGAATCCTTTATTTTAAAAAATTTTTCTATTTATAATTACGAAACATCTATTAATTTACGTTTTTTCCTTCGTTTTTAAAACGTATATCGTATCTAGTACTATTTAAGGATCACTCAAATGATTTCACTCAATTTACACTTCAGATATCTATATCTTCACCGATTATTAATTTATATACTTAATTCCCTTCTGAAGGACACGAACTCTTCTTACTTTCCATATTTTCTAAATCTAACGGTTTTTTATTTCTAGAGGATATGTATCTTCTGTCTCTTCCGTTACCGTTGGGTGAGGTCATGAGAACGGACCTTTTGGGGCACCTGCCTCCTCGGACCATCCGACGTCAGGTACCCCAGAGCTTCTCAGCCTGTGTTGACTCGTTGAAGTGAAAGTGAAAAGTAAAAGTACGTAACCTCTTCCTTTACCGTTGGGTGAAGTCACAAGAACGGACCTCTTAGGGTCCCTGACCCCTCGGACCACCCGACGGCAGATACCCCAACGTGTCTCAGTCTGTGTTGACTTCACTGAATCGTCGTCGTCGTCGTATGTATCTTCTTTGGTGGTGTTTGGTTTAATGTTACATGGATTTTTTATTCCCCTTTACAAACTTATACATAGTCTTACTACTGATAATAAGGATTTTATATTTGATGAAATAGGATAGTCAGCAAAGTTCCACGAGACCCACTCCCTTTGTCATATAGTATTAGTTTTCCAATATCCGAAACTACAGTCCGTCAAAGATCTAACTTAAGACCTTGAAGGTCTGATCGACGGTAAATGACTGAATGCCGTTCACTGATTTAAAGAGAGTTAAAATACATAATCATTTTACCTCTGTCATGAACAAAGGATATTAACAAAATGTATAATTTTCTCTATTTTATGTATTTCGTGATCTCTATATCCACTGTGTGTCTGTAAAAATAAATAATGAAAATAATATACGTACACTTCTTCTAATAAGTTTAACAAGAATCCTTTTTGAATTTTTTGTACTTGTCTATGTACACTATCAGACAATTTACTTTTTCCCACATTTTGACGTAGATGATACTAGTGTTGAAAAATATTTATGTATTAGTATTAAAAAATTTATATACTTTTTATGAACTCTCCTTAGTGAAGACCGATACAGACTCACTGTTCCATCAGTTTAAAAGAGGGGGATCTTCGTTGATACTTCGAGTTGTGTAACTGTTTTACGGTAAAGTCGTGAGACCTTTACCTGGTTTCTGTAGTTGTTTGACTCTTCATAATTACGTACTTTTTGACACCTCAAACTCCGTAAGAATGGTTGTAGACGAAGATTCGGTGGAGGAGGAGGGAAATGAGTCTTTCACTTTCAGCGAGCCAACACAGACTGAGAAGTACTGGGGCACTTGATATCGTGTGGACCGAAAGGGACAGGAAATGAGAGAGGACCTTAAACGAGTTTGAGTACAGGTAACTCAGTCACTACGGTAGGTTGGTAGAGTGGGAGACAGTAGGGGAAGAGAAAGACGGAAGTCAGAAAGGGTCTTAGCCCCAGAAAAGGTTACTCAGTCGAGAAGTGTAGTCCACCGGTTACATAACCTCGAGGTCGAAGTCGTAGTCAGTAAGGTTACTTGTAAGTCCCAACTAAAGGAAATCCTAACTGACCAAACTAGAGGAATGACGGGTACCCTGAAAGTTTACAGAAGAGATCGTGGTGTAAAACCTTCGTAATGTATCTATATTGAATATATGCTATTATCATCGTATTTCCTACCTCTTATCTTACCTCGACATCATGTTATTTCAAAGGTAAAAATGTTCTTAATTCAATCCCAGTTACACGTTATCTAACACTAATCAAGTCTACGTATAACACTAGAGATTTCGTTGGTGATTTTTTTCACACACACATCCATGGTATGCGTACCCTTCTAGGGGATCTCCTCCCGTACCGTTGGGTGAGGTCATAAGAACGGACCTCTTAGGGTACCTGTCTCTCCTCGGACCGTCCGACGTCAGTCATCCCAGCGTTTCTCAACCTGTACTGACTCGCTGAATCGTGAGCGACTGAGTGGTATGTGTACGTATTTTCTTTTATATATAAATAAATTATAAATTTTTTCCGTGAATTTCCTCCTTGTCTCCTCGTTTTTTCTGTTCTATATATCTTGTGTTTATCGTTTTACAGTTTATATTTATTTTTATAAAATTATTATTGTGCACTCATCAGATTTGTGTGGTTACTTTCCTTTCTCCAATACTCTAACCTAAAAAAATTTTTCAGCCCTAAACTCTTTAGTTTATATACTATAGTGAATGCACACCTTAGATTTTTTATTATGTTCACTTAGATATATGTTTTGTATTTATGTGAGTCTAAATCTTTTATTTGAATACAAACTGTTTCCCCTTTCCTTCACTCCCCTCCCCATTTAATCCTCATACTCTAATTGTTTGATGACACGTATTTTATCTATTCGTTGTTCCTAAACGAAGTCTTGTGTTCCTTAACAAAAGTTATAGAACATCATTGGATATTACATTCTATTAGACTTTTTACATACATTGACTCAGTGAAAAGACATATGGACTTTGATTGTTGACATTTAGTTGATATAAAGTTATTTTTTAGTTCTAAGCTACTATACGATAGATATTGTTTATGTAAAACTAAGTTTCTGTATTCAACTTCATTTTCCTACCTTTTATATATGATACGTTTATCTTTGTCTCGATTCACCGATATAAATATAGTCTATTTTATCTGAAGTTCTACTCATTATAATAATGTCTATATCGCACCGTACAGTCAATTAGTCCTTCGATTCTAAATATTTAATATCTAATAATATATATTATGTACAAATTATTTACATACATGTAGATTGTTGTCTTGGAGTAATACGTACTTCGGTTTGAGTTGTCTAAACTTTCTCCATTATCCGTTAAACCGTCAATTGTAAATCTTTAAAGTTATAAAATGAGAATTATGAACCGTCTTGTTGATAAATCTTTTAGAAACAATTTGTATTAATTAAATACAAATTATTAATACAAATATTAATTATTAAATTATTTGTCTTAATGAAATTATTTCTGTTAGACGTAATTTATATTTGTATTAGATATAATTTGAATGGTATACACACATACACACACACGAGTCAGTACAGAAACGTGGGGACACCTGACATCGGGTGGTCAGAGGAAACAGGTACCCTAAAAGGACCGTTCTTATGACCTCACCCAATTGTAAAGGAGAAGGTCCCCTAGAAGGCTTGGGTCCCTAATTTGGGTATAGAGGACGTGACGTCCACCTAAGAAATGACGACTCGGTGGACCCTAAGGGGTCCAAATGGTACACTTCACTTCACTTTCAGTGAGTCAGCACAAGGCTGAAAAACGTTGGGGTACTAGACAGGTACTTGAAGAGATTCGTTCTTATGACCTCACCCATCGGTAAGAATCCTTGGATGGTTCTCTTGACTTTTGGACGTCAAAAGTGTTTCTGTACATATACCTACAACTATCGTAATAAGTATTATCGATTTTACAGTGTCGTTAGGTTTACGGGTGTTGATCACTTAGTTATTCGTTTGACACCGTGTAGATATGATCCCTTAGTCAAGTCAAGTCAAGTCAGCGAGTCAACACAGGCTGACAAACTCTGGGGTACCTAACGTCGTGTTGTCCGGAGGGACAGGTAGTCGTTGAGGGCCTCGGATGGGTTTGAGTGCAGGTAGCTCAGCCACTACGGTAGGTTGATAGAGTAGGAGACAGCAGGGGAAGAGGAGGACGGGAGTTAGAAAGGGTCGTAGTTCCAGAAAAGGTTACTCAGTCGAGAAGCGTAGTCCACCGGTTTCACAACCTCAAACTCGAAGTCGTAGTCAGGAAGGTTACTTGTGGGTCCTGACTAGAGGGGATCTTACCTGACCAACCTAAAGGAACGTCAGGGTCCCTGAGAGTTCTCAGAAGAGGTTGTGGTGTCAAGTTTTCGTAGTCAAGAAGTCGGGAGTCGAAAGAAATATCAGGTTGAGAGTGTAGGTATGTACTGACGACCTTTTTGGTATCGAAACTGATCTGTCTGGAAACAACTGTTTCATTACAGAGACGAAAAATTGTACGAGATCCAACCAGTATTGAAAGGAAGGCTCCTCATGATCCCTTATGATAAATTGTCATTTTTCCTTACTTGATGTTAATTACATTATACGGTTTTAGTAACTTGAAATAAAAAGGTCTCGTTTGACCCTCTTAAGTAAAGTAACAGAGAAAACTTGAACGACGACTTTGCCTTGGAATAAAGTGGAAACAACTAACAGACAAGGTAAGACCTCGAACGAATCTACAACGGGTCACTTAAGGCAAAAATTATAAGTACCCGATCGTCAGAAATCATGGTAGGGGGATCGGATTTGTCTTTTCTAGGTTTTAACATTCACGAAGTAAGACAAAGTTGGTTCGTCTTTTTGTCTAAGAGTATCCTTCTACGACAAATCTCGACCTTTCGTCTAAAAAAAAGGGGTTTTTTAGTACCTTAAAACCAACATGACATTTACCCATTTAACATACCTGTTGTTTTGTTGTTTCGAGAAAAATTTTTCCTTACGTGATGACTGTGTACGACATTGTACCTGTTTGGAGTTTTTGCAATACGACTCACTTTCCTCGGTGTCTACTGACGTATAACACATTATGGTGAGTGTACTTTACAAGAGAAGGTCTCTACAATTGTAAACTTTTTTTAGACGTAGAATCTTATATACTTTATGTCGTTAATACCATCTCCACCGTCCTAACACTCATCATAAATCATAAGTATTAAAAAGAAATTATAACGGGATGATAGAAAATCGTCCAAATAATTCCATATCGACTGTATATTTAACGTATATAAAAAAAAAAGAGAAATTTTTTTTAAAAATAAAAATGAAATAAAATGAAATGTTATGACATAACCAAAACGGTATGTAACTGTACTTAGGTGGTGTCCACATGTACTCAAGGGTTTGTACCTAGGGGGAGGGTGGGGTATAGTAGAGAGACCTAGTAGGGGCACGTGGTCGGGGCTCGTAGGACATAGGACGTAGTTTGTATATATATTTAACGTATATAAATTTCACATGTTACATTTTGAAGATTACATCCAAACGTATACACTTTGATAGTGGTGTTAGTACTTTACTTTTAGAGGTAATGGGAGTAGACAATGGGAAGAGAGGGAGGAGACAGGTGAGGAGGGGAGAAAAAACCCCCTCCCGTCAGAATAAAGAAAGTGAATAGTATTTAATGTAAATCTAAGTAGAAACAACAAATTAATATTTCTAATAAAATTCTAGGAAAAGATCAATAAATAGATATCAAACTTAAAAGGGTACGTATCAAAATGAAATTTGAACGTGATAAGAAGGTTAATATTCACTATTCGGTCATCATAAAGCTATCTATTATAAAGAACATGTCTTTATTTAAGACAACGAATTAGACTTTAATACACAGTTTCAAATTTGTGAAAGACCATGGTTCAATACTCTTTGGTTTTGTTCGTTCCCACTTTAAAGAGAATGATCAAATTTTTGATCCCATCCTTTTTTTTTTTTTTGATCCCATCCGTCGATTAAAAGATACTTACGGGTATACCGTTCCGTTAATTCGAAAAATCGAAGACAAATAGAGACTAACATGGTATGATTTTACTAGACCTTTTGATGTACTACAATTTCTTATTACACGAGTCTTCAAAGAGGTGGTAGTATGTATCACTTCATTCAGTCTTTCCCTTTTTGTTATATGATATAATTACATATACATACCTTAGATCTTCTTATTACAACTACTTGTCGTCCCTTCCTTTTCTCTGTGTTTACATCTCTTACCAGAACACTTGTGTCCCCTCCCTCTCTCACCCCGTTTGCCCCTGTCATCGTAGTTGTATACGTGTGATAGGCCCACTCTCCCTATCGACCCCTTTTCAACGATACATCGTACATCGTGTCCTCGGATCAGACCACGAGCACGACTGGACCTCCCCACCCTACACCCTTTCCTCCCTCTGATTCCTCCCTTCCCTGTATATATGTTAATACTGATTAAACACAACAACACACCGTCTTTGGTTGTGTTGTAAACATTTTTAAAATTTTTGAGTTATTCTTTTTATATTTCCAAAAAAAAAAAAAAAATTCAAACAAAGTAAACGGACACTCATTAATGTAAAAAACAAGCAAAGAAAAGTCTGGTTCACAAATAAATCGAACAAGGCCCTATGACCGGTATTAAACTAAGTCTTATTATTTCATCCTCCTTAATTAAGAGGTCACAGATTTGGTCAACAAAGATTCTTGGACTTTCTCCTATTTTGTCAGTTTCTTTTCCTATACCTTCCTTTCGGATCCGGACCCCTACACCATCCAACAGCTCTTCAACTGCTAAAACGACCAAAACAATGAAAGGTCTCCGAACGTGACTAAAGAGAAAACTACGTAACGAAGTCAAATTAACTACAAAACTACGTTGTGTTACAAGGAACGAGGACGACAACACCTCTGGCACATTCTTAACTTAAAAACTACGCACGAATAAAACAAAGTCGTTCATGGATCATATTTTAGAGTCTCGAGTCTATGAGGAAACCTTTAACTTGGGAGGGAAACGTTGTTAGGTCTTCCTGTCCATTGATACGTACTTCTCAAACTTTTACTTCAAACTTAGGTAGTCAGGAAAGATTCGTCCTAACATAGTATGTCACCTTTTACGAGTCCTTTTAAGTAAAAGACTCATTGGTAGGGTATAAACGGTACTGATCGAATGAGCTCATTCCAGTACAGAAACAGAACAACTCTGAGATTTTACTCACCTATTGTCTAATTAAAGCTCCAGGAAGGATCGTAATTTTTTAATACAGAGTAATTAATACGAATAATTCGTGATAATCCCTACATCTCTATGAATAGTAGATGTCGTAAATAAGTATACGAGAGTCCTGTGACCCGTTTTGTCTGACCATATATTGATTGACATTCTGTGAACTTCTGACGACATCGTCTCCACGTTTACTTCCGCGACACACTTGAGTCCTCAGTCTACTCCGTCAGAGTCTTCAGAAGTCCCTCCCCACCGTAGGTTCGATTCATCACTTTCTATTTCCCTTGGGAGACGGTTACCTCTGCCTTCCTCTTCTTAAAGTCCTAGTCTCTTATTGAACTCAGTTCTGTGTTTCTTCCATCGTCTTGAGTCCCATACAATTAAGTCACATACTACATCTCTTTACTGTTGGGTGAGGTCATAAGAACGGACCTCTTAGGGTACCTGTCTCCTCGGACCTTCCGATATCAGGTACCCCAACGTCCTCAACGTATGTTGAATCGCTGATTTGGTGGTGGTGGTGGTGGTACTATGTCTCTTTACTTTTCTTTCATTACCGAGATCTTCCTCCACTATTTCTTCTCTCTCTGACTCCACCCCAAATCTTTACGAAACTTTCCGAACGGCTTTTCACACCCGAAGTAAGACACCTCCTACTCCCTGACAATTCGGAACAGAATCTCTACGTGTAAATTCAAAAATTCAGTACACCTCTATTATGGAGTACTCACACAGTCCCGTTATGAGAACGGTCCTATACCTTTTTTCTCTAACTTCAACACCATCCCCTAAGTCTACAGTCACATATCCAAAAAGAATATCATCTCCTCATAATTACTGTCAAATTAGATCCCTGTCCCAACGTCATTTCTTTCATTTTTTGGCCGTCTCCGTTCCATACTCTAAACTCCTTATTTTCAATTTCGATTGAACCCATAGTTCGGAGTGAAAGACCTTTCTACTATCTTAGTAATCTCTTTTTATTTCTATCACCAATAATATCCCCTCACTATTCAAGTCAAACCCTGGACCACATAAATCCTACGACCGTTTTTAGATCCATCTTTACAGGATCCAACTTCAACTATCTACCATGAATCCTCCCACACCCACCCTTACAGTCTTCCAATACTATAATAACGACGTTCTGAGGACTTTCTACAAACGATCTTCTATCTTACTGTGAGTGAATTTTCTTAAGATTCTTATCACAACTCGTTTAATTTGTTCTGAAGTTGACCCCATCTACAAAAGTTCTCATTTTGACTTTTGGAAAAAGACTTTTTTGTTTTTTGTTTTTTTTTGTTTGGAAAAAGACGTTCTCTATTGGTGACGGTGATAAAAATTTTTTATAAATAAATAAATAAATGAACACCGACGCGAACCCCGAAAGAGATCAATCCCGTTCGACCCCAACGAGAAACGACGCCCCACGTCCGAAGAGGAACGTCTCCGAAGAGAACACATCAGTCCCGAGGTCCGTGTGACCGAGGTCACTAATACCACGTACCTGAATCAACGGGAAGACGTACACCCTAGTAAGGTCTGGACCCTAGTTTGGATACAGGTGACGTAACCGTCAGCCTAGGAATTCGTGACCTGGTGGTCCCTTCCGGGGGGGGGTGGTAATGATAGAAAGAAAGGTCAATAAAAAGATAGATTTTTTATAAAATTCAGTATTAGTGGGATATATATCAATTTATATGTCAAAAGAGTAAATATAACACTCGTAATATCATGAATTTAAAAAAGTACTTATACATAAAAGGACCTTTCTTATTTAATCTCTTTTTACAGAAACGTCGTTATACATCTTCGTCCCTGAATGTAACACAACCTCTAACTTGACCTGTTTCGGAACCAAGGCTTCTCTTACGGTCTCCTTGATCGGTCTTCCACACACCGTTACCAAGAGTATGAACAAAACGTTCTGTTAAATCCACTGAAGGAAATTTCCTTCAGTAAAACAGATGTATTTACATTAAAAAGAACCCAGTTCGTCGTCTGTCAAAAGACCCACAAAAAACTTTACTTCAAAAAAAGCAATAAAACAGGAAAAATTTTTTCGGCATATCCGGTTAATGTTTTTATAACTTTTAAAGTTCTAGTAGTTCTTTTTTTTTAGTTGTTCTTTCATAGATTTTTATGGGTCTAAAGAAAGATGAGTGGGTTTCTAATGGTAAAAATTGTGGAACCATAAATAGGAAGACCTCAATAACATTCAAAGACATAATGTGTGTGTGTGTGTGTGTGTGTGTGTGTGTGTGGAGAGTATATTTATACACATTAAAAAATCTTGATACGAATACAACATGGTGTCACGAAACTAACACAAATATTCTTCAACAGACAAAGTAGTTCCAATAGGTTAAATAACTACATATTAATAAGTACCATAGGAAATAACAGAAAATATATATCTATCTACCTCTTATTACAGAGGTATATATACTCCTTAGGGAGAAGTAAAGGAGAGTTGGAAGTACGGTAAAGGGATGGTTGTGGGACATGGGGTCCGGATTCGTTAGTGAATAGATGAAAAACAGACATATTTAAACGGTTGAGACCTTGTAAAGCAAATTCACCTTAGTATGGTTACACCAGAAACAACTGACCGAAGAAAGTAGATTATATTACGACACTTTCAAGTAGGTCTTACCTCGTACATAGTCATGAAGTAAAGGAATAACAACTTATCATGAAGTAAGATACTTATATGGTATAAACCCGTTAAATAAGAATAATATCGTAAGACACTACGAATATAATTTTACCTTTAGTTAAGTATATTGAGGAGAGAAGTCTTCGATGGTCACTGAGGGTAGTATGAGACTCATTTTCAGTTTCAGATATTACTGGATGTCCCCCGACCGATACATAAGACGTACATAAAAGAGGAGTAAAAAAAGCCAGATCGGTTTCACCGGAGAACAATAACGAGTGTGTACGGTCCGTATGAAAACGTCGTTCCGGAAATGTGAACGACGAACGAAAAGGACATTAAAGGAAGTGGGGTCAATAGATGTTCTAAACAAAGGAGTGAAGATAGTCCAGTATGAGTTCATAATAGTAGAGTCACTTCGAAAGGGACCACTTTATACGAAGGGTTGAGGTGACGAGGGTTGGGCGTTGTATCAAACAGACGGAAGAACGTAATAAAAAGACACACCTTGTATAGTGATTGTATAAATAGAATAAATAACAGGAAAAAAGGGGGTTGATTTTACATTCACGGTGCTCCCGTTCTTAAAAACAGAAACGAATTATGAGATAGGGGTCGTGGACCTTTTCACGGACCATCTATTATCCGTGATTATATATAAAAGTAACTTACTTATTGTAATAGAGATCTTTCCTCTGACCCACCGATTTATTCCGACCGTCCTCTGGTAAATGATATATAACAAAGTATAAAGAATTTAAAACTTAGTATACCTATATAATAGATTATTGTATCTATCTTAATTTTAATCCGCAATACTCGTTCCAGATTTAAATGTATCTTGGATAAGAGTGAAAAGAAAAGAAAAACCGGTACGGTGCATCGAACGCTCTAGAATCAAGGGGTTGGTTCCCAACTTGGACCCGGTGACGTCACCTTCGTGGTTCAGAAGTGGTGACCTGGTGGTCCCTTAAGAGAGTATATATCTTGGATAATTTCTTTTTAATCTAAACACTCAAAAAACCATTTAAAGTTCTGTCATATCGTATGGATTCATCCTTAGACTTTGATATTCTTCCTTCTTGATATTAAGGCAAACACACACGCGAGTCAGCGAGTCAGCACAGGCTGAGAAACGCTGGGGTACCTGACATCGGGCGGTCCGAGGAGACAGGTACCCCTAAGAGGTCCGCTCTTATGACCTCACCCAACGGTACGGGAAGAGGTCCGCTAGAAGGGTTGGGTCCCTAACTTGGGTCCAGAGGGTGTAACGTCCTAAGTAATGGTTCACTCGATAGTCCCTTTAGCGATTAAAGAAAACCCAAGAACATTCTTGAGGACTTTTACCTTCCATTTTCAAAACCACATTCATCAAATTGTCACCATTTTACATAAAAGAATAAGTGACATTTCAAAAAAAAAAGGTGGCATTTCAAACTACAGAAATGACATCGAATTACGTCAGAATATTTAAGACTGGTTCTCATATGAAAAATAGGAATAACAATAAGTCAGTAAGTCAACACAGACTGAAAAACGTCAGGGTACCTGACATCGTGTAGTCCGAAGCGACAGGAAGTGATAGAGGGTCTCAAACGAGTTTGAGTACTGGTAACTCAGTTACTACGGTAGGTTGGTAGAGACAGTGACGGAAGAGGAGAACGGAAGTTAGAAAGGGTCGTAGTCCCAGAAAAGTCTACTCAGTCAAGAAGTGTAGTCCACCGGTTACATAACCTCGAAGTCGAAGTCGTAGTCAAGAAGGTTACTTACAAGTCCCAACTAAAGAAAATCCTAACTGACTAAACTAGAGGAACGTCAGGTTCCCTGAGAGTTCTCAGGAGAGGTCGTGGTGTCAAGCTTTCGTAGTTAAAAAGGATGACCTCTCCTTTCTTTTCGAAAGTGAACGAACATGGTAAATATGAAGGTTTTGAAACACGAAAGTCTCTGAGATGGTTTTCAGTATTGTCGATGACAATCATCGATGTTTTTCGATGATTTCATTTTTGTGGACAAAGAAAGATTACGGACTCAGTACATCGAAGAACACATGTTCTCCAAAATTTTTTTACATATTCCCATTTCGGCCCCGAGTTTAATCGGTCTTCACGTTGAATCGATGAAAGGTCCATCGATAAATCAGTGAAGGATGGAAGGAAGGATCAAGTGTCAATATACGACAAGACTTCAAGTGCAGATCCAAGAATGTACTCTATTATCGTATCACCAGTTCACACTACCCGTTGACTGGAAACTATAGGGAGTGGGTCTGGAAACCTCCACCCTTTATTTTCTTGTATGTGAACCTATATCCTTTCAAATACACAAAAAAAAAAAAAGACCATGTCCCAGTTCCTTTACTAAGGAGGTTCCGGTGGAGAATGGGCATCCTGTCCTCCTCGAGTCTTTCATTCACGGTTCCGGTTCCACTTTGAGACTCTACAACTCACGTGGGTGAACTTTTATCCCGTACCCGAGAAGTCACACAAAAGGTCTTCCCCACTCTTTCACATCGAAGTGTCTAAAAGGGAGTACGAAGTCAGACTGGTCACCGTACGTCACTTATCGTATGTCACAAATTAGAAACCGACTACCAAAGACTCTACCCTTCTCTTCCCGTTAAATATGGATTTCATAATAACTTACATTTTGGGTTAGTTCAAAGTCTGAACGAAAGGTACAGAACTGGAGAAACTCCGGGGAAATGGTCTATAAAACATAAAAAGATCCGTCACTCACTGATGGTGTACGTCTAGTTCTTGTAACGATCTCGGTAAGACTTACTTATAGTGTTATACAAACCTTTTGTTCATCAGTTCTGACCCTTACTATATCTGTCACTTTGGGACCTCCTCGTCTTCACGGTCGAGTCGATACTTGAATTAACGAGACCTTTTATGAAACGAAAGTTTCTTGTCGAGTTCCATTCATAATTAAATAATTTGGCACCTAAAAATACTTCGTAGAAGAGACGTATACACCAATAGTAAAGAAAAGGTCAATACAAGTCGATACGAGATGGAAAGAACGATGACCACGTTTGATGGATACAAGAGATACTATCTTACAGATCTCTGTAAGAAGGTGAGGATATATCAGAACCATACCAAGTCATAGGTATGACTCACATTCGGACATTATTTGCTTAAGGAGTGAACTTTAATCCGGTCTAAAGCACAACATGATCGTCCGTCTGTGAGACATGGACCACAACTAAGGTACTGTCAAAAGACAAAGGGTAACGTTTGTAAAAGGATCGGGTATCTTAGTGATTCTAAACTCTTTACAAATGAATTATTATTAAAGGGTTTATTATTACCGATTGTAAATAACTCATAAACAACATATGTCTGTCTGAAAATTTATGAAGTATAAAATGATTAAAGTAGGAGTGTTGTTGATATTCTTTTTCCATGAGGAGTAAAATATCTATCTCTTAACGTCATAAATCAACCAATTTATTAAACGGGTTCTAATATCTCGATCATTTCCAGTTTCCACCCTACATGTAAGTCCGTTAGACCGAGGTCTGAGTTGAGTCTTAGACCGAAGAGTAAACGATGTGACGTCACGGAGAGACACATGTAAATGATACACGGGATTTGACATGGTTTGTCTATCTTTCTTTCATACACCTTTATTATTTCACTTTTTGTTGACCATCGGCACCTCTGTGCTCCGAGAAGAGTCGACCGTGTCCGCGTAGAGTCAAACTAGGGACCAAGACGATAATCATCGACCTACTGGAAGAAGGGGACAATAAAGAGAAACCGGAGAGTTAGGAGAAAACCTCATCCTATTCTTATGGTCTTCATGCATAGGTAAATTATTTACTCCTTTGACTTTATGGTTCACATTTTATTAAATACTCCAACATGTCACCGTCCTAATCTTGGTCCTAAGGTAACAAGTCAGAGAGTCTAATCCGGAAAGAGGAAAAGAGGGAACTTAGTACAACGGTGATACTCTTTGTATTACGCATTTGTATTACGATTCCAAAAGAAACCGAAATACTGAGAGAAACGTTTCACACTTAGGACATAACTGGTAAAACTACTACTACCATTACAGTTCTTTTCTTACTATAGTACTTCTGTATGAAACTACAGTACGTTTCACACAACTAACCTCCTTTTAGTCTCTCGGCTGTCAGATCGTCAGTGGTTCCTTTTAGTCAAGTGGAAGACCCAAAGACTACTCGGAATCTAGTCTTCGAGTTCCCTCCAGAAGACGACTTGACACAATAGTCTACCACTACACACAGAGAACGTCGTACGACACCATTTCTAACAGTCTCTCTTCATGAACTTCTGTTGTAGTAAACTTTCGGTTCTCCTCGACGTCTTTAAATAGTCACTCGATATACAAAAGAACCACCTAGTCTACGTACACCGGAATTTGGTCCATCCACGAAATCTTGATTCGTGAGAAGGAAAAGAGACATCCAGTAGTCCCAGAGGAGATTTATTAAGGAAAGAAGAACGGAGAAAAGAAGGAATTGTGGTATCTGTAAATAACCCCATCGACGAGACACGATCCGTAACTTTTGTGTTTCTACTTACTCTTTGACGGATTGAATATTCTGCTTAAAAACCTTTTTATTCCCCCATAGAAGAAAGTACGTTAGAGTTTTTGATGTCTTACTAGAAAGAAGCAAAGGTTCCGTTTGGTAAGTTATAGTGCTTACGGGGTTGGTCATTGTGACTTCTTCGACTTCAACTTGTCAAGATACTTCTGGATGTTCTGGAAGATCTTGATTATGGGTTTTTTCTACAAGAAAAGTAAGATCCCCTGACCTCACCTTTTCATCCTTCAGTTCTTTGTGGACGTCATTGTCCGTTTAAACCGGAACCTCATGTCTTACTTTGTCCCATTTCCGATTATCTCAAGATGGTTCTTTTACGTGACCAGTATCGTTTGTGGGAGAAGGTTGTTGTGTTCTCTTCTGAGATGTGTACCTGTAGTGGTCTACCAGTTGTGGTTTTAGTCTAACTAATATAAGAAACGTCGGTTTCTACCTCTTCGAGATACGTCAGTCGTTCTTGTTCTGGCCCTCGACTGACATCGAGTCTAGTACTTGAGCAATAACGGTTTAAGTCTGAATTTAACTTCTTTCACCCCTTTTGGTGATCTGGTAAGTCCATACTGGATTTAGTTTAGGGAATACTGATATGTCACTTTCACTCTTTATCTAAATTGACTGATCTAGATTATCTGTCTCACGGACTACTTGATACCTACTTCCAAGTACTGTAACATGTCTTCTGTCCTTAGTTCTGGTAGGGCTTCTTTTTCTTTATGTTTTTTCGCTTTACCGACAGACTCCTCCGGAATGTTTATCGACACTCTTCTTATCTTCGTTTTTCGTTTCCTCTTTTCCTTTCTATATGGGTAAACTAACGTCTTAAGGTTTCTTATTGTTTCTCTATTCTTTCGGAAGGAAGTCGCTAGTTACGTTTCTTTATCTCCTTTTGTTATCTTATCCTTTTTGATTTCTAGAGAAGTTCTCTTAATCTCTATGGTTCACTTGTAAAGTACGTTTCTACCCGAGTTTTTTCCTGTCTTTACCATCCCTGGATTGTCTTCGTCTTCTATAATCCTTCTCCACCGTTCTTATGTGTTTCTTGACATGTTTTTTCTAGAAGTGCTGGGTCTATTAGTACTACCACACTAGTGAGTAGATCTCGGTCTGTAGGACCTTACACTTCAGTTCACCCGGAATCCTTCGTAGTGATGCTTGTTTCGATCACCTCCACTACCTTAAGGTCAACTCGATAAAGTTTAGGACTTTCTACTACGACACTTTCACGACGCGAGTTATACGTCGTTTAAACCTTTTGAGTCGTCACCGGTGTCCTGACCTTTTCCAGTCAAAAGTAAGGTCAGGGTTTCTTTCCGTTACGGTTTCTTACGAGTTTGATGGTGTGTTAACGTGAGTAGAGTGTGCGATCATTTCATTACGAGTTTTAAGAGGTTCGGTCCGAAGTCGTTATGTACTTGGTACTTGAAGGTCTACAAGTTCGACCAAAATCTTTTCCGTCTCCTTGGTCTCTAGTTTAAGGGTTGTAGACGACCTAGTACCTTTTTCGTTCTCTCAAGGTCTTTTTGTAGATAAAGACGAAATAACTGATACGGTTTCGGAAACTGACACACCCAGGGTTATTTGACACCTTTTAAGACTTTCTCTACCCTTATGGTCTGGTGGACTGGACGGAGAACTCTTTGGATATACGTCCAGTTCTTCGTTGTCAATCTTGACCTGTACCTTGTTGTCTGACCAAGGTTTATCCTTTTCTTCATGTAGTTCCGACATATAACAGTGGGACGAATAATTGAATATACGTCTCATGGAGTACTCTTTACGACTCGACCTCCTTCGTGTTCGACCTTAGTTCTAACGTCCCTCTTTATAGTTATTGGAGTCTATACGTCTACTGTGGTGGTAATACCGTCTTTCGCTCTTTCTTGATTTCTCGGAGAACTACTTTCACTTTCTCCTCTCACTTTTTCAACCGAATTTCGAGTTGTAAGTCTTCTGATTCTAGTACCGTAGGTCAGGGTAGTTAAGTACCGTTTATCTACCCCTTTGTCACCTTTGTCACCGACTGAAATAAAACCCTCCGAGGTTTTACTGACGTCTACCACTAACGTCGGTACTTTAATATTCTACGAATGAGAAACTTTCCTTTCAATACTGGTTGGATCTGTCGTATAATTTTTCGTCTCTGTAATGAAACGGTTGTTTCCAGGTAGATCAGTTCCGATACCAAAAAGGTCACCAGTTCATACCTACACTCTAAACCTGACACTTCTTTCGACTCTTGTCTTCTTAACTACGAAAACTTGACACCACAACCTCTTCTGAGAACTCTCAGGGAACCTGACGTTCCTCTAGGTCGGTCAGGTAGGATTTCCTCTAGTCAGGACCCACAAGTAACCTTCCTGACTACAACTTCGACTTTGAGGTTATGAAACCGGTGGACTACACTTCTCGACTGAGTAAACTTTTCTGGGACTATGACCCTTTCTAACTCCCGTCCTTCTCTTCCCCTGCTGTCTCCTACTCTACCAACCTACCGCAGTGGTTGAGTTACTTGTACCCAAACCCACCCGAGACCCTCAACAACTATCTGTCCCTCCGGACCGCACGACGTCAAGTACCCCAACGTTTCTCAGGATGTGCTGACTCGTTGACTTGACTTGACTTGACTACGGTCAATATAGAAGTATTTGGACCCCTCTTTTCTCTTTCAGACTTTTCTAAAATAACATAAACCGGTATTTCTCCGACAACAATTGGAAATGTATCGCCAAAGTAACCAGATTACTTCATCTAGGTTCAATATCACTTAACTTCTCATTTACTCACTAGGCTTTCGTTAACCCTATTTGTGAGTTCTTCAACCTTCTATTTCCCTTCTTCATCCTTTTATCATCGACCTTTAATCTCTAAAAGAAAAATTCTACCTTCAGAAATCTTACAGGAGTCCAAATCCTTTTCCTCAGTCATCTAACCCTCTTCAACTTTCAACTCGCCTTTCTCTCCCGTTAGTTACCGTTTGAACCCTATATGTTCACCTTTTCCCAGTTATTAAATCTACATTCCTAATCAGAGCTTTGTCTCTTCCTACACTATGGAGAAGGAGACTCCGACTTTCCTTTCCGTATGTTACCTACGTCCTTATTTGTCAAATCCCCAAAGGGTAGAATTGGTGACCACCAATTCACCAATTCTTAGACGGAACGTTACGTTCCCTACGACCAAACTAGGGACCAGATACCTCTAAGGTGTACGACACCTGGTTGATACGGACACGTGGTGTCGATGACTCGGGTACGAGAGCCGGGACTCTCGGCGTCGACGACTTCCGCGTACACGGATCTCGGACACGAGACGTTGTCCTCTTCGGTGGCTACTCGTCGAGTGTGTGGCACTACTTCTCCTCGGGAGCGAGAGACGTCGACCTCTTTCGGGTGTACGTGGCTGTCTCTGGGTGGCGTCGGTTCTTCAATCTATGTAGAATCTTTTGTCTCGAACCAACACCCTAAGTTTTCAACATCCTAAAGAAAAAAAGGATTATTAAAGATAAAGGAGACACTTCATTGAAGAAATGACGTTCACTTCCCTCATTCACAACTTACAGTTCAAACTTCTCTTCTTTTAAATCTATGACGGATCGTATTACCTTTTACAACGACTTGTTCCTGTTTATGTATCTAATAACTCTCATAATTTCAGGAGTCGATTCTGGTATACGTCAAAAGAAGTCCGAGTTAATCGTCGAAGACGGATTCTTCCTTCTTCAGTCCAACATCCTAACAAAACTAAACCCTCAACAGACTCGTTCACGTCCTTTTCCTGTTCCTACGGGTCCTGAACTTACACGACCACTCTCTCGTCATACTCATCTATTAGTACTCCAGGTCCGAATAGGTAAACCCTTTAATATCCGTATAACCTTCAGTCTCTTGTCAAAATCCCCTGATTTACTGTCCTTCTGTCTTCCGAACATTACACCCATACCCCTCACCTATAATCTCCATTTTATAAAGACCAAACCCGTATCCTCACACAACGATATCCCTAAACCTCGAGTCTTAATCTTTCTTGCCTCATGTCTCCGTAATTGTCACTAGTCTTCGAGAGAAACCGGGTAGGGTTTGAATCGAAGTGAGAAGTGTAAGGAATCATTGAGAGGAACAATTTCAGTTACTATATTCAAAATAAAGACCAATTCTTTAACCCCCTCCCCAGAAGGGACGGAGATCGAAGACCGGGTTCTCTAACGAACAATATGGTCTGGAGGAAAGGATAGACCCATATTTCCTATACAATAAAAAGGAAGATGGAATGACCGATACAGATTTTACAGAGGAACCATCTTAGACAGATATATAGGGTGACTTTTATATCTACATCGACGGTTTCTAAACAAAAGAGCTACAAACTTCTAAGATCGATCGTGAAAAGTACAGTACTGTGGATTTTTTACTATTATAAAGACATGTGATCTCTTTTCCTTTCTTCGATAAACCCCAATCTTCACTGAATCCCTACGACTGACGGGTCGGTACTCCTCTCGTCAAGACGACATTTATTAAAAATGAGTGAAGGTACTGGAGTCTGAAAACCACAAGTCTATGGACTCTAAGATAAAGTGGGAACTATAAATAGACAACCAAGTGTGCGTGAGACAATGACATGACCGCTCTGACACTCTTTGGAGTTATAGTAAAATCTATAGTATTGATCTCAGAGTATAGACCAAATAAGAATATTTTGAAGAGACGAATATTGACGAAGTAAAACAGACGGACAGTAGAACTACGACTATTCTGGTATGGTCTACTACAGGTTCCGTGGGGAGGTCAGTAAATATGATCGTCACTTGTCGAAGCTGAGAAACGTAAACTTCGTCTTCAGTTACTTTTGATACTTTACCGCTGTCACATGATACTTCTCCATTAATTTGTAGAAAGACCACCAACAACGATGACGATTAACATTTATACCCATATTATGTATCATCACAAACTAACAAATTTTAGGTCGGAACAACCACTTTTCTGACTGCTAGTTATTTTGTCTCAGGTTTTTATCCAGGTCTTTGTCTCGGTAATATAAAAACTGTTTTAACAAATGTTTAAATTTTTAAGTTACGACTTTCCAATCCGAAAAGTTTTTTAACACAATCTTGTCAACCAATAGGTATACGTCTTTTACTTGGACCTCTCTCTCTTTATTTCTACCGTCTCATTCTCCTGTACCTCCAGTGGAGGAACGGAATTCGTGTAATTTTTATGTAGATGTACACCTTGTTAAGAGTGACCTTTGACTGTCTTCCTGAGGACATGTTGGTTCCGACATCCTTTCTATGTGCGTATTAAATGAACTTTCCCTTCTTTTCACTAGACCAACCCTGGACACAGGGATCCTCCCCTGAGTCTCCTTTTCCCTCCCACGTGACCACATATAAGTTTGACTCCTCATTCAGTCGACCTCCTTCTAACAGTGTAGGTCAACACTTCGACAAAGGGACACAAAAGAAGACTCTTAAAATATCAAAATCCATGATGTAAATACCGAAACTACGTAAACTTAATAAAAAACATATACCACAATCCATTCCCAAGTCGAAGTAAGAGACGTACACCTATAAGTCAAAAGGATCGTATCAAACGAATTTTCTAACAGGAAAGGGATGGTTTACCAGAACTGTAGAAACAGTTTTCAGTAAACTGGTATATACAATCCTAAATAAAGACCTGAGAGGTAAGATAAGGGAACCGAATATACAGACAGAAATATGATCATGGTCTGACTAATGACATTGAAACAATTCAAGACTTTAGTCCTTCAAACTCAAAAGATCAAAACAAGACAAAATTCTAACAAAATCTATAAGTCCTAGGAATTCTAAGGTATACTTCAAACCTTACCCGAAAAAACAAAGACGTTTTTTTATAGTAACCCTAAAACTATCTATAACGTAACTTAGACATATTACGAAAAGTGTCATAATTCAGAAGATTAGATTAGACACTTGTACGTTACACGAAAGTAAACAAATAGAGAGAAGAAATTAAAGAAAGTCGTTACAAAATATCAAAAGTGAGTAGTATTCAACAAAAATCATAATGTATAAACACCTAGTCGACTATAAACGGAGGAGTTCTGACACTGTCTTCACTAATATACATTTAGAAATTTTACTTTGTATTTTACTTAGAAAACCAAGAGTTCATAATCTACTCGTATACCACTGGTTTTGTGACTATGATCTTTCGTTACTTAACTCCTAAGTAAAAAAAAACTCCGAAAGTAAAAAATGTAATAAAGGTCTTTATAAATAACTGGTGTATTATATTCGGTCTGCTCATTCACTGACAAGACCCGTAAGTCTTCAATCACCATTCGTTTTTTCTTCAGTGTAAAGATTAAAGTATCTCGAATATCATAAAAACCTCACGAACGAGACACTACAATACGCGAACTTCCTACATTGTCGCAGTGTCATTGGAACCAGGAGGACTACAAAGGACACCGTCTCCAATCAAGCCCTCGGGGTCTTGGACCTCGTGACCGACCTGATGCCACGGAAGACGGAGGATTGACTTCTGTTATAGTTTCGTGTCCTCACGAAAGCTTTTCGGGAAAGGGACTTGGTCTTAGTGTAGGTCTCCATACCAACCTTCTCTCTACTCCTTACTTATCCCCGTCTATTCGAAGCCAGACTCAAACGGAACCAAGGACACTGCACCCCGGTACAACAGTCAGTACGACCACCAGAGAAGAGTCGAACAACGACACACCACAGGACCGACAGGACTACCTCTTGATACTCGTCCGCCTTCAAAAGAAACTTCTACGATGAACGAACCTTGGTTGGTTACAACATCGGACCTGAAATGAACCAAACTATGAAAGGATACTATGTTTGCAGAGAAGAAAGTAATCTTCTAAAAAGGAAAGAGAAAGGTAAGAAATTACCGAGTAGTACATTAAGAATTTGAAACCATCTTCACACCCTTTAGATTTACTTTACAACAGGAAGATGTCATAAACTATCACCCCTTAATCAGTGTAAACAAAGTTGCAGAAAAATAAAAGTCCGAACATGATACTTTAAGTTTTATTACTATAAGCTTACCTTTACCGTAAAGTACTTCGGAAGTTTGTCGAAGTCCGTGCCCAAGAAGTCCGTGTTCATTGCTCCGTCTTCTCGCGACCATGACATCTCACACAACTCCTTCCTCCCTTTCGTCTTAGGTCGAATCCAGGAACCCCTCAATGGTCACCAAGAAGATGTCGTCGGGAGTTTCACCTTCGGGGTTGTCCATCCTGGTCCCTCTACCACACACCGATAACCTTCTTAAGAACCGGAGTACTCACCCTGGACCGTGTATCATCCATGTGTCATTTATCAACAATTTACTTACTCTTACACCTCAAAACTCAACAAGGTCCCGATGGTCCGTTGTCAGGAAGATTTGCAAAGGAGTAAGTACACTGACTTTCAACCGTTAAAGATGACAACAACGAACAGTTAAAAAACTCTGAATTTTTAAAAATCTCTTAAATTGTAGAGACTTCCACTTCCACTTCCACTTCAGCGAGTCAGCACAGGCTGAGAAACGCTGGGGTACCTGACATCGGATGGTCCGAGGAGGTAGGTCCCCTAAGAGGTCCGTTCTTATGACCTCACCCAACGGTAAAGGAAGAGGTCCCCTAGAAGGGCTGGGTCCCTAGCTTGGGCCCAGAGGACGTAATCTCCGTCTACGAAATTGGAGACTCGGTGGTTTTCCCCATAGTAAAATCGTCTCATTCAAAGTAAGAAAAGGGGGAGTGAGAGAAGGGGTCCTAGATTTCAGAGTCATTACACTAACATTTTAAAAATTTAAATAAATATGTAAAAAAAAAGAACAAGAAGTAATTGTAAGAGGAAAGAAGGTGAAATCCTTTAGTAAGATTACACAAATTTCAACACACAAAAAGACACAAAGGACGTACACAATAAAACAAATATTCAACAATGTGAATGATTGTTTCTTAACAATAAAACACATGTATATAAAAGTTGTCAAATTCCATATTACCTATAAAGTATTTGACGTGTATAAATTGCACATGTCAAACTATTCAAAACTGTATGCTTGTGTAGGTACCTTTGTAGTGGTGTCAGTTATATTACTTGTATTACTTGTATAGACTTTTGAGGTTTTGAAAGAAACACGGGTAAACATTAGAGAAAGAGGGTAGGTTCATAAGTTGTCCGGACTGGGACTAGTCCACTCTAGACCGCGTAAGCCCCACCATACCGACATCTGACCTTAGAGAAACAGAACCGGGACAAAGGTATATTTGTGGTTAGTTGAAAGATAATGATACACGGCCCTCGGTCGTACTCCTTAAGGTGGGCACTGTTCCAGTACGCCGTCTCGAGACTACCGTTCCGATTAGTCTGGAGTCCAAAAGGGGGACCCTAAAGGACTCGTAGGTGGGGGGTTTTTTATTCTTAGACGGACGAAAAGGTGAGAAGATTATAAGAGACCTTTTTCAGTTTAGTCCTGAAATCGGAAGACGTAAACTTTCCCTACAAAGTCATTTTTGGGGAGACTATTGAGAGATCGAACGGATTGTCCAAGGGGGGCCTGGAGAATGTCGAACACTTAACGAATGTCGGGGGGTTGGTGTTCTCCGTGTTTCGAATTTCGTAGAATTTCTATGTCTCGGAAAAGATTTCTCAATTTTTAATATAACCATCTCCCAAAAGTGACAACTGAGTTACTGACGATGGTCCGGAGGTATAAGAAATAGAAAATCCGTGGACCCTCCTACAATTAGTTACATTTGCCCTATACCTTTTTCTATATATCATCAAAACTACAATCGTTGTGATCTGAAAACTCAATTAATGAAAACAATATATAGTGACGTGAGGAGAACACAGGAACGATACATTCTTACATTGAAATAAATCACGAAAGACTCTCACCGTGGTCTGAAACCCTTCTAGTTGTGTTTATTCAGAAGACCAATTGTTTGGTAATAGTCTTTTTTCCGATATCTTACAATTAACCGGAAAAACCGGTCTTCTACTACATTTAGTGGATTCTGAACACATATGTTAATCCATACGTCTCTCTTTTCGGACCAAAACTATTCTCAGACCCGACGATTCCGACATATTGAAACACAATGGGTAACTAGAGGTACAAAATAGTTTTCATATTTTCCGGAAGACTTGTTATCTCCTGCCCCGGTCAACGACCTGACCAAAGGGGGCACAGAGGAGAAATGAGATTAAAGTCCGACTTAAGGGTAGACCTCGCCCCGTCGAGTGGTACATATGAATGAACAGGACCGAAAATTCTAGGTGTGTTCCCCCTCGGGTTCCGCCCCGTGGGGGGCTATAAGTTCACCCGCGGCCACCGGGTCGCATCTACCACGATCGAGGAACAGACTTTGAAATAACCGGAAGGGGCATTTGGTTCAATAAGTCGGAAGAAAGAGGTGAATTAAAAGGATGATGTGATAAAGAAGGATTAGATTAGAATATAATTATTTATTCATTCAAAGGAGCGGTTGCGGCAGGGACGAAGGTTAAGGGACCTAGGTGGCCCCGACCTGGGACCGTGGATACCTACTCAAACGTATACAATATTAAAATGAATAAATAAATACCTACACGACCCAGAAGTAGTTACACACGTCCGAAAGAGATCGATGTCACTCACGTCTGTCGATGAGAAACGACACCACACACCCGAAGCGTAACACCACCGGAGAGCAACGTCTCGTTCCCGAGATCCCGGAACCCGGGTCAACACCTAGTGTCCGGGTCGACGAAGCGACGTACACCCTAGAAGGGTCTGGTCCCCAGGTTGGACACAGGAGACGTAACCGTCCGTCTAAAAATTGGTGACCCCTACAGGGTCGAAATCTTAAGTGTTCTTAATGTGTCATATATGAGAAAAAACCAGACTGAAAAAGGTGACATCAACCAGTCAGTCGAGTTAGTGAGTCAGTACAGACTGAGAAACGTTGGGGTACCTGACGTCGTGCGGTCCGGAGGGACAGGTAGTGGTTGAGGGCTTCAAATGAGTTTGAGTACAGGTAACTCAACCACTACGGTAGGTCGGTAGAGTAGGAGACAGTAGGAGAAGAGGAGGACGGAAGTTAGAAGGGTCGTAACCCCAGAAAAGTACTCAGTCGAGAAGCGTAGTCCACCGGTCTCATAGCCTCAAATTCGAAGTCATAGTCAGGAAGGTTATTTGTAAGTCCTGACTAAAGGAAATCCTACCTGACCATCCTAGAGGAACGTCAGGTTCCCTGAGAGTTCTCAGAAGAGGTTGTGGTGTCAAGTTTTCGTAGCTAATAAGTCGTGAGTCGAAAGAAATATCAGGTTGAGAGTCTAGGTATGTACTGATGATCTTTTTGGTATCGGAACTGATCTACCTGGAAACAACCGTTTCATTACAGAGACGGAAAATTATACGATAGATCCAACCAGTATTGAAAAGAAGGTTCCTCATTCGCAGAAAAATAAAGTACCGATGTCAGTGGTAGACGTCACTAAAACCTCGGGTTTCTTTATTTCAGTCGGTGACAAAGGTGACAAAGGGGTAGATAAACGGTACTTCACTACCCTGGTCTACGGTACTAGAAGCAAAAGACTTACAACTCGAAATTCGGCTGAAAAAGTGAGAGGAGAAAGTGCAAGTAATTCTCGGAGAAATCAAGAAGTGAAAGACGGTATTCCCACCACAGTAGACGTATAGACTCCAATAACTATAAAAAGGACCGTCAGAACTAAGGTCGAACATGAAGTAGGTCGGGTCAAAAAGAGTACTTCATGAGACGTATATGTAATTTATTCGTACCACTGTTATATGTCGGAACTGTATGAGGAAAAGGATAAACCTTGGTCAGACAACAAGATACAGGTCAAGATTGACAACGAAGCACTGGACGTGTGTCCAAAGAGTTCTACGTCCAGTCCAACAGATCATAAGGGTAGAGAAAGTCTTAAAAGGTGTCAAATAACACTAGGTGTGTCAGTTTCCGAAACCGTATCAGTTAGTTCGTCTTTATCTATAAAAAGACTTTGAGAGAACGAAAAAGCTACTAGGTCGACTACAACCGTTAAACTAGAGACCAAGGAGACGGAAAAGATTTTGGTGGAACTTATAGACCTTCAAGTACCAAGTGCATAACGACTTCGGACCGAACCTCTTAAAACTCGTAGTGAAACGATCACATACTCTACTCACGTTAACACACCATCAAACTCGTAAGAAACCGTAACGGAAAGAAACCCTAACCTTACTTTTGACTGGAAAAGGTCAGGACACCGGTGACGACTCAAAAGGTTTAAACGACCGTATGACTCACGTCGTGAAAGTGTCGTAGTAGAAAATCCTAACCTTTATCAGGTTGACCTTAAGGTAGTGGAGGTGATCGAAACAAGTATCACTACGAAGGATTCAGGGTGAACTGAAGTGTAAGGTCCTACAAACCGAGATCCATTCACTAGTGTGGTAGCACTAATAGACCCAGTACTTCTAGTAAAACATGTCAAGAAGACACATAAGAACGGTGGAGAAGAATTATAGAAGACGCAGACAATCCAGGGATGGTAAAGACAGGAAATAACTCGGGTAGAAACGTACTTTACAAGGGAACCATAGAGATTTGAAAGAGTAAGATAACAAAAGGAGATAAAGAAACGGAACTAGTGACTCCTTCCGAAAGAATAGAGAGGAACGACAAGAAACCTTGAGACGTAAGTCTACGAATATAGAAAGGAAAAGAAGAAACGAAAACCGAAGAGAAGAAAGGAGTCGATAAACATTCCGGAGGAGTCTGTCGGTAAAGCGAAAAAACGTAAAGAAAGAGAAACCTTACCAAAAGGAGACACAGAGGACATGTCACAGTACTTGGAAGTAGGTATCAAGTAGTCCGTGAGACAGATAGTCTAGAGCAGGGAATTTAGGTAAAGAGTGAAAGTGACATTTTAACAATCGCTAAACTAAATCCAGTATGTACTTACCAGAACACCAAAAGAGATGAAAGAGGTCAAATTCAGACTTAAACCGTTATTCCTCAAGTACTAGACTCGGTGTCAGTCGAGGGTCAGAACAAGAACGACTGACGTATCTCGAAGAGGTAGAAACCGACGTTTCTTCTATTAGTCAGACTAAAGTCATTACTGGTAGACCACTACAGGTACACATCTCAGAAGAGAACACAACAACCTTCTCCTACAAACGATACTGGTCACACAAGAGAACCATCTTGAGATAATCGGGAACGGGACGAAGTAAGACATGAGGTTCCGGTTTAAACGGACAATGAGGTCCACAAAGAACTGAAGGATGAAAACGTAAGGTCAGGGGATATTACTTTTCCTGTAGAAAAAACCCACAAGATCTTCCAGAAAATCCAAAAGTATCTTGGCATGAAGTCGAAGAAGTCGTAATGACCAGTCCCGTATCTGAACGTAATGGCACTATAACCCAACGGAACATTTGCTTGTCTCTAGTAATACAACAAAAACTCTGACGTAGGTTCATGACGTAAAACCTGAGAACAACTGATACTACCGATGAGGTAAAGAAGATTCTCTAAGAACGGGTGTCATTAGTCAAATTATCAGTAGACTCAATTTTAGTAGGTAAGGTTAGGTAAAATCAAGCGACTAAGGATTTTACAGTCGCAAGTGAGAACGGTAGCGACCAAACTAGTGAAGGTCAAACGGAACTAGGTACCTGGATTGTAAGGTCCAAGGATACGTTATAGCGACAAATATCGTAACCTGGAACGAAAGAAGTGGTCAGTATAGATGTTGACCCACAAGAAAAATAAAACCGAGGTAGAGAAGTAAGAAAGACCTCAATCAAGAGGTGACTAGAGGTCATCGTATAACCTGTGGATAGTTGGACCCCTCAAGTAGAAAGTTACAGGATAGAAAAACGGAAAAGTATGACAAGTACCCCGAGAGATCCGTCCTTATGACTTCACCAAACGGTAAGGGAAGAGGTCACCTGGTGTAAAACAGTCTTGAGAGGTGGTACTGGGCAGGTAGAACCCACCGGGATGTGTCGTACTGAGTATTAAAGTAACTCAATCTCTTCTGACACCAGGTATGCCAATCTAACCAATCAAAAGACCACCAAAAGTCAGACAGACGGGAGACTACCTCTTCGTATTTTCCGAATACTTTCGAAGGACTACGCTATCTGACTGACTCCCCCTATGACCCAGAACAAGACTACCCACCCCGGTACGAGTCATTTAGAAATTAGGTTAAAACTAATAAAACTCTGAGTTCGTACAACAACGGGTATAGTCATCAAGTAGGAAAAAATAACGATTTATTATAGGACTACACACCACTATGGTTGTGACATAAATAAATTAGTTGCGACCCGACCTTCTTCGTGTTCGACCTTAGTTCTAACGACCCTCTTTATAGTTATTGGAGTCTATACGTCTACTGTGGTGGGAATGCCGTCTTTCGTTTCTTGACTTCTCGGAGAACTTTCACTTTCTCCTCTCACTTTTTCAACCGAATTTCGAGTTGTAAGTCTTTTGCTTCTAGTACCGTAGACCAGGGTAGTGAAGTACCCTTTATCAACCCCTTTGTCACCTTTGTCACAGTCTGAAATAGAAAAACCCGAGGTTTTAGTGACGTCTACCACTGACGTCGGTACTTTAATTTTCTACGAATGAGGAACCTTCTTTTCAACACTGGTTGGATCTATCGTATAACTTTTCGTCTCTGTAATGAAACGGTTGTTTCCAGACAGATCAGTCCTGATACCAAAAAGGTCACCAGTACATACCTACACTCTCAACCTGACATTTCTTTCGACTCACGACTTATTAGCTACGAAAACTTGACACCACAACCTCTTCTGAGAACTCACAGGGAACCTGACGTTCCTCTAGGTTGGTCAGGTAAGACTTCCTCTAGTCGGGACCCTAAAGAAACCTCCCTTACTACGACTGCGACTTTGAGGTCATGAAACCGGTGGAGTACTCTTCTCAACTGAGTAACCTTTTCTGAGACTACGACCCTCCCTAACCTCCGTCCTCCTCTTCCCCTGTTGTCTCCCACTCTAGCGACCTACCGTAGTGACTGAGTTTCCTGCACTCAGACTCACTTGAGGCCCTCACGTACTATCTGTCCCTCCGGACCACACGACGTTAAGTACCCGAACGTTTCTCAGTCTGTACTGATTCGCTGACTTGACTTGACTTGACTATATATAAACCCGACAAAGATCAAACCCTGACAATTTCAACGACACCTATAACACATGTTTAAAAACAAATCTGTACCTGAAAGTAAGAAAACCTATTTATGAACAATAATAAGAAACAGCGTTTCAACACAAACTGAGAAATGTTGGGTACCTTACGTCGTACGGTCCGAAGGAACAGGAAGTGGTAGAGGGTCGTAAACGAGTCTAAGTACAGGTAACTCAGTCACTATGGTAGGTTGGTAGAGTAGGAGACAGTGGGGACTATGATCCTTTCTAACTCCCGTCCTCCCTTTCTCCTACTCTACATATTTATGCATCTTCAGCTTATCGACCCTGACAAGTTGAATCTTCGACTTATAGACCCAATAGATCGGTATACAAAAAATAAAAGATTATAAACTCTTAAAAAGGTCTATATGAACAAAGAATAAAGATTAAATTACATTATCACCAATCTTTTACATGAAATGTACTAAACTTAGGAAAATTAAGATAAAACTGAACAAAATACCAGATCATCAAATTAGACTGAACTAGGTACATGTGAACTTTTCTCACATATAAGACTCCAACAACTCACCTCACAAGACATTTCACTCAAATTAATCAACTAATACAACAAGTCGAGGCGTTTACGAAACATCAAAACACGGAAACTTCAAAACAAATTTATCAAGAAGGATGGAGTTCAGTGTAAAAGAAGTTAATTGAAATATTATAATCAAAATGTAAATGTACAAATTAGACAGGTCTAAGGTAGAAACTCACACTACGATCCACCCTTGATCAAAGTAAAAAGAGGTACATCTCTCTATTAAAAGAGTTTTGGCATACAATTTGTTAGTAGAAAATAGTAAACTAAATTCCACATATATAGAGACTCGAGATACAAGACTAAACAGACTAGAATTTTGTTGTAGTGTAAGAAATAACAACACCACAATATGATACGGAACCAAAGACCGTATACTCCAAAAGGGTAAATGAACGAAAAACATATGGACTAAATGGACAAGTACTTAGAAATAAGTGGATATACTTAAAATATCACTCAAATAGTTCATGTAATTTTTCGGTCAACCTGCAAAATAAAGCTGACATAACTTAAATATTTAATTAAATCCCCATTATGTGTAGACACGAAGACACGAACCAGGAGTCAGTACAGGTTGAGAATCACTGTGGTACCTGACATCGACAGTACAGGAGGAAGTCCCCTAGAAGGGTTGGGTCCTTGGTTTGGGTCCAGAGTTCGTAACGTCCGCCTAAGAAAAGGCAGACTCGGTTGTCCCCTGGGGTTATCTGTAGACGTATAATAATTGGTAAGATAGGTTCAAACACCTCTTAGAGAGGTAAATGAGTCCAGTAGAAGACCCAAGAAATAATTTCAAAAATTGTAAAAAAGTGGTCACTCCGGGACAAATTCATTAAGTATCAACAAAATAACTAACGTAACGATCGTCTTCTCATAGAATAAAATTAATACAAAAGATCAACCAATAACGACCATAAAAAATTACATACGATAACTAAAAGATGTAAAATCTAAAATCACATATGATAACGAGAAATCTAAACTGAACACATACTATTAGATTAAACTGAGTAAAAAAATTTTATCCCTCGAATCAAATAAATAAACAAATAAAAGTCGACCCGACCCAGAAGCAATGATACGCCCGAAAAGAGATCCACGTCTCACTCCCGATGAGAGATCAACTCCTCCCGTCTCAAGAGGAACGTCACCGAAGAAAATAACGGTTCGTGTCCGAGGGCCCGCACGTCCGAAGTCATCAACATCGTCAACCCGAGATCTCGTGTCCGAGTCATCAGCACGTGTCCGAATCATCGAGGAACCGTACGCCGTAGGAGGACCTGGTCTCTACCTTGGACACAGAGGACGTGACCGTCCTCCTAGGAGGTGGCGACTCGGGGGCCCCTTCGGGCATTAAACTGAGAATAACTGAGTCCATCTAATAATGAAGATAACAAAAAAGGTCTTATACTAGTAATATAGTAGACGGTTATTGCTATCACAATGGAAAAGAAGGGTTAAGAGTATGACGAGTGAAGAAAAATAATAAACGTCATTATACAACATATAATCAACATCACAAGTCGGAACAGAAGAAAAGGATTCCCCTTACTCAAATTTCAAACAGATAATTTAGATTTTATACCAAAATTCTAAAAAGAATTTTTTTTTTTTTGTTTTGGAAATGTCTTAATTCTTTTCAGAGAAGACAAGAATTAAAGGTTTCAAAAAAAGTAATTATTCATAACTAGAAGTAGTCTAAGAAAAAGACGTAGTTAACTTTTTTTTAATAAAAGAGGAAAATAGATAATCATATCACTTGTTGTAACTATCTAAAGAAAATATGACTTGTCAGGAGCGTTATTAACTTATTTATGACGAACTAGTATCACATAATTGAAAATTATATGGAAAAATAAACTTATCGATTGATAAAACCTAGAAACGTAGACACAAGCATTTACTTTCGGATATTAAAAAAAACAGATCAAAATACTAGGTCTAATAATCCATGGAAAACAAGAAAACGAAAATCAGAAATTACATAAACATAAAATACAAATAATCACAATAAGTACCGTAAAAGATGAAAAAACGTAAAAGATGAAAAATCTCAAGTAGTTAAAGTAGATCCAACTTTTTTAAGTAATCTTCCTGTACAAAAAAGTATAATTATATAATAAAAAATTTTTGAAATAAAAAATCTCGTCAAATTCACAGATTCCAATACAGAACAAGAAAATAACTATTGTATAAGTAGATAGAGAAGTAAAAGGGGTTAAGACACAAATAAAGACACAATCTATCCAGCCAACCGATGTAAAGGGACAAAACTTCTTCACGGAATACATCCTCTACAGGTTACCCCAGGTCGTCCCGTGAGAAGAGACCAGTGGTCTCCATATGTGAGATCTTCATAGGGAGAAGAGAACACCGTTCCACTTGAAATACCCGTACGACCATTCGTCCTGACCGGGGACCGGGTTAACAGGTACTCCGACACGGAGTGCACCACTGACTCCCGGGTGACCTATCGTGTCATAGAAGGACACACCAACCAGCACGCAGGGACTCCCTGAGTTCCGACCACGGTCAGGTGACCACCCGTTCAGGCATAGGGGTTTGTCGACAAACACTGGAGGTCCCCTCGAGTACCGAACACGGTTGGGTGACCACTCACCCCAGCTAAGGGTAACCATTATCCGGTTTCCCTTCTAAGATTTTACCGTAAATGATCATGGTTACAATAATACCATCTTACGAAGTTTTTATCGACAAAATGGTCACAAACGTAGGGATCTCCCTCATGGTCGAAGACGGTGAGGTCTTCCAAGAGGTTCTAGTCGTTCTCCCAGACTGGGCCCGAGGAAAGTTCAATTACGGAGACGCGACTCTGAACCTCGTACACTCTAAAACACCTACGGCAAACTCACCTAATAGATAAAGGATATCAGGAAACCGAGAGGAATAGGATTCGGGGTGACCAAAAGTTTCGGTCCACAAGACTCCCGAACAGAAGGACTACGTCTTAGGGACCCAACTCCTCGGACTATATCCCGAGTTTGGGGAACAAGGAGCACCTCCTGGAGATACTACCACTATAAGGAGCACAAACACCCAGTGGTTCGACTCTCACACCTAGGACTGATATGGTACAGGGGTAGGGAGGATGATAGAGTAACACCAAGGAAAAAATTCAGAAATCACACCTTTTGTAAAAGAAGATCAGAGACAGTAAAAGTATCTATTTCTGTCGACAAGATATTCACCAACATTTAAACCACGTAGGTTTAAATGTGGAGGGAGGTTTACCCTCCGCCACTCAAGTCCCAGAAGGATGAGACGATAAAACCGGTGGAGGTCAAAGAAAGAAAAAAAAAAAAAAAGTAATTCTAGTAGTACAGAACTACTAGTCAGACGTATAAATTGGTCAGAGAAAAAGGACTTCACGTATAACATAATGGAGGTAGAGATTATCAAACCCAAAGGAAGAGAAAGAACAAGACGGATGTTACGCCCTCTGGACCCAAGTCAGGGACCCAGCCCTTCTAGGGGACCTCTTCCTTTATCGTTGAGTGAGGTAATGAGAACGGACCTTTTAGGGTACCTACCTTCTCGGACCATCCGATGTCAGGTACCCCAGCGTTTCTCAGCCTGTACTGAATCGTTGAAGTGAAGTGAAACGACAGAACTATGTAGGTAACCCACATTAGTAAAGGGTCATTATGACAGAATGAAAGATTCTAGAGTGGATGGGAGTGTCAAAGACAAAGTGAAGAGTATTGAGAGTTTACAGACAGAAATTACGACTGCGGGGAGGTCTCAGATCGTCACCTAAAAAGGTGATCAATTGAGTAGAGGGGTATAGAGTTTGACTGATGTAACAGTATAATCCGTGGGTTCGAGTACTAGAGTCTCAGTCAGGACGAAGAAGAACGAACGAATGAACTGGAAGGGGCATAGAAATATAGTTCAACTAAAGGGTCTGGTCGACTAAGAGAAAGCTTTACGAGGGATGTGGTACGGAAATATAAAGGTGGCGATAGGTAATGGTTATAGGTCTCACAATATTGTCGGAATAATACCTGAAGAAGTAGTTGTAAAAAAAGAGGAACGACGTATCATGACGATCTCATTAGAAGTATTTTATGGTGAAATCAGGAGACTAAAAAGAGAATTTTGAGAAGTAACATTGGGAGAAGAAAAAGAATATCTTCTTTTGAGGATCGTAAGTTTATGGTTATGTCAGATCGGGGATTGGAGGGAAAGGAATTAAAAACGATACGTCAGGAGTCATGGATAATTTTATTAATCGAACGATGAGGGTTCGAAATCGGGGATGGAGAAATGGATAGGTTGAAAATGGATAAAAAGTTTCGGTATAGAAAAAGAGATCGACTCTCACTGAAGAAGACTCAGTCTCGGTTAACCGTAACTAGTAAAGGATTGACCGTAACGAAAAATAAAAATAAGGATTTTGTACATAAATACACTCTCCGTCGTACCATACAAATTCTCGAAGTCGTTTAATTGAAAAGACACCACCAAGTGAAACAAATTCCGTTGTATTATTTGTATAGAGTATCACAACACTTTTTATTTATTTTGATACGTAATGTCAGGAATACAAGTTTATGTCAGTACAAGTTTACCTCGATGAAATATACTGCTACTACTACTACCACTGCTAAAAACTTATTACTCTATGTTATCTTAAGAACAGGAGTTCCTCAAAATTATAAAACATTTTGATACAATTATAAGAGGAAACCTAAGAACTCTAAGATCCATATCGAAACCGTTATCCATAAACAAACCGTAATAGTCCTGAACCCGAGTGTCGTCCAAACCTGATCCCTCAGTAGTACCGTCCTCGACATGACAGGCACATCGAACACGAGAAATTTAATTAGTCTTATTTTCAGACGTTTTGTTGTAAAGAAAGGTACTTTATAAATCCCCTATACATACGAAACCTTCAATGAATATAAAATAGAAGAAAATATTATTTTAAAAAAGTGACATAAACAGAAAGTAAAAAATTTAATACTTTTATACTATTGTGTAAATATCCTCTGAACTTTTACGTATTGTCTCAATGAACATCAAGGTGAATATATAATGTTAATAAAAAATTTCATCCATTTAATTCTCAAAATCAACCTCTAAGTTATAGTTCGAGAGTTTCTAATTGTCTTACTTATATGTCTCTTTATCTTCCTATATCATCTGGACTTTTCGTGATATTTGGTCAAACTGTATTAATTCTAAATGTGTTAAAAGTATATTGTTATTCTATGTTTAAGATAAGTTCCAGGGTATCTGATATTTGATACTTCTGTAACCTTATATAGGTCACTATATTCTGGTCCACGTTTTTAAAGTACCAGATTTATATGACTATAGTATGTCAGACAAGAGAAAAGTGACACCATAATACAATCTCTAGTTGTAGTTTTATATAAACTTTTATTGAGTGTATAAAAGTTCACGTTATACTGTAAATGGTTCTCTCTATAAACTGAATCGATAACTCTCGGAGTTGTTTTAATCTTCTGTTTTTTGTGTCTCCCATCAACGTCTCTTCTTTCACAAACTTACTCTTTAATTATAGTTTCTATGAAATTTTTAGAGTAAAACCCCTTCAATTTACAGTGTTTATAAACATTATCTTATTTTTACTTTTCTCTTAAATGGTCTTAAACAACATGTGACTTCGACGAATCACGTTAATTTATGTTACACCTCAGGACTTACTTCATACTTTTGTTTATTACCTGTGATCGTATTACTTCCTTTACCGTTGGGTGAGGTCACCAGAACGGACCTCTTAGGGTCCCTGCCCCCTCGGACCACCCGACGGCAGATACTCCAACGTGTCTCAGCCTGTGCTGACTTCGCTGAATCGTCGTCGTCGTCGTCGTCGTCGTCGTACTATTACTTATTTATGACATAGTGTACAATTGAAGGACAACAAAAAAACGTTGTATCATAAAGAATTATAAAAGTCTTAACCTAATCTTCAAAGTTCGGAGGAAGTTTAAAAAAGGATTTTATTTGTAAATTTATAATTATGTCAAATCCTTCCACAAAAAAAAAGAGTAATTTTATATTAGAAAAATCCTGATCCTCGAGGTAATAGGTAAGATCTACTTAAAGAACTACTTAGGAGAGTCGACGTCAGACTAAGGGTACTTGGGTAAAACAGACATGTTAGAGTCCTAGGTCGACGGTCGGTTTTTCGTAGGTTGTATGAATAGTTCCTCTGTCGTAGTTTTTTTCCATTGATCTTATTTCTAAAGACGAACTTTCTTCCCGTATTTGTTTGATCCGTTACTATTTCTGAGAATACTACTGGTTTTACCGTCAGAACAAACTTCAACCAACCAAAGACACAATACAAATTTAAGAAAGTATACTCCGATCAGAGACTTTAGGTTAGAGTCATCACGGTGAGAAAGTGAAAATCGAGTCTCTTTATCGGTTGTCTAGATGCTGAAAGATTGTTACTTAAAAGTACAAAGCTTATAGATTTCCAAGTTTCATAGATGTCTAGACAAAGTGTAAGTCCTTCTAGACTTATGAAAAAAACCGGCCTCTCCCCCACCCACGTACGACAGGTTGTACACCCTAGAATCAAGGGACTGTCCACTAACTTGAACACGAAGGACGTCACCCTCCCCCCTCAGGGTTGACGACCTGACGGTCCCTTTAACGTTCTTCTAGACTTAATTTTTTTTTGAGAGTAAAGTAAGTTGAAAATAAACCTTGGTGGTCATCTGATTGGAACTCTTGGATACTCTAGAGAAACCCCCGGTAACAACATCTTATTAGATATCGAAAGTTCTAATACGAAAGAGAGAATATTAACTCATCTTATGAGAGAGAAGATACATAGACTCCAAGACTTAAAAAAGAAATATAGATTAACAGATAATAAAATTATAGTATAAAAGTCTTCGGGATTTTAGAGTTCTCAGTAGTTGAACAGACGTAAGGTGGGGCATATCGCAAAGGGTTTGAGGATGGTGGTAAAAGTACCTCTGGTATGCGAAGAACTACTTCCAGTTACGACACGTCCATTCTTATAAACCTTATCCCGTTCATCTCCCTCTCTAAAATTACTTGATGAATAAGATAATATCACCACAGAAACGTTCAAATTTACACATACTACGTCTTTAGTTTGTACAAAGATTCTCGTGTGACATCCGGATTACCATATTTGTAGGTTTACACTTGATGAGAGACGTCTTTCGTAATCGTCTGGAGTGACGGTCAGACGAAGGATATCTTATAGTCGTTTCGTTTCAGTCTGAGACTCAACACATCGGACTACAATGAAATTATACCCTTGAGTATAATACACTCACAATCCCCAAGTGTCCTCGGATTCGTGTGGGAAGAAAGGAAGGTCTAAGACTTGGTTAACTTTGATAATGTGTTACGATAACTCCCTATTTTTATAATTGAAAAATAACCATTTTGACCCGACCTATACACTAACCAAGGTCTAGACTGGATCGGTACGTCAGTATCCACCTTGTCGATCTTTCTACGTCAGAGGAGGGTCTCTTCTTCTCGTAGGACGTTCCAGATGGATGGTGTATCCGTTACTCCTTGTATGGGTAATTCGTTCGTCATTCTCTCTCTCGTTCTACGTCCTCGGTTCTCTCGACCGGGAGTTAGACATCTCACGTACAGGGCGAACTCCCACCCGTTTGAGTTCTTTCCCGTTTAACTTAATGTTTGAGTTACTCTCACCTGGCGTATTTTGTCCTCGGAAATTGTATGATTGGTAAGTGTCATCGTTTTGTCCGAGAGACAGAAGGATTAATTTACTTAGTGAAAAGGGGGGTACAGGTTCTCGGACTTACGTCCATCTCCTTTCTCGACGTCTCGGAAGGGGACATAAAAGGATTCGTCCATAATTACAATCACGTTCAAAGACACAATATCGGACCCTACTCTTGTCTCCCTCTTCCCAAAGAGGAGATGAATCGTTCATATATACTCAAACAGTTTAAACGTCCGGAATTTAGTATAATTTTTGTTTCTTATCGGGTTTCATATTGACCACTTATATTGTTTATAAACTCTCATACAGTCTTTGTCTGTAAATACAAAGATTCTAGGGTGCAGATCTTAAAATCTTTCCCTTCAAAACGGAGTAAGACTCAAAGGAACATTTGTGTTTACGGACTTGTAAATGCAATATACAATTAAACCACCAACTACTTTACGGATACATACGATGTGTCATCCGATTTTGAGTAGATCATACTACTCGTTCTTGTCCTAACATATCATGATGTCTATTAATTGAACCTTTATAACGGTGTACTTATCGAGAATTACCTCGGTACTATACGACTTACAAGTATTGAGTCGGAAAATTTTAACTATTAGTAGAGTAAGATATTATATGAGAAATAATAGTCTCTGTGTTAGAAGTTGGTACTCTCGACACCTTGACTGTGTCACGTCAGTAAATGTACAAAGAATAGTAGACTAAAAAGGAACGTCATACATGTGTCTCACGAACGGGTACTCGATGACACGGGAGTTCCTCCGGGGTCGACACTCATAATAAACCACGACCGGGTCTGTGTGGAAGAGTTCTTCCTGAAACGATTTCGTCTCCTTATGGAAGTTGTTCGACGGGTCTACCTGATGGACCATTAATGAAAACGACGACGACGATGACGATTCAGCGAAGTCAGCACAGACTGAGACACGTTGGGGTATCTACCGGAGGATGGTCCGAGGGGGCAGGGACCCTAAGAGGTCCGTTCTTGTGACCTCACCCAACGGTAAAAGAAGAGGTTACGTACTTTCACTTTTCTCTTTCACTTCAACGAGTCAGCACAGACTGAGAATCGCTGGAGTACCTGACGTCGGATGGTCCGAGGAGGTAGGTACCCTAAAAGGTCCGTTCTCATGACCTAACCCCGCGGTAACGCAGAATTTAAATCAAACCTCTTCCCTGTTCGTCAATTGAGTAAAATAGATTAAAGGAAGGAAAATAAAAAGAATTAATTAGTACTGAAAATGTTTCCGGTCTCTTTTCTATTCCTGTCGAGAAATCGTCTGTCAAATAGATGAAGTCAAAAGGACTTGAAGATGAAAGAGAAACACTTATGGTAGTACTTACAAAAAGAATTATAAATGGGATTCCTGTTTTACTGAAACTTCTTACTCGCCCGTCAGGATCTCGTCATAAAGGGTCATGTTGACTCACCGGGAGAAAGATTAAACGTTTTTTGTGCCTGAAGTAAATTTATTTTTATAATTTGTTTTTAGTAATTATACGAAAATTTATGATAGAGTAGGGTACATGATGAACAAGAAGTGAAAGAGTCTTGGGATTACAGACCCCGTATTTCCCAGTAGAGATAAAAGACTCACCTTTAGTACACCTCCGGTTCCGTACGATACTCGCTTGGTAATCAAAACATCACCTACGAAGACTTTACGTGAAATAGAAGGACGCGGACCCCGTTTATATAGACCTTCTCTTTCTCCACTCCTTATCTCCTACCCCTTATTGACCAGTACCAGACCCTGGACTAATTGTAATTGTAGGAAGAAACTCCTAATTTTTATCATTATACTATGAAAATGTAGGTTTCCATCACTGAACGAGTTGTAGTCTATTGGTCATTAATTATCTTCATCCTAAGTTTGAGTCCGTCAGATTATAAGTCAAGTCAAGTCAGCGAGTCAACATCGGCTGAGAAACACTGGGGTACCTGACGTCGTGTGGTCCGGAGGGACAGGTAGTGATTGAGGATCTCGAATGAGGTTGAATACAGGTAACTCAGCCACTATGGTAGGTTGGTAGAGTAGGAGACAACAGGGGAAGAGGAGGACGGAAGTTAGAAAGGGTCGTAGTCCCAGAAAAGTTTACTCAGTCAAGAAGTGTAGTCCACCGATTTCATAACCTCAAACTCGAAGTCGTAGTCAGGAAGGTTACTTATAAGACGCTTTTTTGTAAATATCTCCTATGTGACGAAACATTATTTTTATGACACTTTTTTTAATGACTCTTTTTTGTAAATGTTTCCTATGTGGCGATTTCCGACGATAGGTCTTATATGTTTCTTGAGATTTTTGACTTGTTATTCTTGTTGTTAAGAAATTCTTTTGTTATGTATTCTTTTCCCGGTTTCTGGAATTGTTTGTGTTATGTCTACTTTATGTTTTCTGTCTTCCCTGGACGGACTACCAGGTCATAAATTCTAAGGTATGAAGGTGACCTCCCTCACGTCTAAACTAGGGACCAGTCCCTTGATTCTAGGACGTACGGTGTGTCACACCGGTTTTATAAATTGCTTTCTTCTTTATGTCTACCTTTTATTTGTGTACCTTTCTACGAGGTGTAGTATATAGTAATCCCTTTACTTTTAATTTTGTCATTGCTTTATATTGATATGTGGTTTTAGACCGGTTTTAGACCGTGTAACTGCAACGGTTTACGACGATTCCTACACCCTCGTTGTCCTTAAGAGAAAGTAACGACCACCCTTATTGTTAACTATGTCGGTGAAACATTCTGTCAAACCGTTAAGGATTGTTTTAGTCTTTATAAAAATGGGAGACTACGTCGTCAATGCGAGGAACATAAATGTATTTCTTCAACTTTTGAGTAGAGGTGTGGTTTTGGACGTGTACCCACAAATATCATTGAAATAAATATTGCCGGTTTTGAACCTACGTTGGTTCTACAAAAAGTCATCCACTTACCTATTTATTAGACACCATGTCGGTCTATTATCTTATAACGATACGATTCAGTGAAGTCAGCACAGGCTGAGACACACTGGGGTGTCTACCGTTGGGTGGTCCGAGAGGGCAGGGACCCTAAGAGGTCCGTTCTCGTGACCTCACCCAACGGTAAAGGAATACGTCACGATTTTTCGATAGTTCGACAGTCCGATACTTTTTTGCATTTTCCTCGGAAGTCAAGTCAAGTCAGCGAGTCAGCACAGGCTGAGAAACGCTGGGGTACTTAGCGTCGTGCGGTCCGGAGGGACAGGTAGTGGTTGAGGGCCTCAAGTGAGCCTGAGTGCAGGTAGTTCAGTCACTACGGTAGGTCGGTAGAGTAGGAGACAGCAGGGGAAGAGGAAGACGGGGGTCATGGAGGGTCGTAGTCTCAGAAAAGGTTACTCGGTTGAGAAGCGTACTCCACCGGTTTCATGACCTCAAAGTCGAAGTCGTAGTAAGGGAGGTTTCTTTAGGGTCCCGACTAGAAGTCTTACCTGACCAACCTAGAGGAACGTCAGGTTCCCTGAGAGTTCTCAGAAGAGGTTGTGGCGTAAATTTACGAACAATAAATTACTTTTTTAGTTTACACGCGTTCGCTCCGCCACGTACTAAGGTTGACATACTATAAGACCTTCTCCATTTTGGTACCACTGTCATTTCCACAGTCACTAAGGGCCCCTGACCTCCTTCCTCTCACTACTTATCTACTTCGTATCTCCCAAAATTCCCGTCACTTTTATAACATTACCACCTTTTTACAGTGTGCAAACAGGTTTGGGTATCTTACATGTGGTGGTTCTCACATGGGACTCCTTTTGGCACCTGAAATCCACTACTACTATACAGTCACATCCAAGTAGTCAACATTGTTTCTATCGTGAGACCACCTCCTATAACGATTACCCTCTCGGATACGTACACACCCCTGACCCCCATTAACCTTTTAGAGACATAAAAGTCAAAACGACACTTGTATTTTGAAGAGAATTTTTCAATATTATACTCAGGAATTATTAAGTTCCTGAGTAGATTGAATTTAACCACACCTCACAATTATGTTAATGTCTTCGGGGTACTAATAAGACCGTTACGTCATAAATTTCGAAGATCTTCTTGTTGTCGAATCACCACGAAAGAAAGATGTCATGCTTTTCCGTTTCTTTTGGATGAACGTTCGGACATTCTCTAGTGGAAGTACGGAATGGACCGATCCTGACCCTTAGCGGACAATAGCCCATTCTCATACTCCATAACTCTGATCGGACACGTATATCGACTGGAACTGAGGAACCGGAAGGTCCGTAGGTACCCCAAACTTACTACCGCCCTTCCGATAGTCCCGTTAGAAGAGATTATTTTTCGACGAGAAGTTTCGACAAGTCATCTTTTTACTTCAAGGTAGACTTGATGTTTTTATTTTACAAGAAATTTTTAGGGTGTTTTTGATTTCACACTTCGATATATTATTTTTTTAATTACAATAAACCATGTATTCGAGTATTAAAATACTACAATGGACATTCTCTTTTCACTATATCCTACACTTCTTAGATGAGTTAATTTCTTCGATTAACTACGAATAATTCGAGACACCGGGAAGATATAAGTCCTTTTCAACGACGTCGGAGACCGTCTAAAGACAAGGAGACGGGGACTTTTGAGAAATCAGTGGGAAGGGAGGAAAAGAGATTAGAAACTTTCTCCGTACGTAAGAGGACAAGAGTAGATTGAGGAAGCACGTATAAACACTAGAAAGGGAGAGGAAAAGAGGATTAGGGAATGAAATAATTATAAAAGAAAAAAATTTTAAATGTGACGATTCGAAAGGAAGAGTTAGTCGAGAAAGGCATATGAAGGAGGAAGAAATTGTCGCTATTGTTGGAGGGACCAACAATTGGAATTGGTTTTCTCACAAATACACGGAACTAAGGATAGGGAGTAACGACAAAATAAAAAAATTTAGTATTTCCATTTTATACTAGTAATATCTTTTATATCTACTATGTGTTATACTTCTTTTGTACTTTCATAAGAATTAGGGTGGTAACTACTATTGGTTACCACAATTGCAAACTTACGTAAAAGGAGGTCAGAAAAAAACATGTATATACCGCGATCACCATTTCTGTGACGGGCGGTCACGTCCTCTGCATTCTCTGTGTCCAAACTAGGGACCCAACCCTTCTAGGGGACCTCCTCCCGTACCGTTACGTGAGGTCATAAGAACGAACCTCTTAGGGTACCTGTCTCCTCGGACGACCCGATATCAGGCACCCCAACGTTTATCAAGCTGTACTGACTTCACTGAATCGTGCCTTCATTAAAATTACATATTCTAACATTTATTATATAAACGATGAAACATTAGAAAAAAGATGAACTGTTATATCGTAACCATGAAAGAGTGTAGAAGTTAATCAGATTTTGTACTTAAAACTATTGACACATCATAAGGGACCAAACCTACTTATTCATTCTAATGGTACATTAAAAAGTATATTTGGACCTGTGAAAATTCTTACATTTCCCGTTATAATTATGAATGTGACCCTATATCAGTTGACCCTGTACACTAGTGAATATATCTTCGGCATACGGGAGACAAGGTGGAAGGGTCTTCCCTACATTTTGTTGACAACCACAATTTTTGGTTTGTCGTGAACACTTTCATGTTCTTTGGTTGATATATTTGATCAGTCGTATTTAGTACGAAGACAAACAAAATTCATCATATTTTTATAAAAATAACTATATCTTTAAACCTTTTTCAACACAATTCGGACTGACGATTCTACAGGTTCATTAGAGACGGGGGGTTACTCACAAAGTCAGTATCAATATGATATAGATACACACCCCTATAGTGTTAAATGAACTGGTCGGTGAATCATAACCTGAACAGTAATCAAAGATGTTAATATAATAATATTTATTTCGTCCTTATTCGTAAGAATCTGTATTTAGAGACACGTATTAAGACAATAAAGGAATCCTATATAAGTATCTCTTACATCTTTTTACAATCAGAAATATCACAGTTGAGTACAAGATCTTTCCGATACATGACTAAAAATGAGACGGTCCATTCTCTTAGGTAAAATGACAATTGAAGTAGTTGTTGCCCGTAATAGTAAACGGTCAAACTATACATAGAAAAAAAGAACCGACACGACGTGTCTAACATCCTAGAATTAAGTGACTGGTCCCTAATTTTGACCCGAGAATCGTCACTGTCGTACCTCAGGATTGGTGACTTGGTGACCCCTTAGGGTTATACATAGAATTAAATGTAAAAGTAGTGTTTCTTCAACTTTCGTACACTATGTTCATAAAGAAATGAACACTTAATATACAAGTAAAGGATCCAACGCAAATGGGAAGTGAAGGAACGTTAATCTACATATTGGGATTGTGAACCGACTTTGAAGAGACTGTTCCTGGTGTATATTGTGGAATTAACGGTTTACGTCGTCTGGGAATCTACTTAAGAGACACTGTGAATTGGACAACTGACGATTGAAGAACTTCGGGAGAGGAGGTAACTGAAGGTGTTCCCACAGGAAGAGTCGGCAAAAAAGTGACTGAGGACCAGAAAATGGGTGGTATTAACAACCCAGGAGGACCCAAGATATCGGTCGAGAAGACAGTGACATTAAGAAGAGTGATTCTTTATAGTAGGTGGGGTCACCCGAATTGATGGCGGACACGGGGTCACTTAAGATTTCAAAGTCAAGGATTGTGAAAGTACAAGACTGGGAAGACAGTTTGTCGAGGGAAACCACCAGGGGTTCTGTGGGGTATTAAATGTATAGGTTTTATATTGGATTGAATAGAGACTTCCTAAGAGTGTAAGGAATTCGGACATGCAAGGGGAAATAAGGGATAGAATCACTTACCCTGATTTACTTGAGACAGTTGGTTTGGTCTTTGAATGTTCGATAGGATCAGATGAAGGTAATGAAGATTAATCCGTAGCTTATAGGATAATTAAAACGGAGGATTTACAGAGAGCTCAGACAAGATAGGAGAAGTAGGATGAAAACGACGAGATTAAGTTCGAAATAGGGGAAATGAACGATCCGACCAGAGGACAAGAGGGAGTTAAGTAGACGACGACAAAAATAGTTTCACCAGAAATTTTATACGTCTACGGATAATGAAGGGATAAATTTGGGAAGTTATGATGGGGAACAAAGTCTTATTATTAGTCTAAAAATTTTTTAACTAGACCAGAGAGGGATTAGGAGAGTCACAATAGTGAAGGAAACAAGAGAAAGAGAAAGAGAGAGTGGAATAAAGAGAGAGGGGGTGGGTAGAGAAGAGGTCGGTGTGTCCAAATAAATCTCAAAGGACTCGTACGGTAAGAGAGGCTTCGGAGGTACGAAGACATATACTTTAAGGAGAATAGGCCTTACGGAACTTTATGTCGATTGTCGAGAAATAAACGACTCTAACTGAAATCGTTACAAAGAAGAGACTTCGGTAGGAAATGAGAGTCCTTCTTAATAAAGAGACAGGGAGGTGATTTAATATGTATGTATGTGCATATACACACACACCCACGAATAAAACATAGTCCTGAGAAGTACACAAACTCAAAAGTAAAACAGAATTAAAGAATATCTAGACAGTATTTTCCCGTTTCCAATAAAAAAAAGAAAACATAAACTCCTGTTTCTAACATAAAAAAAGAAAATAAGTTTAATAGATCGTATAACGGACCATGTCTCATTTCGGAATCGTTCATATTCAACTAATTTATTAATTATAGAGGTTCTGTAAATTTCATACCCTTTTACATACCCGTAAAAACTTTCCGGTAACAAGTATAACAGAACCCGGATCTTTGGTTAATAGTAGAAAATATTTTGTCCTATTACTTGTCGTCAAATGATCCCTCTCTCTTCATAGAATAGGAAAGGAATCCACCGGAAAACCTTCTAAAATGTTTCGTTTGAGTGGTATAATCCCCGTTGTTACTATAGGTACACGGGTCTGGAGTCCCTCGTGGGATCTTAGAGACTTATGAAATATCTAACGAGTTCTAATACGATAGTTATTGATTACAATCCCCTTTCTCTTGGAAAGACTGGTTATCATTAAACTGTCTGATTATCCTAAAATTGAATTCTTTCCCTATGTACTACATTTACTTTGTTGATGTCTACACAGACTGTAGGGTAACACACGTCCCTTTAGTGATTTACTACGTGTGTACTATCTCTTATGAAAACTAAAAAGGTTGGGACCGTGGACTTCGAGGTACCCCGTACCTTCGGGAGACCCGGACGACATCTCTCTTCCTTCTTCTCCCCATATTTAACTCTCGGGTCGTCTGTCCCGAGGTCTAAGGGGATGGACTAAAAAAAAAAAAGTCATCATAAAAAAAGACGTACAAGAAATAAATGAATGAATAAAAACCAGTGTACACCAGAATCACCTCTTCCGTTACCGTAGGGTGAGGTCATGAGAACGGACCTTTTAGGGTACCTGCCTCCTCGGACCATCCGATGTCAGGTACCCCAGCGATTCTCAGTCTGTACTGACTCGCTGAAGTGAAAAAAAAAGTGGAAGTACGTAACCTCTTCCTTTACCGTTGGGTGAGGTCACAAGAACGGACCTCTTAGGGTCCCTGTCCCCTCGGACCACCCGACGACAGATACCCCAGCGTGTCTCAACCTGTGCTGACTTCGCTGAATCGTCGTCGTCGTCACCAGAATCACCGTCGTACACCTTAGAAACAACACGGTACACCCTAGAAACGTCACGTACCCGAGAAGGAGCACCTTCATGCGAAGAGAGATCAACACCACTCTCCCGAGTCAACAGAGTACCGTACACCCTAGAATCAGGGGGTCGTCCTTAGCTTGGGTGTAGGGGACGTGACCTTCCACTTAAGAATTGGTGGTCTGGTGGTCCCTTCAGGGGATGGACTGAAAAATTAGTTTCGTCAAGATGAAAATTGAGCAAGTGTAGTGAGTCAGCACAGACTGAGACGCTGGGGTACCTGACATCGGGTGATCCGAGGAGGCAGGTACCCTAAGAGGTCCGTTCTTATGACCTCACCCAACGGTAAAGGAAGAGGTCCCCTAGAAGGGCTGGGTCCCTAGTTTGGGTCCAGAGGACGTAACGTCCGTCTACGAAATTGGAGACTCGGTGGTCCCTTCGGAGTATATAACCTTGTGGTGGTGTTTTCTAAAACAAACTTGTTACTAAAGACAACGATTTAAAAAAAATTCAACTTTTAATAATCATACCCAGTGTGTATGTGGTCAATAAACCTGTATCGTAAAAGTCGGTTTGTCGAAGATCGACCGAATTCACCTTTAATGAGACTGAATTGTTTAGTGTATAGAAGAAAAGAAAAGTTCGACCTCCTCGAGTGTCTCCGACTCCTACGAGAGAGACTTCGGTTACGAAACTTGTTGATGTTACGACTTCACACCCGTATAGACCGAGACCAGACGGACTTCCACTCACAAATAATAGGAATGTGACACAGGAACCCGTCTCTCCACTCCCCGGTTCATTTCTTTCCCTATCACCCTTCCGGTAGTTAAGTACTATCAACTCCAGACCACTCGAATCTAAACCAGTAATATGACCACTACTTCCTCCCCGGTACAGACCCTTCGAAGAGGAATTTTACACGGACTTTTAATATACGAATCCACACAAACAGACCTTTCCTCTAAGATTTTTATCTTCACTCCGTGAACCTAAACCACCAGAGTCCACTCACCATTTCTCCCACCTGACCTTAACTGGTGGTCACCCCCAAAGTCCACCTCACCCGAGGTACGCTGTAAAAACTCGACAAGTAGTCCGGGTTGGGGTTCGGTGTGTTTGGTTCGGGTCGGGTTACACACGGGACGGGGTTCTACTTCCTCGTACATGTCTAGTCTAACACCAGACCCCGACATCAATCCTCTACACGTTCCCAATACGTTACCCTACCGTCTAATCTGAACCCCTTCTCTCCAAGAGGAAGACGGGAGGAAAATCGTGGGAGAGTACAAATCCTGGAGTTCAGACCCTTAACATATCAGTACGGTAAATACGAGACCTAGATGGTTTTTACATCCTATACCAGATATTTTCACTATATTTTTAGGTCACTAATTTTTTTTCCGTTTCATCGGATATTCCCATATCTGTATTTACTTAATGGTTGTTGTCTTTAGAGACTATCTGACTTCGATAAAAGGGGTTTTCAGGATAGTAAATTTTGTACATGGGTTTCGACACTTCGTAAGAAGAAGCATTAACAGAGACTGTAAAAAGAGACTCTCGTCTTAAGTCTATCTATCAAATCGATAAGTCTTTCTATCTAATCTATAAATGGACTCAAGAATGGAGTCGAGATGGTTTGATTAGTCCTTTCCGTACCACAAATATACAATTTACATAAATCAATATAAATTACTGGACTCAAGGACAAAGTAATTTCATCAAAAGTAAATTTTCTTAATGTTTACCCTCACTATAACATAGTCTTACATTGTTCCAGTCTATGGTCGTTTCCTCTAAGAGAATATGACAAAGACTTAGTAAGGAAGGACAACTTGACGACCGATTCCCACCTTTAAACACTATCGAGGAATTGGACATCCTTTATTGGGAGAGTATTAATTTTATTGAACGAAGTTATTGAACGTGTAATCGGATTCTAAGTTTAACCCTTACTACTCTCACCGGGAGTTAAAAAACAACCGGTTGTATTATGTCTTGGTTGTCCCCTATAACACTAATATTCTCTTTGATTGTTTTATTTTTACTAACTTAAAAGAGAAACCTCATTTATAGTCATACTCCTTATGTACTCGAGAATGGGGTCGAGACGGTGTTGATCGACACCCTAGGACCTGTTAAATAAATTTGAACGACCCGGAGTCAAAGAAGTAGATATTCGATTTTACGTTCTAAAGTTGTGTGAAACGAGTCTTTGACTAACTATTTTGTACCTTTTTTAATTCCTATACATTCATGTCCTCTGTCCCTAGTTCTGCTAAGGGTACCTTTTCTTTACGTTTTTTTCCTTTTACCGACAGACTCCTCCTGAATATTTATCGACACTTTTCTTCTCTTCACTTTTCGTTTCCTCTTTTCCTTTCTATATTCGTAGACTTACGTCTCAAGGTTTCTTATCGTTCCTCTCTATTCTTTCGGAAGGAGTCGTTAGTTACATTTCTTCATCTCCTTTTGTTGTCTTACCCTTTCTGATTTCTAGAGAAGTTCTCTTAATCTTTATGATTCCCTTGTAAAGTACGTTTCTACCCGAGCTATTTCCTGTCTTCACCATACCTGGATTGTCTTCGTCTTCTATAATTCTTCTCCACCGTTCTTATGTCTTCACATGTTTTTTCTAGAAGTACTGGGTCTATTAGTGCTATCACGCTAGCGAGTGGATCTCGGTCTGTAGGACCTTACACTTCAGTTCACCCGGAATCTTTCGTAGTGATGCTTGTTTCGATCACCTCCACTACCTTGAGGTCAACCTGATAAAGGTTAGGATTTTCTACTACGACTCTTTCACGATGTGAGATACGGTCGTTTAAACCTTTTGAGTCGTCACCGGTGTCCTGACCTTTTCCAGTCAAAAGTAAGGTTAGGGTTTCTTACGAGTTTGATGGTGTGTTAACGTGAGTAGAGTGTGCGATCATTTTATTACGAGTTTTAAGAGGTTCGGTCCGAAGTCGTTATGCACTTGGCACTTGAAGGTCTACAAGTTCGACCAAAATCTTTTCCGGCTCCTTGGTCTCTAGTTTAACGGTTGTAGGCGACCTAGTACCTTTTTCGTTCTCTCAAGGTCTTTTTGTAGATAAAGACGAAATAACTGATACGGTTTCGGAAACTGACACACCTAGTGTCATTTGATACCTTTTAAGACGTTCTCTACCCTGGTGAACTGGACGGAGAACTCTTTGGATATACGTCCAGTCCTTCGTTGTCAATCTTGACCTATACCTTGTTGTCTGACCAAGGTTTATCCTTTTCCTCATACAGTTCCGACATATAACAGTGACACGAATAAATTGAATATACGTCTCATGTATTACTCTTTGCGACCCGACCTTCTCCGTGTTCGACCTTAGTTCTAACGGCCCTCTTTATAGTTATTGGAGTCTATACGTCTATTGTGGTGGGAATACCGTCTTTCACTTCTCCTTGATTTCTCACTTTTTCAACCGAATTTCGAGTTGTAAGTCTTTTGTTTCTAGTACCGTAGACCAGGGTAGTGAAGTACCCTTCATCTACCCCTTGTCACCTTTGTCACAGTCTGAAATAAAAACCCCCGAGGTTTTAGTGACGTCTACCACTGACGTCGGTCCTTTATTTTTCTGCGAATGAGGAACCTTCCTTTCAATACTGGTTGGATCTGTCGTATAATTTTTCGTCTCTGTAATAAAACGGTTGTTTCCAGGTAGATCAGTTCCGATACCAAAGAGGTCATCAGTACATACCTACACTCACAACCTGACACTTCTTTCGACTCGTGTCTTCTTAACTACGAAAACTTGACACCACAATCTCTTCTGAGAACTCTTAGGGAACCTGACGTTCCTATAGGTTGGTCAGGTAGGATTTCCTCTAGTCAGGACCCACAAGTAACCTTCCTGACTACAACTTCGACTTTGAGGTCAGGAAACCGATGGACTATGCCTCTCGACTGAGTAAACTTTTCTGGCATTACCACCCTTTCTAATTTCCGTCCTCCTCTTCCCCTACTGTCTCCTACTCTACCAACCTACCGTAGTGGTTAAGTTACCTGTACTCAAACCCATCCGAGGCCCTCAACCACAACCTGTTCCTCCGGTCCGCACGACGTCAGATACCCCAGTGTTTCTCAGCCTGTGCTGACTCGCTGACTTGACTTGACTTGACTGTTATATGTCGGAACTGTATGAGGAAAGGGTTAAACCTTGGTCAGACAACAAGGTACAGGTCAAGATTGACAACGAAAAAGTGGACGTATTCTAAAGAGTCCTCCGTCCAGTCCACCAGACCATAAGGGTAGAGAAAGTCTTAAAAGGTATCAAACAACACTAGGTGTGGTAGTTTCCGAAACCGTAGCAGTCATTTCGTCTACAAAAGACCCTTGAGAGAGTACGAAAAAACTACTAGGTTGTCTACGACTCACTTCAGATAATCACTTCAGTATAATAGAGTAAATTCAGAATGTACTCATGAAGTATGTTCTTCATTGATCCTCTTCATCATAAGAGGGAAGTATAGGTCTAGATGTACGTTCATTACGGTCATAGACGAAGAAGGTGCTACCCTATTTAAAATCGTCAATTTTTGAACCTGAGACCTCGGTCCGACATAACAAAATTATGGGCCGAGGAGGTGAATGATCGAATTATTGGGACCGTTCAATAAATAGAAAAGACACGGGTCTGAAGAGATACACATTTGACCCTTAATATTTATTATCACCGTACATTTACTATATGTTATATTTACATTTATTATCACCATATATACTTTCATTTCGTGAAATTTTCACATTCACTAATTTTGTTACATTTGATGTTTCGTTCACGATACACACAATTGATTATAATTGTCTTATCGAAGTTATGATTCTCCTTGTTTACTGAATACCACGAAAGTCCTTTTTCTTTTCCGGTTCAACAGAAAGTCGATAAACTTTACTTCCTCCTTATATATATATATATATATATATATATATAAATAAATATTCATATATAATATAAATGATAGACCAAAGGGGTGGTGGAAAGTAAAAGGACGAAGGCGAAAAGTAAGTCTCCAAGAATTGGTTCTTCGACACCTTAGAAGACGAAATCCGTCGTTACCGTCGTCACACGGAAGAGGCAAATTACTAATACCATATAGAAGTAGTGATTTAACACGACAAAAAAGTCCGACCTGCCGTTGACCTTCGACTCGTCCGGATGTTCATGTGCTACTTCCATGTTACGTCTATGGAAACGATAAAAATCATATGACTGTAACCCTTACGATCCTCCTTCCACGACCGAATTAAGTTCTGAACTGAAGTGCCGTGAAGTGCTGTGCTTCTAAAAAGATCTCCTGAAAGAATTGGTAGAAACGGTATTGGGTGTATAATGGTACCCTCTAGAAAAGAAATGGGAGGTACCCGGAGTAATAGGAGTGTATGTTTTACTTCCACCACAAGATCAGATCGTCAGTCGTTTAAAAAGACATTTTCCGTTTTATCCTAAACACCCGGGACACCAGAGAGAACATCGATGGTGTGACACGGGAACATCACGTTTTCGTCGATGTCTGGTTACTCGTGTCGACATAAAGCTCATTTTGAAATGAATTGTTTTTGTCCGTCGTCCGATCTAAACCGAGTACTCGATAACGAACACTTAGGGACCAGATCAGATAACCAATACTAACGTTTATTACACTGAACCTTCGGTCATCGAATTTGTTTAATCCTCAAAATAAAAAAGAGTAGATTACTTTTCAGGTCTTGTATGACCATGGTGTCGAGGTGTCACAATTGTCTTTGGGTTGGAGAAAGAAAGACGAAGTGGTCAGTATTGTACTTCAAAGGTCGGGAGTGTCAACGTTCTGTCGGTAACATGGACTTCGATAGTGTACGTATAAAGTTCATGTCATTTCTTGTTTCGTCCGTTTCCTGTTTTCCCGGTGTGATCGATAAAGTGGAGGGAAATTTCTCTACACTGAAATCGAATGTAAAGTAACTAGTGTTAACTTTAATGACAATCGACGACGATGAGACAACGAAAAATCAACGAATGTAACGACAGGACTTTTGTTTACTTGTAAAACAATCATTTTCTTCTCTCACCTAAACATCCGTTGGTCTACACAGGTAATGTGTAACTCTGAAATTTTAATTTAAGTTTAGATTACCAAAACTAAGGATACATAAAATAAGGACAGAGAGTGGACGGTTTGTCATAATATGTAATCAATTCTTATATAAACCCATAATCCCATTTGAAAAATTTTTATTTGAAAAAAAATGTGTTTTTTACATGTTTAACACTCGTAAGTATGATACATTTAAAAACATTTCACTTGTGAAGGTACATTGGTCGTGTCACAAGACTCTGAAAAATTACCTCAATGGTACTTTGTCTTATATCCTTCTCAGTTAAGGTTGGACTCCTTGATACAAGAAATCGACACCGGGGTGTTTATTCCTCAGAGGTGTATCGATACAGTCCGCACTGCATACACAAGAAAGAAGGGAAGATGGAGAATACGTCAATTTTGACTTTCTACTCTTAGACGAACGTCTCGAGGTGTACCAAGTCCTCTGCCAACCGAAACCTTTAGGTAGAAAGACTGTAGGAAGATGGACTTCTTAAAAGACATACCCTACGACTCGAGGAAAGAAAGGTTCTTTTTAATTTGGGACCTACAAAGTGGTCTTACTTCTGACTCCTATTTCTTTCTTTACTAGTAGTTATATTGACTATGGGTAAGTAAATAAAGGTAACAGAATGACTTACCGATAACAATGACCTACAAAATGACAAACTGTCAATTGACCTACCGTTATCTTTTTTTAGATTTATTTTTTGAGTCTTAAGTAGACAATAACATACGACTCTATATGTATTCTTATATTGATAAACACACACACACATTCATTCCATATCATACAATTAATAATCACTTTCGAATAGTCTTAATGAGGACATCCTTCAGTTGACGATTCCAGACACTGGTCCAAGTGAATGACCTTGAATCCTTAATTCCGTAGTAAAAGATTCCACCCACCTTTCCTTCTTACGACACGACCCAGTGACGTAATCCCGTTTCTCGTGTACTCAACACGGGTCTAGATTGTCACTTGTCTCTTCGACTTACCTCACCAGAAACGACTGTCATAGAAGTACCTACATTTAGTGTTCCCGAGATACTTCTTAGGTAATGATACATTGTCTACATTTTGAGGAATGTTAACTCCGGCAATAAGATCCCGATCTTTACTGTTTCCTTGGTATGGAGTGGGAACAGGAGAACCTAGTCACGTGTCGTTTTGGTTTTTATTTCCGAAGGACAGAAATAAAAAATTTCCTCCTGTGACTCTCTTATTCTCCCTGTACCTTTTTGTCCTCCCTTTCACTCTCCGTGTAACCATTTGTGTCCTGTTTTAGTGAGTAAATATCAAGAAGAGATCAAAGTCGGGATTACGATGGAGGAAATACTTCAGAAGGACTCCTTAATGGTCTAAGTGGAAGAGAAGACGAGTGGGGTCCTGACAGTCGACGGATCCCCGTTCCTGTCGGGAGAAAGTAGAAACGCAAGAGACCGTGACGCGGATCCAGGATTGACCACGAGCCTTTTGTAGACCACCTTCCTACCTACCACCGGAAGAGACGACCAGAGTTTCGCCATTTCTTAAACGGCGTTATCCATTCTGGGCCCAAACTAGGGACCCAGTCCTTATAGGGGAACTCCCTTCTTACGTTGGGTGAGGTCATAAGAACGGACCCTTTAGGGTACCTGGGTCCTCGGACCGCCCCATGCTACTATCCCAGCGTTTCTCAGCCTGTGCCGACTCACTGATTGTGAAAGTGAAGGGGGGAAGGGCCCTAAGAGGGTCATAAGGAGGGAACCCGTCTCTGGGTGCCCCGTCACTCCCGGCCTCTAGGGTGGCCCGAGCCGAGCGTCCCGTAAGGGTTCAACATGGCGAGGAAGAAACACCGTCAATTCTATGGAATCCCGACAGGCACTACACAATGCCTTCACGTCCCTTCCCCGGCCTTCTCCGCCCCGCTCACCTGGTAAGCGAAGGCCATGGTCCCACGGACCCGAGCCCATCCCCTCACAGCTTCAGGCGCCAAGAAGTCGCAACTCAAAAGACCGCCCAACAAGCGCGTCGGCCTCCGACATCTCGCCAAAGCGAGGCCGAGGCCCTTCGAGGCTCCGCAGCGTTGACCGCGTGTCCGGGTCCCCGGGCGGCCAACGCGGTACCAGGTCGAGTCACTCACGACCCCCGGAGCCCTCTGGAAGGCCCGCCAGCACCCCTATTCTCCCTCACACCTGACTGACCTCGACGCGAGAGGATCTGCTCGATCTCTGTCAGCCATGGACTTTCACGTGTGCAAACTAAGACGGGAGTCACCAAAAGAACAAACGAAAATTTCAAAAGCGACTTGAGGAAACTCTATTTACCGCAAGTAAAAGATCTACTCCGTCGGCCCGAAGTCGAACAAGGCCTCTGTCATTTATAGTCCGGACACAACTCACGCTACCCATATCGACCTCACAAATTCTCCTCAAAGTGTTTCTTTCCCAAAGACTCAGTCTGACTGTTCTTAACCAACTTTCCTTCCTGTAAAACCCGAAGGGACCACCGAGTCTCCATTTCTTAGACGGACGTCACGTCCTCTGGGACCAAGCTAAGGACTAGCCCTTCTAGGGGACCACCTCCCGTGCCCGTTGGGTGAGGTTGTCAGACGGATCTCTTAGGGTACCTGTCTCCTCGGACCGACCGACGTCAGGTATCCCAGCATGTCTCAACCTGTGCTGATTTCGCTGATTCGTCGTCGTCGTTCCTGTAAAGTCACCCACTTCCCCCAACAGAGTAAAGGAAAAGACGTAAAACACGAGAGCTAAGAACACAGAATTGGTGAATAAACAGATGTCGATGACAGGAAACGTTCCGGATGGCACCTCCGGTGAATTGGTAGGCGGAACGCGAGCCACCGACATGGTTGTCCGGAAAGATGGCGTAGCACCGACGAGTGTTGTTCACAGGGTCCCTACCGGCAAAGCATCTCGTCGACCCGAGGATACTAGGTTACGGGTTGTCGGTACCTCTCTTTGAGCAACGAGAGTTGGACCTGGCCTAGGCCGTAACCTAACCGACACCTCGGGTGGAGAGTTTCGGACACCTTTTCGAAGACCCATTGAGTCGATTCGGAATGGAGAAACTCCCCTAAAATTTAACTTCAGTAAAGGTTCTACTACTCTTAATTCTTACTAAAAGTGATTAGTCCGATTAGTCCTGACCTCCCTCTTGACTTTAACTAGATCAACGGTCAACTTTAGACCTCTAAGGAAAACATCTCTGAAGTACTCTGAAAAACCTACTGACTCTAAAATACGATTTTTTTTTCTTCCCCTTACCACACAGAACGTACTGACAGTCAGCTACTAAAAAAGTTCATTCCTTTTATCACAATTCTTCATCTGTTGTAGGTAACACTAGAACGTCATTTACCTTCCTTCCCTCGACCCCCTTCTCCACTTTTGTAAAACCGATCACTCCTTAAACAAAACTTAGAAATAGAACCTAGTTTAGAGACAATCTGAAGTCAAGTCACTCTGACTCAAGGGTCCATTTGTAATCAAACATAACAATATTACTTACTTTTAGGACAATGAAAATCCAGAAAGACCGAAAAAGGGAGACGTGGGCTACCACTAGTGTTTACGACTCTCCGACGCTGCCTTTGCCCGTGTTCTTCAGGAGAATCGCCGAGTCTTTTGTCTATGTCTCCGATGTCTTTGTTTTCTCTTGACTGAAGTCACTTGTATCGTCACCCTTACTTGAACTTCAGGAGAATTTTACAAACACGTCTTGAGAATCAAAATAATATAAATCTCCACTTATTTACCTTAAAAAATTCAGTAGGTACTAGTAGACCGGACTAGACTTGTCTCGGGTCCCTCTTCAAACAAGAACTGGCTGTATTTCGATCAATATCTATGATTAATTAAGAAAGTCGGAAGAAGTCCCCTTTCTGTCACCAACACCACATCTAACCTGAGACCCAGGGGACCCGTTGAAATATCGGATGATGGAAGGTTCTAAAGGGACAAAGTTTCAGGGGTTGGTCGTACAGACAGGAGAGGTTCATCAGGAACAAATTAGTAAATACCAGTAGGGTGGTTGAGTTCTTATACTAATGAAGTGAATGACAAAAACATTAACGTCTAAATGTAACAGAACAGTTGTATGTTAGAGTTTAAATGTTTCCATCAAACAATGTACGAAAATCCGAGATTATTAGATGAAAAATTTCTTTCTTACGGACCTTCTTTCATTTCATGGATACATGTTGAAGGTACGTTCCAATAAACACTCTTAATATTCCATAGTACTTTAATCCATCCTAACAGAGGTCAAATAGTCACCCCTTCGACTCCAAGTCTTCATCTTTGAGCCAGTTCCGGTTCATAACCCGTCTTGTCTCAGTCTGGGGCTACAAGGATGGACCTCTCGGGAAAGGTTGTACAATACAGATATCACCCCCATCACTCATTTCTATTTCCCGAAAAGTTTTCAGATGAAAATTTTCAGTCACTGTTTTAATCCAACTCCATAGTACCAAACAGTCTCTTCCGCTAGCGTGGGGTGAGGTCATGAGAACGGACCTTTTACGGTACCTGTCTCCTCGGACCACCCGACGCCAGGTACACCAACACTTCTCAGCCTGTGCTGACTCGTTGAAGGGAAAGTGAAAAGTGAAAGTACGTAACCTCTTCCTTTACCGTTGGGTGAGGTCACAAGAACGGACCTCTTAGGGTCCCTACCCCCTCGGACCACCCGACGGCAGATACCCCAGTGTGTCTCAGCCTGTGCTGACTTCACTGAATCGTCGTCGTGGCATCAAACAATTATATTTACTGAGCAACACAGGGGGGTTTCGGACAATAGACAAGGTGGTATTGACATCGTCCCAATCTACCGAAATCAGTAGTAAGACTTATTATATTTAATATATTAGATAAATTTTGATTTTATACCCTCTAAATATATCCTCTAAGATTTCGGAATAACAACATGGTTGGATAGGAGTCAAAATATAAGACTCTTATTAACGGTCGGTGGAGTTTGAGTCCAGTAGTCCCGAGAGACTCAACAGTGACCTACCGGAGGTGAACGAAACCCCTCCGAAATTTCCGTCCTGTCCGTCTCTCGTTGACTGAAATACCCTCAAACTAGAACTTCCATCCTTTTTCTTTACGAAACTTTTGGTAAAGTTTCAAATTTCCTCTTGTCAGATAGGACCTCTCAAACTCCAGAAACCTCTTTGGAATTGACCGTCTCATCTCCTCTTACATTAAGACCTTTCATAACTGGCTACTTCCCTTGACTACACTTTATCCATAATAAAACTCGACAACTTAAAGACGGTTAAGCATATAAGTGAGACACGGGACCAGACAGAAAATAAATTCTGTGTGAATACCTTTGAAGACACATTCGAGTAGAAGAGGGACTAAAGGTTTCAAAGGAGATCAGGATGAGAACGAAACCTAAAGGTCTTGGTCTAAAAAATGGTCAAGAACCTACTAACGTAGACAGACAGAACGATGGTAGAGTTTAGGTTGTATGAGTTTGGGTGAAGACGTGAAATCTTTCGGAAACAAAGATTTCGAATATAAAAATAGTTCTACCCCCAAACCTAGTACAAAAGAGGTGGATTCACCTTCCACTAAGTCCCTGACCTTCCACTTACCTTTACTAAGACATTTTTTACAGTTTAGATCTGCAAGATAGTCAATCTATTAAAAATCTTCTGACCATAAAACACGAAAAACAAATTACATCCAAAAAATTTAACGTCCCGAGTTCCCTTTCAGGGACGGATCGTCAGGGTTGAAGTCAGTGAGTCAGCACAGGCTGAGAAGTGCTGGAGTACGTGACATCGTACGGATAGGAAGTGATAGAGGGTCTCAAACGAGTTTGAGTACAGACAACTCAGTTACTACGGTAGGTTGGTAGAGTAGGAGACAACAGGGGAAGAGAAGTACGGGAGGCTGAAACAGTCGTAACCCCAGAAAAGGTCAAACAGCCGAGCAGTGTAGTCCACCAGTTTATTAACCGTGAAGTCGTAGTCAGGAAGGTTACTTAAAAGTCCCAACTAAAGGAAATCCTAACTGACCAAACTAGTGGCACGACAGGTTCCCTGAGAGTTCTCAGAAGAGGTCGTGATGTCAAACTTTCATAGTTAAGAAGTCGTGAATCGAAAAAATTATGACAGATCCAAAAAGCATCGAAAAGAAGATTCCTCGTTCGCAGAAAATTAACATACCGATGTCAGTGGTGGACGTCACTAAAACCTCGGTTTCATTTTTTAGTCAGTGACAAAGATAAAAAAGGGACAGATAAACGGTACTTCACTACCCTGACCTACAGTATAGAACCAAAAAACTTGCAACTCAAAATTCGGTCGAAAAAGTGAGAGAAATTGGGAGTAGTTCACTGAGAAATCAAGAAGTGAAAGACGATAATCCCACTACAAGAGATGTATAGACTCCAAAAACTATAAAGAGGGACGTCAGGACTAAGGTCGAACACTATGTGGGTCGGGTCGTAAAGCGTACTAAATGAGACGTATATTCAATTTATTCCCACTGTTAAATGTCAGAACTGACTGAGGAAAGGGTCAAACCTTGGTCGGGTAACAAGGTGCAGACCAAGATTGATAACGAAGAACATCATCACATCAATTAGCGAGTCAGAACAGACTGAGACGGTGAGGTACCCGACATCGGACGGTCCGGGGAGACAAGCCAGGTACCTTAAGAGGTCCGTCCTTATGTCCTCACCCAACGGTAAGGACAGAAGTCACCTAGAAGGGGCGACCCCATAGCTTGGGTCCAGAGGTAACGTCCGGTTAAGAAGTGGCAGACTCGATGTCACTTCGGGTATGTCCAAAGAGTCCTCCGTCCATTCCAACAGACTATGAGGGTAGACAATTCTTAAAAGGTGTTAGAGAACACTAGGGGTTTAAATTTGGTGTACTCTAACGGTTTACGACTACAATGCGACAAAAAATGACCCTTTTTTTCGTCTTTCGTCGCGATCCAATTTGGATTATACTTGCAAATGTAACAATGTATTTGACTCGACCCTGTAACCCCTTTTCCATCTCCTCTACTCCAAAAGTCTCATTCCCCTCCTACCGACTCTCTTAAACACCTTCCTCTAAAGCCACAATCTGAGTGGCGGAGTTAGGGCCGGCAGGGGTCGAACCGGTGCGGGGGTACAGTGCTGCCGGCATTTCACGCCGCAGCACCGGGGCGGAGAAGGCCGCGGAGAACACTGCGATCGCGGAGCCCGAAAAACGCGCCCTTTTCCATCCGCGAGAACTCGAAATGAGTCACATCGACCCAAGTCCACAAAAGCGACTCGGGCGGCGGGGAAACGTGGCGACGGCTGGTACCCCGAAGACCTTGACACGCTTCTTGATAAGCCGTGGCGGCTGGAAATGGTTCATAACCCGCACGCCGCGCTCCGGAGTCTGTCGCTCCAGGCTGCGCCGATAGTGTTCCACAGGGACGTCCACGTGGGCCTAGCCCACCCGCTCCCGCTGTTCCTTCTGCGGTGGGCGGCGAAGGTCCACGCGATCTGAGATAGGTGGCCGGCGGGCCGGAAGCGAGGCAGAATACTGGCGGGCCGGAGAGGGCCTCACCTCACTCGGCTTGGGCCGGACCGCAAAAGATTAGAAATAAAGAGCGCCGCGCCAAAGTCACTCTCCGCCTCCCCACTAAAATCACATGAGAAAGGGCGTCTAGGAACCCTTCCAGATGAGGCAAGACTCACTGTTTCTTGTCTCTTGTAATATGCTACTTGTCCCTTGTCACCTGCTCCTAAGACTACACGAGTCGGTTCTGGCCCTGACCCTCCGGATAACCTCTAATGAGAAATTTTTCCATTTCTTGAGACCTCTAAAAGAACACTGGCAATTGTAAAGAGTAAGTTGTTTGGAAATAACTTACGGAGATTCCGAAACGCAAAACACAATAATTCCTACTCCTAAAAAATAAACCAGAGCTTTATAATTATTTGTGTGTGTTGTGTCTGTAAGGAATCCTCTCTGGGTGAAGAAACTTCCCGTTTAAATAGATTGGCAAGACAACTTGGTACATATATACACACAATATTGTGTACGTACATATATGTCTCTATGTGTGTGAATGACTTTACCCGGAAATTGATAGACAACCACATCTCACCTCACTTTCCCCTACAATTTAAAAAAATATTATACACAAATAAAATGTTTCGGTCCACATTCCGGACTCATAAAAAGACCCAGAGAAGAGTGGAAACCTTTGAAGTGAATTTAAAAGGACCACACATCGAATCGTCAAGATTTCTAACCTGATCCCTCTTGGGATCTTTTAGAAATTGTATCTTTTAAACGAAGGAACGTTGTTAAAGTTGAGTTCGTCGACAACATAAACCCCTCTTTATAAAACTTTGGACTCAATTCAAAAAAGAACATAAGGTCAATAAATTTTATTTGACTAAGTTTCAATGTCGTACACAGAGAGTAAACAAGTCTATAGAGACCTTCTGTAAGTCCGAAAACTCTTCTGTATGTTTCCAAGGCTTCTTCTCGACTGACTATAATTTGTCCGGATAGACCTGAAGTTCCCACTGTACCTAGTCTAATACCTCAGACACGACACACACGTCATGTGTCTTCTTGGGTCCTATTCCGTGTAATAAGTTGTTCGGTAACTACGACCTCTCCAGGGTAGGATATTACGGAAACAGTTTCTTAGCTTCGTCTTCTACTTACGTTCCTTTTCCTCCCATTCTAAAACTTACGGTAAATGATAAATATAGAACTGATGAAGGGTTTTCTTAAACTCCTATAAATATTGTTACTTTTATCTTTATTCTGACGACTTTATTTCTATTCCGAATTGAAGATCAACGGTAGATTGATTTACTCGTATTACTCAAGTAATTCTCTTTGAAAAAAAAGGGATGAGACAACACGAGTTTTCCTAAAATTACGTACCTAATCTATTAGTGAACTTTAATCGTGACTTTATAAGAAGTATACCCGGTTAAGAAAATTGGAACGACTCCGTAAGATTCCGTTATTTCATTGTCTTAGGTCTATGGATCCGAGGTGTCACTCAGTGAACCAATTCCCCACTCTTCCACTCTCTCTGACATCCTGATACAGAATAATTAAGTTTAAGGACATAACGGGTCAAACTACCGTTGGGTAAGGTCATGAGCAGACCTGGTACCTCCTCGGACCATCCGAACAGGTACCCCAGCGTTTCTCAGTCTCTACTGACTCACTGAAGTGAGTGAAGCTACGAACTCAACCTGGGTCTTATATGTAAGTTGTTTGTTTTTTTTTACCCCTCTACCCCACTCACTTTTTTTTTTTTTGGTTGGTTTTTGGTCAAATAAAACTATTACCACATAAAGGTTTGTGGGAAACTCCATGTGAAAACATCTCATAGTTCCTAACACCAAACACACAGGAAAAGTAGGTATAATTTGACCCCTCAACCACTCCCATTCCTGTAGACCCAAAGTCCTCCCTCGTCTAAGTTTCATTGTCTATCGACACGGAGACCAGTAATGCCCTTCTGGCCTGACCATAATTTCAGTGAGAACGGAGTCGGACCGAAAGTATTACCCTTGAGGTCCCTCTCGTCTGGTCACATTCTGACATCGAGAAACCGCCCATGAAACAAACCGACTTAACCTCCACCTCAATTCAGACTCCGAAAATACATTTTTCCGCGTCCTCTTTGGACTGTTCACACAACTCTCTTCACCTTATACATAGTTCTAGTAGTGAAACCGAATATCCGATGTAGACAAATCTAAAGTTCGACTGTCAAATTCAACCGTTGAAAAAAATCCACTTCGACTCGTGTCGACACAAGTCATTATCGGACAATCGAACTCTTTGAAGGGATCTCAAACCCCCCACCTCACCCCTTACCTTATCAAAACTGTTTCTCAAGACGTTTGAATCTCTTTTTTATTATAATTTTCTTTATTTAACTAAAGTTCCTGTCTTTCATCCATCCTCTTTGAGTAATCTCATTGTTCCAAGATTGTATAGTAGTAAGTGTCATAATTATCATAAGTAACGATAAATCTTTTAAGAGCCCCCTAACCCCGGAGAGGATCAGAATCCATAACGGGACCTCTTACTTGAATGATTGGAAAGGGTTCCATAAGAACCTTAGTCACGGGATCATTTTACACCGTTCTCCTCCACCGAAACTTTAGACAATTTCTTTGCAATTTTGCCTTAAACAATCTCAAATAGGATTGATGAGCCCTTTAAAATTTGGTCTCAACGTGAGAACCGATGGTGTTCAGTGTACATTATTTAAACCAAAGGTCTCCTCCTTAAACTCCACGGACACAGGACCGTTGTAAAACTCTCGTAGGAACCATTTCACTGGAAAGAATCGAGAAGATCGTAAAACAAAAGGAAGGATAGGGGGATACCAAATACCTTAGTTTACTGGACGAATGGGGATCGTTTATGTTTACCCCTTGTGAGTCTTTACGAATAACCTTTTTCTCCTAGATGACGAACTAAAATGGGAAAATTAAATATATTAGGAGTTTAACTTTACCAGAATTGTCTAAACGAAAACCCTTTCTCCCACATAAAAATCATAAACGATCCAACCGTAACATAGAGTACTCAAAGACAAAATCCGAGTCCTTCTCCGATTTCTTCGTCTTTACTCGTCCTTCCTCAACCCCGAACTACTTCCTCACCTATTGAACTTTCGTCGGTAAGTCCATTTGACACTCCACCAGACACTTCGAATGGCGGTAAAGAAAGTTAAAGACGAAGAATGACGATCATAAAGAAACCTCAAGTATATCATAACATCCGTAAAACAAAAGTAGAAAATTCTGTAAGTCCTTGGTATGTCAGTAGGAAATTTTACATGTTAAGTCACCAAAACAATCATATAACTAGTCCAAAATGGTAGTAGTCGTGATTAAGGTCTTGTAGAAGTAGTGAGATTTGTGTTTGGGGAATAGGTGATCGTTAGAGAGACAAGAGGGAACCGTTGACGATTTATGAAATAAAGACACCTGTCAGAACTCAAAACTTTCGAACACAAAATTGAAGAATTTGTCTCGTCTGTTTTCCTAGCCGTTTTCCTTTACCTGTTAAAAGACCGAGTCTACCTTCGTTTCATGACGTTTGGAAGGTTTGCTCCTCCCTTTTTTTGCTGAGAGTTCTTTCTTTTCTTTATTACCTTATAAGAGAAGTTTTCAGGTATCCACAATTGACTACGGAAACATCCCTTCCATGTCAGTTCTAAACTTCTTTTTTCAGTTGAGTTGAGAACTCTTTTCAACAGAAAGTTCGGATTTAATAAACCTAGTTGATAGATTTGGTTCATCTGAGAGAGTCGGACCAGAATCATATAGGATCTTTATACTACTGTAAGACACTCCAGGAGGATACTTCCTCAAACCACTACTAGTGACTCCCTCGTCCTCCCACTTACGAAGGAACTCTCATGAGAAGACATACAGAAGACATATTCCTTGATAGATCTTACGTCTAGACAGGGATGGTGAAAATCGCTAACAATAAAACGGTGTATCCTCACTCGAAGTCCCATAAGTCACCACACACAAAAAATCCTGTACATGAGGTGGATCGGAAGTTGTGAACGACCTGTAGATAAAAGGTTTATGAACGGTCAAACGAACGTCAGAAATTACAAGAACGTATGCAGGAGAGAAAAAAAAAAGGGAGGAGTTGGTTCAAACCGTGAGAAACGAACTCCACATATCCTCTTTGTCCACAAGTCTAATGAAGTTCGTGAAAACATTCTTAACATATTCTAATTTATTAGTTCACTTTCTACTGACAATTCAAGGGTCCTGAAAAATTCACTAGAGTCATACTAGTAAATTTTCTACTAAATAATTCATATACTTACCACGGATCCTATTTCTTTTCTCTTCTTTTCATCAAGATCGGTCGTAACATCGTCTATCGGATCAAATTCAACGTTCTCTACGACATTAGGAGAGACATTGACGACTTACAGGAATCTCAGTCCAATGACTCGAACAGTCTTGAACAAAGCAGTAGATATTTTCCCACTGCGATTTACGGAACAATTGAAACTGGAACTTTCCGTTCGACAGAACTAGGTCACCAAACAATACAAGAATACCATAACTAAACACTCTTGTCATGTCTCTAAAAGTAAATATAAATCATCTTGACCATACTCAAGTAATCTTATATACTTTTAAAGAATCTCTGACAAGTTGAATTTTAGAGACTAAACATTCGATTATATAAATTATGGTATACGTATTTTGTTCGGAAGACAATGACTCTAAGTACCTGTATTAAATAGACTCCATTCGTATTCTGTGCAAAAGTCAAACACTAATGTTTATCCAATTTTTTATGAGAAATTAACATAATTTTTATGTCAAATTACGTCCAACAAACGACATAGACAGAATACTATCATAATCTTGTGAAACTTTGTTATTTTAATAGGGTTAAATACTAGTAAACTTAAATAGTTGAGACTTCTAATTATCTTCTAGATTTTGGTTTTACTAGTAGTCTTAATTTGCTTTAAATTTATTCAAATTTGGTATCAATTTTGGTAACGACGTAAGTACTCACGTGAGCCCTTTCCAGGCACACTTTTAGTCTTCTTACAGTTTTAACAGAAGAAAGCGATAATCGTATACAAATATGATCTGTCTTGCCGTCCCAAAGTCCTTAAAATTCTTCAACACAGAACGACCGAGTGATTGTCTTTCTAAGATATTTAAAAATTTAACGTAAAGAATCTGGACGTCCTCTTTTAGACCGTTCCGTCCACACTATAAACCACCCCACCCAACCCCCACCCCTTACTGGTGATTTCACGAAACTCTTCTTGTGTTCATATTGGACTACAATCCGTCGACAACATTCCGACTTAACAGGATGGACCCTTTTTTTTTAAGTAATAAATAATGTACCTAATGAAATATGGTCACGAGTTGTAAATACAAAAATCAATAAGTAGGGACGGTATATATAGACGGATACCTAAACCTGTAGATTCTCTTTTGAAATCCTTAGTGTAGACACACTACACTAAAAAATGTCTTGACAGAGGATTTTTACTGAATGTTCACTCATGTGGAGAGGTCTTTAATTGTGTTCGTCTTCATAAGGTTTCGGTTATTATTACAATAGTTTGCTAAACGATGCAAAACACATGTACATCAGACTATCTTACGACATCATTAACTTGACTAGTAACAATTGTCTGTTGTATTCGTCACTAAACCTCCTTTAATAAGTAAACAATGTAGAAACCGATATTTGATGACAGGTCACTTCACTAATTGAATACGACTTGTCTTCTATCATTAACCTCTATCTTTGTCATGGGTACATTAGAAACCGACTATGACAAGAGTCAGACAACATGGTTTTATTAAGTGTTTCTACCAAAGTCCAACAGAGAACATATGTTCCAGACGTAGTACTCTACTGACTTGTAACTAAACACTTTAGAAGGGTACACAAGGGACGTCGGGCTTCTTTCAAGAGGAGTAAGCACGATACCAGGGACGGACCAAGATCTCTAACCAGGTGAAGACAAAACTCTAAAACATCTAGGTACATTGACTCCTGGACTCTCTGTTTCTACTGTAGTATCTCATTGTACTTATCTGTAAGATCTAAACTAGCAGAACTCGAGGATACATGTCTGAAAAAAACGAGGTTGACAATCTGAAATTTAAACCTCTGACACCGATCCATCATTTCAAATATAAATGATTTCGTTATTTTTAGTACAAATGTATAAAATACTACATTTTTGTTTTAGATACATTCCACTACATCATTGGATTAAAATCTTTTATCAGTGATCAATTTTTCCTTATTTTACACAAAGTGAATGGATTTGTAATATGATCAATATGAACTGGTAGTCGTACCGGTCTACATTATTGACATCGAGTCTCCGTCATCACGAAGGGACTCCTGACTAAGTTCTTGTCTTAGACGACTGTCGCAAGTTTCTGATGGTTCACAACGATGATCCTTGGACTTGATTCTCTTAAGTGAACTTGATGCCTCTACTAAAGTCCGTCTAATGAAAAATTGTATGAACGACTAATTAGACTAATAATTGTCCTTTGTAAAGTTGACGGACTATTAAGATTTAAAGTGGACATTGTATTCCTTTTTTACTGGGACCACCACTCTTCTGGTAATATCCTTCTTAATTCTGTAGGAATTTAAAAGAAGATAGTGAGGATGTTTTTGTCTTTGATATCTTATATTGAATCTGTTTTTTGAATCACCCTATCTTAGTCTGAGGAGTACAGAACTGTAACACTTAAAGAAAAGAATGGAACCGGATGGTCAAATTGACTAATCTCGTCAAATTAGGTATCGTCATGTCCAAAAACGGATGTATTATTTTAGGTACGTCACAAACTTACGATACTTTTACTAAATAAACCGAATTAACCAAATATAATTTTTTTTTTTTCAACAAATGAGACGGACTTACCGTTCTCCAATTAAATATATACTCTTTTGTCTAGACCTTGAAAAACCGAAACTCGTCAATCTCAAGAGAATAAAAAGAAAAATAATGATATAGGATATAAGGTTTTACTTAAACTCTACTAAATGTTTCTACATCCTTTCGTTTTATATTTTAGACCTCCTTCCTTTTTATTATTCGTACCTTTTTTTCGTTCTAGAATTGTTCTGAAATCATTTTATTAGGTGGACATCATTATAGAGGTGGACAGGGACGTCTAGGGGATGGTCCAGCCCGGACCACTCCTATGAGTCGTCGTGTGCGTGCTGCTATGACGTATAGACCGACTTTTTCTCTCTTCTACTCAGTGACGAATGTCACACTGAAGAAGGTCTCCTACACAATCAACAAAATGTTCCCTTTCGGGACTTCAGTCTGTCATCACATTGACCGTAGTAGACAGTCAGACTCCCTGTCAACCGACTTATATGAGAATTGTAAGGTTCAATTTTTAGGGTTCGGTCGTCGGGTGTCTCACTAACAATTGAACATTTTTAACGTTCAAGACGTTGAAATAATTATACGGAAATTCTTTTAGAGTCGTAAATATTTATTAGGTATACCAAATTATAAAGAATTCATGAGTATTAACCGAGAGTTCCCTTAAACTTAGTCTAAAGGTCACGGACGACTGACAAATTTTGTTGTCTTGTCTTGCAAAAGTCGTTGTGACTGTTGGAGGTACGAATTTTACACTGAGTTTGTAAAGTTTCAAATTCCCTAAATTTCCAAAATTCTATGTTGATTTTATAGGTGTACGTCTATGATTTTTTTCTCGATAGTTACGGTAAAACGATCATGAAGACCCTGTTGTTTGTAGGGGAGTCAAAGAACAGTCGTGACCTTATTCTTTAAACTCCCAAACAAAAAAAAGGAGAGGACTATTTCGGGGTACAAAAGATAGTCACCAGTCGTTTGAAAAAAAAAAAAATTTATCTCCTGGTCTATCATTTGTAAAGTCCAAAACACCTTGTATGACAGTGACCTTGATAGGGTAAGACGACAATTCTCATTCTTTCTTCGGTGTCTTTCATGTTTTAACTTACACCACCGAGACGAGATTCTTTTGAAACAAATGTTTTTGCCCGTCAATTCGACTTGTCGAATACTTGATCCTATCTCCGTTCTTTTCTAAGAAGGGATCTCGGACGTCACCCTTGCATCGAGACGACTATGAATTGTCTGAGACCTTGACTCTCTTATTTAAATATGACAAAATTCGGTGGGTCAAACACCATTAAACAATACCGTCGGGATCCTTCGATTATGTTACAGGGCAAGTAAATAAGAGTGGTGAGAAGATTACCCCCTTTCTAGTATACCACGAAATCCGACTATGTCAAATTCTTAATACTCAACTCTATTCACCCAACGTTTGTGGTGACAGAACTTTTGACCAAATCCTACACCCACGGACCAAGAACCCGGTGTTCACACGGGAGTCAGTGAGAGACCCGAAAGGTTCGGGAGAACATGTTTCGTTTACGGTACCCCGACTCAAACCCCGTTGCAGTCACGGACTGGAGATCAGAGGGTCAGTCCAACAAAGACTACAAATTTTCATTTTTCAGATCATTTACATGTAAATCACCACTGTCACAATCGTAAAGTTTGTGGTCAATTGTTTTTGACGTTCAGAATTGAACGGGTAGGTGGTCCGGTGTTTTATTACAATGGTGAAAAACAAATTAAGGGAGTCTCGTTACAATTTTCTTACCTCAATTGCGATTAGACTATACGTGACCTCAAATTGAAAAAAACTAATAAGAGTCTTTATAGATTTAAAATTTAACGAATCTTAAACGACAAATATATATTCCGTAAAATGGAATAAAAATGTTCAATTTTATTACTCACCGTCTCTCGTTAATCTCAAAGTTGTTTATATGAATTTTGCATTTTGTGACAAAAATAATCTTGGAGTCGAAAATGAGAATCTCAACTAATTCAGTGGTATATTTCGGAATTCGGACGGTTTGATCAAAAAAGGACAAACGAGTCGATAGTCTGTTATCTCCTTCATACAGTGAGATGGTTTTTACTGACTCAACATAACCCGGACCTCTTTTTCAGTCCATTGTCCTCGGAGAGGACCCCGACGACTACCAATCCGAGTAGGTGGTGACGTGAAGCTCGAGCTGACCTTAGCGATACCCAAAAGACGTCTTCCCTATTCTTAATGTCTTTGTCAATTAAATATCACCTCGACACGTACAGGTCATAGTCGGGATTGTCCATACCATTAACGTCCGATTCGTCGAGGTTAATGTAACAGTTTAGTCTTAAGTCAAACATGTAAACTGTTTTATATGTTCAGTTTTGGTCTCGTGTCTAGGACGTCTTAATGACTGATACTCCAAAATATTTGTAACCTTTCCGTTATCCTTCCTCTGTATGGCAAACGGAAACACCGGGGTGGTACGAGTTCACAAGACGAAATCTCCACGGTTATCCACCGTCGTCTAATAAAGCTGAGTCGCCGTCACCACTCCCTCTCCTCTCGCTCAGTCGGCGGTGTCCCGACGTCTAGGGTGGTCGTTTTTGGTTCTATACTTTCGTATTTTAACATTGTTATATTTGTTTAACCAATCGTAGTTTATGTAACTTGTCTACTCAAATTACAGTACGTGTCTTTCGAAATTCGACGGATGTGAAAAAATTCACTTCGCTAGAGTTTCCTAAAACCTCTTACTTTTAAAACCCGAAGTATCATAAAAGAATAAAAAACAACTTCGAAGTAGGATACACGTGTCGTCTTAAACTGGGAAAGAGGGTATTTCTTGACCTTATCTTGTTAAAAGGGATAGGACCCAACAAAAAAGGACTGTTTAAGTATCTAACCATTAAAGCGTAGACTACTTTGAGTGTCAAGACCCGGAAGACCAACAGGAAAAGTGATTTTTAATATTAAAGGTCCATTCCTAGGATTTGAAAATAATGGAAGGTTTCCTAAACCTCGTCAATGTCATAATGAGTACGGGTTCTGTCATTAATTTCGACTTACTATGAAAAGTATAGGGTCTTTTTTTGTTTCATTGAATAAAAAAGGTGAAGCTTTTTTCGTGACAGCTCCCTACTCTCTAATTAAAATGTAGTTTTGGTGAGTATGGGTTCACTTACATATCGAAATGACAATATCTTTTATATCGTTATTTCAGTTTTAATTCTTTACAACCCTCTCTTCATATCACTGTATACGAAGTAAGTCTCCGACTTAAGTTTTGCGACTTAAGCCAATACCACAATAATTAAGGATGGAAACTAGTATCAGAATCTTTAGTTGGGAGTATTCTACAAAAATTTTAATTGTTGATTACCTTCCTAAAATAAAATTTTTGAACTGAACCTCAGAAAACGTGTCACTCTACCCTTTTCCCTTCTCCTGTACAAATGACAATGAAGGATCCTACACGGTTCCCTGTAAAAAAGGACCCCATGTCCGTCGATGAATAGACTCTAAATACTTCAAAAGTAACAGTCACTTTATTCATTTAGGATAACCATACCTTTTTATAATTTCCTCTTGATCAGTAGTGAACCCCCTTCTTAAAATGACTCGTACAAGGGTGATTCCTTTTACAAAATTATTTTTATATATATCTTACAGAAGATAAGGAAACTACTCAAGACAACTTTATAAGATCGGTTGTAAAGTAAACACTTTTATACAAATCGATTTAGTCTTCCTTCTATTCATATTAGTCTTTTATTCATATAGATATATAATAAGTTTATATTGAGGGTAAAAAGACATAATCTAAATTTGGTCACATGTTGAGTAGTATTCTTATACATCACTAATGACGGATCCGTATATAAAGTTAGAATAGAAATTTAAGTAAGATATACATTTTAAAAAGTAATCAAAATGGTGTCTAAGGTCTTTAAGACGAAGACTTTGGATGTGAGCCCTAGGAGACGTATAAAGTAGGTATTCAGAACCACAAGGTCGCGCACTTACCGAACACGACTACCCTACTTCCCATGCACCACCCCCCAACGCAGAGGACCGCCTGACGTGACATATACTGTCTTTACTACATGATTCGAAGTCCCGAGCTAAACCGGTTAAAGCTCAACTTTTCTACCATGACCTGGGTCCAGAGTATTCATCGAACAGTAGTTCTAGAGATCACCGGTTTATAGTCTTTGGGTGTCACTCTAGTTCTGACGAGACATGTCCCTCTGTCTTGAGTTTCCCATTTTTCGGAATTTGAAAGTTCATGTAAGTTCCCTCTCTTTCCGTTTTTGTCTTTTGTTAGTTAGTTATTGGATCAAAATCTACAGTATATTAAATAGAGTCCTTACTCTTACACATAGACTTTTTTCCTGTAGTAAAGTCAGAATGTGTACTAAATGATCTCACCTCGGAACCCTTTCGTTCATGAAATAAGTGGACGGTAGTCTCAGTGAAGAAGTCAATGACCATTTCCGATTGGACATCACATCGATGAGGTTTCACGAAGGGTCTTCAAATGGAGTCCCTTACACGAAGGATGGTACAACCTCCGTAAGAAAAACGACTTCCGTACAGTAGTCTTTCTGAATCAACTTTCCGGTCATGACGACGAATCATCACGACACCGTGATCACACCGAGTGTAACGTCTCTAATTTTACGACTCGATCGACTTCGGGTGTCCCCATCCCCAAGGAATCTTTCGACCCTTGTCGGTTTCCCAAGTCTCGAAACACGTCGGGTCCAGTCATCTAGGGGTAAACGCATTTGTCGACACTTTGTGTTATGAGAAGACATTCATGAGACCATTTATTTTATGGTATAAGTTGTCAAGTCATCGAATTTGAGACGGGGTGTCTAAGTCCACGAAGTAAAAATACAAAATTCGTCTACTCTCTGACAAACTAAAATAACATTCCGTGGATTCTCTGTCATAAATACGACACTATACCTCCCTTTCACCTTCTTATTGTCAGACGGTGTCCGGTATAAGAAGTTCGAAAGTCCGGTGAAACCATAGGAGATCGTGTTTTATACGGAGTCTCAAACCTCTTGAAACTTCCTTTTTACGGGTAGTGTCTTATCCCGATTTGGAACTCGTAATGAACATTCTTTAGAAAGACCAGAACGGAGGGATTGGTGAGTGAATTCGGGAAACAAATGTGTCGGATGGACGAAAGATTAATATCCTCAAATCCGGAATCGACGAGAAGTAAGTAGAAATAAAAAGGAGACCTGATGAGTGAGTATTCACCTAAATAGTGGAGATATGAAGATCTAGTCAGAGGTTTAGACTGGAGAAGATATACCGGGTAGTAATATTTGAGTTGTCTGGGATGTGAGTAGAGGGGGTGGGGGTTTGACAGAAGGGAACTCGAACTTTAGACTCAAGTGGAAATAAGGAGACAAAAATATCTTAGACTAAAGAAAATACTATTGAGGATTTGTCAAAATAATGAAAAAATCAGAACCGATGTAGAACTCTTGTCTGGGTATTGACGGACTTAAGGACGTAATCTGAAGAGGAAATGGAAGTCAAGGAGGAAGAAATTAGGTTAGATACAAGATGACACACTTCAGAAAGTTTAAGGACTAAATTTGACTACAAGAGGTTTCGACTTGTGTATGTGACGACCCACCCTTACATTTTACCATGTTAAGAAAACTTTTTTAAAATACTCAAATAATATTTTAATTTGTATATGAATAGGAAAATGAAGACATATAACTATTTACTCTTGCATTCAGGTCTGGTCATATTCTTATACATATCACGGAAAATATATATTGTCGGGGTTGGACTTTTTATCGGGTTCACAAGTAATTGTCTTCTTACCTATTTATTTAACACCATACAATAATTTTATCTTATGATCAACCGTCATTTTCTCTTAGTGTACGTTGTACTTACCTAGAGTCTTTGTTCTGTAAGTTTTGTGAGGTGACAGACCAAGGTTTCAAGAAATTAAAGTCAGAGACGAAAGGGTGATTAGTGTGGTCACCAGAAACTAGTCTTGTAACTTCAAGATTGGATAACAGAGGACAACATGATATCGTTTTTTACTAGACGAAAGAGAAGATTTATAAACATAAAAGGACAGAGGTTTAGAAAGGGGTGTAGTAAAGAGTATAGATCTTATCGAAACGATGAGAAGAGACGAATAGGTATGAAGGTAGAAAGTTCCTGTGTAAATTTTGGACGTAAAGGGTGGTTTTACGAAGGGAAGAAACCCTGACGGTATCACAAGTGAGTGAACTTCATGAGTGTGAACCATGAGTCAGTGTCCTTACGGGATTTACCAATCCAGAGAAAAATCAACATACAGAAGAGTGGTCAATAAAATAGTCGAGGGACTTCCACCTCTGGTAAAAGGAATATATAAAGATGAGGGGTGTACAGAGACCAACGAACCATCCGTGAGTTATGTACGTACAACTAACTGAACTGAAACGAAAGGAAAATAAAAAATCACTAGATGAATTTGAGATATCAGAATTTTAAAATATGAAGAATGTCCTCGAACAGGTAATCTCTCTCTAAAGAACCGACATCTCCGTAGGGTACTTAGTTCTCTGGTAAGTGTAAACCGACTACTGGTGAACGACGAACTGTCTCTGAGTAGATGTATAGTTTTCTTCTACAAAGAGTAACCAACCACTGCTATGGTCGAATCAAAGGGTTGAAACGGTTTTCAATTATAAAGGTTTAATCTAGTAAATATATAAAAAAAGAGGATACAGAATTGAAAACATCATAGAACCGGTCATAGGGTAGACCCCGGGGTTCAGGTGACAATTCTACTGTTCTAGTCTCAGTAGGAGAAGTAAAGACTTACCCCTTCGGACTAGTTGAATGCACTTTCGTTAATTATCGGTCAGAGTAACCCCTCTCTCCTGGAAATAATAATAAATGTAATCTTTTTTGTTGTACCTTGTTTTTACCCTTCTTATTCCCATTTGAGATCATATATTAGAAAATGGTAGTGTATTAGGACACGAGACGATTACGAAAGAGACGATGTCGACCTCGTCAGTCGAGAGTTATTATTCGAGTTTAGACTTCTGATAATCTTCCTCAATTAGAATAAACAAGATTACAATCGTCCTAAATCAGAATGTACCTGACGGTGACGGTGGAATCACAGGACAAATAAAAGAGAGAATCCATTAGTCAAGTCCCGGGAAAGACCAATCGAGGAGGAGAGGGTTCATCCGTAAGAAGAGGATGAAAGAGAGATCTTATAAACCTAATAACGAAGAGGAAGGAAACCAGTAATTGTTGATCTTTACACATACAATTGAAAAGTCCCGAATCCGATGAATTTGGTATTCGTCTGGTCAAACTGTATATCTTAATAAAATAATGACAGTGTCCTTATAATCTAATGGACCCAGTAGGAGATCACACTATTCTATACCCGGAACGACTCAAATAAAAGATTAACTTCATATTAACTACATGTCATAATATACAATGTCCATACATATCATATCAATACATGTTCGACTTAAATGAAAATTTATTGGGAAAATTTTTATATCGACGTGTTATAGACCGGTCATATGGTTGTTTCGTTTGTCATCTAGTCCGAGTAGTCGGACGTTCTTTACCGGTAGAATATACGACTTCTGACTTTGGTAAAAGAGGAAAACTAAACGGAAAATGTGGACCCATTACTAACGACGATTCGGAGGTTTTCGTTTTTTCAGTTGTCTAAGTTTATATTTTTTATTTTTGGTCCATCCAGTGTTATTGTCTTCTTTTCTCCCTTCTTCAGTTTTTCTTTAAGTTTTCTATCTTACAATTCCGGTATCTTTTAGACTGTAACCGGGGAGTAAAATAATATATAAAGTAAGAAGGGTTTCGACGGACCTCGACTGGTATATCAACTTAGAACTAACTTCTCGAATATCTATGGAAAAGTTTTCTCGACTTTTAATGAATAGTTGAGACGATTTAGCAAAGTCAACACAGGCTGAGACACACTGGGGTCTCTACCGTCGGGTGGTCCGAGGGGGCAGGGACCCTAAGAGGTCCGTTCTTGTGACCTCACCCAACGGTAAAGGAAGAGGTGACGTACTTTCACTTTTCACTTTCGCTTCAGCGAGTCAGTACAGACTGAGACACGTTGGGGTACCTGACGTCGGGTAGTCCGAGGAGGTAGGTACCCTAAAAGGTCCGTTCTCATGACCTCACCCCACGGTAACGGAAGAGGTTGAATAGTTGAGATTGAACGACAAAAAGTTTTACTTTGAAAACGTTTCTTAGTGACCTAATGATACTATTGTATTGAAATGACCTTTTTTTTTCAGTATCACTATGTTAATTCGGCTTATTGACTCGTCTGAAGAGATATTCTTATCCAGATCCGAGAGGACATGTAAGGGGACACCCTGAATGGCCTAAACTCCACTATCTGTCGTGGAATCTGACACCGTGAGCTCCATTCTGGTTTCCAACATCAAGTGAGTCGTGTGTCCCCGAAACACTTCGACCAGACCACTAACGTTGTAATGAGAGTAGTAGACTCGTTTCCTTATCTTAGATAATAGGTACCTATAGAAGTCTGGGTGTCGTTGTCATGACACTTTTTTTTAGAGGGGACTCTTAAGTATTAGAGTTCGATCCGAAGTGATTAGAAATATCGGGTCAAAGTATGGTGGACGTACCAAGGTTTTTTTGTGAAATTTGGTACTTGAATAAAATTTCACCAAAGAGTCCGACCACTACGGACAACCAAGGACCGTCTTACTTTTCGTTTCTAATGATCTCGTTTCGATAGATTACCCTGTAAACCTCTAACTTCCTTTACAAGATATATACGTGAGAGGTCCTATCTCACCGGAGTTCGGTGTACACCGATATCTCCTAAATTTTAAACCGATGACACCCCGGATCATTTTGAATGTTCGATAACGGCTCATTTTCTTTGGTATTTTGCTTTTCTGTTGGACGTCTTACTCTCATTCACAAGCGTTTACTGTACTGAATTAAAGGATTTATGTGTTTGTCGAGTATATCGAGTTGTTTTTTGGGATAGGTTTTTAACCGTCTTCTGGATTCATCTATAAAGAAGTTTCTTCCCTATGTCTACCGGTTACCCGTGTTCTTGTCTACGAGTTGTGAAGCTTAATAATCTCTTTACGTTTAGTTTTGTTACTTCATGGTCGAGTGTACTCAGTCTTATCGGTAGTAATTTTTCATATGTTTATTGTGTACGATTTCTTTCAAGTCTTTTTTCCCTTGGGAGGATGTGACGACCACCCTTATATTCGAGCACATCGGTGACATCTTTTGTCATACCTCCAAGGAATCTTTTGATTTTTATCTCAATGGTTTACTAGGTCGTTAGGGTAAGGACCCGTATATGGACCTGTTTTGGTATTAAGTTTTTCTACGTACATGGGGTCACAGGTCTCGTATTGTTCTCGGTTATGTACCCTTGTTGGATTTATAGGTGACTGTCTACTTACCTATTTCTACACACACACATATATATATATATGTACCTTATCATGAGTCGGTATTTTCTTACCTTATTACGGTAAACGTTGTTGTACCTACGTTACTCTCTAATAATATGATTCACTTCATTCAGTTTCTTTCCGTCTATGGTGTACTATAGTAAACATCTTAGATTTTATACTGTGTTCGGATAGACACTTTGTTTTTTAATACCTGTATCTCTTGTCTGACCAAAGATTCCCCCTTCTCCGACTTCCTTCCTACCTCACCATCTAACCCCAATCGTGTACATCCGAAAATATATAGCTTACCTAATTTTTTTTGTTCCAGGATGACATATCGTGTCTTCATATAAGTCATAGGATATCATTTGGTATTACCTTTTCTTATAATTCTATACATTTATACCTACTGACTTAGTGACGACATGTTGTCATTAATTGTGTTGGTAACATTTAGTTGATATGAAGTTAATTTCTTTTTAAATCGATCACACTAACTCTTACCTTTAAATTTTAATGGATTAACATTAATTAATTTTTAAATTTATCGGTGCACTGATCACTTTGACGTATGGGTAATGGTGACGGTCAAAAACACCGTCGCCATTAATACATACAGAAACCCCTTCTATATATGACTCACATATTATCACAGTGTAGATATAGGTGAACAAATACCGACGAAAGTTCCCGTCTCAATTCGTCCACGTTGTCTAACCTACCGACCGTTTCCGATTTTATAAATGACGGACCAAGAAATATGTGTTTGAAACGACTGGGGATAAAATCCTGTAAAGTCAGTTGGGTGGTTTGGTCAGTCTCTAGGAGGTCGAGGTAAAATTTTAATGAAAGAAGAAAAAAGGTTTGAAAATTCAAAGTGTTATTGGATTTAAATACCTATGTGTCTTTTTATTCACCACAAATCGTATAAACTTTACAACATGTACTTCATAATCAATGAACCCGACGGTAATTTACGGTCTCTGACCCACCGAATTTGCTGTCTTTAATTAAAAAAGTGTCAAGACCTCGGAGTCTCAGGTACTAGTGCCACGACAACCCCAACCAAATATCACACTGGAGAGAAGGACCGAGGATCCGTGTCAACGGAAAAGTGAAACACAAACAAACGTACTGGAAACGAGAAACGTACGTATCTTTCTTGAGTAATTACAGAGAAGGAAAAGAATTCCTATGGTGGGGATATCCTTATCTCAGAGTGGTAAGACTGGAGTAAATTGGAATTAATAGAGAGATTTCCGGTATAGCGGTTTGTATTGGTGTAACCCACAACCCCGAAAACCTAAAATTCCCCTTGTGTTAAGTCAGGTATTGTACCTATTTGGTAAACAAATAGGTAGTCAACTACCTACAAATCCAACGAAGGTGAAAAAAATGAGAATACTTATTACGACGATAGTCGTAAGTACTTTCCGAAAACACACCGAGATAAAGTGAAGAAATCCGATATATGGAAACTCATCTTAACGACCCAGTATACCATTAAATTGAAAAACTCCTTGACGGTTTGACCAAGGTGTCACTGACATGGTGAAACGTAAGGGTGGTAATTAAATGTTTGTAAGGTTAAAGTGTAGGAGTAGTTATGAACAATGACAGGAAAAAATTAGAAATTATAGCAGCGTGATCATCCATACTTCACCACAGAGTAACACCAAAACCAATAAACGAAGGGGATTACTTATTACTAAAACTTGTAGAAAAGTACATGAATAACCGATAAACATATAGAAACCTCTTTGACGAGAAACTCAATAAACGACTAATTAACCTAACAAAAAAGAAAACAAAACCCCAACATCAAGAAATATATAACACCTATTATCTAAGAACAATCCACATACAAAATGTATATAAAGGAGGGTAAAACATCCGATAGAAAAGTGAAAGAACTATTACAGGGAACTATGTGGGATTTCATAAAATAAAACTAATTCAGGTTAAATAGACAAAAAAGAAACCGACATACACCAGAACCACAGTCTACTGTAGATTCTTAGTCGACGGTTTAGGTTCGAGTGACTCTAAATGAGGTTACAAAAGAGGATTCAAAATACATCGAGAATTCACACAAGGAAACCAGGTAAGACTCAACTATAAAAAATATTTTACACTTCATTGCTAGGTTGAAGTAAGAAAAGTCAAGAGGGTCGTGGTAAAGGAAAAAAAGGGGTAGACTTAAAAAAAAAAAACTAACTGTCTCAACTAAATGTTATAAGTCATTCAAAGTCCACATGTTGTATCACCAAATGTTAAAATTTTCCAATATGAGGTAAATATCAATACTATTTTATAACCGACACAAAGGACGGTCGTAGTAAAGAATTTCTCTGAGAAGAAGGGAGTATCCGAACCGAGGGAACAACTTTTAGTTGACTGGTATCTACACACCCAATAAATACCTGAAAAATAAGATAAGGTACATAGTTATATACAAGAATGCGGTCATGACGTGACAAAACTAGTGACATCGAAACATAATAGAAAGTTTTAGTTCTTCACACTCAGGAGGTTTAAACAAGAAAAAGTTATAGCAAGACCTATAAGTCCTATGGAACGTAAAGATATACTTAATAGAGACGGAAAATTTTTTCCGTCGACCTTAAAACTCTTTCAACATGAGTCTGACATCTATATAAATCCCTTTAACGGTAGAATTGTTATGATTCAGAAGGTTATTGTTTTCGTCTCGGACAGAAAGGTAAAGAAACACACAGACACGGGTCAGTAAGTCAATTCAGTTGAGAAACGTTGGGACACCTGACATCCGACGGTTCGAGGAGACAGGTACCTTAAAAGATGGGTCCTTATGACCTCACCCAACGGTAAAGGATAAGGTCCCCTAGAAGGTCTGGGTCCTTAGCTTGGACGTAGAGAACGCAGAGGACGTAACCGTCTGTCTAAGAAATGGTGACGTGACGGACCCTTCGGGGAAGACAAAGAAAGTCAAGTCAAGTCAGAGAGTCAGCACAGGTTGAGACGTTGGGGTGCCTAACCTCGTACGGTCCGAAGGGACAGGTAGTTGTTGAGGACCTCGAATGAGTTTGAGTACAGGTAGCTCAATCACTACGGTAAGTTGGTAGAGTAGGAGACAACAGGGGAAGAGAAAGGCGGAAGTTAGAAAGGGTCGTAGTCCCAGAAAAGGTTACTTAGTCAAGAAACGTAGTCCACCGGTTTTATAACCTCAAAGTCGAAGTCGTAGTCAGGAAGGTTACTTATAAGTCCTGACTAAAGGAAATCCTGACTGACCAACCTGGAGGTACGTCAGGTTTCCTGAGAGTTCTCAGAAGAGGTTGTGGTGTCGAGTCTCCGTAGTTAAGAAGCCGTGAGTCGAAAGAAATATCAGGTTGAGAGTTTAGGTATGTACTGATGACCTTTTTGGTGTCGAAACTGATCTACCTGGAAACAACTGTTTCATTACAGAGACGAAAAATCATACGACAACTCCAACCAGTATCGAAAAGAAGGTTCCTAGTTCACAGAAAATTAAAGTACCGACATCAGTGGTAGACGTCACTAAAACTTCGGGTTCTTTTATCAGAGAGTGACAAAGGTAACAAAGGGATAGATAAACGGTACTTCACTACCCTGGTCTATGGAACTAGAATAATCAAAAGACTTACAACTCAAAATTCGGTCGAAAAAGTGAGAGTAGTTCTCCGAGAACTCAAGAAGAAGAGAAAGACGACATTCCCACCACAGTAGACATAGTCAAGTCAAGTCACGTCAACGAGTCAGTACAGGCTGAGAAACGCTGGGGTACTTGGTGTCGTACGGTCCGGAGGGACAGGTAGTGGTTGAGGACCTCAAGTGGGTTTGGGTACAGATAGTTCAGCCACTGCGGTAGGTTGGTAGAGTAGGAGACAGCAGGGGAAGAGGACGGGAATTAGAAAGGGTCGTAGTCCCAGAAAAGGTTACTCAGTCAAGAAGGGTAGTCCACCGGTTTCATAACCTCAAAGTCGAAGTCAGGATGGTTACTTGTGGGTCCTGACTAGAGGAAATAGAAATAACTATAAAGAGGACCGTTAGAACTAAGGTCGAACACGAAGTAGGTCGGGCCGTAAAGTGTACTACATGAGACGTATATTCAATTTATTCGTCCCACTGTATAACAGTGGGTTCCCACTGTCGGAACTACATGAAAGGGTTAAACCTTGGTCAGGTAACAATGTACAGACCAAGATTGACAACGAAGAACTGGACGTATTCTAAAGAGTCCTCCGTCCAGTCCAGCAGACCATAAGGGTATAAAGGTGTCATACAACACTAGGTGTATCAGTTTCCGAAACCGTATCTGTTATTTCGTCTTTATCTACAAGAAGGCCTTGAGAGAACGTTGACGAAAACCGATAAAGTAGAGACCAAGGAGACGGAAAAGATTTAGGTCGAACTTGTAGACCTTCAAGTGTCAAGTGTTTGACAACTTTGGACCGAATCTCTTAAAACTTGTAATGAAACGATCGTATACTCTACTCACGTTAACACACCATCAAACTCGTAAGAAACCGTAACGGAAAGAAACCCTAACCTTACTTTTGACTGGAAGAGGTCAGGACACCGGTGACGACTCAAAAGGTCTAAACAACCATATAACTCACGTCGTGAAAGTGTCTTAGTAGAAAATCCTGACCTTTATCGAGTCGACCTTAAGGTAGTGGAGGTGATCGAAACAAACATCACTACGAAGGATTCCGGGTGAACTGAAGTGTAAGGTCCTACAGACCGAGATCCACTCACTGGTATGGTAGTACCAATAGACTCAGTACTTTTAGAAAAAACATACCGAGAAGACACATAAAAACGGTGGAGAAGAATCATAGAAGACGAAGACAATCCAGGTATGGTAAAGACAGGAAATAACACGGGTAGAAAAGTACTTTACAAGGGAACAATAGAGATTAGAAGAACTTCTCTAGAGATCAGAAAGGATAAGAGAGCAAAAGGAAATAAAAAACGTGACTAGTGACTCCTTCCGAAAGAAATCCGGAATGGATAAAAGAAAGTCACAAAACATCATAAGACACATCTTCAGGATATGAAGGAACCAAGGCAAATAAGGATTCATAAAATAAGAAAAAGTATGATCACATTTATTTGACAAAGGAATTAAAGTAAAAACTAACAAGTAACTATCTTCGACCTTCTTAAAACTCTTCGTATTATCTCTTCAGTGTTTGATGGAACTTGTCTGAATCCTCTTTAAACCTAAACCTCCCACGACATCCCCTTTCGAGTCTTCCTTTACTCCTTGTGTAATCTTTGACCTTTTTCCCTCTTGTATAATCTTTGACCTTCTTTCCTCTACGAATGACAAAACACTGTCTTTCAAATCACTTTACCGGAGAATACCAGTACACTTGTCGACTTGAAAGTTTCACTACTAAGACCAATATATCGATACCTCTAAAGGGTCGTTTCACAATTTCCACTTCGGACTAAAAAAAGGAACGACGAATACTATTCTGTGCTCTACTCTCTTTAACTCCCTTTTTGATAATTTGTATCTCTTTTGTCCTGAATTACTAAAACTCTTAAGAGTTAGAGAGATCTAAGTTTTCTAAGGTTTATTTCCTTCCGATAGTCCGGGGGTTTTAAGATGACCGTCCTGCGTTGGATTATTTTAATGAATCGATGTTTGTACTATGGAAAGTACAATTGTCCTACTGAGTCTCCCACTTTAGTTCTCGAGTCTTCCCTCTCGTCTCTCGATTCTCCTAATAAAGGTCCGGGACTTTGAACTACTTCCTTAGGACTTATAAAAGTGTCCACCTAAAGTCTTAACAATCCCTAGGGAGGGGGTGGGGTCGGAAATTGACCTCACAGATCTTACCAATAGGAAAAGGACCGTGTGTTGATATACAACCCAAACAACCCCAGTTTATAGTTATTAGACAGAGATCCTTGTCTCACCGACCTAATTTATCAATCTACAAATACATGGAGACATAAATCAAAGTGTCCCGATATTTTATCTTTACTTAACACGGGGGTTATTGAAGTGAACGGGACATAATGTAGGTCCTTGAAGTAAGAATGGACTAAGTTTTTAGAAACCTCGACTCCGAGGTAGTAAGGTTCTTACTAAGAGAACCTTTGGAAATTTCTCTCAACTTACATGAAACGTACACCCTCGTGTACTGAGTGACCCCCGGTCACCCTCCTGACATCACCTGTTTAAGGTTACACGGAGGGGTCGGACATTAAGAGTAGAGACCCACAAGTTTGGACACATCAGGGGAGGGACCCTCACACCCGTCCTGGACACTGAACGAAGTTTGGTTGTCTACTACCATTTCCACTACCCTACAGTGGGGGAACTAATACAATGTATTAGAAGACAGAACGATCATCTAATCGAGAGTCAGAAAGAATGACTCTTTCGAAACCTCTTCATTCGATGGTACTGATGATGTCGATGTTCTTTAACCTACGAAGGTTTTTGTACTCGGAGTTGTACTCTTGGTCGAGACTGGTTGTGGGACTAACGTCGGAACACTCTAGAGTTCATTTCCTGATCGACCGACAATAACCTGAAGACTGAGTGTCTGGACACTATATTATTTACACATAACAAACTTCGACGATTCAAACACAATTACAAAATACGTTGTATCTTTTGGTTACGTCTGTTAACAATCCTGTAATTTATATGTAAACTGGTATATGAGACTGTCGAGGTGAGGATCTTTAGATGGGTTCTCTTTTTCCTTTATGTACAGTTTTACATACAGAACATGGGATCACAAGTATTTTCGTGATTATCTGGTTTTTACTTTTATCAGGTTTGTAGGTAGTTGTCTATTTACCTATTTGTTCAACACCTTGTCACCTTATGATGAGTCGTTATTTTCCTTATTTAATAACTGTGTACCTACTGAGAGTCGTACTAAATATGACCCTCTTTCTTGTACTATTTTTTTTCAGTTATGTTGTACTAAGGTAAATTCGTCTAGGCAACAGTGAAGTCCTATCACTCAACCCGTTCCCATCCTCCCTCCCTAATGTTCCATTACTTGAAAACGCCCATTACCTATACAAGTGACATAACTGATAGTATCAAAGTACCGACATATATGTATTTAGTTGAATAATATATGAAATTCAAAATGACCAAATAACATTTAGTCAAGAAGTTATTTCACCAGAAATTTTACATAAACACTGAACGTGTAAAAAAAAAGAGTGTTTATTAATGTAAGTTTTTCTTTCGAGTTAGAGATCAGTAGTATCTGATCCGGAGTAATGAGTAGGTCAGTAAGGGTTTATAACAGGTTGATAGACAATCAAAGATATTCTTTATATTTATACTGTGAAGACATGATAATTCGTATATTAGATTATCTGACCAATCCCAAACCTTCAGAATTAATAAAAAAATGTAACAAAAGTGTTTCTCGGAATGGTCTTCGTTTAGGGAGGGTCACTCATGCTCAGTCGACAAGGTATGTCGAATCCTGGAACGAGGTGTGCAGTAGTTTGTGTATTCGTTCCTGTAGGAGAAAGTACGTCATTTTACCTCGTTACCCACCTATGGGATTAAAGACAAAGAGACATCGACGAAGACTAAAGAAAGCTACTTTGAGGAGAAGGGACATTGTCTTTGTTCTCCCTTTCCAAAGTACCAAGAAGTGACTCACAAGTGGTGACAGAAAACACGACGAATCCTTACACTAGACACGAAGAGGGGGTATTTAGACAGGGGGGAGGGTGGGAACTGTATATATCGTGTCTATAATTCAAGAGAACACTCGAGTCCTTCAAAAGTTGTTTCCTCTGACGTAAAAGGAAAAAATGGGGCTAAGGTGGGGGAATAAGACCGTTTTTTATCTTGTTCTTTTTCTTCCCACTCTTAGTAACATGAAAAAAAAATCGAAATTTGTCTACCGTGACAGTCAACTCGTTGTTCGTTCGATACTGAACTTGTGTCTTTATTAGGAAAACAACATTAACCTATTGTAAATCTAATATAATTACACTGTGTGACTTACCATATTGACACTAATACGACGTATCAATAAACTCCGTCACTAAGTAATCCCTGTATCAGGTGTATCTAATAATATAACATATGAAAATGATTAGATTTATTTGTAAACCATTAACTAACATTTCCTTTTTCTCCCTTTGGGTTGTCGTGTCCTTCGATGAGCCCGAGAAGACCTTAGACATGGATATTAAGTCTTTGAGGGTTAATCCGTTCCGATAGAGAAGGGACCGTCACTCATAGTTATCGTGTTTATCTAAAGATCCCCTTCTTTTAGACCGACTATCTACACGAATAGACACTGTCATATTTGATTCTGTTTCGTTTAACACCTTGACTGAACCCACCTCTCTTCATAGAAGGGTGGAATTGTCACTTTCAATGAGGATCCCGTTGTTTCATGAGTTCTTACTTTATCATTTGATCCGACCTTTCTTCCTAAGATTCTAAATTCGTCCTGTCGGTCTGAGAGACGAAGAGGAAAGGTTTCCTTCTCGATCGAACCGTAATTCACCACCTCCTCCGACACACACACAGTCAACGAGTTCAGCACAGGCTGACGCTGGGGTACCTGATAACGAACGGTCCGAAGAGACAGAGGTCCGTTCTTATGACCTCACCCAACAGTAAAGGAAGAGGTCCCCTAGAACTGGGTCCCTACTTTGGGTCCAAAGGACGTAACATCCGTCTAAGAAATGGTAGATTCGGTGGTCCCTTCGACTAATCATAATTGACATAAAGTTAAATATAAAGAAAATTCTCTTCTATTGTATCGGTATACTACTTTTAAGTTTAACGAATCTTCCTTTACATATGTACATCACTTTTTATTCAAAGGATATAGAGATGGGGTTAGGAGTAAGGGTCTTCGTTTGTATGTATTCAGGTCTCTTTCAAGGTAATATGTGACATGACGTGGAACGAGTAGGTTAATAGTTACATAGGACCGGGTACTAGGGATAGTTATATATATTTAGACGGAGAAATTTTTTTATTGACGTCTCATAAGGTAACCTATATGGTATTATATACATCGGTCCGTCGACAACTAGTTGATTGAAAAACGAAAATATTAGTTATGGTGTTATATAAAGATCTCTATAAGGAATACATAATCCAATGTCGGGTTATTTGATTGTTTTTACATTCATTTTTTACGTAAATTATGTGGATTGGACAACTTGTAATATCGAATTGGATCGGAGGAATTTACACGAGTCTTCCGTTTAATCGTATGTCGACCCGTTTTAATAGATTGTGTTTCGGATAAAATATTATTTCACAATTTATAGAGTACATTAAATAAAGTATGAGATGACTTTCACTTTTCGTTACCAAATACCCATATTTCACCGACATTCACATAACCAACAAATGGGAGTACTATCACACCGACTGACCCTCGACGTCGAACGACGGTGACGCATTGTAGGACTCTCTCACAGTATGACGTATAGCGATCAGGTTCTTTTCTGTCTTTAAGGTCGTCTGTCAACGATAAGTTACACATAGTCAAGATATGGTAACATTTAGGTCTTAAGTATTCAGTTGAGTAGAATTCAACCCCTGACATACATACATCAAGAAACCGATGTATCCATAGAATAAACATCCCATCTAAGGATAGTTGTCTAATGACTCAGTTTCCCATACACGTAAAGTTAAATTTCTCCACCATGTCAAGAGGTCATCACTTTCTTATACGGATGAAAGAGTAAGTTCCTTATTAGTTTAAAGAAAGGGAAAACAGAAAACTATCAGACAGTCCATTTTATGAGTACTACCAAAACCAAACGTAGAGATTTACTCTGACTCAAAGTAAAGTATATAAATTCTAGGTAAAAGAATATTACACTTGAGACGGTACAAGAAGCAAAACAGGAATTAAAAAAGGAATAACTATATGTACAATTCCTTTAATTCGGAGATACGTACGTAATTGACGTTTATAAAAACGGTCAAACAGAAGACTGAAATACTTAAAAAATAGGTCTTTAAAATTCATCAATAAAAATTTCCTGAACATCTAAAATTCGACATCAATCCTTCCGGAAGGGATAATGGTTTGATAATTTTTTTTTGAAAGTATAGAATAAAAGAAGGTTTGAATGTACTAAAGTAAGTACTATAGAGTCATAGAGTCACCATAGAGATTTCTCTTCTGACGGAAGGATTTTTAGAAGGGACATAATGAACTTTTAAGTAACCCAAACTCAGTACTTGTAGTGCAAAACCTCATCAATTTAGTCGAAATAAATTTCGATTTTACTTCCCTTTTCTGGAAACTCCTTTTTCCTCCTCTTTTATGTCTATTAAACGGAGTCCGGTCTACTTCACTTTCCCTTCCCCCTTTAGAGACCTTTTAGTTTTCTCGTATGTATACTAAGAGAACCTTGTTAATCGATTGAGTAACGGTACATGTCTTTAGACTCAATACAGATGGAATCGGATCCTGACATATGTAACTTGTATTTTCATTCGTACCGAGTTATCCTTTATTCCCTTCTTTTCAGGTCTTAGTACACTGTGATTGATCTGGATTGGTGTCGGAGTATCGGACTTTAAGAGTGAAGGTCTACACGATGACACTGATAGTAAGACTTGAAGATTTCCGAACCTCCTTATCAAATTCTCCAATTATAAAGTCCCTGTGTCGTACCTTGTCATTCTCTCGGACCTAAATCTTATTCTACTTATTTCAAAGGTACTTAATGACCCTATTAACTGTTTCTTCTTTTTAGTTTAATATACCTCTTTTTTAATTAAGTAACTTTTGACAAATTAGGGTCATTCTCCGTTTACTGTACACGTCCTTTTTTGTTAAATATAGTTAATTCATATGCTTACGACCTGTTGACTCTTCATTATCTTGTATTTATTGTTTAAATTAATATCTATTATAACCACCGTATGAAATCTTTTTATCTATGATTATGTGTTTTGTCCCCTCATTTTTTCAAATGTTCTATATTATGAGTGCATAGACACACCAGTTTACGATCCATAAGAAGATAATAAGGGAGTCTTTTATACTATGTCAGCAGAAGAGAAAGGTATCTTGTGTTCGTTCCCCTAAACCGTTACCTCCTACGAAATCCTGGTTTACTTCTACTTTTTACATTGAAGAAAGGGGATTACGGTTTAGACCCTCTCCCCTTTCTATCATTAATACATGTTGTATTTGTCAAGAGTGTCCTTGAGTAAGTATGTCCAAAGTCGAGTTTCAGGGAAGGGGACTACTGTGGAAGGACCCGATGAGATTTGAAATTATGGATAATAAAGAGTCTTGTCCTTATTTATGCTCGGTGTGTGGGTGAGACGAAGCCACATAATACGTGGATTATGACTTCGTCAACTTATGATGAACGATAGAAAAGTCTACGTTACCGATACCGATATTTTATTCGAAAGAAAAAAAAAAATTAGATTCTTATAAATGTAAGTACAAGTTGAGAAACTTCATGGAGTCCTCTAATATCCAAATAAAGTCATTGAAGTGACAACAACTTGTACGTACGTGTAATAACACGTTGTCTAGAGAACTTGAATATAACGTTTTGACTCTGAGACCATAGGTAATTTGTGATTAACGGGGAAGGGGAAGGAGAGGAGGAAACCCGTTGGTACGAAGATAAAAGACAAAGATACTAATCTGATGAAATCTATGATTTATACCCACCTTAGTATAACATAAACAGGAAAACACTGATCGAATAAATTGAATAATTTATTATGGAAGTTCCGAGTAGTTAGGTATAAGACCGTACATTGTCCTAAAGGAAGATATTATAAGGTAACACACATATATTTAAAAGAAATAGGTAAGTAGACACTACTGGTAGACCCAACAAAGGTGGAGAACGGATAACACTAATTACGAAGTTACTTATGACCATACGTTCATAGAGAAACTCTAGGAGGAAACTTAAAAAAAACCTATATGTGGACTCACCCTAACGACCAAGTATATCATTAAGATAAAAATCACAAAATTCTTCGGAGGTATGACAAAAGGTTCTCTGTTGTCCTCTGAAGGGACATCGAATTTACCATTTCTTACGGACGCTCCGTCCTTTGGTCCCAAGTCAGTGACCCAACCCTTCAAGGAACCCTCCTCCCTTACCGTTAGGTGAGGTCATAAGAACGGACCTCTTAAGGTGCCCGTCTCTTCGGACCGCCGGATGTTCAGACACCCAAGCGATTCTCAGTCTGTGCTGACTAGTGGATTGTGTCGGGTATTACAAAAGGAATCACCGATATGACAAAATGTGAGGTAAAGAGAGTTGTCAAGTGTTTTCCAAGGTTAAAAAACAGATGTAAAAACGGTTTTCAACAACGAAAGACAAGAGATCTATCACCGGTAGGACTACTACCCAACACCACCAAATCAGTGTTTCAACACAAACTGAGAACACTGGGACACCTGACATCGGGTGGACTGAGGAGACAGGTACTCTAAAAGGTCCGTTCTTATGACCTCACCCAAAGGTAAAGGAAGAGGTCTTCTAGAAGGACTGGGTCCCTGGTTTGGTCGTAGAGGACGTAACGTCCGTCTGAGAAATAACGACTCGGTGGTCCCTGTGGGTTTCTCTGACAATGTACAACTGATTTGAAAAAGAGTCCGGTGTTTTAATCTGACGTAAAGGGTCCTGGGGGTATGTCAATTTGCTACCCAAGTCAAGTCGAGTCAGTGAGTCAGTACAGACTGAGACGCTAGAGTACTTGACGTCGTGTGGTCCGAAGGGACAAGTAGTGCTTGAGGGTTTCGAAGGAGTTTACATACAGATTGTTCAACCACTACGGTAGGTTGGTAGAGTAGGAGACAGTAGGGGAACAGAAGGACGGAAGTTTGAAAGGGTCGTAGTCCCAGAAAAGGTTGCTCAGTCGAGAAACGTAGTTCACCGGTTTCATAACCCCGAAGTCCAAGTCGTAGTCAGGAAGGTTACTTACAATTCCTGACTAAAAGAAATCCTTACTGATCAAACTAGAGAAACGACAGGTTCTCCGAGAGTTCTCAGAAGAGGTTGTGGTGTCAAGTTTTCGTACTTAAGAAGCCACGAGTCCAAAGAAATACCAGGTTGTAACTGTAGGTATGTACTGATGACCTTTTTGGTATCGAAACTGATATACCTGGAAACAGTAATTTCATTACAGAGACGAAAAATCATACGACAGTTCCAAACAGTATCGAAAAGAAGGTTCCTCGTTCGAAGAAAATTAAAGTACCGACGTCAGTGATAGACGTCACTAAAACCTCGGGTTCTTTTATTTCAGAGAGGAACAAAGGTAACAAAGGGGTAGGTCAACGGTACTTCACTACCCTGACCTACGGTATTAGAATCAAAAGACTTACAACTCAAAATTCCGTCGAAAAAGTGAGAGTAGTTCTCCGAGAAATCAAGAGGAAGTACAAAACGGTACTCCCACCACAGTAGACATATAGACTCCAATAACTATAAAGAGGGTGGTCAGAACTAAGGTCAAGTACGAAGTAGGTCGGGTCGTAAAGCGTACTACATGAGACGTATCTTCGATTTATTCGTTCCACTGTTATATGTCGGAACTACATGAGGAAAGGGTTAAACTTCGGTCAGACAACAAGGTACAAGACAGGATTGATAACGAAGAACTGGATGTATGTCTAAAGAGTCCTCCGTCCATTCCACCAGACCATAAGGGTAGAGAAATTCTTAAAGAGTGTCAAACAACACTAGATGTGTTAGTTTCCGAAATCACATCAGTTACTTCGTCTTCATCTACAAAAAGACCGTAAGAGAACGAAAAACATACTAGGTTACTTACAACCATTAAAGTAGAGACCAAGGAGACGGAAAAGATTTAGGAAGAACTTGTAGACCTTCAAGAGTCAAGTACATGACAACTTCGGACCGAACTTCTTAGAACTCGTAATGAGACGATCGCACACTCCACTCACGTCAACACGACATCAAACTTGTAAGAGACCGAAACGGAAAGAAACCCTAACCTTACTTTTGACTGGAAGAGGTCAGGACACCGGTTCAAAAGTGGTTTAAACGACCGTATAACTCACGTCGTAAATGTGTCGTAGTAGAATAAATTTTTTTATTGTAAATAAATAAAACCGACACGACCCAGAAGTGACGACACACACCCGAACGAGATCAACGCCGATGAGAGCAACGGTAAACGTCCGAAGAGTATTACCACCGAAGAGAACAACACCTCGTGTCTCAGATTCCACGTACCAGAAGTCATCAACGGAGCGTACCCGAGTCGTCAACACCGTGTGTCTGGATCAACGGGACACCGTACACCCTAGAAGGGTGTATACCCTGACTTGGTCACAGGTGACGTGACGTTCCACCTAAGGATTGGCGACCTGGTGGTCCCTCCGGGAGTGTCGTAGTAGTAAAGCCTGAACTTTATCGAGTCGACCTTACCCATACTCCACCAATAAAGTAACACCAAAACTAAACGTAAGGAGAATACTAATCACTACAACTCGTAGAAAAGTAAATGAACAACCGGTGACCAAATAGAAGAAACTCTTGACAGATAAGAGAACAGGAAAAGACAAAAATTTAACCCAAGAAAAACAACAACAACCTAACATCTTCAAGGAGTACATAAGATCTATAATTGGGAAATAGTCTGTACACTGAACCTTTATAAGAGGGGGTGAGGTATCCAACGGAAAAGTGAAATTACTAAAAAAAGAAACCCACGTGTCTTTAAAAACTCAAACTACATCAGGGTAAACAGATAAAAACGAAAACAAAAGTCCAAAACTACAAGATAGGTTATTTAGTAACGGTTTAGGTTATAAGACTTCGAAAGCGGGACACAAAATAAGATCCTCAAAATTATCAAAATCCAGAATGTAAATCCAGAAACTTTAGTAAGACTCAATTCGAGACATATACCACATTCTAGTCTCAAAGTGAAGTAAGAAAACGTAACAAAAGGGTCGTGGTAAACAACCCCCCTAACAGGAAAGGGGCGACACATTGGAACCGTGGGAACAACTTTCCAAATAAAAGATCAATAGATAAGAAAGTTACTAAAAAAATTGCCAATATTAAGACGTATGTCAGCATGTGAAACCGTTGAATAATCTATAATATCAATTAAAAACAACGGCATACATAAATTTGATTCCCATCTATTCGGGGAATTTGATTGAACGTCGTCTTCTAATGTTTCAAAAAAAGTAAATTTTTTTTAACATAAATAAAACACGATATGTCATCCAGAAACAACCAATAGGTAAAATAAAATAAAAAAAAAATGAAATAATTTTATGACTCAAATAAAGTGTACATATAAACAGAGGGGTGGTAAGGGTAGACAGACTGGTGGTGATGATGATAAGGATAGTATTGTAAGGTATGTATGAATTTTGGTTCGTTTCCCACCTCAAGGTAGAAATTTTTGATTTGTCCGTAAAACCTGTTGTGTAAGAACCGTTACCTTGTACCTGTTGTAAATAGTCTGTGCCATCCCTTTCAAGAGTGAGACGTAATATTTTTCCTGTCGGTCTATAGTTGACAATGTCTTTACTTTATTCTGCCTTTTAAAAATTGTTTGACAAATTTGATAAAAGAATTTCTCTGAAGGAGGTGACGGTCTCTAGAACTTATCGGAGGACCAGTCAGTAGACCTTTGTTAAGAAGTGTATTAACTATTTGAACCGAAGGTGAAACCCTTCCCTTGGTGGAAAAAGATATGAACGAACGTAAAAACGAAATTACAGAAGATGTCTCGATCCAGGAAAACCACAAAATCCACAAAAAAGGACAAAGAACTTCCTAAGAACTGGAAAACTAGAACCACAACTGCCAAAACTCAGAAAAGGTAAAACCAAACTAAAAACACGTAAAAACCGACCTCATAGAGCATGTCTAAAGAAATGACCTCGAAAAAGAAGTTGAAGGAGTAGTTTTAGCAGTAGTAGTAGTAGAAGAAGTAGTAGTAGTAGCAGTAGCAGTAGTAGTAGAAGTAGAAGTAGTCGTCGTTCGAAATGAAAAAAGACCCCTTGGAACGATGGTGAAGGTCCCCGTCTTGCGAAAGGTCTATATGAATCCTCAAAGTGGAGGAGGAGGAGGAGAAGAAGACTGAGACGTAGAAGGAGGTGTCGATGATTCACGACAGGTGACTATACGTGTCCGGGACTTGGTGTGAAGTTGGCATTCTGGTGTCCACCACATTAAAGTTTCGGGGGTTCTCTTTGGCAACCGACATGTCTGTAGAAGTTTCAGCGGTCCCAATGAAATTAACCTAACGGAAGTATTAAGTAGCGGAGACGAAGTTGTTACACATTGAGTAGGAAACGAGGTCGGGGATTTGACTGGCAAGAATTTCTATTGACCACGAGTAAAAGTAGTAATAGGTGGAACTTCACTATTAGAGACAGTCGGAAATCAAATGTTGGCTTTTCTATCAAGACCCCGGAGTTCCCCGAGTACAGGTACAGGTAACTTAGGAGGTACCCAACCGCCGTGCGTGAATACACCCTCTCTTCGGCCTGCCTTAATTTGCTGATGATAAGCTTGGTCGTCGGCGCGTCCTGCCTTAGTGTGGTCCCACAACCAATAGGTAAAATTTATATCGTCACACATGTACAGGTGTGGTTTGAGGAATTGATAGGGAAGGAGGGTAGGAATGGACGGGGCCTGGGCCTTTGGCATTCAAACGAGAGACACTCAGAGAAAGACAAAACATTAATTCAAGTAAACATAGTAAAGAAAAATCTAAGGTGTATATTCCTTACAGTATGCTACAAAGAGGAAGAGACAGACAGAATGAAGTGAGTCATACTTAGAGATCCAGGTAGGTACAACGACGTTTACCGTAATAAAGTAACAAAAATTACCGACTCATTAAAAGGTCACATATACGACGACGACGATTCAACGACGTCAACACAGACTGACACACACTGGGGTGTCTGCCGTCGGGTGGTCTAAGGAGACAGGGATCCTAAGAGGTCCGTTCTTGTGACCTCACCCAACGGTAAAGGAAGAGGTTACGTACATACGCACGATTCAACGAAGTCAGTACAGGTTGAGACACACTGGGGTACCTGTCGTCGGGTGGTCTAAGGAGACAGGTGCCCTAAGAGGTCCGCTCTTATGACCTCACACAATGGTAAAGGAAGAGATGGTGACATATATACCTGGTGTAGAAGAAATAGGTAAGGAGACAGCTACAAAAAAAAGTTTACCCTTACAAGAGTTTGAGTAGACAAGTCCTAGGAAAAGACCGGACACAAAAGAGAAATACGATGGTGGTAAAAGATAACAATATTTCAAGAACCTTAAGGTGAAACTAGATATATACTATAAACAAAACTAACTATTGTGACAAAACGTCGGTATTATATTCAAGTAAAAATACCTCAAACAACAGTTTATTTATACTATAAATTAAATCAAAAAAATTTTTCAACTAAGATTGATATAAGATCCGTAACAAAATCCACAATCTCTATGTTTCTCTTTCGCTGACATAAAAACACAACAAAAATATGGTTAAAGGAGACCGGGTTCTTGAGTTCTTACCTTCGACTTGGTTTATAGAATAAATCATGTAAGCTCTACACTTTTTATTAGGTTACACCTTCCTAATTACTTGCTCTCTCACTGTCTTCTATTTCTGTGTCTACATCTGACCCCGGTCAAATACTATATTAAAATTTAAATAGTATTTAAGTTACCCTTCGATGACTTCTAAAAATTCACTTCCTGTCTTTCCTAATTGGTACTTGAAATTTTCCTTTTAGACTACATTACACCACCCCGTTCTTACCTATATTAAACTTTACAATAAAACATCTTTTAGAATCATCGACTATTTGGAGTATAAAATACCTTTTGATTAAACAATTTGATTTTTTATGGTTTCAACATAAAGACTGTGGAAAAAAAATGTAGTGAATAAAATTTTTCACCGTTTTAACGTCGTAGTGGTGGTTGAATTTATAGGAGTTGATGGGTTTAAAACAAGAGTTTATGATCGTCAGAGAGTTTCAATTTACAAAGGAACTGAAAGTCGACGAAGGTACGGAATTTCTTCTTTTTTATAAAAAGGTCCTATCCGGACCTTTTTTCCTGTTTTTGCTTGGTCGAACTGTGCCGACATTGTTAAACTCGTAGTTATTGTTAATATCAATCAATTTTATATATTTATAAAACGTCATGTTACTCGAGGAATTACCATGAACTCTCTTTTTTTATAGCTCATACCTGTTTGACCATCACTATACGTTCATTTATACCTAATATAAATTAAACAATAATAAAAGAAATTCATCACTATAGGATTATATCGACTCATTGAACGAAGTAAATTGATATACAGACATATTTCATGTCTATCCATAAATAAAGTAGACATATCATTTCTTTTCATTAATGACTTATGACATTATTCTTCCTGGTTCGTCGTTGCCATCATCGTTCATTTTGTCTGTCTTTTCTACAGACGTCACACAACGTCTTAGTACTAAATCGGTTTACAGGATCTCTTCCTCCTCAATTGACAAGTCTGAACAAGGAATAAAGAAACCTTAGAGATTTTCCTTTACGATAAATGTTAATCTTTTATTTTCCATATATATTTCAGATTTGATTATCTAGTCCATTTATATAGAATTAGTGTCCTGGATTCAATAGATTAAAACCAGACACTCTTAATTTCTTATGTAGGAAAGACACCCTCTGTTTAATCAGATATTTTTAGACTTTGAATATATTTTCCTCAATTAAAATTTTCCGAATAACCACATTATGTACTCCGAATTTAAATCTTTCTTTAGAGTCGGACCATTTGTCTTGGAACTCAAATTTAATGAGACTTTCTTCATTTGTTTAGGGTGAGAGACTGGTTTTTAGTCAATCAACTATTGGGTCTAGGGTATTGGCATTGATTGGATTCTGTTATTACAAAATGAAACACCAGACTACTTTAATGATGTTCGAAATTTTCCGTAGTTTTCGTTCATAGTGATGTTGAGAATTGACCATAGTCATATTTATTTTAATGTCAGAATCCTTTATCATTTCCTTATTAAAATTTTACTTAATTTTGGTACTGTAAAATGGTGTCTTAATTCCCATTCGTATCCAAAAATTTCGTTAGGATAGACCCAAATAACACGATGACAATTTTCTCAAACTCCATAAGTTTCTTAATCGGTAAAATCGATTACTGATTAATGGGTAAAATTATTTTAGTCAAATTGAAGGTATTATTAATCATAATGTACAAATTCTTTTGGTGAAAAAGTTTCAAAAAAAGTTTTGTTAAATTTTAAGATAAAGAATCTAGGGACTTAAAGAAATTTGGTGAGATAACTGTGTAAATAAGGTCCTTCTTTCACGAACATAAATATCTATCTGTCTCTATATTCATAGATACCTATACTCATTGACAATTTTAAGATCTCTTTTAGAAAAAAATGGATTAGAAAAATTTTGGATTCATTTTTTTAAGATCATACGTATTTCTGATACTAATCAGAATGTCTTAAACGACACGAAATGATTTATGGTTATTCATTCATAAAATTAGGAAATCATATTCACCATCTTATTTTATGCACGTATAAATCTTATATACGTATGAATGTATAATCTTATGAATGTATCATCTTAGAGAAAGAACTCTGTCACAACGGAGTGCACTTCGACTTTGTCGTCTTCCCCTAGATCCCATGTCAGGTATTGGAAGTGAACCTCACTAATAGACGGCTGGATCTTAGGAAGTTTCACTTCTTGTATTTCTCTGTGAATTCGTGGAAGTGGGTCGTATGTATGTTTTATATCCATAAAAACCTTGTTTACACTACCGAGAGGTCTCTTCAGATCATGTATGAATCAGGGAGTGACTAAATCTTACTAAGAACTCTCTTTACACTTAGGTCTCGGAAAGACTTCCATAGAGAGAGAGGATATGTTACCTCTGTCTTACCTACTTCGAAAAGGTGGGGTGACTTTTTCTTAGGTTCCTTTGACCCGTTTGTAAATTTAAATGGGAGGTGGGAGGTATTGTTAGAAGTAATTTAAACGATTTTACTCACTTTCGGTCCGGTTTAATCATTTTTGACTTAACATAAGAATTCTTGTACTTCGAAATATTTAAAATTCATACACATCATCACACCAAAGATTCCCTTCGAAGGATTATCGGATACAGACGACGAAAGTTCATATGTACATATTCTTAAATGAATATCTGTCATCACATTAGTTTATGTAAAAGACTACGAAAACAAGTTTTCTTCCAGAGAAAACCTGTCTATGTCTAGTGTCGATGACCATATCTTTGACAAAATGAACTAATCCTGTTGATCAATACTTTTGAGACTCTTTGAAGGTAGTTGTACTCAAAAGATAGTAGACTCCGAAATATGGTATAGTGGAATTACTATGTTTAGGTACGGGTAATTCTAAAATCTTATATTCCAAAGAACCTTTAGACGAAAAGTTTAAAATCATAATCGGTACTTATATGTCCTAAGGTTATGGACTCTACTCCTTTCGATGTACAGGTGACAACCGTGAGAAGAACCTCTGAAAATCATACATGTGAGTTGAAAACGAGTATGTTCTCCAGCAGTTACCGACACTTGTAACGGACCTGAAAAAGTCACCGTAAAACTAGTTCAAGGATTTTCTTTAATAGTGGGGTTTTATGAATCCACTCGAAGTCAGAGACAATTCTTAGTATTAGTATTTCCAACTTTCGTTAGTCTAAAACAAAGCAAAAGTTATAAATCAGGTAAACACACTTTCTTTTCAATCAGTCAAAAAGTTAGAATCTTATAAGTCTACCGGAGGGATAAGGATAAATTTCTCTTAAGCATCTTTGTCGTCAAAGATTCGTTGTAAAAGAATAGTATGTTATGTCTTTGTTTATTTCTTTTTATGTTTAATAGTTATTAAGATGGTGAGTTTCTGTTACCAACAATTAAAATAATGTCAATGAACCAAGGTCATAAAAAAAATCTCGAATTCCATCTGTCAGTCAGGATTTTTATATAGTAAGGCATCAAATGTCAAAAGTGGAGTGTCAAATCCAATCGAGAAATGGGATAGTAGACAGGAAAACGTCGTCGGTCTCCCTACCCTCAGACTAGTACAATAGACTAAGAGACGGACGAGAGATGAAGTAGAAAAAATACACGGGAAAATGTAAGACCTTCTTCTTTTCAATTATGGAAGAAAATTTTCATATTCTATTCTTTATACATAAAATTGAGAATAGTCACTCAGTCCACGATAGGTTTTTTTTTTTTTTTTTCCTTCACCGTTGGTTGAGGTCAAAAGAATGGATCTTTTAAGGTACCTGTCTCCTCGGACCACTCGATGTCGGGTACCCCGGTTTTTCTCAGCCTGTACTGACTTACTGACTCGTCTCTCTATCTAAATTCGTGTGTCTATCCAAATTGAAATTTCTGAGTTGTGTTTATATATATATATATATAAATATAAATATAAGTATATATATATATAAGTAAATAAACCGACGTGGTGAAGAATCAACGACGTGTGTCCGAGAAACTAGAAACAACGTCGTCCGTCCTAGAAATCAACACCGTACACTTTAGGTCAAGGGACTGGTACCTAGCTTGGATCCGGAGGAATCGCCCTCGAGTCTCAAAATTGGTGACCTGGTGGTGGTCCCTTCAGACACAAAATAGAATACATGTGTGTGACCCAACGTTATAGTTGATATACAGAATCACACCCAACGTCAAATTTTTCAAACTTCCAATGAAAGATCAGATTTGGAAGGAAGGAAATCGAATGTTCAACTGACTTTCCTTGTCTTTCCCTACATCCCCAAACTCTGTAGAAAACGGTGAAACTATTTACTGTAAGGTTAATACATTTTGTTTTTAAAAAAATTGTCCTGAAACTATACAAAGTCGAAGGGACATTTGTAGAAGACACACTAAAAATAGAAACTATAAGAAATTAAGGGGAGAGTCGTAGAATATAACTTAAAGTCGTAATCACAACAAAAATTGTGTATTTTACAATAACAATAAACAAAATCATTGATGGTTATTTCGAACGGTTAATAAAATGAGAGACAACGAAGAACATAGGGTAAAGAAAGAAGACCGAAATAAAGGGAAAACGAAGTCAGACAGGAAATTAGTAAGAAAATCAACTCATATATCCTTACCCTTTGAGAATGAGATATCTATAAATTTTACAGAAATAAAACGGAAGAGATGTGTGTACGTGTGACTTACTGTCATATAGTATAAATACATTATTAAAATAATAAATAGTATATATACTACCTCTACGTAGTGAGTAAAAAAGGAATCGTGAAATTTCTATGTCTTAGTAACAGTTGACTGTAACAATTAACACTCGTTGGATAAAATTCAGACTCAAAATGAGGTAATATACATCAGGGAGAAAAGATCATTGAAAACATTAAATAATTTTAGAAAATCAGATCTTTCAACAGGCAATATAGATTCAATAGATTTAAGAACTGTACTTCAACGAATACAAAGGAATCAGGAAAATGAAAGGTATTCCAGTCATCAATACAGAAACAGAAGTAAAGATTAGAACAATTAAACAGAATAAAAAAGAACTAGTTTGACTTCTGAACAGTTAAAACAACTAAGAAAAGTTTCTTGAAATGACTCAAAGAGATAACAAAAAGACAAAAGATAAAGTAATTAAAGATGAGAGTAGACATAATAAAGGAAGGAAGACGAACGTGACCTAAATTAAACAAGAAAAAATCAAAGAATTCCACCTTCGAATACAATCACTAAGTTTATACGAGAAAAAAAAGATATCCGTAAAAAGAAGATACCTCCATATTAACTGTATGTTGTAATATAATCACAGACCACACATATTGTATTAAGTTATAAACATATATTTCGTTTAGTTAGAGGTATCACTCAGTGGTATACAACAATGTCTTAAAAAAAGGAACACTACTCTTAATTCTAGAAAAGAGAATCGTTGAGAGTTGACGCATTATCTCATAAAATTGATATCAGTGGTACGACATATAATGTAGGAGTACTGAAAAAATATTGACTTTCAAATATGGAAAACTATAAGAAGTAGGTAAAGTGGGTGCGGGTTAGGGTGGAGACAGTAGTACTTAGACAAGGTATAGACATTCGAACTAAAAGAAAAATGTATCCATAAATTTCGACATTTAAAGGGAGATTCGTGGTGAAATCGACATAGAACATTTAAAACTATAAGACGAAAAGGGAAAGTAAGTTCTATAAAAGACTGAAGGGACATCTGACGATAAATTGAGTAGTCAACAAATCTTCTCGTGGCAAAATTAACAGTTGATGAACCCTCTATGGATTAAATATAGTAACAAGTAAAGATTGAATTAAGGTTGTACCAACTTGTATGGGTCATATTAAAGTTAGGAAAATCTAAATACTCTAAACAAAAAATACACTTCTAATATATAAGAGAACAGTAACCCATCTGAGTCAATCCAGTCCTCCATTTATCATAACAAGTTCAGAAGTTATAGGAAGGACTAAAACAAATCAACAATATACTTTATAATTCTCACCTCATGACTTCAGAGGTCGATGTTAAAAAACAAAGAATAAAGAGAATTTAAGACATTAAAACGAAGTATATGAAATTCCGAAGTAACAATCCACACATATGTAAATATTGATAAAATAAAAGGATTTCTTAACCGGAAAAATAGCAATACCTTTACAGGAAAAAAGAGCACCATAAAAGACAGAATTTCAAATGAAACACAAGTTTAAGTTCGTCAAACTACCGAGAATTAAAGACACGGGAGAGTATAGAGGAGACGTAAACACACGATTGAGTGTAGTTGGTCCCTACACACGTATCAAACCCGGGAGAGACAAGAAAGGACGTACCGATACACCTCTCAAATAATCCCGGAGGGCACTGAATCAAGAGTCTACGAACCATTTAAAGACTTATCAGACGGTTAGTTAAAAAGCGAGGTCAATCATGACTTTGAAGTCTGATAGACTCGGTGACAAAAAGGAAGAGGTATACAGTGATTCACATCATGACTACAATTTTTACGATAACCTATATTTCGGGTAGGTTCAAGGCGAGGTTTAGATAACTCTGGAGAGACCATCACTTTGACGATCAAAAGTCCCCCAAGGAACCATCATGTTGTCCATTTCTTAGGCGGACGTTACGTCCGCTGGGGGTAAACTAAGGACCCATCCCTTCTAGGGGACCTCTTCCCTATCCGATGGGTGAGGAATGAGAACCCGAAGGGACCACCGAGTCAACCATTTCTTAGGTTGCGCCCTCTGGACCAAACTAGGGACCCAACCCTTCTAGGGTACCTCCTCCCGTACCGTTGGGTAAGGTCATAAGAACGAACCTCTTAAGGTACCTGTCTCCTCGGACCGGTCGACGTCAGGTACCCCAGTGTTCTCCGACCTGTGCTGACTCATTGATTCGTGTCGTGGGAAATTGCAACTTATCTGAAAATCACAAGGATTGAGCTTCAAAAGAATTAAAACTACTTATTGACGAAGAGGTAAAAGACACATGGAATCGATTAAAAGTCTTAGGACTTTGCCAACGAAAACTGCTAATGTAAGTCAAATAACAACGAAACCCCCTATGAGTGAGACAGTGTGATAAATGTTTAGGGTGGAGTCTTAAAAGAGGATAATATAACGGAAACAGTCCAAGACTGTAGTCATCATGTGACTAGATATTTCACAACACACTGACAATAAAGAAGGTGTTTGCATACAAGAAGGTAGACTCGGAGCACGAAAGAGACACTCTTATCTAACTAAGTCAAATTCTCAAAATGTCGACAATCTAAAAATTCCTGAATCAGGTAAAGAAGATTCAATGTTTTAACTAACCGTATTTTGATAAATATAATAATACAATTATCACAAAATGATTACAGAGATCTTAAACATCACTGTAGAGGAGAAAGTAAGGGATATAAATATTAAACGTAAAAGAACGAAAAGGAACTGATTATGGTGATCTCCCGAATGATAATTAGAAAGGTTTCCCATTTGAGAACTTGAACAAGTAAAAGAGAAAATAAATGGATAAAAGATAAAGTAACTAAAACGAAAACGAAAATTAACAAAGACAGTAAGATGAAACCCAAATTAAATGAGAAGAAAGGATCGTAGATCCCATCTTTGAATCCAATAAGTAAAATTTCGAAAGAAGAAAAGAATTTATTCATAAATTTCGATATCTACAGAAATATTCCTGACGAAATCGACGGAGGTATTTAAACCTACAAAACACCAAAATAGCAGTACATCAACGTCTTATGGGAGATTAAAAAGAACTTTAAATTATAAATCTCGTCACAACAAATTAAAGGTTTATAAACCCTTAACAATATCCATAAAATAATAATAACTAAAGATAATTTAGATAACATTAGTCTCTCGTATGTGACATACTAAATTAGAAAACTTGTTATAACTCTATGAAATACCAGGTAGTATGTCAGACAGGAACGCTCGTAAGGTATACGAGAATTCTTCCTATGCATGAGACGTAAACAACCCATATGGTAGTCTAGAAAATAAATAAAGACTAAAAGATTAACGAAATAATTATTGATTTTAGAGATTGTTATTAATACCAAATTGGATTAGAGAAATAGTCAAAAAGAAGTACGTAAAACTCTGAGATAATCTACAAATAAATAAATCTTAACAATATAGAAGGAGCATATGACACAATACCTGACTTGACACAGTAGAGTTTAAGGATACAACTTCGGGAGTAGACATTACACTACGATAAAGTAATTACGGAAATTCCACCTTTAATTCCATTTTACTCCAGGGTTCCTACCTCGAGATTAGACTATCTTGAGCACAAGAATATTCTTCTCCTTCTCTTGGTCTCTAGAGAGATGGATACGAGCACGGGTCCTCTTTCCAATATCTCTCCTATGTCATTCGGTCCTTCTCATCGGAATGGTCTTTAGTCGGGACTACCGTAGCATTCAAACCTAAAGATCGGAGGTCTTGACACTCTTTTATTCATAGATGACAAATTCGGTGTGTCAGACACCATAAGTCATACCATCGAAGTCGATTCCGTTTGACGGGATTCACAATGATATAAAACAAAATTTGTCCAAAAACAAACAAACAAAAACCGGTGTGTCGTATATCTCAGAATCAAACACGCGGGACGTCACCTTCGTACCTCAGAATTGGTGGTCTGGGAGGTCCCTCCCGGGGTTTGACGGAAAAATAGTGATTTTTTGTAAGAAGAAAGGGTCACTAGTTGATACGCAGAAATCCAAATACAACAGAGTATAATTATGTTGGAGCAGTCGAATAACACACATATTAAAAGAGACAGGAAAATTAAAATTGGATAAACACAGAAATATAAATCTCAATTAGAGAAAGGTATATCATATACCCGAAGGGTCCACCGTGATTACCATTTCTTGGACGGACGGTTGTGTCCTCTGTATTCTCAACGTTCAAACTAGGGACCCAGTCCTTCTAGGGGACCTCCTCCCGTACCGTTGTGTGAGGTCATAAGAACGGACTTCTTAGGGTACCTGTCTCCTCGGACCGCCCGATGTTAGGTGTCCCTACGTTTCTCAACCTGTACTAATTCAATGAATCGTACGTGTGTATATGATATGTCAACTCAGAAAAAAATTTTTTTAGGTAAGACGTGAAATAGGTAAAAAATGGGTAAGATAAATGTAAACAAAATTAACAACTGTACCAACCTACCATTAGATGGTAGAACGATAATGAGAAGGTAAACAGGGCAAAACCCCTCCACCCAGGAATAAGAAAAGGAAAGGACAGAAAAAGATCCAATTAGTTTACAAACAATGATAAGGTAAAATAAAAAGGGTAACCGTAGAATCGAATAAGAAGAATTTTTAAAAATTACAAACGAGATCCCGATTATTACACGTAAGAATTGGATAGTTTCAGATCAGTCAGTTGTAGAATGGTGAAGTATGGAGGGAGAAGTATATGAAAAGTGAAGAGAGAGTTATGGACTGTGTTTACATTATTGAAAAATAGTGTTTACATTATTGAAATATTGTGATATGAAGACAAATATAAGTGGGTAGGAAACTCAACATAAACAGAGTAGAAAATGAAGATATTTATATTTGAGGTAGAACATGAAAAAACGAAATAAGTCGATCAATAGGGAATCTCTTTAGTGGTTTATTATATCTGAAAACATAAATGGGTGAATAGAAGACCACAAGAAATAGCGGAGCACAGGATTTCTAAGATTGACGAAGTAGACGGGTCTTAAGGCTAGAGACAATGAGTCGTTTTACCCTGGTGATACGAAACAAACCTGAGACAGAATGTTGAGGTATCAGTCTTTTAATAAGGGTCCGTCCTTCGATCCAATTTATCCCCGGATGGAATACTCAAAGAAAAGAGAGTCCCTAATATCCATATACGACGGACAAGTGGTTACGGAGTTCTCTGTCGTACCTCAAAGTTTCGGTCTTGTCTTATTCCTTTCGTAGTTGGACCCTTCCGTCGGACCATATTCTGTAACTTTGGGTTCGTGTCATTCTTCCCGTAGACACATCCTTCTACCGGAGAACATACCATCCTCGGATTCTCTCTCTTTCTCTTGTAGATTCGTCAAAAAGACTGGGACTCGTCACACTCTTCCCACAAGATTAATGAAACCGTCACATGGTTTAATGAGGTCTTACTTTACCGAGTTTTATCGTTATTAGTACACAAGAGAGAGGTCCAAAGATGCACAGACCTTAAATGTATTGAGTGTCGTCCTTACCGAACAGAGAAGAGACGTCCACTCTATGGTTAACTTTTCGAGTTTCCGAACCTCGACTTTCATAGACTCACGAGCAAGTGAGTTTATAGATCGTCAACTATGACCGAAAGTCGACCCCGAAGTCAAAGAGTGATGGACCCGAAAAGGCACACCAAATTTACAAGAGTGTTATGTCATCGACTTGAAGTTCCAGTCCGTAGGTCTCCCTCTTTCTTTTTCTCGGTCTATCTTCGACACAACGAAAGATTGGATTTTTTAGTACGTCGTAGTGAAAGTGACGTAAGACGTCCAACTCCGTCAATTTGTCAGGTAAGGTCCAAGTTCCCCTTTCTTGTGTCTCGGAAAGAGAGTTACCTCCTCATAATCATAGAACATTCTTCTCGTACAATCTACCCTATGTATAATCGTACCGAAAACTTTTACATTAGACAGTGTCACCCACAAACGTACCCTTCGTCAAACAACGTCTCACTACCTCATGTTCACTCTACTCCTACAGGTACACCTTCTCGTCAGTCGAATATTACAATCTTGGTGTAAATTCTCTCCCTTCAATGGTATGTCCCTCATCCGTCGGGGTGTATCCCACTGTCGGGTCACACTCCTTCCATGTACCTGCGCTCCTGTTGTAACCCACAGACTGACTCGTCCCACTGTGGTAAGTCACCCACCTTCCCACGTTCCCCGTCACTGGGTCGTGTCCCACAACTTTTGTATACACCTCACTCTTCCCGAAACGTCTCCAATCCTCCGTCACTTAATCACCCCTTAACCAATACAAGTCCCCCTAATTAGTTTATTCATTTATATAATTAATATTCCCCTTGGTACAAGATAGTCTCTTCAATGTTTAAACGTTTTCCTTTTTTGATCTTACTTTACCCAGTAAAGTGTCACCTTAGTCTTCTTATGAAGATAAGAGATCAAGACAGGTGACCCTCCCAAATCCTTAGTCACTGTGGATTCTTCGTCATTCGTGTGAATCGTGGGTTTAGAACAAAGATTTGTACCGTGATTTTCCTTAATCCCGAGCAACCTCTTCACCGACTAAGGTACCGACACCGTTTCTTTTATGTTTTATTCGGACCTATGGAACACAGTCTGTCATTCCTTTATGAGTTTCTTACTACCCTTGTACAGTTTTACCGTGTCTTTGGTCGAACTTCCCTTGAGAATGACCATTTTAGACCCTGTTAACCTTGAAGTTTTATTTATTACTATTGATACATAATATTGATTGACTTGTTTTATCCTTAGGAACTCAAATATGACTACATTTGGTATTTGACTTTCAATCTCCTCCTTATCTTATCATCGATGTATTAAAGTCACATGGAGGGGTATTTTATGAAATTTTACGTTTCCTTTCAGTGTAATTCACTAATTTCACTTGTTGTAGTTATTACCCTTAATGCACGGTGGATTATCTTACTTTACTCTTTTCGTTCGAGTAAAGAACCCATAGTGTCTAACTTCTTGATCAGGTCTAACTCCCTCTGATTTCTCTGGACTGTTACACTATATTCTAAAACGGTTCTTCTTATAATAACCCTGTTGATCACTTTGAAGTTGCCTTAGACACATAATCTACCATCGTCACAATTAAAGGATTTAAACTACGAACGGGAAATCAATGTGTCTCACAGGAACAAACTTCCTTTATGTGTGATTTTACAAACCACGTTCATAGTACAGTCATTGAATGAGAGTTAGGTAAGTCCTTTTTTTGTCAACCAGAAGGTGTAGGTACCCAAACATTACATTTTGGGTAAATGTAACATAATCCATAAAATTTATTAGATCTCTCCTAAATTTCACATAGTTTCCTACACACATCCATTATACGTTTATGCCACGGTAAAATATATACTCTGTTCGTAGGTACCTAAAACCATAAGTACCCCCCAGGATCTTAGTCAGGTATTACCTATAGTTCCATGTTTACAAGAAAAATGATATGAACATTGAAAAGACATTCTACCTCCAACAAAGTTCAATTGTGTCATACGTCATTATCGTTGACTAGTGTTTTGAACTTAAAGTAATTAATTCTATGTTGGAATGATTGTTTTATTACCTAAAGTTTCCTTATTGGATGAGACTGTATGTACACTTTAGAGGTTACTTTACAAACACATTAAGTTCCCTTTATAGTTATAATAAATGTATGATTGGTCCTTGGAACTTGTTTTAGTGTTAATATCCATATTTAAAGTTTCTCTTTACATAAGAAGTTTTATAATTTGTATTTCAAAAATATAGTGGGTCGTTAAGGTGAGGATTCCCTATATGGATTCTTATAAGTTTTGTACAGGTGTCTTTTTGAGTATGTGTTTACAAGTATCATCGTAATAAGTATTATCGTTGTTTCACTTCGTTGGGTTTACAGGTAGTAGACTACCTATTTGTTTTAACCATATCGTTACGTTACGTTAATATAAATAGTCATTTTTTCTTCATGACCGTATACGATATTGTACCTATTTTGGACCTATATACGATCTACTTTATTCGGTCTATATTATCCACTGTGTCATATACGAAGTAAATATACTTTATAGTCTTGTCTGTTTATTTATTTCTGTCTTTCGTATAATCATCAACGGTCCCCGTTACACTTCTCTCTTCACCTCTCATTAATGATTACCTCTGACCCAAAGAAAAACCCTACTACTTTCACAAGACCTTAATCCTATCAAATGTGTTGTCACTTATATGATTTTTTATGAACAAATGAAATTTTCTTACTTAAAATACATACACTATTACTATCATTTTTTCCATTTTTATTAATTAGGTTAGTTTCAGATTAGAATACAATTTGTCCATTCTTTAGATAATTTTATAAATTTACTTTATAGTCCTCAAAATTTGTGCACTATTTCTTATATTTAAAGACGGTCTTCAGTTATAATCGGATCTTGAGTCAAGGGAATTTTTTCTACTTGAGATGTGGATATATGATCGTTTTTATCTAATTTTTATGTTAAAAAGTATATGGTACGTTCCATGGATCCTTATCTAAAAGTTGTTTACATGTAATGAAAATACCTATTTTAATATTTTTACATAATTTTCTGTAATTTCTTTACCTATAATTTACCTATCTAAATATATAGTTTAAATACTAATCCTCTTAAGTGATAGTATTTCTATCGACGACGACGATGACGACGACGATTCAGCGAAGTCAGCACAGGCTGAGACACAGGAGAGGTTTAACTGGATACGTTAAATTATTAGTCTAAGATTGTATGTACTTTTTCTGACCGGTTATGTTAATACTTGTCACATCATTGAAGGGATAGTATATAATATCTAATAATATTTCGATATCAAAGTAATTTCAGTCAACATCATTGTACTAAAAGCTTATCTTATCAAATCTATCGGGTCCTTGTTTGGGAAAATTTAAAACTTTAAATATTGTCTCTATTGTCGTTTAGTTGTTCTTTTCTTACGTTGTTCCTAGTCCTTCTAGGGGACCTCTTCCCTTACCGATGGGTGAGGTCATAAGGACGGACCTCTTAAGGGACCTGTCTCCTCGGACCTCCCGATGTCAGGTACACCAGTGTTCTGAGTCTTTGCTGACTCGCTGATTGTGAAAGTACGATGAGGAAAGTGTACCTTCTTCAACCTTTACACATACACGTAAAAATCACTAGTGTTACTGGTCTCCAACGAAATCCATAAATTATCCGTCTCTACTACTTATGATTTGTAGGACGATATATATACCCTGTAAAGACATGTCGGTATAGGTTTTACGGTTTTTACGGGAACGAATCTTTAGGACTTGATCAGTCATTTACCACGACTTTGTTAAGTAATAGGTGTATCTTTTTAATTTTAATACAAGGAAGATATACTTACATGTTTTTTTGGTAAGGTCCCCTAATTTCTGGATTCATACCTTCTTAAACACTTTCAATGTTTTCGGTGAATAGTCCTTTTCTATAAACGTTATGTAAATTGTTTCTTAATCACATAATCACTACTTGACGTGAATCAATGATGATTGTTTTTGTTATTATCACCGAATTTGTTTTCAAATAAAAAGAGAGTATTTTTTTAATTAGATGTCCATCCGTAATTTTCGACTATAGCATCGAGTCGACTATGTCATCGAGGTACCGATGATTCCTAAGTCAAAGAAGATAGTAAAGGTAGGAATCACTACGAAATACCAAGTTTTGCCGACAAAAATGGAAATCGGTATCCAGGTACAAGGTCCGTCCTTAATCCTCTTTCCCCTATTTACCTTTTTTACCGTAAGGTCTTTCGGGGTAGAGGACTGAATAACATGTTAAGTAATCGATGGAGATGGACATTGTCGTCAACCATTTATTCAAAAGTCGACCCATATTATGGTTTTCAAGACATCAAGATGTCCCACTTCCCTGTGTTACGTCGAAGGATTCTCAGAGACAATTTCATAAATCTTATCCCCAGTCGTTTGATACTGGTCTCCCCATTTAGGTCGGGTGTTGGACAAAAGATTATTGTAAAATAACCTTAGGACAGTACGGGTAAATAAATACGTGACGGATGCCGACGGAAGAGTTACTCTTGACTCCCAGGACTGTCAGACGTTTTGGACTTTATAAATGATAAATCAGGAATTATCTTTTTCATATGGAGGGAACATCGAGTCGACCATTTCTTAGGTGGACGTTACACCCTCTGGGGCCAAGTTAGGGACCAAACCCTTCTGGGGGACCTCTTCCCTTTCCGATGGATGAGGTCATAAGACCTGACCTCTTAAGGTACCTGACACATCAGGTACTCCAGCGTTTCTTGACCTGTGTTGACTCGCTGAAAGTGGTGTGGATTAGATTTTCTATTTCTTGAGGATTAATTATACTTTTGTATTTAATTTTTTATTCACTCACACTTTATATCTGTCTGTTAAGTGTCTGATGTTTATATACGTTATAGTACATACTTGACAGGTTTCTTAAGATTCGTTTTCATCGGTCTATATTGACAATTATGTATGATATCCTAAGGTAAATATACTTCCCGTTCTTGTTCATTTGGACCATTATCTCTAGTCTTATCACCAATAGAAACCCTAACCCTCTCCCGTAGATCCTCGGAACACCTTCGACTGACAGAGATAGAACCAACCACATGACAAAAGTATGTGTGTGTTCGCGTACGTGTGGGTTATGTATTCAATACGGTAAAAGAAATTCAACATGTTAAAAAAAAGGAGTAGTTGGCGTGACGTAGTCTATGGGAAATTTTTTTTTGATTCTCTGAAGGGACCGTCAGGGCACTAATTCTGAAACGGAAAGTTTCGACCCCTATACCCAAAACCCCTCGATTCTAGGGTGTACGGAACACCGGTTTTTTGGGTTTGTCTTATTTTTATGGATAACGTAGTTCCGCTATTTGTACGTATTTTAGACAGAAAATTTAAAAGAAACTTCCAACAACCAGAATTTATGTTACCCTCTATCAGTTCTTACTTTTTTTATTTGGAGTAGTGTTATGAGTCAATTATTATCGACTTATTGTAGAATCCATTTGTGGAAATTAGAAAAAAGATCATATATATTCGTTTTTATATACATTTATTTTAATCTTAGTGTGATGTGTAACAAAAATTACCCGAAAAATTTTAAATTGTTATATAATATTTGTAAAAGACTCAGATATACCGAATCATCATTGAAAGTTTTTGTAAAATTTGTTGTTCCATTGCATTCATCACCTCTCTGTGTAATCACCTGACTCGTGTCGTGTCATCTAGGTCCCGGGTCTAGATATGACTGGACGTCGACAAATTCGGTTTGTGATTCGTAGAAATTCCTAGTTGATGAGTCTCCTGACTCCGGAAGAAATGTCGATAAAATTTCCCATTTATTTGTTTCATCCTCCCTGAAGGGACCACTAGGTCACCAATTCTGAGGTATGAAAGTGACAAACTAAGAGACAACCCCTTAATTCTAGGACGTATGGTGTACCGCACCGGTTTATTTTATTTTATTTTATTTTTTACATCCTCTCCCTTCCGTACTTTATATGACTGGTTTGCCTGTTTAGGATTGAGGGTCTTGTCAGTGCGTTCGTGAGGTACTCTGGTTATTGTATTTTGAGTGTGGTATAGGGGTCCTCTTCAGGCTCGACGGAAGTCATCTCTAGGGACACGAACATATTGAACCTTTTCGTCTGGAACTTAAAGGTCACAGTCGACTACATTTTCCACTAAGAACACACTACAGTCTAAGTGATTTACGTGTTCACCCTTCCTTTTCTCTTTTGTCTTTTTAAGAAGATAAAGGAGTTCAAAGACATCGTAATTGATGAGTCGTTAGAAAGTCCACAATCTGTAAACATGTTTATGTAGGTGTCTCTATTTTTATTTACTTCTTAAACTTTACATTCGTAGTGTCATTCCAGACTGGATTAAGGATGTCTTAACTACCGTCGGTAAGATTTATTAAGATCAGAATCAAATGTTAATTATAAAAAATTGTAAAGTGAATATTGTAGATGGGAGTTCTTTGATTTCTGTAAAGTCTTTATGATCCTTATCATACACTTGAACATACGGTGAAAATCAAATGATTCGTGAAAGTGTCCATAATTGACGTAAATAGGAGTGTTGTTAGACCACTACATTTTGAGTGGTCATGTAGATCACTATATGAACTTCTGTTTTTGAGACCTTTAAATCATGATCTAAAACTTTGTTCCAAAATACTGATATCAAAAACATACTATGGTGTTAACGAAAAGTCTTGGGAGACACTTCAATGGTAGAGGAGACAGGATAAAGAATTTTATTATTAACGTCGATTATAAATGAGTCGTAAATGATATAAAATAGAGTAAATATAAGTGATGTGGGAAATTCTCTATGATAATGGTCCATTTATTGAACGGGTTATAATAAGTCGTCGTCGACGACGACGACGACGACGACGACGACGGTTCAGCGAAGTCAGCACAGGTTGAGACACGCTGGGGTATCTACCGTCGGGTGATCCGAGGGGGTAGGGACCCTAAGAGTTCTGTTCTTGTGACCTCACCCAACGGTAAAGCTTTCACTTTCATTTCAGTGAGTCAGTACAGGCTGAGAAGCACTGGGGTACCTGACGTCGGATGGTCCGAGGAGGTAGGTACCCTAAAAGGTCCGTTCTCATGACCTCACCCCACGGTAGCGGAAGAGGTTAATAAGACGATTATCCGTCGTTTTGGTTCTAATTTTTAGACTAGACAAACCTAAGGAGGACGCAAAGACGAAAATTGATGGAGTATTATGATAAAAAGTTTCTAATGTTTTTATTCATACAAAGGTGATCAACAAGGTCTTACCTTCAACTTACCATAACTTTTTACACTGTTTTTAAGAAAACAAAGTAGTCATGTTCCGAACTATGGTTAGGATTCCGTTTTTTGGGTTTTGAATACGGTAATAGTTCACGTTATTCGTTTGTCATGTGAAACACAGTAATGGAAACCCTTGAATCCAGAAAAAGTGCCGACAGTAACCGTCTCCTTTAAAGTAGGTCAACGAGTCCTTCTCCTACTACTAATTCTCGTACAAAACAATAAGGAAAGGACACTTTACCTTTTTGTCAATATAAAAACATTTCTTTTTTTATATATGAAAAGTCATTGAACTAGATGTTCAGTGGATGAAGAACGACAAGTCCTTGACGTGATAGGTTACGTTATCGGTAATCGGTGATCGTCAATTTTACACCAGTCGACCTTTACTCTATGTGAAATTCATATTTTGTGTGTCCTAAAACTTCAGAATCATGTTGTTCTTACATGTTACATGGTGATTAATAAAATAAAACCAATGTACAATTTTACTATTATAAGACCTATATGTCCCCAATTTGTTTTATATAATTTTGAATAAAGTGACGTTTAACTTTTGTATTATTCCATATTTTGTGTGAATAATCTTGTCGATTCTATTTTATGTCACTATTGTGATTTACGTCCGTTTCTATTACCTCTTTGACCTAAAGAGTATGTAACGACCATCCTTACATTTTACCATGTTGGTGAACCCTTATTAAAGTCTCAAAGAATATTTTGATTTACGTACGCAATTAGTATTCTGGATGGGTAACGTGAGAACCCAATTAGGGTCTCTTTACTTTTAAATACAAGTGTGTTTTAGACATGTGTTTGTAAGTCTTGTCGAAATAAATATTAACTTTTTTTTTTAATCTTCTTGACTTTACAGGAAAGTGTCCACTTATTAAGTTGAAACCATAGAGATGTGTGTATCACCTTATACTAAATCGTTATTTTTCCTCACTTGACTATGTACGTTGGTGAACCTACCTAACGTTTCCGTAGTATGAATGACTTTTTTCGGTTAGAGTTTTCCAATGTATATGATGTACTAAGATAAATATAATGTAAGTGTTTACTCTTTTTATGTCTCCACTTCTTTTCTAATCACCAAGGTCCCATACCTCTTTCCTTACCTTCACTGATATTTCCCCATATATTCCTACAAAGAACCACCACTATCTTGTCGCGACATAGAAGTGACGTGACCACCAATTTATTTATATATTTACTCTGGTTTAACGTATCTTGATACATATGTATATGTATGTGTTTTCTCACCTATATTTTTAACTACTTTTGACTCATTCCAAATATCAGATGAATTGTCATGACATGGTTACAGTCAAAGTACCGAAACTTTCAATGTATTCAACAGTAGTAACCCCCTTAGACTCACTTCCCAAGTACCCTGAGATACATGATAAAAACATTGAAGGACATTCAGGTATCAATGAATTTTTATTTTTCTAATTTTTCAATTAAAGTGGACAAAGATGATAAAAAATCACACTCATAGAGTTTCAAAATTCAATACACAAAACATAATATAAAGATAACCTGGCACGACAAGATCTCTCAAGTTGTACACGTAATCTTATTTGATACTTTTGTTTTCACAATCAACGAAGTCAATACAGAGTGAGAAACGCTGGGATATGTGACATCGGGCATTCCGAGGAGACAGGTACCTAAGAGGTCCGTTCTTATGACCTCACCCATCGGTGAGGGAAGAGGCCTCCTGGAAGGGCTGGGTCCCCAGTTTGGACCCAGAGGGTGTGAGGTTCATCTAAGAAACGGTAGACTCGGCGATCCCTTCGGAGTCTTATTTGATACCCCAGTTAATAACATACAAGGTCAGGATTAGTAGATATCATCTGAAAGAAAGGTGTGTTTTAGGATATCAGTTTATTGAAGTATCCAATTTGTTTCAATGTGTCCAAAGAAATGTTATCCAAAAGGTTCCCGAAAATTATACGTTTACACATAATATTTACATTATGAGAACAAAGTGTTCTTTCCTTTCACTCCGTGACTTCCCAATTCCTTGAACGAATTCCAATATACCGATCATTCACTACCTCGGTCCTAAGTTTAGGTTTATCAGACAGAGTCCGACGAGTCTCGTCTACTTATCAAACTCTAAAATTATTTGACATGGTAAAAACATATACTTCTATTTCTGGATGAGTCGTCTCGAACATGAACTTTAATAAAGAGTTTACCACCTCGACTTAATCACCTCTCGAAAAAAGAAGAGTAAGTTACTAGAATATTGGTTTTCGAACAGAAACTTTGTGACCACCTCTAGTCTTTACACCTAAGGTCACTACTTTATCTTTGAATTCTGTATAAAATCAGACAGTCTCTTTAAACCAATACTTCATTGTTAGTCTATTATGGTTTCTATATAATTGAAACTAGTATCTGAATACCAATAATTTATTCTTTTACATATATTAAAAATCTTTACGTATTACTTCGTATACCCCCCTTTACTATTACAGACCCCAAAAGGTTATAAAGTGTCTACTGTCCGACTTTTTTATATGTCTACTTTATACTTCGTTTATATAATTTTAAAACTATTGACAAAATTACATCCACTACCCAAGTCAAGTCAACGAGTCAGCACAGGCTGAGAAACGTTGGGGTACTTAGTGTCGTACGGTCCGGAGGAACAGGTAGTGGTTGAGGGTCTCAAGTGAGTCTGAGTGCAGGTAACTCAGTCACTACGGTAGGTCGGTAGAGTAGGAGACAGCAGGGGAAGAGGAGGACGGGAGTTAGGGAGGGTCGTAGTCTCAGAAAAGGTTACTCAGTTGAGAAGAGTACTCCACCGGTTTCATGACCTCAAAGTCGAAATTGTAGTAAGGAAGGTCTCTTTAGGGTCCCGACTAGAGGAAGTCTTACCTGACCAACCTAGAGGAACGTCAGGTTCCCTGAGAGTTCTCAGAAGAGGTGGTGGTGTGAAGTTTTCGTAGTTAAGAAGTCGCGAGTCGGAAGAAGTCTCAGGTTGAGAGTGTAGGTATGTACTGGTGTCCTTTTTGGTATCGGAACTGATCTGCCTGGAATCTCCCGTTTCATTACAGAGACGAAAACTTATACGATAGATCCAACCAGTATTGAAAAGAAGGTTCCTCATTCGCAGAAAATTAAAGTACCGACGTCAGTGGTAGACGTCACTAAGACCTCGGGGGTTTTTATTTCAGACTGTGACAAAGGTGACAAAGGGGTAGATAAAGGGTACTTCACTACCCTGGGCTACGGTACTAGAAGCAAAAGACTTACAACTCGAAATTCGGTTGAAAAAGTGAGAGGTGAAAGTGAAAGTAGTTCTCCGAAAAATCGAGGAGAAGTGAAAGACGGTATTCCCACCACAGTAGACGTATAGACTCCAATAACTATAAAGAGGGTCGTTAGAACTAAGGTCGAACACAAAGAAGGTCAGGTCGTAAAGAGTACTACATGAGACGTATATTCAATTTATTCGTCTCACTGTTATATGTCGGAACTGCATGAGGAAAAGGATCAACCTTGGTCAGACAACAAGGTACAGGTCAAGATTGACAACGAAGGACTGGACGTATGTCTAAAGAGTTCTCCGTCCAGTCCACCAGACCATAAGGGTAGAGAAAATCTTAAAAGGTGTCAAATAACACTAGGTGTATCAGTTTCCGAAACCGTATCAGTTATTTCGTCTTTATCTACAAAAAGACCTTGAGAGAACGGAAAAGGTACTAGGTCGCCTACAACCGTTAAACTAGAGATCAAGGAGACGGAAAAGATTTTGGTCGAACTTGTAGTCCTTAAAGAACCAAGTGCATAACGACTTCGGACCGAACCTCTTAAAACTCGTAATGAAATGATCGTACACTCTACTCACGTTAACACGTCGTCAAACTTGTAAGAAACCGTAACGGAAATAAACCTTAACCTTACTTTTGACTGGAAAAGGTCAGGACACCGGTGACGACTCAAAAGGTTTAAACGACCGTATAACTCACGTCGTGAAAGTGTCGTAGTAGAAAGTCCTAAACTTTGTCGAGTTGACCTTAAGGTAGTGGAGGTGATCGAAACAAGCATCACTACGAAAGATTCCGGGTGAACTGAAGTGTAAGGTCCTACAGACCGAGATCCATTCACTAGTGTGGTAGTACTAATAGGTCCAGCACTTCTAGAAAAACCATGTCAAGAAGGCACATAAGAACGGTGGAGAAGAATTATAGAAGTCGAAGACAATACAGGTATGGTAAAGACAGGAAATAGTTCGGGTAGAAACGTACTTTACAAGGGAACCATAGAGACTAAAAGAAACTTCTCTAGAGATCAGAAAGGTTAAGACAAGAAAAGGAGATAAAGAAACGTAACTAGTGACTTCTTCCGAAAGAATAGAGAAGAACGATAAGAAACCTTGAGACGTAAGTCTACGAATATAGAAAGGAAAAGAGGAAACGAAAAGCGGAGAGAAGAAAAGTGTCGATAAACATTCCGGAGGGGTCTGTCGGTAAAACGAAAAAACGTAAAGAAAAGGTACCCCTACCAGAACTAGGGACAGAGGACAGTGCTTGGAGTAAGGTATCAAGTAGTCCGTGAGATAGATAGTCTAGATCCGGCAATTTAGATAAAAAGTGAAGGTGACATATTAGTATTCCCTAAACTAAATCCAGTATGGACTTACCAGATCGCCAAAAGGGATGAAAGAAGTTATATAATAAGTGATATGTTAATACGAGCTCTAAATAGTAAAAATTTTACAGTTCGACATACGAATACGGTTTTAGAAAAATTATAGATATTAAACCTTGATAATCTTTTGATTTCAATCAAGAAGTTTCGTTTAATAGTAATATTGTGGTTTTCCCTTTTCATGGAAATTATATGACAATAAATTTACGTATATTAGAAGTAATAACAGTAATAAGTGTAATAAGACTGTGAAGATCTGTTAGTAGAAAACCCTCTCAATAGAAATCCCTCATACTTTAGTTGTTATCTCTTGTTCATTGTATTGGTTCACCAAGTCACCATTTCTTAGACAAACGGTTCCGTCTCTTACGTCCAAACTAGGAACCCAGTCCTTCTAGGGGACCTCTTCCTTTACCGTTGGGTGAGGTCATAAGAACGGACCCTGTAGGGTACAAGTCTCCTCGGACCACCCGATGTCAGGTACCCCAGCGTTTTCTCTACTGATTTGTTCTTGTTGTTGTTGTATTGGTATGACCCAGTTATTAAGACCAGGTTATTTACGTTAGTTGTTAAAAAAAGGTATTTACTATGAAAAAAGTGAGAGTATTACCAGTCTTAATTAATATTTTGGTCCAAAAACCGATTCGAGACGAGGGATCTAACCCTTTACTGAAAGAAGAAGGATCAAGGATTTTTCGAATTGACTCAACGAAGACGCAGATAAGATAATAAATTATCTATTGTTCGAAGACTTTCCGTTCCTTTCTAGTATCTGACTAAAAGAAACATACCGATGACATGGTTTATCTCTACCCTTCCCTGTTCCTTTAATGGTGAATGACTCCTGGATGATACACAGTTCGAGATACGGTAGTGAAAATCTGTTCCAGAATCGGATATAACGTCTTCACTTTCGAGTTTTTAAATCATTAAACGGATTTTACTTATTCCGATCTTTTCTCAGATTTGTCTTTGGGTTTACACTGACTTTTATGGTACGGACAATAATGAGACATATCCATTATCAATTATTTACATACCAACAATTTTAATGTGTCAAGTCACCTCCCTTTTTTTAACCATAAACCCCAACTTTTCGGGTTCGAGTTTTGGATAACCAATATATTAGAATTCCATACATGGAAAGAATATAAAGTAGACGACTTTTTGAATTCTATTAGTATGAGTAGAATGTCTCAACAGTGTTCTTACTTCTACACTTTCATAAAAACTTTCATATCACTTTCACTTCAGCGAGTCAGTACACGCTGAGAAACGTTGGGGTACCTGATATCGGATGGTCCGAGGAGGCAGGTACCCTAAAAAGTCCGTTCTCATGACCTCACCCAACGGTAAAGGAAACATAGAAGGTTGGGTCCCTAGCTTGGGTCCAGAGGGAGTAACATTCGTTCTACGAAATGGCAGATGCCGTGGTCCCTTCAGATTTCATAATTGTTTATCTACTGTAAGAGTAATGAAGGATTTAATGTTGTAAAGTGATCCCCTCCCTCCACCCAGAAATTCGGTCTTTATAAACGAGAGACCCGAAGGGACCACCGAGACCATTTCTTAGACGGACGTTATACCCTTTGGGTCCAAGGTAGGGGTGTAGCCCTTCTAGGGAACCTCCTTCCGTATCGTTGGGTGAGACCATAAGAACGGACCTTTTTAGGGTACCTGGCTCCTCGGAGACACCGTTAGGTCTCTCATAGATTCTCAACCTCTTCGGACTTCACTGAATCGTGTGTCGTGTGAACGAGAGATTTCAGAGTTTTCGTTTTGACTAGGAGTTCCTAAGGCTGTGATTCAACGTCTCCACCCCTCCGTCAATACACATTACCAATACTGGTGTTCGAAGTTTTAGTCTGTTGTCCAAATATGAAGTCGAGGTGGTGGAAGGCCGGCACACTAGAGACCGTACGATGTTGGAAATTTGGACCTTAGAAATAGACACGTTTTATTATTATCAAGGATAGACCATAGGAATAACTATCTCAACACTCGATTACGTATATTCATCGAAACGTCACACCAACCGCGGTCTGCATAAGTTGAAAGAACATCGTAAGTCGATAATTGTCAAAGTGCTCAACAGTTACCGGTAACTGTGACCCCGCACCTTGTGCACCTTTGATGTTTTACGGAATCCTATGGTTCAGGGATTCGAGTTCTTCACGTCCGGTTTGTCTGGTTCAAAGACCCTGTCGTGTTCATTGTACGGGAATAATCGACCTCTTCCTTTGTCTTCCCGGTTGCAGGCCGTTTTGACCATCCTCTCTTAAGGTTTCTAAAAGAAGGAGTGGGACCCTTTCCGTTTTCCTCGTTCCCTGACCCGTCCTTCCCAGGGGTCTCGCGGACGCTGGGAGGAGCCGTGGGGGGCCGGGCTCGACCTCATCGACTCGTCAAGTGAGTGTTGAGGTTCAAGACACCGTGGCGGAAGGATCACATAGACCTCCAGTAAGAGAAGAAGGAGGAGTCGGCGCCGCCCCCGCCTGTTCGGTCCCACCCCCGGAGGTTCGGACCGGGAGCGCGGGCGAGGCCGAGCCGGGGGAGGGCGGTGGAAGGCCGGGGCAGTGCGGGGCAAAGGATCTGAGGTCTAGCGGTGAAACGGTCCCGGGGGTGGAGGGATCAGAAGGCCGAACGGGCACCCCCGCCTTCACTGCTATGGTGTCCTCGTGAGCGGATTACGAAGGCGGCTGCACGGAGCCATGCTGCCGGGCCCCAAGGCTCCGACTCAGCAAAGACTGAAAGCCTCAAAGGAGCCCCAAGACCAAGGTCTGCTTGCACACCTGGGTAGGCCCCGGACCGACACAGATGACGACCGTCAAGGGGTGGTCGAGTGATCCATCCTCTCTGCCGACTCCTTTCCACGACGCTGTTTCTGAACGGCTTCTCCGGGTCCGGGTTCTGGCATTCGCCTTAAACGAAGTAAAAAAACCCACTTCCTCTCTTGGATCAGACTCATTTCTCGGGGATCTGAGGTTCGGTCCGGAGACAACGAACCAACGTTCGTTCGACCGTCACGAGGGTCAAAAGAGTATATATGTCACACCTCAATCGGACGCACCAGAGTTTTCAGGGAAGATCGGGACAATGATCTCCTGAAGGGACCACGGAGTCTGACATTTCCAGACGGATGTTACGACCTCTGGGTTCAAGTCAGAGACCCAACCCTTCTAGAGGACCTCTTCCTTTACCGTTGGGTGAGGTCATAAGAACGAACCTTTTAGGGTACCTGCCTCCTCGGATGTCAAGTACCCCAACGTTTCTTAGCCTGTGCTGACTTGCTGAAGTGAAGTCGGGACAGTGCTTTAAGAAGTATTATTCCGAAAGGACCACCGAGTCTATCATTTCTTAGACAGGCGTCACCCCCTCTGGGCACAAGCTAGGGACCTAGCCCTTCTAGGGGACCTCTTCCTTCACCGTTGGGTGAGGTCATAAGAACGGACCTCTTAGCGTACTTAAGGGTTAGGTATCCCAGCGTTTCTTAGCCTGTGCTGACTTCGCTGAATCGTGCGCCCGTGAACCCAATTTTCCGGTTTACCTGTCAGACATCACTTTCTTACAAACCTATCTTCTACGTTCAAGGAGACCTGCAGTAAAATGATTAGGCAATCTTTTTGTTCAGACTTTTAGCTTAACGTCGGCACTTCACCTGCTAGGTCGCGTCAAAAAAGAAAATGGTTCGGCGGCGACGACGACGACGACGACGACGAGGACGACGACGACGACGACGACGATTCGGCGAAAGCAGCACAGGCTAAGACACGCTGGGGTACCTGCCGTCGGGTGATCCGAGGAGGTAGGTACCCTAAAAGGTCGTTCTCATGACCTCACCCAACGGTAACGGAAGAGGCATGGTTCGGAGTGGACTGTTGTTTTCACTTGATCATGAAAACATACATTCGCTTTGGAAATCTTTTCTCAATAAGTGGTGGAGGATTATAGGGTCTCGATATGGGAGACTTTGGACTTTTCCCCCTTTTAAATCTTGTCTATCAACATCCTAGTTCTCGGTACCCGTCTAATAAACCCCCACTTTACTGTCCTTACTTACAAAACATCAAAACTTAAGAAGATAGGGTGTGTTACCCTTTCTAAATTTAAGACGCCTCCTTCCCTCTAACACGAATTCTTATAATTTATAATTTTTAAATTGATCCCTTCCTAATATCTCTATTGTCTATTGTCAGAGTAAGAGGTTAATTCCCTTTTCGGTGTCTTTCTCTTTTACTTTACGGGTCTTGTGTTGACCCTGAAATCCGTCTGGACCCTAAAAACTATCACAAAGTTTTCTACAATAACGTCAAAAAGGCTTTCACACAACATGTGTGGTGACTATTACGTTCCCGTTGTAAAAAATAAAATAAGAATTACGAATAAATAATCAAACCCTTACACCATAACCTAAAGGTAAATAATATATAATTTTTAAGAAAGTTATATTCATATTTTGACAGTAATTTTCTTATAATTTATTCACAATGGTATCAACCATACACCAGTCACGTTTTTAGTACTACTACCATACACTTAGTAACTTAATCCCCTTTGTCACAATTACCTTAACGGATCGTATCAAGTCCCTGATCCTATAATGAAGACGTAATAAGATATACCAAATATAATAACTTTGAAATTTACATTGAAAGTTTCTTCTTACCTCCTTTTATACTTCAAACGATGGCACCTTCTGTGGCATCTCATAGCGGACAAGGACTATGGTCTATTTGGTCCCTTGAGTCTTCTTGCGTCTCTCTAAGAAGTTTTCATGTAACTCTTCTATTACTGGGTCAAACGTGGATACGACCAGGGGATATAGACCGTCTTAGTCGGAAAGTTAGAGTCTATATTTGGACCCTTTCCATTCCAAGAAAACGAATAAAACGAAACTATGTACACTGAATTACAGCAAGACTGTGGTCACTACACATTATCAGGTGTCAAGTAAGTCACAACAGTCCTTCTGAATATAGGACTTGATTAATACCGTAAACGGCTTTAAGTCAATTCGAGAACTTGAATTTTTTAATTTTTCTTTTAAGTACAACTACTTTCGAAAGATTGTCAGTAATAGAATCCTTGATTATGTATGAGTTGTAATAGTTCGGTACCGAAATGAAAACTTGAAATGATACGGTAGTATATAGATCCAAGGATGTGATTTGTCCAAGGCCGACCGAAGAAATTGGTATCAAGAAAGTCAACAATGAGACATAAGGAGCCAGAACTATCACACAAATGATCCGACGGAACAAAGTTTATCAACAAAACGATTCCCAGATTCTCACCGAGACGAACCGAATATTTCTCTTTATTAACTCGATTCATTGGTGATAAAAGGTGGGTCTTCGTAAAACTGTAAGGAAGTGACGAGGGACATAACAGTCACGTACTCTAGACTGGACACCGGTTTATTACCGTGAAACAGTAGAGTAAAGAATATTGAAATGATTTTACTCAGTACCTATTGAATGGTTCCGAGATGAGTACGTTGTTGTTGAAGACACCCCAGAATAAAGTATAGTCCTCGGACTGTAGAACACTAAGGAAGTAAGACCGAGTAAAATTACGAAGAGACAATAGAAAACCGACGACGACGACGACGATTGAGCGAAGTCAGCACAGACTGAGACACGCTGGGGCATCTGCCGTCGGGTGGTCCGAGGGGGTAGGGACCCTAAGAGGTCCGTTCTTGTGACCTCACCCAACGGTAAAGGAAGAGGTTACATCCTTTCACTTTTCACTTTCACTTCAACGAGTCAGCACAGACTGTGAAGCGTTGGGGTACCTGACGTCGGATGGTCCGAGGAGGCAGGTACCCTAAAAGGTCCGTTCTCATGACCTCACCCCACAGCAGCGGAAGAGGTTGGAAAACCGATCGTCAACGGTTTACATTTTGCAATTAAAATAACTTACGGAATAGTGACTATAAACACTATGAATAACCGTTCTTGTGACAGGGTAATCGTATTGTACCGGTTTTGATTAAGGGATAGAAAAAAGAGTTTTTATTAAAAATGTGTCACAAAAGAACAGAACGAATTACCATAACGATAGGTGGATCATCAGTTCGAACAATCATTAAGTTTTAGTAGGAGTTTAGGAGTGAAGTGATACAAGGTGTCCGTGATTTAGGATGACAATAATGGGAACTTTAGACTGGGAAAGAGTGTAGACAAACCGATGTCAGATTCGGGAGAAGTAGGCCTTCTGATGTCACCGGGGGATTGATTGGAGAGACCAGGGTCACAGAGGTCAAGGACTGTCACAACTGTCAATGGAACATTTTGGTTAGACTAGTAAAGTGAGAGGACAGGTTGTGGGACGTTGTCAAGACGTAACGAAGACCTACTTTAATTTTAACTTCAAATTATACATTTCACTTTCAGTGAGTCAGTACAGACTGAGAAACACTGGGGTACCTGATATGTCAGGTACCTTAAGAGGTCCGGTGTCTTAAGAGGTCACCCATCGGAAAGGGAAGAGGTCTCCTAGAAGGGTTGGGTCCCTAACTTGGGTCCAGAGGGAGTAACGTCCTCCTGAGAAAGGATCGACTCGGGGTTCCCTTTGGGAATTATACATTCCATCTATTTTTACTTCGGTGAGACTGACCTCGAAAAGATCAACTTCTTTGAACCCTCTAGACCTCATCCCTCTCCTCAACCAACCCGTCAAACAGGGTGGACACACCGGGAAAAAAAAAACGGTACCGTTGAGAACTCTGTGAGGTGTCATGTGAACAAACTGGAAGTAAGACAATTATACCATATAATGCAGTCGACCAAAAGGACACAGTTTAGTAGGAACGTAAGATCCTTATTTAGAGTGAACCAGTACCACATGTTAGGAAAATTGTACAACAACTTAATCAAACGTTCACAAAACAACCGAGTACGACCGGAGTATTTTGTTCAAACCCTTACAAAGGAGGAGAAGTCACAAAAAAAAAAATTACAATTAAGAAGAAATTTACAAACCATCTCAAAAGGTCACTTCAGTAGATCGGGACCCGAAAAGAAACAACTCTTCAAAGACTAACAATTAAGTGAAAGGAATGAAAATATCTATACATGTCCAAAAGACGAAGACACACAGGGTCAGAATACACAAAGGTCCTTAAATACGTAAAGAAGACTCCATAGGTCAAACAACCATATGTCAACAAGAAACACAAAAGAATATTAAAAATAACGACACCGTATCCAACACTATAAGGAAAGGAGAAAGTAAAGACTAAAATCGATAAACTCAGACAAAATGAATCAATTAGATTACAAAACAGTTAAAACAACTAGAAAATTTGTTTGGTTGAGTCAAATCAACTAAAAAATTTTATAACAAAAGGACACTTTCACGACGTGAGTTATACGGTCGTTTAAACCTTTTGAGTCGTCACCGGTGTCCTGACCTTTTCCAGTCAAAGGCAAGGTTAAGGTTTCTTTCCGTTACGGTTTCTTACAAGTTTGATGGCGTGTTAACGTGAGTAGAGTGTACGATCATCTCATTACGAGTTTTAAGAGGTTCGGTCCGAAGTCGTTATGCACTTGGTACTTGAAGGTCCACAAGTTCGACCAAAATCTTTTCCGTCTCCTTGGTCTTTAGGTTGTAGGCGACCTAGTACCTTTTCCGTTCTCTCAAGGTCTTTTTGTAGATAAAGACGAAATAACTGATACGGTTTCGGAAACTGACACACCTAGTGTTATTTGACACCTGTTAAGACTTTCTCTACCCTTATGGTCTGGTGGACTGGACGGAGAACTCTTTAGACATACGTCCAGTCCTTCGTTGTCAATCTTGACCTGTACCTTGTTGTCTGACCAAGGTTGATCCTTTTCCTCATGCAGTTCCGACATATAACAGTGAGACGAATAAATTGAATATACGTCTCATGTAGTACTCTTTGCGACCTGACCTTCTTTGTGTTCGACCTTAGTTCTAACGACCCTCTTTATAGTTATTGGAGTCTATACGTCTACTGTGGTGGGAATACCGTCTTTCACTTCTCCTCGATTTTTCGGAGAACTACTTTCACTTTCTCCTCTCGTTTTTTCAACCGGATTTCGAGTTGTAAGTCTTTTGATTCTAGTACCGTAGGCCATGGCAGTGAAGTACCCTTTATCTACTCCTTTGTCACCTTTGTCACAGTCTGAAATAAAAACCCCCGAGGTTTTAGTGACGTCTACCACTGACGTCGGTACTTTAATTTTCTGCGAATGAGGAACCTTCTTTTCAATACTGGTTGGATCTACCGTATAAGTTTTCGTCTCTGTAATGAAACGGCTGATTCCAGGCAGATCAGTTCCGATACCAAAAAGGACACCAGTACATACCTACACTCTCAACCTGAGACTTCTTCCGACTCGTAACTTCTTAACTACGAAAACTTCACACCACAACCTCTTCTGAGAACTCTCAGGGAACCTGACGTTCCTCTAGGTTGGTCAGGTAAGAGTTCCTCTAGTTGGGACCCTAAAGAAACCTTCCTTACTACGATTTCGGTTTCGAGGTCATGAAGCCGGTGGAGTACGTTTCTCAACTGAGTAACCTTTTCTGAGACTACGACCCTCCCTAACCCCCGTCCTCTTCTTCCCCTGCTGTCTCCTACTCTACCGACCTACCGTAGTGCCTGAACAACCTGTACTCAGACTCACTTGAGATCCTCTACCACTACCTGTCCCTCCGGACCGCACGACACTAAGTACCCCAGAGTTTCTCAGCCTGTACTGATTCACTAACTTCACTTCACTTGACTTGACTTGACTTCATTAAGAAATAAAGTAAATAGAGACGAGATTAGAAGTAATAAAGGAAGGAGATCGAACCTTAAATCAAGAAAAATATCAAGGAATTCCAAATTTCGATGCAACAACTAGACTCTAGAAAATACTGACATTTGAAGGAGGATCGTGACGAAAGTGACATAGGGTATTCAATCCAAACAACATAACCAAAAGTAACTTTCACAATTTCACTTTCACAATCAACCAGTCAGCACATAGACTGAGAAAAGTTGGGGCACCTGATATTGGACGGTCCGAGGAGACAGGTACTTTAAGAGACCCGTTCTTATGACCTCACCCAACGTTAAAGGAGGAGGTCTCCTAGCAGGGGTGAGTCCCTAACTTGGACCCAGAGGGCGTAACGTCCATCTAAGAAATGACAGATTCGGTGGTCCCTTCGGGACCAAAAGTAATCAGAGGGTTATAAAAGATTAAGGGGAATGCTGAAGAAGAAACTGGGTAACCGATAGACTCATATAACAAATTCAAGATGTACAAAAACGTATTACGTGAACAAACTTTTAAAGACGGCTATGAGGGTCTTGTGTGTTAGTAGAGAGTACGGAGACACGGAAATGTGTACGTGCACAAGAGAAAGACCTTTCGGATGACACCAGTAAGGAGGTCTCCGCGCATCGAGTCTATAGTGTATGAAATACTGGTGCATCGGGAGTCACATATGGAGACAAGTAGTAGAACAAAACAGGAACCAACAGATAGAGGACAACAGGTCTGAGATTCGAGAAGTTCTCTTTCGAAGAAAGAATATAGAACAAGTCCTAACGTTGGGGTCGAGGGTCATATACCGGTATGAGGACCTCGTATCGGTCAGTTATTCAAACAAATTAACTTACTAACGAACATGAAAATAAACTTGACTATTTAAATAAACTAATATAGTAACGAAAAGAGTACAAAAATCCTCTACAAGGACGAGTATATAAACCGTACTGTTTCAAACCTCTATTGTAACTCCTACTTACCAAATAACAAATATATCACTTCGTTTAATGCTTTCTTAAAGGTCTCAATCATCGTTCCATAATATCAAAATAATTATTAAGACTTTGTTCATAGTATAATTACGTATATATACTTTAGATCTTTTTACCGTAATTACTTCGATCATCTCTTGTCTGAACACCGATTTCTCCCCCTACCACTCCTACCCTACTTAACTCTGTCATCACAACTGTACGTACGTGATAATATACATTCTGTCTATCTATCACCTTTCAACGACATATTGTATCTCTTGGGTCGGAGGACGAGACACTACCGGATCTCTCTACCCCATTCCCCTTCCCTCCCTCCGAGGTCTCCCTCCCTCTACACATATGTGTGTGTGTGTGTGTGTGTGTGTGTGTGTGTGTGTGTGTACATAAACATTAATACTGACTAAACACACCATGACGTGTTTGGTTGTTTTGTAACATTTTATCAAAAGGTGGTTAATTTTTTATTTTTAATTTTTTTATTTCTTCGGTCGAAGTGGTTTTTTATCATTAAGAATTCTTTAAGATAATAACTTTCAGTGATATAAAAATAGGTAAATCATTAAAAAAAAGACATCGACCACCTTTAACATGTCTAAACTCTATGTCTAAAATTTACACTGAAGACACAAAAGAAGGAAAAACGACCACTGAAGGAAAAGTATTTCTTCTTAATTTCATAGTAGACTCTCAAATTGAAAGTTTTTTAAAGTGTGTTCTGGACGAATCAAATCCAAAAGAGAAAAAAAATAAGAACAATACTTTCTTGTTTATGTGTACTATTTATTTTAAGTTCGTTATGTTTTCCCATATGACGAGACTAAAGGGTTTTCATTAGTGATAGTTTAAAGACACAGAATTTGTCTTTAAGTATATATATATATATATATATATACATAAAGTGTCTAAAGGGGTAGAGAAGGAGATATCGAGATAAAAAAAAAAAAAACTCGTTGACATCTGTTTTCTTTAAATTTCTCTGTAGTCACTTGTTAACATACCTATCCTTCGTTTCATCTATTATTACGTAACATTAGGTCAAAAATTTTATAATATCCTTGACTATTAAGAGACAGTAAGAGTTCAATCAACGAGACACCGTATACCTTAGAAGGACCTAGTCCCTAGTTTGGGTTCAGAGGGCTGACCATCTGACTGAGAATTGTTGACTCGGTGGTCCCTTTGTTCTCACAAAATTTTGTTTGGAGGTTATAATATGGTAAACTAAAAATTTATGAAATCCTATATTTGAATTCTCTATTACGTTGTGATGATAATGGTGTGGATGCTTATCCATCGGTATGAAAAATTTATTTACCATCTTAAAAGTTATTTGTCCGTGTTTATACCATCAAATATAGAAATGATCCCATTATTCCTCCCCCGTCACGGAAAGTATACGACTAAGACTATAAATATATACATCACTACCCAGTACGAATGGGAGATCCGGAGATTTCGAGAAAATTATTCGTAGATGACAGAACAGTCAACAAAAAAAAAAAATTAATCTTTTTCTTTCTGCAAAAAGGAGATACAGAGACGGTCTAATTATAAGGATTTCATCCCGAGTTTGGTAAAATGAAGGGATGAGATTTTGTAAAGTGAACAAAACAAATATTTTAATTTGAGTAAGAGTGACCTAAGACGGTTGTAAATTTCGAGAAGTGTTTTACTATATTGACACGAAAAGATCAGGAAAAAAAAAATTTAAACAACAGTCAGAAGTTTAAAGATGGAATTTACAGTGGAGGTATCAAAACGAATACGACAAGGGTGAGGGGTTTCGTATAGAGAGGAAAAAGACCTATATAACATAGAGGTGGGTAATTTTCACTTTTATTAGACCCTGTTACTTATATCATACAATGGTAAGCACGTTGTCCTCTTCTTTTAAGTATAAGGATAACTGATGAAATGTGTAGTCGTCTGAGATCTTCCTATTTGTTCTTCATTGTTACCACCTCCCCAATCCGTGTAATCTATGTTTGTATCGTTCCTCTGAAAAAGTAACATATTGACAAATACATAAAAAAATTTCAAAATTAGTGCACTGACATAATGTATACGTCTTGAATTTAAAAATTTTTCACTACGTCTACTCCGTTTTGTCTTCATAGAAAGTCCCGGATTACCATGAAGGAGGTATTTCCAATAAGATTAGAACCGAGATACACTAAAAAAAAGAAAAAAAGAAAACTTCTACATACATGAAGCAAATAAAAAGTGTAAAAAAAAGATGACGATAAATAAATACATGAATAAAAAAAGAGGAATAGTGAGAGCTTAAGGAGGAATGTTAAAATCTCAGAGGGAAGTCATGAATTACCATAGAATTTTGTAAAACGAATTAATATCTTTAGATGTATAAATATCTTTACATACCATATATGAGTATATAAATAAATGATTCTAATCCCGTTTTTACATAATCTTGTTTAGACAAAACTATTAATCGTTTATACATGAAGAAAATTAAGTTTCAACTTTAAAGAAAACGTAATCCTAGCTTCTGTTACTACCACTTAAGAACAATTATCTTCGACGACTGAAAGAGGGATTTACCAACCTAGGACTATTATCACGGTTGTCCCATTCATATAGGTTCAAATCTTTTAAATGTCTCCACTTTGGTACAACGTAGTAAAAGTATACAGGGACCTAAAACAGTTACGGTTCATACCTTTGATATAGTGAAACGTCCATAAAAAGGTGGTTCCCCTCAACACGTAATAAGGACGTGGTTTCTTTAGACCTTGTCATAGGACCAATGGATGGTGTGGGGGTTGTTAGAGTGTTCGTGACTCATATTAGAGTTGTGTGGGTCTTTTTTAAGACCGAAGTCTTAGACATGCTCGACGACACTTATCTGCGTAGTCTCCCATTCTTTTGACTGTGAAAGTGAAGATCAGTTCCTCGTAAAACTGAACACAACGAGTTCAGAAAACAACTTAGATTCGTAAAGAAAGTGGATTTAATCACGACTAAAAGTAAGACAGAAGTAGGAAACACTTTGACTGGTTGTTTAATTTGAAGTACACAAAATTTTACCTCTTTGTCTACATAGAAAATCAAAGGTAAACTTCCAATATCCGGGTTACAAAAACGTAAATAAATAGAATCACACCGGTTCATAATACATCTAGGTATCTATTTTTAAAAGTCTGGAAATCTCTACTTTTAGACTCACTCGTGTTAGACAAGTCCTAAAAAGAGACTAAGACCCACATATATACCCTAAGAGACTGAATTAACCTCGTGTAATCCAAGATAAGTCTTCTCTTGTGGAATCAGATTATTGCATAATCAAGTCGGTAAGTTTAAACTTATGGATAATTTACAAATCATGATAAGTCTAGTATTGTCATAATTTATTATTAGAGAAAATCGAAACGAAGTCATGTGAAACATGGCAAAAAATCCTCTTATTTAAGACGAAAAGAAAAGTTTCATATCATCATTGCAAAAGTAAATCAAAAATAACCTGGTGGAATTAGGGAAAAGAAATAAAAGGTAAAGAAAGTGAAAAAGAAAGAGAGAAAAGGATGGACATCAGAAATCATATATCTCATAGAAAAAATTTGTTAAAAAAAAAAAACGGTGAGTCGTACCTTTAGAATTAAGGGGTTAGTCCCTTACCTGAACCCAACAACGACCGTCACTTTCGTGGTTTAGGACTGGTCACCTGGTGGTCCCTTAAGGGTTCCCACTGTTCTCTCAACAATGAGAAAAGTAGAGTGAGGACTACTTGGTTCTGTTCTATTTTACGATTCTCCTTTCATTTACCATATTCTTAGGATCTATAAATGTAGTCAAGTCAAGTCAAGTCAACGAGTCAACACAGACTAAGAAACGTTGGGACACCTGACGTCGTGTGGTACGAAGGGACAGGTAGTGGTTGATGGTCTCGAACGAGTTTGAGGACAAGTAACTCAGTCACTACGGTAGGTTGCTAGAGTAGGAGACAGCAGGGGAAGAGGACGGAAGTCAGAAAGGGTCGTAGTCACAGAAAAGATTACTTAGTTAAGAAGTGTAGTACACCGGTTTCATATGACCTCCATGTCGAATTCGTAGTCAGGAAAGGTACTTATAAGTCCTGACTAAAGGAAATCCTACCTGACCAAACTAGAACGTCAGATACCCCGAGAGTTCTCAGAAGTCGTTGTGGTGTGAAGTTTTCGTAGTTAAGAAGTCACGAGTCGAAAGAAATACCAGGTTGAGAGTGTAGGTATGTACTGATGACTTTTTTGGTATCGAAACTGATCTGCCTGGAAACAACCGTTTCATTACAGAGACGAAAAATTATACGACAGATCCAACCAGTATCGAAAAGAAGGTTCCTCATTTACAGAACATTAAAGTACCGACATCAGTGGTAGATGTCACTAAAACCTCGGGTTCTTTTATTTGAGACAACATGGTATTTTATTTTCACTAATACAATGGACAGTGTCCATGGGTCTTTTTTAATTTCGGAGGGAAGTAGTTCGTGTGACGAAGGAGGGTCGACCGTAACGTCGTCACGACTTCGTCGTGGGGTCTAACCACCGACGTCCTCAGGTCCGCAAAATGGAGGCCCTGGGGTAACTGGACGCCCGGACAGCATAAAAGTTCTGTAAGAACGGACTTTGTGCTTATTACTGTAGCCATTCTGTCGAGAGAACCAGCAAATCAAAGAGAGTGACTTTCCTTACAACTTGTAATAAAATTAACAAGTGGTCCTTTTTTAACCCTTATAAGACAAAGGAGTATCGTTCAATTGTATCTGAAAAACAACAATAACAAGTCAGTGATTCAGTACAGGTTCAAACGTCAGAGTTCCTGACGTCGTGTGGTCCGAAGGGACAGGAAGTGAGAGAGAGACTCAAACGAGTTTGAGTACAGGTAACTCAACCACTACGGTAGGTTGGTAGAGTAGGTAACAACAGTGGAAGAGGAAGAGAGGTGTCAAAAGGGGTAGTAGGTCCAGAAAAGGTCACTCAGTCGAGAAGTGCAGTCCACCGGTTTCATAACCTTGAAGTTGAATTCGTGGTCAGGAAGGTTACTTATAAGTCCCAACTAAAGTAAATCCTAACTGACCAAAGTATAGGAACTAAAAAAAGAAAAGAGGATAGCTCTTCTCCTTCTGATATTCTCTGGACTGAAGGATAAAATATAGAGTCACAAAGGATCGATAAAGACTGGTTTAAAAGGGATAAACTCGTCAATATAGAAACAATCGTTATTTTGTAAAGTAAAGAAGGTCTCTTAATTCTTAATAAGAAATAGTAGATAGACGGTTTTAACGGTACATTACATTGATTACTAAACTTAATGGAAGTCAAGTCAAGTCAAGTCAGCGAGTCAGTACAGGCTGAGAAACACTGGGGTACTTAGCGTCGTGCGGTTCGGAGGGACAGGTAGTGGTTGAGGGTCTCAAGTGAGTCTGAGTGCAGGTAACTCAGTCACTACGGTAGGTCGGTAGAGTAGGAGACAGTAGGGGAAGAGGAGGACGGGGTTGGGGAGGGTCGTAGTCCCAGAAAAGGTTACTCAGTTGAGGAGAGTACTCCACCGGTTTCATGACCTCGAAGTCGAAATCGTAGTAAGGAAGGTTTCTTTAGGGTCCCAACTAGAGGAACTCTTACCTGACCAACCTAGAGGAACGTCAGGTTCCCTGAGAGTTCTCAGAAGAGGTTGTGGTGTGAAGTTTTCGTAGTTAAGAAGTCACGAGTCGCAAAAAGTGTCAGGTTGAGAGTGTAGGTATGTACTGGTGACCTCTTTGGTATCGGAACTGATCTACCTGGAAACAACCGTTTCGTTATAGAGACGAAAGATTATACGATAGATCCAACCAACATTGAAAAGAAGGTTCCTCATTCGTAGAAAATTAAAGTACCGACGTCAGTGGTAGACGTCACTAAAACCTCGGGGGGTTTTATTTCAGTCGGTGACAAAGGTAGCAAAGGGTTAGATAAAGGGTACTTCACTACCATGACCTACGGTACTAGAAGCAAAAGACTTACAACTCGAAATTCGGATGAAAAAGTGAGAGGAGAAAGTGAAAGTAGTTCTCCGAAAAATCGAGGAGAAGTGAAAGACGGTATTCCCACCACAGTAGACGTATAGACTCCAATAACTATAAAGAGGGCCGTTAGAACTAAGGTCGAACACGAAGAAAGTCAGGTCGCAAAGAGTACTACATGAGAAGTATATTCAATTTATTCGTCCCACTGTTATATGTCGGAACTACATGAGGAAAAGGATCAACCTTGGTCAGACAACAAGGTACAGGTCAAGATTGACAACGAAGGACTGGACGTATATCCAAAGAGTTCTCCGTCCAGTCCACGAGACCATAAGGGTAGGGAATCACTGTTGACTTATATCTGTCACTTCCATTTAAAATACCACACACTTAATATAGAGACATTTCGACAATGATTTTTCACATTTGTCATTTATCCAACTCAGAAGAAACGTAAATAGACTTACACTTCGAGTATTTACTTCAATAACAATTGAGACTTTACTATCAGTCCGTAAAATTAAAGTCCTTCTGTGAGTGTATAAAACAGGATTACAGGTCCAGTGAAAGTGATTTACAGACATACGTGTCAACCACGTTGTTTCCAAACACGGGCTGGCCGCCTCACCTATGTTCGACGGAGGAGGTACAGTAGGGGTCATGGCTCGGGTACTTAACCCGTACTTCAACCATTACAACTTGGTCTTTTGAATTAAAAGAAGGAATTACAGTTTCCCGAGAGGTGTCTCATTACTGTGTTGAATCTTTAGATCTTTATGTGAGACAATTACATAATTCTTACATCATTCTACACCATAAACTTTATTCCGTTTTACCTAATAAAACATTCCCTACTATCTTGACACACAGGTCGACTTTTTCAATGATGTAGGTACGGTTTTATTTAAGGTCAACCTGGTTTATAAATTCACTTTTTTTGTTTTGGTATTTTAAACCTTCTTTCACATCCCTTTAAATACTTTTATACTCATTCTTTCAGGAAGGATTCGTACTGAACTTTGACCTTTGTTATTTTCTAACTATTTAAACTAATATATTTTTAATTTGTAAAGATATACCCTTTTTTTTGGTATTTATATCAGTTTTATATCAATTGGACCTCTTTCATATTTTATAGAAACGTCAAATTTACTGTTTTCTCATTTTTATTTTGATCATTTACTGTCTTCAACGAAATAGATCATATGTCGTAACGATGTTAAGTTCCACTTTTTTTATCATCATTAGTTAGTTTTTACTAGTCTTTGGTAATTATCTATCAGGTCTCTTTTCCTTTATGTTTACTAAAAATACTTTTTACAATTGTGAACGAGTATTATTTTCCTAACGTTAAATTTTGATGTTTCGTTACAAAAAGTGGTAAACTAACTGTTCATAGGTCTTCGAACTATTGTTTATGCTCCAAACATTTTTATGCATTACTCCATGGGAGTTTGTAATAACTATCCTTATACTCAACTAAGTCAGAGGATCTTGTCAAATAGTGAAAGGTATTATAAATTTTACGTGTTTGGGACGACGAGTCATAAAAGTGAAGGACTTTAAATAGGAGGTATATAAAAAGAACACGTGTTTCTACATACTTCTATGAGCACTTTCGTAACAAATATCATCGTCTTCTGACCTTTTATGAATTTACAGATGATCATCTTTTTATCAACCTATTTAATACCAGACAGGTACTTCACTCTACCTATTTACATACACAAACATACTTTAGTAGAGGTCCCGTATAGTGATTCTCTTTTCGTTCCAAGTCTCGTCACACATACAACGGTAAATCACTACTTCCCCTACTTCATCCTCCTATATACATGCGTGTGCGTGTGTATAGACGAACTCCCGTTTCTAATGAAGACTTTCCTATACGTTCCTTAACCACCGTCATCATCTTCGAGGGATAATCTTAATAAAACGGAACACGTAAATAATATAAAAAATTAGTTTCCTGAGAATTTTACTTCACTAAGGGAGGGAAATGATAAGGATTCTGGTACGAATTAAGTAAATATTAACACAATCTGTTCTTTGGAAAACGTTGGAAAAAATTCGTTCGTTCTTTGTTCAAATTTAAAGATCAAAAAATTAGTCACTCTTCTCTTTAGAGAAAGTCCTTTTATTCTTAAAAAACAAAAGACAATAAACGAAGGGGAAATATTAAAAATCATTAGACATCTCTAATTCTTTGAACCTTAATTTCAGTATAAAAAAGTATTTTAAATCTCATAATATTTACAAGTGTATGGGTATACAGGTCAGTGGATCAAGAACTTACACCAATTTACCTTTCTTTCATTGACTTATTATTTTTAAGACAGAAAAGGTACATCCGAGTACCTAAACTCTAGAATACGAGGTTTACATCGGGTGTAAAAAGACTGAGGTTTTTTAGGGAACACTGATACAGTGGTGACACCCGACCGAAGGAACTTTCAGACTTTTTCTTACTAATGAAATTCCATCCTGAATGATACGTGAGAAATTTGACATATCAGATCCGTTTTAGTTCGGTCACTAGATTTCACAATCCAGGTATAAATTACACACTGTATTAACATTCTTGATCTCAATTTTCCCTGGTAAGATCAAACCACCATTATTCCCTCACAGATATTTGACAAAGATTATAAAATCTTTTTAATTATTGTAGATACGACGACGACGACGACGACGATTCAGTGAAGTCAACAAAGGCTAAGACGCTGGGGTATCTACCGTCGGGTGCTCCGAGTGGGTAGGGACCCTAAGAGGTCCGTTCTTGTGACCTCAACCAACGGTAAAGGAAGAGGTCACGTACTTTCACTTTTCACTTTCACTTCTGCGAGTCAGCACAGACTGAGAATCACTGGGGTACCTGACGTCGGATGTTCCGAGGAGACAGGTACCCTAAAAGGTCCGTTCTCATGACCTCACCCCACGGTAACGGAAGAGGCTTATTGTAGATATGTTTCACTATTTTCAATAATAAATATAGTCTACTTATTGAACACGTTTAGATACTTCGTTTGTACTTCTATGGTTTATCTTTTTAATCGTTTGTGTATCTAATTTTTTAATATACTGGATTTACCCTTCCTTTAGGGTCTTTTTCCCCTACACACATCTATCTACATACCGACTAAAGTGAAACGACATGTCACTGCATGTGTTGTCATATTTCGTTGATACGAGGTTATTTTTTTAAATGCTTTTCCCTTGATCATTTAAAGAGAATTTTATTAGTGAGAGTGTGTATCATTTCTATACATATAATTGTGTTATTATTTCTGGTAAAAGTGTATACATTTTTCGTATACTTTCTATCACGACAACTCTTATATCACTTTTATCAATGTGAATAGGCAACGGCTATTGTAACATTATCACCGTTGGAATTGACCTTTCCTTAAACTATGACATAGGGTTCTTAATATGTCTTCAAGTTTGAACCTTGGAAGTGAAATAATAATAAAAATTAACCTTCTATTAACGCAATGTTACAACACAAAGACGACATGTCGCGCACTTAGTCGATATTCATATACATACAGGGGAGGAGGATTTGGAGGAAGGAGGCGTGTTGGGGTGGGGGACATCCAATAGCGTCTCGTGTCTCGACTCGAGGACCACGACTTGTCGTCGAAGGATCATCGACAGACAAAGGGTACATCATCACATATATCTAGTCACGGCGACAGAGTCAAAGAGGATGAAAGAGGAAGAGGAGGTACCAGTGTTTAGTAGGAGATGCAGACACGGAGACAAGGACGGAACGTTTGTCCTTTTCGAAATACAATTTATGAGATGTGAAATTCCTTTGTAGGTTCTTCATCTTTTCAGAAATTTTTATACTATTAAAATTTCTAACACATCACCATACCTTTTGACGAATATAATATCATATAAAAATTTCTTACATTTCATAATTCGTATTTACGATAGTATTTGTACGGACACTTTCCATCTTTACTATCAATTCCAATCCCAATACGATAAAAAACTCGAGATAAACACGAAACAAAATATTTAATCAACGACCAATTAGTTAACAAAGAAATATTGTTCAATAATTATTTATTATCTTTTACTATCTTTTGGAGGGTTTAACCTTTCTCCGGGAATTTACCACTTTTCCTACTCCAGGGTAGTGTAAATCGGATCAGGGAAAAAACCTCTTTGACATGTAGGTACTGTTTTGTTCCTGCTCCTCAGTCCGGAGTACTAAAAACATGTTATATAATAACATATGACGGAGGGACCTTCAACGACCACTCGTCCAATAAAATTACTATGGTAGATATGGTCCAAGACTACCCGTAATAATAAAAAAATCCCTGACTACCTTCCAAGACAAGTCATGGTCCTTTCCGATCTTTACCGGTTCTTGATGAAGGTCGAGAGACATTTAGCCGGTCTTTCCACTCAAATAGAGATGGGTTTGTCCCGTCGTCTCACTATTGAACGGTCTTCAATTCCTCAATGAATGAGGACTCTACCGACGTGTACAACCTCGACGGTATAAATTTGACAATTGCCGTCTTGAGTACTGATGACTTCCTCGACCACAGTTCTCTCCTCCACAACAATACCCTCAAACGACCGTGAACATCGGTAGTGGTGGTGGTGGTGGTGGAAGTAGTAGCAGTATATTACCGATTATATACAACTCACGAATGTTTCGAATCCGGTGATTGAGTAAATTGGGGGAGAATTTCGGGACATTTTATCTATATTAACAATAAAAGGGATAGGTGTCGACTCTTTGACTTAGATTCTCTCCAATACATTAAACGGTTTCTAATGTGTCGAGTTTCACTGTCCGGATCCCTAAAATTGAGTACCTAAGACAATAACTCGGTGTACGAATTAAGGACACCCTCAAGACCCGACACAAGTCGAAAAGATCCACCTAGATTTTGTGTCCTACTTCGTCCGTAAGTCGAAAGTTTAGTATAGAGTAAGATTGGACGGTATATAAAAGACCCCCTTCTTTCTTGACTCGTGTCCAAACTTTCTTTTACCACTATCAAATCAGTGATTCAGCACAGGTTGAGAACACTGGGTACCTGATATCGGACGGTCTGAGGATACAAGTACCCTAAAAGGTCCGTCCTTATGACCTCACCCAACGATAAAGGAAGAGGTCCCCTAGAACGGCTGGTTCCTAAGCTTGGGCATAGAGGACGTAACGTCCGTCTAAGAAAATGGCTGACTCGATACTCCCTTCGGTGTACCTTCTTTTACCGACGGGAAATTTTAAGCTATTTCAACTCAAAGTCAAGACCATTATGACTTCATAGTAGAGTCTGATTGAGGGACGATTAACGTCACTATTGGGACCTGTCTTATAAAATTTTTTTCTCTTTTTTGTCAATAAACTTCTGTGACCTCTTTTTTCGTTCGTTTTTAGTCTTCCTTATCCACGAACTTTTTTCTTTCAGGGAGAACAGACTGAACAGGGGACTCCCGCGAAGATCAGTCATACCGGGTTCCTATTACCTCGAAGACGTCTTCCCAAATAACCCGACTCCTTAGTTTCCAGTCTTAAACTCGTGACCTTTTTTAAGTCAAAGACAAACGTTTTGACTTAAACTCTATGAATTTCGATAATTTATTACACTTTCTTTATTGAAACATTTACAACACTGAGTCTTACAGGGGTCAACACACACCTACACACAAAACAAAACAACAACCCGAAAAAAAGAGTTTTGGTTCGACCAAAACTTGGGGTAAACAAAACGGTTGTAGAGTTTGTAGTGTATATACACATTATGAATTTCTAACATACTTCGTTTTAACTACCGCTCTCTTGAGATTGGAGTCATAGACACTCTATCATTACTGAAATGTCGTCAGAAATAAGAAAACATAAGAACGGACCTCTTAAGACACCTGTCTCCTCGGGACTACCCGACGTCAGGTACACTAACGTCTCAGGCTGTGTTGACTTGCCGATTGTGAAAAAAAAGGTGGGAAAACATTCACAGATCTCCACGGAAACAGGGTAAGAGCAGTTAAAATGCCGTCACTAAACACCTTTTCTCCTACGGAAGAATCCCATACAAAATTCCTTTGAACCCTTTCTTTCATTTCCTCCACCGAGAGTATTAATCCCCTTAGAGGGGGTCTACTTAGAACAGTGGAGATCCTCTGGTGAAGGGACAACTTGTCGTAATGGAATATTAGAATCCAACTTTTCTTCAATTCTTTAATCTCTCTGAGTACATCCTCTAAATCCCGATAGAATAAGAGGGTACTTTATTCTATCTAACTCCCAAACCATCAAGAAAAAGTTTTTGTTACAGAAAATAATAATATGTTTATTGTAAGTAAGTATATCGTTTATCTCTTTTTGCATTCTCCCTTTTTAAATATAGTACTCATTCGATGATAATAAGGTTAAATATAGTACTCAATCGGTGATAATAATAAGAAGGTTAAATGACGGAAGGTCCTAATAATAAGGGGTATTGGTTAACTAAAAAATTTTTTTAAAATGTAATAGTTCTTTAATACATAGAACAAGTATTAAAAATGAACAACACTAGAATGTAAAAGGGTACTGGAATTTTACAAAACTATTTCACATAAAAATTTATTGACGTGTCACAAAATCGTTTACCTGGGATTAAATGAATAACGTTTATTGAAGTCATAGGTTGTAAAAGTACTCACAACATCCTCTCTGAGGGCAAGTGGTTGGTCTTACTGAAGAAACGTCAAACTTTGGTTCGAGTGTAAGGGGAGGTCTGGACGAGAACCGAGGATTTCGAAGACAAACAAACGAAACGAAAATAATCGACTTAATTATAGAAGCTGACACAGGACGACCGAAAATTAACATGGCGGTAGGAAGAATAGTGGGTCTGGAGGACCGAGAGGAACCTAGGTCAGGAATCTATGACAAGTGACAATAGAACATAGAATGTAAGAAAATGGAATGACGGACCGATCTATGAGATTAATGAATCAATAACTTGAGAGTCAAGTCAAGTCAACGAGTCAGCAGAGGCTGAGAAACACTGGGGTACTCGACGTCGTGCGGTCCGGAGGGACAGGTAGTGGTTGAGGGCCTCGGGTGGGTTTGAGTACAGGTAACTCAGCCACTACGGTAGGTTGGTAGAGTAGGAGACAACAGGGGAAGAGGAGGACGGGAGTTAGAAAGGGTCGTAGTCTCAGAAAAGGTCACTCAGTCGAAAAACGTACTCCACCGGTTTCATAACCTCAAAGTCGAAGTCGTAGTCAGGAAGGTTACTTGTGGGTCCTGACTAGAGGAAATCCTACCTGACCAACCTAGAAGAACGTCAGGTTCCTTGAGAGTTCTCAGAAGAGGTTGTGGTATCAAGTTTTCGTAGTTAAGAAACCACGAGTCGAAAGAAGTGTCAGGTTGAGAGTGTAGGTATGTACTGATGACCTTTTTGGTATCGGAACTGATCTGTCTGGAAACAGTCGTTTCATTACAGAGACGAAAAATTATGTGACAGATCCAACCAGTATTGAAAGGAAGGTTCCTCATTCGTAGAAAATTAAAGTACCGACGTCAGTGGTAGACGTCACTAAAACCTCGGGGGGTTTTATTTCAGAGAGTGACAAAGGTGATAAAGGGGTAGATAAACGGTACTTCACTACCCTGGTCAACGGTACTAGAATCAAAAGACTTACAACTCGAAATTCGGTTGAAAAAGTGAGAGGAGAAAGTGAAAGTAGTTCTTTGAGAAATCAAGAAGTGAAAGACGGTATTCACTTGGTATAACTTGATATCGATATGGATTTGAATAAAGAGTCGGAGATCGCTGAGAAGAGAAGGTTAAGTTGGTAATCTCGGTCCTCTTAGACGAACTTTATGTATACATGAGTACAATGGAGGGAGAGGATTTTTAATAATCTCTAACATTATCACTTTTTAATGTTTGTTACCTTCACAGGTGGTTATTATCTATTTACTTAAAGTTACATAAATATACTACCGAATGACAGGTAATCAATCGGTCTCTAATATATTTATAGGTATTTAGATTCATTCTTAAAGAGTTGGAACTGTGATAACTGTGAAACCTGGTCTACCAAGAAACAACACCCCTTGATAGGACACGTAACATTCTACTTCGTTGTAGAAACTAGAGATGAGTCATTTAAGGGGATCCTGACTGAGGGGTGGTTAACACTGTTGGTTTTTATAATGGTTTACAACGGTTTAACAGGGTCAACTCTTAGTGACCAGATTTACTTATCTAATTTTTTTATGTTACAACTTACTTTTTATGTTCATTTTACATCCACGATACCTATATTTAACATTTTTATGTGTTCTATAATGTATAATATCTATGTATATAGGAGTAAGTGAGTCATTCATAAATAATAGAGGATATACGGTCCGGGACAAGATCCGTGACCCTTATGTTGTTCACTTGGGGTTAAGAGGGACGGGACACCTCGACGTATGATCACAACCTCTTTCTACTATTTGGTAATATACCACTATCTGTCATTAATCATGAAACTTCTTTTCCGTCACAAACCCCTCTCTCTACATTCCCGACGAGAAGATCTTTCCAACTGGGTCCTCTGGAAAGGTTCCTCCAAAAGAAAATTTTCTCTAGATTCTTACAGTCCCTAACTCCGTCTGTCCACTATACCTCCCTTACCATAGTTCCCTTATTATACAGACCATTTCTTTTGTCACAAGAGAATGAGTGAGTCACCGGGTCTTTCCAAGAACACTCTCGACAGTGAAGACCCGTCGTCTCTTTGTCTAACCTTGATCATCAACTAGTAGTTTCCCTTATGATTGAAATAGATAGTATATAAAAAATTTCATGTACGAATTTCTTAAGTGGACGTCCTCTATGTCTAATCTAGGGACCCAACCCTTCTAGGGGACCTCCTTCTCCTTCACCGTTGGGTAAGGTTATAAGAACGGGTCTTTTAAGATACTTGCCTCCTCGGACCGTTCGACGTCAGGTACCCCAGTGTTCCTCAGCCTGTGCTGCCTTGTGGTGGTGGTGTATATAATGATCAAACCAAAAATACAATTTAAATAATTACATTAGTATATAAATCTCTATTTATATCGTCATAAAATTAAGACCCACCATTCCTATATAATAGAAAAACTGAACAGATATAATAAAATTAGAGTATTTCGTTTTTAATTTTTATTGTTCGGTAGTCACTAGTGAGTGAGGAATGAAGTGACTCAGATTTGAATCGGAAAAGTCGGAGCAACACGAGAAGTCAGGTAGACAAGTCGGAGTCTAAAGTGGGAATTCGGTCTGACTTGGGCAAACGAGAGAGACTTGTACAAGGAGTGAAGGGGTGGAGACATGTTTACGAGTAAAAAGGGGAATGTAAAGAGATAGGACAGAATGGGTAGTTTTAGGAGAACCAAGAAATTCGCGATTGAGTCGAAGAAGGTACTCGAGAAAAAAAAAAAAAATTGAAGAGACAGAGGTGGGTCACTAACATTAACGGAAGAGGATACTAAGAAACTTGGTAAACCATAAAGACACACTGAAATATACAAAAATTGAATGGTATTAATAAACACATATAAAGAAGAGAGACAGAAGCATTATAAACGTATAATGTCTCATCCCTATTAAGGGATGACTAATGGGTGTACTAAGTCGTTCCATACGTTTACAAATAATTTAATTACGTTCAGGTAATATATTGAACCAAACAAGGGAATATTTATCAAGTCTGTCTCAAGGTATTTGAATATATTGTTTAGTGTAGTGGTAGTATTTTATCGAGTGAGACACACATAAAGGGATAGTCAAATATCATTCTCCTCGTGTTTTATCATAGTCTTCTGAACTAAAGTTCGGAAACGAGACAGGTTGAGTTACTGGAACGTTTTCAATATCTTTAAGTGACCCGAGACTCAAAGAGGAAACATTTTGTCCTAACAATGGAGGAACATTATCATTAATCTCCCGATTTATTCTCTTACATAAACTTCACGATGGGATCGCAAATTATGCACTATCTAATTAAAAACACACATGAAAGAAACCCAAAAGTAAAGGAGTATTATACTATATACGTTTAACTTTCTCGATGCGATTTAGTCGTCGAAGTACTACCACAGGTACCTCGGACGACGTCTCGTTTCCCCTTCCGTCCTCGTCCAGAGGTTCGGAGGTTGAAGGTAAAGTTAGTTTCGTTAGAAAGTCCCAAGAAAAATCAAACTGACTCCATATTAACTGTTTTGACATTCTGTGAATTTCACAGTGACACCACTAAACTATATGGACATGTAATACTTTTTCTCAGGGTGGTGGATCAATTAATTGTCTAAGAAGTGGAGTGTACAAATATTAAACACACATACACTCTTGTAAATTATAAATGAGAGAATCGTCTGAAACAAATGTGTTATCACAATAGTTGATATCATTGGTACAAAGTGTAATCTAGGATACTGATATAAATGAAATGTCGACTTTCAAATTTAGGAAAAAGGTTTTAAAAACACGAATAAAGGCAGTGGGGAATCAGTGACCGCTGGTGAAAATAAGAGGCAAAGGTACTCCAACTGGAAAAAAAAATCTAAGGTGTATATTCACTATGGTACGTCATAAATTGAAAGAGACAGATCGAATAAGGTACGTCGTATTTTGGAGGTTCCACGTAGGTACAACAACGTTTACTGTTCCAAAGAAAGAGAGAGTACCGATTTATTATAAGGTAATATAAGGTCACACACACATATATATATATATATAAGGTCACATATAGGTCATAAATATATATATATATATACATATAGAGGTCACACATATACATATAGAGACACACACAAACGATTTAACGAAGTCAGCACAGGTCGAGACACACTAGGGTACCCGACAGCGGACGGTCCGAGGAGACAGGTACCCCAAGAGGTCCGTTCTTATGACCTCACCCAACGACACGGAAGGAGGTCCCCTGGAAGGACTGGGTCCATAACTTGGACGTAGAGAATGTAGACGACGTAACCGTCTGTTCGAGAAATGGTGATCACGGTGGACCCTGGGGTACATCTAGAGACAGAGACACTTAAATAGACAGACAGGCAAGTAGGTAGATGTGGTGTGGAAATAGGTCAATAGATAAACATCTGTGAATCCAACAAAGGTCAGAATCGATGACACTTATTGTGATGTCACTTGTACCCCTACGTCTGTAGAGAAACTCTAAAACAAAAGTAAAGGAAACCTATTTATGGGTCTTCACCCTAACGATTCAGTATACCATCGAGATAAAAATTAAAAACTCTTTGGAGGTATGACATAAGGTATCACCAACATGGTTGAACGTAAGGGTGGTTGTCACGTACTCCCAAGGGAAAAGAGGCGTAAGAACGGTTACGAAAAGAAAAATTACTATCTGTAAGACTGTCCACACTCCACTATAGAGTGACACTAAAAATAAACGTAAAGGAACTACTAATCAACTACAACTCATGGAAAAGAACCGTAAACACATAGAAGAAACCTTTTTACAGATAAGTAAGAGAGACGGGTAAAAACTTAGTCTATTGAACCCCAAAAAAAGTATATATACCAATCACTTTTAAAAGAGGGCAAGAAATCCAACAGAAAAGTAAACAACTACCAAAGAAAAAAACGTTTCGTCAAAGAGAGAAGAAATGAAAAACCTGAAAAACAACCAAACCGAGACGACACTCCGAACACCCTAGGAGAAAGAGATTAGTCCTTAACTTGGTCCCCAGTACCGTCACTTTCGTGGTTCGGGATTGGTGACCTGGTGGTCCTTGAGGAGTTTCGTCAAAAAGAAACTCGAGAAAAATATAAAACTCAAGGACCACTTTAAAACTCTCCTTCCTAAGTCATAGGACTTGTTTACAAATTTTTGTTTAATCTGATCTATTAGGAAAGGTTGAAATTTTATGAGACAAAAACACCAATAATAAGATTCAAGAGTAATTTATGGGTATAGAAACTAAAAAATATCGAGAGTACGATACTCGGGTCCACTTCTTTAGAATTGCAATAACGTCTGTCATGTTAAACTATATCTTCTCGAATTCTTTCTTCTTCGAATAGAAGGGGGTCTTCTACCATTCACTACCCGGTCCTATCTCGTGTCCCAATCTTTCTTAATTTTGTAGGGTGATTCAGAGTCTCCCATGAAATGACTCTCATATGGACAAAGTATGGACAAAGTACACTCATATCATACCGTCACAGTGTGAAGAAAAAGTCTACTTGCCACCAATCTAGAGAGTGGCCTAGTCGACCTGGTCGACGACGTCCTTCGACGACCGTTTTTTCTCGGTCTCGGGTGAAGGTTCCCCGCCCTCCTCTTGATACTGAATTGGGTTCAGAGTCTCTCGTACTTTCGAAAGTATAGGTTTCAAAGTTGGGTGTTTCCTCGTCTCGACGGAGCCATTAAAGACAATTTCATATTAATAGATTTATCAATTTCCTAGACACAACCGTAGTAGGTTAGTAACGGTCAAGACACCAAAACAAAACAAAACAAAATAAAAATCATTTACTAAAAGTTACGAAACAAAAGGAGAAGACCATGGATCATGATACTATTGAATGAATAGACCTCAGTCTAAAGACTATTGGACTAATACTAGGAACTTCACTCGGTCTCTCTAGTGAGTCTAGATTTCCGGTGACGGGGTCTCGACACGTCCCGTTGGTATATGAAATGAGAAATCCGAAAATGAGTCTTATAATACCTGAAAATTGTAGATCGCGAGTAGTTCTAGTCTGTAGACTAGAACATGGGAGTTCATTTAACCTTCGAAGTTTGAACTTTCTCCTCCTATTCATGGCGACCCATGGAACTTGTTCAATAGAAGACGAATACCGTGTCCTTGTGGACCTCAAGGTGGAAGATCTCTATTTCAGAAAGGAAAGTGAAAAACCTCCAATCAAGTGGTCATCAGTCCTTTGAATACCTTTCAGAGGAAAAACCTAAGAATCGTAAGGTAGACTTCTATAACGGTCTTTGAATTAAAAAGACACACACGGTTCAGATATAAACTTGATACCCCAGTACCTTTCACAGGCCTCCTCGACATGTCAAGAGAATTTTCGATGGGACAACTCTTCCACCAAGGTAAAGACGTAAGTCTCATATACATATTTTATTTCTAAGTGTGTAAATTATTTTGGAACTGTGTTCTTCTTTTTTAGTCTACTTATCTACGTGAACTTAAAGACAGTAAACTTCCCTTTCACTTAAATTTTTTCGGTGTTGTATATAAGAGATAAAACCTTCTAATACCAAACCTGGGTCTGGTGTAGGGACTCTTAGGCGTATTGTAAATAAAACCATCTACCTAACGTCTACTTGTGTCTCTCGAATAACTCAGTATGTCACAGTTTTTCTCTATGAAATAAACTTTATGTTCGTACCTACGACCAAATAGTAAGTAGTACCGGTTGGTACCTTTTCACTTTTTTCTACTATGACATAAACTAGGTAAACAACCTTGTCCACCGGAAAACTATCGAAGACGAGTAAAACCACGTATGCATATACCTTGTCTGTATCTGATGTTATGACAAGTACCGAATCCTTTCCGATCATCCTTTTTGACCTTTACCTCTCCTGGCCTACTTTTGTAGAAGTAGTCAAACCAAATCCCGTTTAGAAGTAGTCATACCAAATCTCTTCATAATGGAACTACAGCACCAAAGTCTACGTAGCTTTGGGAGGACCTTCTTCCCGTGAATAAAACTACGTCAGTAGTGACTAGGAGGTATACCATAATCTCTTAGATGTTCTTCCTGTCCAAGTGTCTTCCTTTATGGTCTCCCTTATCTTTTACAGGTCTTTCGGTGCAAGGACAAAGGAACTCAATAGACACACTGTACAAAAAACTGGACAATTTCAAGAGTCGTCTCTGGGAGCATAATCCACCTTCTGAACAGATAACCAATGGTCATATGTGTGGTCTTATGTAGCTCGTCTACCATGGGACCGTGGAGACGAACTTTGAGTAGTCGTTGACACTCGTCTTCGAAAGGTCAGTGTGTAGTTCCACGAACTATTGTTACCTTTTCCACTTCCTTAAACTCTTGGCTCCGGTCATAAGTGTAAACGACTCACTAGTGAAAGACGACATGGTTCCAGTATTAAGGAAGGTACTCTTTACAAAATCACCCCATTGTTTTTCTTAATGGTTCCTTCTTTTTAGATCGTCCTTACTTTTGTTACCTCTTTCTTATTTCTAAACTATCTTTTCTGTAGACATACTCTTAAAAGTACACATTATGTCTTTTACATGACAAAATTTATTGAAATATATTATTTACGATGTTTTTTCTCCTCCACTTTCACAAATAGTCTCCTTCTTCATTATTGTCTCTTGTTCCGTTACCGTGGGGTGAGGTCATGAGAACGGACCTTTTAGGGTACCCGCCTCCTCGGACCATCCGACGTCAGGTACACCAGAGCTTCTCAGCCTGTGTTGACTCCCTGAAGTGAAAGTGAAAAGTGAAAGTACGTAACCTCTTCCTTTACCGTTGGGTGAGGTCACAAGAACGGACCTCTTGGGGTCTCTGTCCCCTCGGACCACCCGACGGTAGATACCCCAGCGTGTCTCAACCTGTGCTGACTTCGCTGAATCGTCGTCGTCGTGGTCGTCGTCCCCCTTTTTCCATCTACCTTAACAAGGAACGGGTCGGTTTATGTAGAAATAATCACAACTACGGCAATCGGAGTATTCTAATTTTAAATACAAGTCATAAGAGAGAAATTCTGTCGTTCCCCCTTTCAAACTAGAAAAAATACAAATTTCCAAACCAAGAATTTTTCTATCTAAAATAAATTTACTTAAACCTATTTATCGAAGAAAACGATTACGATCTAGATAGACTATCCTCCACCATCCAACCGTCTAGGGATTTAGTCGTATACAATTTTTACACGTATTAGTTTCACGTTAAAAATGAAAATAAAGAAGATAGAAAGAGTAAAGACAACGGGACGTTCTAGTCATTCGGATTACCAAAAATTTTAAATTTGATGTTAAAAGGAACGAGACGGAGGAAACTTTCAAATAGAGACCATCACAAGGATTCTTGTCGTGGTTAAATCTGTTTCAAAGTTTCTCAAAACAAACCCTATTTAATAGAAAAAGGAAATTAGAATGTCTCTTGGAAGACTCCGAGGTTAGTGAAAACTACGTCTAAGAAAAGAATTAATAAAACTATTCTAAAATCCACTCAATGTCACTACAAATGAAAATAAAACGTTGACATTCAACATATCTCTAACGATCTCGAAACCTCGTAACCTAGAGTAAACATAAAACAAAAAACACACACACACACACTAAAACTCAACGAAAGTTGATAAATTAATAACGGGATTCATTAAAACGTCTTCTACGGAACGAATCACGGACCGTATCATCAACGAGTAATTTATCATCAACGAGAAACAACTCACTTACTTACGACACACAAATCTATCCCAAAATGTACCCGAGGTCACAATGTAACAAGAAAAAAAAAAAGAAAATTTGTAGGACGTGAATATTATGACACGAAGGGACCACCGAGTCTGTCACTTCTTAGGCGGACGTTACTCCCTCTGACCCAAGCTAGGGACCCAACCCTTCCAGGGGACCTCCTCCCGTACCGGTGGGTGAGGTCATAAGAACGGACCTCTTAGGGGTACCTGTCTCCTCGGACCGTCCGATGTCAGCTACCCCAGTTTTTCTCAACCTGTGTTGACTCGCTGATTCGTGTTGTCGTGAATATATAATGATTTTATTTTTTCTGTTTATCGGGTTAATTCTTTTTTTAGTTGTTTCTTATATTTGTCCATCACAGAACTTCTTCTTTATATTAGTTATTCATAAACTTTTATCAATTGAGAAAGATCATTTGTTCATTCATATGTTATTTTCATTCTTAATCAAAATAACGGGTAGTATAACCCTTTTTACAATTTCCAACCATTATTAGTCAAAGGAGTTCACACCCTCTTTCCTCGTGACAGGTTGACACCTCCACCTCCACATTCAATAGAAAAGAGTTCCGTCAAACCATGAGGTCTTGCAACTATTGGAAACTGAAACGATAAAGTGAAGGTCCTTAAATGGAGTACTTTTTCGACACACACGATTCTACCACTAACGTTGTAACATCATCGTTTTTGACCCAATATCATGTCAAAATGGGGGGTGGTTTTTTTAATATCATGTAAGTAAAATACTTCATAATATATCGGAATCACTTCTTACTCCAGGTAAATACCCAAAACTGTCGTTTCCTGGAGGTTCTATATATTTATTTATCTTTTTGTTTGGCATCAAGTTATATAGATACATTTTTTATAAAACATATGTGTATGTCTGTGTATGTCTTAATGTATTTATTTCCAGACCCATGGGTGACTTGACAATTTTCTACAAATTGAGACCCTTCTCTTACTTTACACTCTGTTATTGAGATATATTGAACTTACAAATGTAGTCTTACATAAGTACGTAATACATCAAAATTTTAAAGAATTCATTTTTAAAAATTAGTTAATTTAAGTGGATTTTGTTTTTTTTTTCCTTAGAAAGTCGAGTCGGACACATGAAAAGACGTTTACAGACGGTCGTCATAGTAAAAGACCTCCCCTAAAAAGACTTCATGAAACTGACACATATAAGTGGAAAAAAAAAAAAAAAGTCTCTTATAAGATTAAGAAAACTCTACATATCAATACGGTTTTTTTACATGGTTCACTGAGAAAGACACAACCCCAGACACATCCAAGTTTCAGGGTACTCAGTCTGAGACTACTAGACCTACTCCTTCTGAGACTTACAAATCTGTCACTACTACTGAACCTAGAACTTTGTGTCCTCGGACCTCTTCTTCGTAGACATTTTCCCTGAGACCTACTAGAGTTCAGTATGTACCGGGTCTACCTGGTCCTTGATCGTGTATGGTCGGAACGGTTTTCAAAGTGGTGGGTCTTCGTTTACCATATACAAGTTGGAGAAAGGGAAAACTCAGATCATGTTTCCTGTCGATTTTAATAAAATAGAATCAAAAAGAAAAAGTAAACACCATTAAAAAACACTAAACTTAAACTAGAAAACTAAACTTATTCCAATTAAAAAAGATTGAGACCAACCTACTTTCTAATAAAAGAATTTGTATTCGAATTAATATGACGAATAAGATACAATGTACACCCATCCTCTCTTTAGATGGAAGAAAATGAATCTCTTTTAAAGTCTAAGACAAAATAAATAAATAAAAATTGACGAGTAAAAAAAGACACATAAAGAAAATTTTGAGAATCCGTTCGATATTTATATAGAGGAATGGAGACCAATAGAGGGAACCCGATAAAGTTTTAGCCCTTCCTTAGGTAAATTAAACATCTTTGAAAAGGATCCTTCTTCATACGATATTAGAAACCTTGATCTAAAATTACACAAACAATTTAATGTATCAAATAATAATCTGAAGTAAAAGAAAGACAGTTCTTCCCTTAAAGGAAAGATTATACATTGAGTTGAAATGCAACAACGAAAAATAACATTGACGGTAGGTTGGATCAGCATAACAGGGTACTGAAAGAAAAGGAAGGTACTTGTTCCTTGGAGATAGGGTCTGATGGTTACTGTTAAGTCTCCTTCTTCTAAGACCGTGTCCTCCTAGACAATACTGCGGTCACCTACACCTGGACTTGGACCAAAGTTTGTATAATCTCAGGATGTCAAGGGTTCGACCTGACCGTCCTGGACGAAGGTTGGAAAATGTTTCGTACCCACACGTCGACGGACTGTTGCTACTAGTGTCTGGGTGTTCATTCGGTTGCTTCCTAATCGGTCGGTTGGGTCGGAGAGAAAAAGGAAGAACTTATTTATGACTCAGACTGATACGAGTAAAGATCAAAACTAATGAGTAGATCATTTTTACAAAAGAAGTTCAAGTATCCAATTGAAGAGATACTCGGGGTTTACAACGGGAGAAACGTGTTCAGAAAACACTAGAGTTGAGACCCCACGTAGGTCCCAAAACTTTAGTCGTCTTCTTTCTCTTAGTTCGGGAACTCTATTCTGAATGTGTGAGATACAAACCTTGTAATTCAAATAGAAATAAGTCCTAATTTGTAACCCACCTCCTTCCTTCCATCTGACCGTTTGTATTCCTTACTTACTCGACGAAATAAGGTCAATGGTCCTTGCTGGAACTCAGTCAGAGGGAGACCACAGTTTATTAACTTACAAGATGGACAAAAACGAAGTTCCTGGGTAGTCCAAAAAAAAATAAGAATCGTGGAAGTATTAAGTAACGGTGTTTTTATAAGAGGTCAGTCCATTCGGGATATGGTTTCAAAGAATATAAATAGACGGTAAAAAATACTGGGGTCGGGTAGGACCGGAGTAAACGGAGACGAGAGTCAATAGGAACCTTAAGATTCTTGGTTTCGTGAGAAAGGTCAATGACGACCTTTTGTTTCAAGTTACAACGTCGAGGAGGATAATTGATGACAGTAAAAAAGAAAAGGTTTTGTTGTGTAATTAGGTTTTCATTTGTCAATGAAGCACCATTCAACTCTTTGAGTATTGGTCCTTAAGACATGTGAGGAGAAAGATAGTCATAAAAGTTTAACCCCTATACATGTGTACACCAGTGTTTGTGTGGGTGTATCTCTATCTTTTGTAACCCTCCGCCATGTTGAGTACCTGGGACTTGACAAAAGAAGATTGACGTTTTATACTTCTTTAGAATCCTGGAGAGAAAGATCTCACAAAAAAGGGAAGATGCACGGCCCAAATCGGGTCCAGTCCCGTTCGACGGTTAGAATTGTCCTGTTAGCTCAGGGTAGTGTATAATAGGGAGTCGTAAAGGGCTACTGTCGTCAAACTAAAAGGGTTTCGGCACTACCACACGACCGTCACCACTCTCATAACTAGGGTCGGAAATCCTAGTTTTCCTTTAAGTCACGAAGTAGGAGACATCAAGATCTTAGACAAAATGAATCAGGACACCCTGAACCCACACACTTAGTAGAATCCCAGAGACCGTGAACACAGAAATTAGTGATCAACCAACGGATTTTCATGGACTTGTATGCTGAGAACGGAGTCGGTAAGGAGAAGAGTTTGTCTGAAGAGTGTCGTAAAGAAGGGTCGCAACGAAATCAGTAATGTGTCTGAAGTGTGATTATCAAAGGAGGGAGGGTGGGAGTCAAGAGCGAAAGATGTCAAAGGAGTGAAGTATTCTATCTTTTTATGTAGACTTGTCTCCGAGTCTTTACATGAAGTAAAGGGAGTCTAGTCACGAAGAGAGGACACTATTCCATGTCTTACCGTATATACTTACTGCTCTTTAGGATTTAAATCAAATAAGGTATTTTGAGTTCTTTACCAAGTAGAAGTGACCAGTAAAATAACGTCAATGTTGTGAATGACCCACACGTTTACCGACGTCGGTAAAAATTCAAATCCTTTTGTCCGCACCGTTCCCTATGAGAAAAGGGACCCAGCGTTTGACTCGTTCATTGTCGTTTTTTACGAATGGGAGAACTCGGGGTGACCGTACGTCAATGGAGTTGTCTTGTAGTGACATAGACTAAATAATGTCTCGTGGAACTCCTTCTGGAATTAAGGACGAAAGGACCCTACTTCCTGAATTCCTTGATACTGAAAATGAATTGATGATATATATTTTGTTAATGGAGATACGTTTAAGTTTTTACAACACGATGAAAAATTTTAAGACACTTGTATTCTTCATTGAGTCAACTCTAGACGATATATAAAAATTATGATTCTATTTTAAAATTGATTTTAATATGGTCCGTGTAAAACCGTCAATCATATTTAGGTCGTAACTATTCGGTATACGGTCTTCTACAAACGAAGGTGTCGCGTCCTCTTTTACTCACTTGTTTCCCGGACATAGGTCTGATTAGTTGAAAACGAAACTAACAACAATAGACTACCCAAAACCGTAAAAACTAACGGACACCAATCCTTGAAGACAATTGTGACCGTCTACACAGGACGTTATCCGAGTGGTAGACAAGACGGAATACTCCAACCGGACCCTACCCGAAAACAGAGGAGGACAAATAGTCAACAAGAGACTACACGGGGAGAATCTAGCACTCCTCCCTCAATAGACTAGTCCATCGGACTAGACTCGATTCGTCCGTTGCCTCTTGTCCAACCAAAAAGGTGGGTGAGGAAATAGTCAACTACCCGTTACCGATTGAACCCCCCGTTGGTCTTACCCTGTCGGGGTGAGACAACAACTAATCTACCCAACAAAGAGGAGTCTTGACACCGGTGGAGTAGTGCTGACTTGGTCCGTCGACGAAGATCAAGAGAGTTCAAGTGGACCTCGACTTTCTGTATTCCTTTTTGTCGATGAATCTCATGTTACCGGTTCCCACTCTTTTACAAGGTCTTGACTCGTTAGAATCTTTTACCATAGACCTCAGATAAGTGACCCTCTATTATAAGATCTATTACAGGTCTTCGTTTTATTGGTATTAATTCCCTTCTCTCAATTCATATAAAAAATTTATAATTTTGTGTTCTGTGTACTTTTTTTAGTACTTTCACGTTTATCATTTCATAATTCTCACCCAACCCCCAAAGGATTGTCAGATCACCAATCCTTAAACACGAAAGTGACAACACCGGGTTCAAGTTAGGAACCAGCCCTTTGATTCTAGGACGTTCGGTACGTCTCGTCGGTTTTTTTTTTTTCACCAATCGTGACTTATATTCAATACTTATTATGACAAAGAAAGACACGGATTTACTAATATATTGATTTTTCCTTTGTATATTCACAATGAGAAGAAACTTTCCATTCACAATTAAGTACTATCAGTTTTCGTGTCATAGAAGGAACGTCCTTCGTTTTATTACGTTTGACGTAGGTGTCAAATAATGTCTTTGACTCTATCCAATCTATATTGACATATCTTTGGTTTCGTGTGTTATCCGTCTGAAACCGTTTATCCCTTGTGTTGTGTTAGACAATTCTAAATGCTTTCTCGTTCTACTCCAACCTATTCTGTTGTTGTAGATTCAGGGAAAGTCATTCTTCAAGGACACTGAATATAATAATCAGGGGCTGTAGGACTGACTGAACTCGATATTCTGGTTAAGACTTTAGTCAGTAATTTAAAATATATAAATAACACACGGATGAGTCACATTTTGTAACAATTAAAGGACTATTACTTTCCATTTAACAGAGCACTAACTCTATATATATGTTCCTTCTTACCACCAGTACAACTGTAAGGATTAAAAATACCACTTAAACAAATATTCTGACATTTAACGAATTTCCATATTTAGTATAGAATGTGTAGAAACATATTAGATCTGTCACGACCTGATCCGTCCACGTATCATTCATTGATACCTGGTCGAGCCTACTCCGTTTCCTATACAGTATTCCTTTCGTAGTCTTGAATGGAGACAGACGGGACCAAAGTGTCAACGTACTGTTCGTTAGTACTCACACGACAATCCTTTCCCGGTTACGACCCTACGTCTCATTACGTCAGACAGGTGGAGGTTAGGGTGGAGAAGACGTTAGAGAGCGGCCTGTCAGAGAAGGTCTGAAAGTGGATATTCATGAGTCTAATTAAGTCTTGTCGGGACATCGTCCTTCCCACTACGTCTACGAGTAAAAACTTTCCTCGTATTTTCACTGAAGTTTCAGTTCCTTTATGAAAACCCTTTCCGGATTTAGAGACTCAGAAATGTGATCCTTAGTTGAGACCTCAACCCATAGCTTGACGGTCAAGAACTTGGACGATACAAGCAATGTGTTTTATTCTCAACCTTTCCGATGACGACAGGAGTCGAATTTTAAGCTTACGGTGTACAGTCGTAAACGGCTAAAATGACGTTACCCGACTCTTTTTTTGTCGGACATTTATTTATAATTTAAAATCAATCATCTTATAATTATACATACGACTTTATAAATCCTCCTTCACATAATTACAGACGTTAGATACGGAGTCTTTTATTCTTACTAATTACCTACCTACCTTCTTACTTGTCTAAACACTATTTTATTAATAACTTAAATCCACCACTCATATACCCACAAATGTCATATTTAGAAGGTATACGAATATAAACTTTTAAAGGGATATTTTATAACCTTTTAATATCACGGTCTTCCATCAAAAGAACTATTTTATCCTCTTTTACACGAACTCTAAGGTTCATGAGACCGTTATTCTTATTTATGCATTGATAACTTGTAAGGACCACCAGGTCACCAACTCTTAGGTGGACGGTTAAGTCCCCTGTACCCAAGTTAGGGACCAAACTCTTCTAAGGTGTACGACGCCCCGTTGATTCACGGTGTTGACGATTCGGACGTGAGAGCTCGGACGTTCGACGTTGATGGCTCGGGTGGGTGGTGTTGATGACTCGAGCACACGGGATCTCAGGACAAGACGTTGTTCTCTTCGGTGGAGTTACTCTTCGGGCCGGTGGTGTTGATCTCTTTCGACCTCATGTCGTTACCTCTGGGTCACGTCGGTTTTTTTTTTTTTTTTTTGTATAATAACTATTCGAAAGTAAAGGAAGTTACAATAGACATATACGGATTTAAGGAATGGATATAGTGTTTTTGGACGGTTCCGTCTTATGTAAGGGAACCCTTTCCTTGAGACCGCCTGTTCGTCCGTAGCTCAAGGTAGACTGTGGTCTCACTAGTGGTGTCCACGGTGGATCCTTTTCCCCTACCTTTGAATCCCGAAATCCCGGGCAATTACTTTGGTTCATTACCCATTGATTCCTTTCGGAAAACCGAACCTAATAGCATGAAAATTTCGTTACGAATGGACACCTATTATCTACTACAATAACCTTCCCGTGTGTGCGAACGACGGTCTGTGTAAGAAGAACCACCCGACGGGTGAAGACGACGTCTTGACTACTCACAGTACGGTTGCCTCTTCTCGGACTCGGATCCTTATGTTTCTACCTGAACCGTGACAAACCTCTCTTACACCCAAAGTAGACATTACCACGACCCTGATGATTATAACTCTCGTTGAGTTTCCCTGCACAGTAAGGGAAAGGTCGAGTGGACGAAATTTACCAATAATTAATAAATTTGAAATTTCCTTTGAGAGACTTGTATCAGGAGATAGTAAAATTCATACTTAAAAAAATTTTTTCGTAAAATTTACATAATACTTAATAAAAAATTTTTTCATAGTATTATTTGTGGGTACATGAATACTGTGTCGAATTCTTTTGTAAAAGATATATTACCGTTGGTTGAGGTCATAAGACTGGACCTCTTAATGTACCTGTCTTCTCGGTCCGTCCGATGTCAGGTACCCCAACGTTTCTCAACCTGTGCTGACCCACTGACTTGTTGTTGTTGTTGTTTTATGGAGTTATACACATGAGGGGTTATTCAGACCTTAAAAAAACGTTTACTTACAAATCTCTATCGAGAAATTGAATTTGCCTGTTAGGTTATAATATATCGTTGACTTAACCCTTTTCTTAAACTTTTTCTTATCTATGTACACATATATATATACACCCATCTATATATGCATATAGACTGACTTTGACTGTGTTGTCATAATTAGCTGATGCGACATGACACGATGCGCTTCAGTAACGGCAGCACAGGCAGAGAAACGTTGGGATCCCTGGCATCGGATGGTCCGAGGAGACAAATAGCCTAAGAGGTCCGTTAAACTCACCCAACGGTACGGGAGACGGTCCCCTGAGAAGGACTGGGTCCCTAACTCGGGCTCAGAGAATACAGAGGACGTATTCATCGACCCAAGAAATAGTGATCACGGTGGACCCTTCGGGTTAATTTACCTGTCAGTTTTCGGTAAAGTCGTTCACTTTAGGTTTCCACCTCTTATTCAGTAATCCCGTTACATCTCATTGAAGAGTGGTATATATACAGTACGACACCCAGTGATTTTTACAAATATTCCGGATATCCAGTATCACGGTATCTACATATGTGGGAATCCTCTTTTGCCATGACTGTTTTTGTCCCATTTTCTTCTTTGTGTCACAGGAAAGAGGTTTCAGATACTAGACGTTTTTTCTTTAGTTTAGAAAGGGTTTATGTGATGAAGTGATTTAAAGGATGTCTTGGTTCTTTAGTTAGATGGCACCTGTCGTTCCTCCGTAGGAAGTGTAAGTCGAGTTTCTCTCTGAAACAGTCGAATTACTTTCTGGGGACCTCCCGACAGAGGTAAAGTCGAAAGACATTCCTTCGATTTTATAATCTTTTCTCTTACTTTACTTTTACTTTGTTTACAGTCTGAAATGGAGCCCCTGGAAGAGATCATATAGAACAATCTTCTCACAAAGGGTTTGAGTGGATTATTCTGAGTTGATCCTTCTTATTTTTTTATAAGTTCAAGAGTTCGGGGATGGACCTCTAAGACTTATCGTCTACTCACTCCGGATCTTTAAAAAAAAAAAAATTGTTCGTGGTCCTTTAAGAATATAAGTCCGTCTAAACCCAACAAAGGGTATCACAAAGGGTTCTAGGAGGGACCCCGTTATTCCTGTAAACCTGATCGGTGTGTGATAGGGACCTTTTTTCTACTTTACCCTGGAAACTCGGGGATAGATTTGGAGTAAGGTCGTAGTGACATAAGTGTCGACTATGGGATTTTGTCTGTGTCTTCCTGACTATTTCCGGTGTTCGAGATCGTTTGGTCAAGGGTTTACGTTCAGTCTTCTGAGTCTCGATGAGGTCCCATTACACAAATAAGTGGACGTAACTATTCTCTTTATTATTACAGTACTTGAAATTTTGTAAAGAAAGAAGAATTCTATATATTTTATGTACTTCCATGTCTCTTATTATATTGTTTGTAGACACATGGTGGTATATCAACTCTTTCTTTCGTAATTTTTTATAGGAAATAAAATACATTACTACCATCATAAAAAATCACAAGAATGAATTCACGAATACTAACCTACCGAAGTGGCTGAGTCACCTGTGCTCGGACTCGTTTGAGGTCCTATATCACTTCCTGTCCCTTCGGACCGCACAACGTCAGCGTCCTCTCAGCGTTTCTCAGTCTGTGTTGAATCGCTGACTTGTTGTTGAATTTTTGACTCTAACAAAATATAAGAATTGTACAAGAAACTTTAAAATAATACTTCTCAGGGTTTCGGATTCTTGGTGACCCTTCACAGGTAGTCCTTATTACAATACATGGTAAATACCTTCTTCTCGATAAATCTGGATCTAGGTCTCGTTTGGTACGAAGAACGACAAGACTCGTAGGTTAATCGTGCCTTAGAAGATCATAAACACTCAGAACAGGTTTGAATGGGTCCTCGGAAAGGTTGAGATTCTTTACGCTTTCCCCCCTTTTTTTGTGTCCCAAAATCAATTTGGTGGCCTCGGTATGATCTGAATAATCTTTGGTAGATGAAGTTGAATTATCCGTGTGGACCGAGGGTCAGTGACGCGACGTACGATTAATCGACACGTTAAAACTCGATGAGTGAATTGGAGACAACCGGAGGTAGTCGTTAGACTTCTCAAATTTCCTTAAGAAAGACACATTAGGACATAATGAGACTAATATAGTACTTTCGCCGTATAGGGGATCAAAATTTCTGTGTAGTATCAATTGAATGATTTCGTGACTTTTTTTTTTTTTTCACAGTATGAATTTTACCATCTGGTTTCGTCAAGATGTTAAAGTAGAGGTCTCATACGACGAAAATACCCGGTCCCATCTGAGGAGTAGACTCTAGGACCAGACATTTCTGTTCACGACATAACCCTCTTTTAGACAAGACACGTACTTCCTAAGTATCAATAAACAAGTATTATGTTCTAATGTAACGATAGGAGATTTATTACAAATCACGGAAGACTATTTGTAGGAGTATATGAATACATGACGGTCTTTGATAGTTTCATAAGGTTGTATACGTCACGTATTAGACCGGGACCGTCACATAAATCTTCAACCGTATATCGCTGTGTCCCCGAAGGGTCCACCGTGTTTACCATTTCTTAGACGGACGTCACATCCTCTACGTCCAAACTAGGGACCTAACCCTTCTAGCGGACCTCTTCCTTTGTCGTTGGGTGAGGTCATAAGAACGGACCTTTTAGGGCACCTGTCTCCTCGGACCACTCGATGTCAGGTACCCCAATGTTTTCCCAACCGGTTTTGAGTCGCTGAGTCGTTGTTGTAGATCACTGTAGTACATTTTGGCTTTCCATCGTAGAACTTACGGTTAAGGATTACCGAATCTATAGAGATCAATATATGGAATTTTCGTTTAATATACTATACATGAATAATTATATAGTCATTAATATACATTTTAATAAGATAAATATATTTTGTAATATAGAGTTTCGTTCAATTAGGTACAAATTGAAACTGGGAAGATTCCTCTTTAATTCAGTACTATGTGTAGAATTTGTCAACACGTGTGTACGATTCAGAGAAGTCAGTACAGACTGAGAAACACTGGGACACCTGACATCGGACACTCCGAGGAGACCGGTACCCTAAGAGGTCCGTTCTTATAACCTCACCCAACGGCACGGGAGGAGGTCCCCTAGAAAGACTGGGTCCCTAGTTTGGACCTATAGGATGTAACCATCCGTCCAAGAAATGGTGACTCGTTGGACCCTCCAGGTATGGTAGTGGTTTTTTATAGGTTGACCCGTTAAGTCAAATATATGATTTGTTAATTAACCGGTTTCGTAAACCTTTTTTAGACCTGAGATTTCAACCTCCTAAGAAGAGTCCCTAGATTGTACCTGACTTAAGACAAGTCACCGGTGTCCGACCAGATGAAACGACCAGATGAAAGTCAAGTCAAGTCAAGTCAGCGAGTCAGCACAGGCTGAGAGACGCTGGGGTACAACCCGAATGGATTATCCGATATGACCCCCCGGTCCATAACTACAAGACTAAAGACTTCGTTTCCTCGGTTCAATACTTTCTCCATTTTACGAGGACAGACGACCCGAAAAAATGTACGTAGTAGTAGAAGAAAGTCAAGTTTATTTATGGACACAAAACCTTTATTAGTTTGGTAATGTTTTGGTAGGAATCGAAGGACATGTTGTAAGCAGAAACTCTTAATACAGGGATGTAACGAGAGGATGGTGTCAATAAAGAATAAATAAATGTAGGATTTGACGAAATTTTTTCCTATACTGAGACCCTCTAGTAAGGGAGGAAACAGGATGACATACGGTACGACTATGAAGACACTGACGTGATTGTACCAAGATAAACAATTAGACAGAGGAGATTCTAACTTTAGAAGAATTCCCGTCCGTCCCAGACAAAGTCAATACATAGAAATCATTAATCGTATAACTTACCGAGTTAACTTATTTATAAACTGAACTTGAAGTTGTCATTATTTATCAATGACATAACTTGGGGTTCCATGAGACGGTCATACGACACTCCGTTCTTAAATGTACGTCACCTCGCTTTCCTTTTATTCATGTCACTATTTTGTAGGTGGTGTCTCATGGACCTCTACCCTCGTCTGAAATAATAACGCCTGTTCCTCGTTTGTATATGGAAGTCTTTGGGGAAAAGTTGGATCCCTACTATTTTATTTTAAAAATAGAATTTACGTCAGAATAAAGTTCGTAGATAAGAGGGTTGACATACGGTAATCGAGGAATAGAGATGATTTCCCTGGTGACTACTTTCACTTCGGTATAAATTGTAAATAAATTATTCATTTTAAAAGTCATCGGTCTTAATTTGACATCTTTTTTCTCGTAGGATATTAATCAAAGAGTTTTTTTTTTCTTTTCCTTACCTCGTTCAAGACATGGAAGTAATTTCTACCGGACTCAGATAGGAAAGTTCTCGGAGTCCTTAGTCCCGTTTCAGACACACTAAACCCCTCCCGACTTACACCTGAGGGGAAGACCCCGGAATCCCTATTACTAAAAACACAACAAAACAAACAAACAAACCGACACGGTATACCGAACGTCCTACAGTCAAGGGGTCGGTCCCTGACTTGGACCCGGTGTCGTCGTATTCGGGTACTAGGATTGGTGATTCGGTGGTCCCTTGAGGGTCGTATTACTAAAACTGACAACTTTAGGGATTTTGTCTGAGAGTCCATATGTCATGTAAAACAGGGAATTTCACCCTTTATGTCAAATGTCTATAAAAGACATCTTAGACCCTCGAAAACATTGTGGTCATCGTAATCGAGGTGTACTTTGATGTTTCGTTTTACTATTTGTACGGGGTCACCATAGAAATCTTTGGATAAAAACTGACATACTATTTTCGCTAACGTTACTCGAGAAACATTTGTCTTCTGTTTTCCTTGGACTCTAAAATTATGAGTTCTATAAAAATATCAATAACACTCACTGATATTAGAGGACCCTGTTTCTGAGTCACATAAAGTTTCCTCTCTGTCCACGGTGAGTCTGTAATGGTTTATAATTATATTTGTTGTCTTGTATGTGACCACGGAAACATTTTTTCGTCATTCTCAACATGTTGGACACGAAATAGGATTACTGGTATTTTTCGTTTTGTAGATGTTTTTATTGATCCAATTCCAAAATTTAGGTCCCAGAGCAACGTTGACCTTGACTCTAGGTTTTTGAATATAAGAAGAACTAACCTTGTGCAAAGAATCTTTACGTAAAAGAATTTTTTTTTTTTTCTTTACGTAAAAGAACAACATGTGGACTTTGTAACATTTAATTGATATAAAGTTATTTTTGATTCAATATTCCTATATAACATGTCGTGTCCCTTATATCGGTTGTAAAATATTATTCAAATTTGTCTTATATTGGATATTTTTAAAACTTAATAACACAATTTGTGGATTTTGTATATTATTTAGTTGATTCGGAGTTATGAGTCAGTGGAATTATTACGTAAAAGAGGAAAATTCATATTGTTATACCTTTGGTGTTGTGTGATTCTAATTGTTTGAAGTTGACAACAAAAGAACAATATTTTCAACTGTTTATCAGTAAGATGACTTTAATCTTATACGTCAATGGTTAAAAAAATTTTTTCCCTTTAGTAGCTCTTAGAGTGGTGAGTCTCTACTAGTGACAAATAGGGAACCTTAAGAGGTTTGACACATAATTATAATAGGTAAATATGTATATGTTATTTAACATGTTATTTATGAAAATCTGAGGTAGATGATTAAACATCGGAAAAAAAGAATTTGTAATTGTAAAAGTGTGGTATAAGAAGTGACTGTTTTAAAATAAAAAGAATACTAATAATAAGTAAAAGTTATATAAATTAGTGGAACTGTCAGTAAAAAAATCTGATCAGTCATTAAGACAATAACAAGAGTCCCAGAGTCGGACTCTTGACATTTATTAAGTTTACAGTTATAGATTTTGTTCATAACGTTAAAACAAAAGAGTGAGAACGAGCATATTCTAATATGTACCAACACACGAAAATTTAAAACCTGACCCGTGAGTACATACCCTCTCGAAAGTTGTACTTTTCGAGACCAACACTCACATAGGGAGGTCTCCCCAAAATGTGAACGAAGACGTCCAGATGTTTACGATGAATTTAAGCAAAGTATCCAACCCTTAAACCTTGATGTGGTGTATCTACCACGTTTAAATATGGGGTTTTAACATACTGTCGTCCGATCACTAAAGTTTAAGTGTCTAAAATGTGAACGAGTCTGACTACTGTTTCTCCAGGAAAAAGTAGAAGGACATGACGACACGACCCTCCCTAACCCCCGTCCTCCTCTTCCCCTGCTGTCTCCTACTCTACCGACCTACCGTAGTGCCTGAGCTACCTGCACTCAGACTCACTTGAGGCCCTCTACCACTACCTGTCCCTCCGGACCGCACGCCCTGTGCTGACTCGCTGACTTGACTTGACTTGACATGACGACATCTATGAAAAAAGGTCTGACGGAGAGTGACTCCAAACAAGGACCCCCTTCCTCAAACCCTTAGCATCATCCGTCCCTTACCTCAATGGATGGAATAAAAGTCGTTGTAATTACTTGATAATAAGTTATATCAAAATTAAGGTAGTATTGCCGACATAGTATTAAATTAAAGAGGGAATGACAAGTAAGTAGGTAAGTTGTTATAAAGTCACGAATGATACACCGTCTATGATCCCAAGATACGTACTCCCCATGGTATCACCTTTTCTGATATAATAATGGAATTTTTTTCTTGTATAAATTCATACAGTCTGTGAAATCTATAATAACCTTTAAATCAAATCTTTAAGAGATTAATATATATTAAACGTAACTTGTAGAAATGTACATTTAGAATTAGTATGTAGGCATCCGGGGTTATATATTAAAACTCTATAAATATAAAATATTAAAATTACCTGGTTTCTATCTTTTTAGTCTCGAGTCAAACCAGTTTTGAATGGCACAGAATCACTGTATCCAACTGTCGTCGGATATTGTGGTTTTTTTAAAAGAGGACGTTCGTCAAGGTGTTATGTCCCTGTAACAGTCCAGGAATCCTCATTTTCCTTAATTTTCTTTTTTTCTCTCGTACGTTAAACTTCATTACTTAGTGGTTCTCCCAATATTAAATTCGGTCTTTTCCTAGTGATAAATTATAATTCTTTTCTATTTGACTTATCTTCAGTACTAGACCGAAGATTTAATGTAGAGATGACGATTGATCGACACCCTACAGTTGAAAAGTCTCACACGGACGAGTCAACGAGTCAGTACAGACTGAGAAACTCTGGGGTACCTGACATCGGGCGGTTCGAGGAGAGAGGTACCTTCAAGGGTCCGTTCTTATGACTTTACCCAACGGTAAAAGATGAGGTCCCCTTGAAGGACTGGGCCCTTAGCTTGGGCTCAGAGGACACAGATGGCGTAACCGTCCACCTAAGACACGGTGGACCTTTTAGGGTTGAAAAGTCATGGAGAAAGCATAGATGTTTTAATTTTGGACAAGACGGATCGATTATCCAACACTCTTTATCTATTGACAGGTGATTTTGGAACCCCAGGACGAAGGTATAACGCCTTAAGAACGACCCACCATCAACGGTTCGGTTCCGGATGTAAAGAGAGGAGGAGACAAAGAAACTACCCTAATTTTAATCCAGATTTGTCATATTACAATGACTTTCACTACACAAAGAGAAGATCCGACCGTGTCAATTCATACCCAAACGGAAGCGGTAGTAAAGGGTAGACGAACTTACTGAAGTTTTACCGTCTCGGTAATCTACCTCCTCGGACCTAGGGACTTAGTGACGACGAACACGATTCAGCGAAGTCAGCACAGGCTGAGACACACTGGGGTACCTGACGTAGGATGGTCCGAGGAGGCCGGGTACCCCAAAAGGTCCGTTCTAATGACCTGACCCCACGGTAGCGGAAGAGGTGGGACTTGGTGATGCACCTCTTTTTGGTAGGTGGTTCGTTTCTGAGGGGTTCTCATTCTATTTTCGAAGGTGATATAATTCCGTGACTTTAAGACTTCAACCAATATCTTCCATCGTAATGTGATTATCTGGTTCATTCGGATCCTGACAGAGGTCTGATTACATCGGTTTAAAGAGTCGTATACACTTTTTACTTCAGGGAAACTTTTACTTCTTCTTAGAACATCTATTCTTTTTATATTTTAGTGTTCGTAATCCTTTTATAAAGTTTTCCGTCGATACGTTTGGGTGTACTTAGATTCTATAAAGAATAAAAAATCAGAAAAACACTCTCCTTTTTATTGAGATATAGATAAGACATCTTTCCCTGCAGAAAATTTAACATATAGTCATTCAAAAAATAAGAGGTACTTTTGATGTTAAGTGTAATCGTTATTTTTTCAGTTCTTTATCTTTTAATCATATCAATTTATTGGTTTGTGGGAAAATAAATAAATAAAAATTTTAAATAGGTTTGTGGGAAAATTGACACAGGTTCCCTTCGTTCAAAACTGTGATTTAGTGGTTCCTTACAGATTTCAAATCCGAATGAAGAGTCAACGTATTAATACTTAGTGACTACTGATTAGGAACCTGTCGAAACGGATATTAGATATAGGATCGGTTCCCATTTTATATAAATCATTCGTTGTAAGTTGTTTTATAAATAACTCATGACTGAAATACGTCCGAAAGACTCCCCTGTGTTGTTACATGTCCTATTTTTAGGACGGGAGAACGTCCTCTCTCTTTCGTCTATATATCGAAAGTGTCTGCCGTCTTACGCTGTACACCCAATGTTTCATAAGGTCCTCTTATAATTTTCATATCAGAGATAAAAGTATTGGGTTTCCGACCACACTATAGGACCTCCTTTACTTAAATTTCAATTATAAAGATAGAGTCCAGGTTGAGACTCTTACAATAACTATACTATAAAAATCTCCCTTTAAAACTTTATAGATAATTTACCACTTTCATTCGTGGGAAGGGGACGTTAAGGTGAAAATTCTTAAATAGGATCCTTCTTTTCCTATGTATATTCTGCAATTGACTTTTAATACTATTTTACCTTATTGTGTCTCGACATTTTTGTTTGTCTATTCTATTGTCATACTGTTTTGTAAACATCATTGTCTCTTTCTATAAGTCTTATATAATAATTTTTTTTTCTCATCAACCAACCAAATCGTAATAGATTAATTAAACATTTCTTTTCCTATATATATATGTCCGGTCATCTTAATTAATCTATACATAAAAAAAATAAAATTTTTACTGATCTTTAGGTGAACGGTTCGATAATTACCACTGATTAAACTCTCTCACTATACCTCTATCCCTAATTTTTCCCATGAGTATTAAAAATGAAAAATGTAAAGACGTGAATTTTCTCAAAAAATTGGTTCACAAGTATAAAGAACATGTAAGGGTCCTGATTGAAGTGACACTTCGAAAGATGTCCGGTGACAAGGGTCATCGTGACGTAGTGTAAGGGACTCTCAGTACCCCTTAAAGAAGCCACTCAAGAAACTTAAGGAAACCACTATGACATTCTCGACAAACATCAATACTGATGGTCGATTAGACACACCGGGTGACACGAAACGATTTACATTACGAATGATTTAATTGGAATCGGTTGACACCTAAATGTACCGGACGACTGAGTATTCAATTACTAGAGTCTCGACCATTTTTTGTATAATTTCAAGGAGTACATCAAAATTTTTTCTTAACTATTAGTTCTCCTTCTGTATTAAATTGACTCTTAACATGGAAGTAACCATATCAGTATTTAGATCATTTCTAATTCAGATTATGGAAAAGTTTTACCGAGGAAAAATATGTATATTTTTCGTCACATCGGATAAATTTGTCTCTTTTAATAAAGGAAATTTAAGTTGAAATTAACATAAAGAGAAAGTTTATATATTAAATTTAATCGTTTACTTATGATATAATACCCTGTATATCTTTTGTCTTAACACTCTTGTGGGTATAAAAGTGGTGTAATTATATTAAATATATGATCAGAAGACGCGTATACTGGAAATGGACAAACATTAGTCATTTGTAAAGAAGTTAAACGAAAGTACTTCGTACAGTATTCGTCAAAAGGTAGAAAAGGACATTCAAAATAGACAAATAAAAACCGACACATCATAATGTGGTTCGTCTGAAGATAGGAATGAACGATATATAAGGGGATTAAAATCTGTAAATCCACCGAGACTAAAATTTAATGGTCTTTATTTTCTGATGATTTATGGAGACACGACTATAAAAGACTAATGGAGACATTTCATTCCAGAGGTTGTATCTTGATGACCCGGTTTTAAACAAAATTTTAGTATACCAAGATCTAACGATGTGAATGTTTCAAACTATTGTAGACCGATTTTTTTTTTGTTGAAATATAAAGTAACTAGTGATGACTCTAAGTTTCACAAAAGTCTAAAAATTGTTATGATCGAGGGGAAAACATTTCACAGTCAAACTAAAGGACACGAATCAATAAATAACGCGGAAATGAAAACGGGTCAGATTAAAAAGTTTATAATATCCTATAAATGTCGTAAAAGGTGTTATACTAGTGACTTTACGTAACATCCTTGGTGACCACATTGACGAAAAGAGACCCTTTAACAGTAAGTTTGACTTGGAGTCGTGTGTGTGTTTTTTCTGAGAATTGTCAGTTCTCCGATACACTCTAATGAAAAACCTATTTTTATTTTAAAGGCTACCGGGATATAATAAATATTTAGATTATGTCCTTTTTAAAACGGTGACGAGAAGACTTTACCAAACACTAAAGGTGAAAACCCCAGAAACCACACTACATAATAAGTTTTACATAACTGGGTTCCCGAGTGTGAACCATTTGTATGACCAGATGTCGATCTTTTGTACGACGTATACTTTGTGTAGGTCAACGAGTTAACGGGGTAATCCTTGTCCTATCAACAAAAACAAACTTAACCGTTGATAATAATATGAAATACGGTTTAGTGCGTGACCTCTATTTTTACGTGATAAGTGTTTTAATCAGAATCTTCTTTTATAATCGTGGGAATAAAATGAAATCTACTGTTCGGGTCCGGACGGAAGACAAAACAAATGTCACGTTTACGGACAGAGGAGGTTTCGTTCTTTCCCTGTCCCGTCAGTCTGAACCTGACGTCTCTGAGTCTGAAAAAAGGACCGAGAGAGTGACTGACTTAAACACTGGACCTCAACAGTGGATTGAACAGCCCCTCGAACCAAAGACAGAGTAAAAAGTATCTCCTTCCTTTCCCTCTTTTCTCTAGATTTCACATAATAATGATACAGTCTATAATAATGGATTAAGAGTCGAGATTATCTGATATTTTAGGAATTCCCGATCCTAACATAGAGGGATAGATGTCGTAGATCATGTCAGGGATAGTGTCTTTTTTTGTGTTATATGACTTACTTTTTTACTTAAATAAGGTAAAATATTCTCTCCTTCCATTTTGAAACTCTCCAATTGGTTAGACTCTATGTTAGATCTCTCGTTATCTACTTTTGAGTCCCGATAGACCGAGGTTTCCAGTACAAAACTACTCTTTATGTACTCCTTCGTGGAAGGTTGTAAGTACCTGATAAATTCAAAAATTTTCATATTAAAAAAATTTCATGAAAATTTTCATTGAAAAATTTTTCTGACTATGTCTATTTTCAATTATAAAAAAACTGATTTTTGATAATTTATTACTACTCCGTTCCGGGAATTCACCTTGTTAAAGAGACTTGGAGGATATTATTTCCTAAGTATATGTGAAGAGTAGGACAAGTAGAATTGCCTTCTTTCTAAGTAAATCTTTCGTGATATTGTACTGTTTTTTCAGGTGGGGATTAGAGACACTAATGAAGATGATTCTTCTCCGGTCCAAGTCATCACAAACTCTCTCAGAAAAAGTCCCTCAGACTGAAAACTACTAACACCTGGAGTCACCCTACCCTTTGTACGTCTTACCTCCTCGGTGACCCTTTGTGTAGTCACTGGTCGAAACACCAACCGAAAGATTTTTTATTTACAAGGAGGGAATTAAGTTTTATTAAGTCTGTTACGTCTCTTCAATTGTTTAAGGTAAAAATTTACTGAGAGGTTTTTTCATAGTCTTTTAATAACCGACCTCAATTAGACTGTCGAGGTTATTAAATACTACGTATTGATACCAAAGACGTTCTTCCTTCTTTTAGACTGTCTCTCGAAAAAAGTTCAAGACCAAGACAGAGAAGTATTTTTGAAAGAAAGTGAATCTTAGACTTATACAAAGAGAAGGTGACATGAATGAGACTTAAGAGAATCCCCACGGAAGGATCCGGAGTTCTTAGGCTTGTTGGTCCCTTGAGGTTCAGAAGGACCCTTCAACCTGAGAAAGGAGTTTCTTACTAACGACGGAAACTGTGTGAAGGGTCTTACGAGGAACTCTACGTGAGACCCTTTACATCAAGTTAGGAGTACGGACGAACGATTCGAGGGGTTTCAATTGGTACTAACAGTTTTCGTACGAAGACGGTGTGAAGGGTCTTAGGAGAATCCTACGTAAGACCCTTAACATCAAGTTAAGGGTCCGTACGACGATACAGGAGTTTGATGTATCAGTTGGTACCACCAGTTTTCGTACTAGAAGATTCTAGATTTAAGTAATGGTCTTCCTGATGAGGCCATCAAGATCGTAATCTAGCCACTTTAACCTTCACAATCAACGAGTCAGGTTGAGAAACACTGGGGTACCTGACATCGGACGGTCCGAGGAGCCAGGTACCTTAAGAGGTCTGTTCTTATGACCTCACCCATCGGTAAGGGAAGAGGTTCACTAGCAGGGTTGGGTAACATCCTTCTAAGAAATGACAGACTTGGTGGTCCCTTTGGGTAATCTAGGTAAAAAGTTATTTTTTATATCAGAAATGTGGGTAGGAAGATGTATCTTGTCCCGAAAGGACCACTGAGTCTACTATTTACTTTTAAAGACAGAGACACATTGAATGTAAGATCTCTTTCTTTGTTCATTTATATATCACATAGTTCATCAATATTTACAGTCCCTCTTTTTATTTCGTTCTCTTCTTCTGTCTCCTAAAACGATAAAATAGATAGAAGGAGTAACAATTCCACAGTAAACTCGTTTCTGAGACTTCCTCGACTCCTTCCTTCGGTTCACTTATAAATACCCTTTTCTCAACATCTGTTTTTTTTTTAATAGTCTACGGTTCTGGGATCACCCCTTCCCACGGACCGTCGAAACTCCTTTCAGATCCTGTTTCGGACCACCAGTCTCTACTCTAATTTCTCATCGGTTCGTGGTTTAGTGCATCATGAAATATTCAGAATGTCAAGAATATCTTGATAACATTACGGAAACCGAAAATGAGACTTTCCTACCCTACAATGTCTTCTCAAACTTACCCTCTCACTCTACTAAACTGAATGTAAAAAATTTTTTTAGTGAGACACACACTAATCCGACATCCCCTATTATTTTCAATAATTTAGAACTTACAGTAACAATTATACATGGTCCAATGGACCCTTTCTTCTCATCATCAAGGTCAATCAACTAGTTAATAAATAAACCCTAGAATGATAATCGTGTATTTGGATTCGAAGAATAGTCTAACTATTCGAAGAATAGTCGAAATTCCTTCCGTGTCTTTCAAACTCCCTTTGTTCTATATTTCAACCACTTAAGGTTTCCTTACTCCTTCGTACGAATCTCTTTCAAACCCGAGACTATTAAAAAATTTTATTTTTTGATATAAAAAGTCGTTAATTCACAATTCACGATATTATTTTTTATCACGGTACCAGATTTACAAAGGTAAGGGGTTGGGGGACTACTTTAGGACTACGGGTCACAATTGGAAAATACACTCCAGAAACCCGCCACTAAACCAGTATACCTAACTTGGTAATACGAGTTTCTGTACCTACGAGAGTATATTGTCCGAACTCTTTCGAAGGAACGGGGAAAGTGGTGTTCTGTGTCGTTCATTAGACGTTAAGCTTTTTCCCAGAATGTACTTGGACTGGTACGATCGTGGGACTAGAATTTTGGTGTCGAGATCGAGGTCTTGACTCTCTTTATTCAAAGACCAAAAAACGTTCGGAGGGTCAGACACCATAAGACAATATCGTCGGTTTTGTCTGATTCTGTTTATCGATTGTAATTAATTCACAAATGACATAAGTTCCGTGATACTTTTCACAAAATGTATAAATAGTAATTAGGAACGTAGGATTTACTATATGTAATAAGAAATATGAAATATCTACTCTTTTGTCTCCGAATCTTTTCGATTTATGGAACAGGTATAAATATGTCGATCAGTCATCTTCCCGACCTAAAATTGAGTTCGGATAGACTGAGGTCTGTCTGTAACACGGAAACTGATAGTATTACATAATATCTGGACCCAATATAGACTGACCCATACCCCTTCCCTTTGAGTTATTTTTATAACCTTTTGTAACCTTACGACCTTTATTAGAGTACAAGTATCTAACCTTCTGAATTAAAACAACTTTACCGTTATAAGGAGATTAACTAGATGTCTATGTTACGTAGGTATAGTTTAGTGTCCATCGAACGAAGGTGTTTGTTGTTTTATTTTTCATCCTGAAGTGGTTTTAAATTTTTGGAAACACGACGTTTGTCATGGTGGTTCTTGAACTGTTCTTGTGGGTGTTTTATCTCTTTTTGACATAACGGTCAGTATGTAAATTATACCCTGAATATAGACTTTTTACATTTCTTGTGAATGTTAAGGTATTATTTTTCTGCTGATTGACTTAAAATTTTACTAGTTTCCTATACGTATCTATAATGAGGTTTCTTCTATGTTTTTACTGATTATGTCTGTACTTTTCTACGACTTGTAGTAATCGGTAGTCTCTACATGTTTAGTTTTAGTGTTACTCTATCGTGAAATACGGGTACTTCCTCCGGTGTAGTTTTCCCGTCTATTACTGTTCCTCACCACTCCTACACCTCTTTTACCTTAGGAGTATTTGACGAATGTCCTAGTATTCACCACATCGACGAAACCGTTTGCCAAACCGACAAGGAGGTTTTCAATTTATGTCTCAATGGTTTACTGGGTCGTCAAGGTGAGGACCCATATATGAGTTCTGTTGACTTTTGTATACAGGTATGTTTTTGAACATGTGGTTTAAATTATCGGTATAGTAAGTTTTGTCGAGGTTTCATCTTTGTTAGGTTTACAGGTAGTTGATACTTCCCTTTTTGTTTTACGTCATATAGGTATTTGTCATAAAATAAACCGTCATATTTCTTTACTTCATGGTTATGTATGATTTTGTACCTACTTCGTAATTCGTACGATTCACTGAGATAAGTGTTTTTTAGTGTATAACATAAATGTATTTCAGTATTTCACAAATCTTATCCGTTTAGCTATCTCTATCTTTCATCAAATCTCCAAAGGATACCTATCCCTAGTCCCTTCACAACCTCCTCTCACCCTTCACTGATGACCAACTTTGCTAAAACAACAACAAAATCTCACTATTTTACAACATTTTAACTAACACCACTACCAACGTGTTAAGACACTTGGATGATTTCTAGTGACTTAACGTGTGAAATTTACCCATTAATATACAGTAAAACCAATATCGAGTTATTTTGACAATTTTATAAGTCGGTTTAGTAATTAATACAAATTGTTAATATCATGTACAAATTATCTATGCTGTTTACACTACATTCATCGATCTTAGGAGTATCAAAAAAATCCAGTATTCCATTTTTAATAGAGAGGATCCCACACGAATTCAAGTTTCGTTACCGAAGTAAACTAGTACATTATTAAATTATGGTATATGAGAAAATTCTCGTGTTTAACTCGGAGTTCAGTAACTTAGGATGAGATCGAAAACGACCTTTCATTGTTACATAAAATATGTATACAAATAATTAAGTAACTTGTGTAAGAATAACTTTTGGATAATACACGGTTTGTAGTACGATCTTAACCCTTGTGTTACCACTTATTATACAACAGAGACGGTCGTTTTTAATTAATAAGAACATGTACACACATACACTACGTTCACTGCGTAACACACACACTCGTACATGCATACACTCTGTTTTCGGGTTAATGAGTCACAAACTGGTCAATGTCCTCACCTGTGCTCCTACGTCCCTGTGAACTCGTTTGAACCTCCCTTTGACGTTCAAGTAAGACATTCGTCCGAATGTCAACCTACAACAGAGTGAAGTACATTCTGTTCTTTATCTAGAATCGTTCATCCCACCATTCACCAAAGTACTCCCGGGGAATTTATAATTCGATGACCGTTTCCCGGGACACACAGACGTACCGGTTACCACGGTATTTGTGACCCT